>CM053793.1:129825921-131025921 GCA_028749045.1 Cupressus sempervirens | reverse complement strand
GATGTCGAGTGAGCTTGGCATCAACTGTAGAGAAAAGACCAAGCCGAGTGACCAGGTTTATAATGGAAATAATTTCACTATTAAAATTAGATAACCAAAACTTAAAATATTCAACAATAATCTTCTCAAATGCAACAAAGAGCAATGGATTCACGTATGCCTACTTACTTTCTATTCAACTTTGAATTAAAACATTACAAAATCTGTGAGCATTCGGTTTCAACCAAAAAACTCTAAAATAACCCTAAGAACTTCAAACTCATAAACAATTTAAAACTTTGCACTTGCAGCATTAATGGCTGCATACAATAACGCCTGGAGCAAACACTGCATCACAGGTCGAATCAAGCAATAAACTACGAACTTACAGAATGACAGGTAGAAACACATGCAACTGCAGGCACGACAATGATTTCTTCTGTCTCTGCAACGACTGATCTGCTAATCACTTCCTTTCTTCTTTCTCTGCTTATCTACTCTCTTCAACTTCTCTCTATCTGGTGGAATGAATCTGATTATTCCATTTTGTCTTCTGACCTAAAACATTTTTCAGTCTCATTTTTCAAACTCGCCTACTGGCAATAAATTTTTTTTGAACGTTCTGCAATCCGTCAAGTGGTAGGTGGGCATTTGGCTCAATGGGCAAGACAACCACTGCATTAAATTCCAACAAAAATATGCATACAGATTAGAAAACATTTTAGTTTCAATATGGGCAGGATGTATGACGTAGAAAACAGAATGAATAAAATTCAAATAGGGATGAAATTTCAATTTACTGGATAAAGACGACACTTGGTATCCTGACAACGTAGTGGCGATTGACAATAAGCAGGAGATGTTCAGGGTTATGAATTTCCTTGAAGTACTAGTCAAAATTTTATTTTAAGTTGTTCTAAATTCCATGGAAGGAATGGACGCTCTATTTTCACAAAAACCCTCACATATTTAAAGAAATACAATAGTCTATTATTTCTACAGATATAATCTAACACAAAACTATTGACAATTGAAAAATGAAAAATCTATCCAGATTCTGTGTCATCGGGTTGCATCCAGAGTGTTTTGTTGTACTTTTCTGTTCCCTATTTTGGCGAATTTTAAAATGTTTGCAATCAAACAATGACTATAAAGGCATTCACTAGTAGTGTCAATGACCAATGCTTTTGAATAACAACTTTGTTCTACTTCAAATATTTTACCATCTTCCACTAGTTCTTGCCGCCCTAGCGACTCCACTTTGTATCTTTTGTAAAGAAAAATCCCTTATTTAGTAGTTTACTTCAAAAACTATAGATGTAGGCGAAGGAACCCTAAGCTTCTGAAGCTTCTAGATTCTTTAATAGGCATGCCATCTCGACATATCTCGTTTCTAGAAAGCACGCGAGGGAGAAACTGTTGTGCGTGGTCAAGTATTAGCGGCATATCTCTCGAATCCCAAGAGCGCCTTGCCGAATGTTGTCTCTGCTTATTTTTCTATTTTGTCTATTTAAATTTCTGATGAACTTCAGTTTGATTTTGGGAAAAATAGTTTAAAATTTTAACAGTTTTCAATATTATTTTCTGTGGAACCACTAAAAACTTATTTCATTTTTTATTTTGGTTAAGTGGCTCTAAAGGTTAATCAACTCAGGATTTCTTTTAGCTGAAAAGGGTTATGAGATATTAGTAGCGCTTTTCTCTTAGTTTATTGTATAAGAATCCAACCGCATTGATTGTCTCGGTAACTTGGGATTTGTTTATTTGGGAGGTGTGTTTGTGTGTTTGTTAGATTCACAGAAGTGTCAAATTTTGAAATACCATAGTAGGCTTCATGGATATATTCAAAATGAAATGGAATTCTTCAATATTGAAACATTGGCAACTACTTTCAAATATTTTATTAAAATTTTAAAAAAATTCAAATAGAAAGGGGAAAATGATTACTTTTCAAATAATAAGTCAAGGGGTGAAGGCAGTGAAAATTTTGGAGGAAAATCAGTAGGAAAGGACCCTCCCTCAAATCCACTCAAGAATACATGGTGGGCTACTAAAAGAACCCAAAATAACACAAAGGAGTGTCAGAGCATTAAGAACTTGATGACAGAAATATGAGGAGACAAAGCTGAGCTTAACCCCTCACCAATCAAAAACTTTTGAAAAACAAGAAAATGATTCGGTGATAGAAGTAGATCCTTATGCCATAGTTGCAACTGCAAAAGTAGTCCAAGACATTTAGATAAATCAATAGTGCCGCCTTCTATACTCAATCAAACCATTCAAGGATGAAGTAATTTGTGATGTAGCACCTTTAGATGTATGTGATGTTTTGTTGGGATAATCGTGCATGCATCAAAGGCATGGGGTGTATGAATCTAGACCTTGTAGTGTCACAATCAAGCTTGGTGAAAAGAGATATCGAATATTGGAGGTATGCCCTACTAAAATTGCTTTTTTAATTAGCATTAAAAATGTAAATGTTTAATTTCTCAAACTAGAAATTTTTTCCTCCTCATGATTTGTTCTAAGGAAAAAAGTTTGTTATTCTTAACACACATGCTAACACAGCCACAACACCACCAAAAGGAGATGGACAAAATTTTCAAAGAGTACCATATTGTGTTTAAATCACTAGTAGGGGTCCTAACACACTGTCAAGTCAAGAACTCTATTGATTTCATTCCAGGAATGCCATTACCACATGACCCAATATATAGTAGTTCAATTTTGGAAAATGATGAAACTAAGAGATAGATTCAAGAATTGATTGAAAAGGGACACGTCAAGCCAAGCACTTCACCATGTGCAATTCTCACTGTTTTTGTAAGAAAGAAAGATGGGACATGGATACTTTGTATTCATTACATGGAACTTAACAAAATTACTATGAAAAATAGATATCCAATTCTTTGAATTAATGATCTTTTGGATAAACTAAAGGTGGCTAAGTTCTTTACAAAATTTGACTTGACATCTAAGTATCACTAAGTACCAATTGATCCAATGGATGTATGGAAGAATCCATTCAAGTCCAAGGAAGGTTTTTTTGAATGGTTAGTTATGCCTTTTGGCCTTACAAATGTTCTTGCTACATTTATGAGGTTGATGAATGATGTGCTTAGATAATTCCTTTATTATTTCATAGTTTTTTATTTGGATGATCTCCTCATTTTTATCAAAACCTGGTCTAAACATTTGCAACATGTTGAATAGGTGCTTTTGAGTCTAGAGAAACAAACTCTATGCTAACATAGAAAAGTGTTCTTGTGATATGCAAAGCATCTAGTACTCTATGTATGTCATTGATAGTGCATATGTTCATGTTGATGCTACAAAGACACAAATAATTAGATATTGGCCACCTACTACAAATTTCATGGAACTTCATAGTTTCTTGGTTGTAGCTAACTTCTATTGTAGATGTGTATTTGGTTTTTCACATTTATTGTTACCCCTTAATCAGTCACTCGGGGGTGGAGCACAAGAAAAAATTTGGTAGACAAAGGAAAAACAAAAAGAATTTGAGTAATTAAAAAAGAGATTATTTCAGCTCCAGTATTGGTCCTTCTATACTTTCAATAGTCATTTGAGATAGAAATAGATGCCTCAGATTATGCCCTTGGTGTTGTACTCATGCTACATAGGCACTATGTTGCATATCATGATGATACATTTTATGATATAGTATGAAGGTAGCCCACCTATGACAAATAGTTGTATGTCATAGTTCAAGCTTGTAATTAATGGAAGCACTATATCTTGGGAAAGGAAACTGTGATACACATAGGTCATAAAGCTCTTCAATTCTTGCAAACATAAGGGAAGTTGTAGAATGATAGGCATCAGAGGTGGTCATCTTATTTCCAACAATTTCACCTCAAATTCATCATAAAAAGGGAAATGGTAATAAAGTAGCATACTATTTTAGTAGGCCTCCAATCATAGGCTTGATAATGGTGTTGGATTCTTGTGTCCATCAAATAAAAACTTGGGCTCAACTGTATGGTGATGATCCTAATTTTTGTGACTTTTACAATGCAGTCTTATAAGGGAAGCATGTTCCTAAATTCTATATAGATGATGGGTTACTTTGTCATATTGGTCACATATGTGTCCCTAGTGGAGAAAGAAATAAATTGATATGGGAAGCACACTATAGCCAGGTGGCATGAGGACATTTTGGTATTGGTAAGACTACTGCAATTCTCCAAAATTATTTCTATTAGCCAAAAATGAAATAGGATATCATTTTACTATACAATCTTGTATAACATGTGCAATTCAAAAGCCTTCAAATTGTAAATTGCACCTCTATCTACCATTACCTATCCTTGATAAACCATGGCATTCTATTTCGATGGATTTTATGTCTAGGTTTATAGATAGTAGAAGGGGAAATTATCATATATATGTGGTGGTAGATACATTTTCTAAAATGGCTATCATGGTAGCTTGTAAAAAAATGATTTTGACAGAGGAGAATGCCAAGCTATTTTTTGAACATGTTTGGGTTCATTTTTTGTCACCAAAAAGCATTACTTATGATAGGAATAGCAGGCTCATCATTTATTTTTGGTCTTCACTATGGGCTAGAATGGACACAAAGATTACAATATTTCATCCTCAAATAGATGGCCAAATAGAGGTAGTCATTAGAATAATTATCCATATCCTTCTAATTTATTAGTCAAAACACCCCTGTAGATGAGATGAGAGTTTTCCTTATGTGCTATATAACTACAACCGTGCACTCCACACTAATATAGGACACAATCCATTTGAGGTTTGTCTTGGGTATCAATCATTGACACCTATAGATATAGAACCACTTAACTTGCAATCTAGTTAGCCAATAAAAACTTAAAAGGAGGCTGATAAAGAAGAAAAATTTATTGAAAGATCAAAATATTACAGCAATTCAAGTTCATAATATTTAACAACAAAGTAATAAGAAGTATAAGGAAAGACATGATCAGCATATAACTCCCCATCATTTCTAGATTTGTGACAAGGTATGGCTACATTTTTAGAAGGAGTGCCTCCAGGGACCTAATAGAAAGTTTCTTTCTATTCGGTATGACCTATATACCACTAAGAAAAAAGTTGGTGAGAATGCTTTTGAACTTGATTTGCCATAGTTTTTGGGGTTACATCTAGTTTTTAATGTGGAATTGTTGGGACCTTGTTTTCCTCCATTACTGGACATCTCTCAAGGTGTTAAACATATTCATGCTATAGAATTGAATCCATCTACTACAACTCCATTACAGCATGATCATGTCACTGAAGTTGTGCTAAAATATTTGAAAATCAAAAAATTCCTCTATATAGGGTGGTTCAAGCTAGTCGATTCTCTCATCAAGGAAAGTGGTTAACCAAGGAATAGATTGGAGCACAATTCCCTCGTCTATTGGAGAAGCTTGATGCAATGGGGCTCATTTCCTCTTAAGGGGGAATGAATGATCTAGATTATCTAGTGTAAATGAAACATTTTCATATTTAAAAAAAAGGTTTTCTAGGTCTTTTAAAATGGCTTTTTCAAAAGTATTCTGCTCAAAAATTAAATTTGAAACTTTCATCGGTCCCTAAAACTCAGTAGTCAAAGCCTCAATGTTTTAGGGATTGATACTAGATTTTTAGTTCTTCTTTCCACCGATGTAAATGGTTTTGAATTATGAGCTATGACATTGAAAATTTTGGGTAAATAAACACCTAGTTTTGAATAGTTTTAGTTAAATATTATTGTTTTAATTATAGCCACATATACATTTTGAATTCATGGCTATGGTGAGTTTTGATGTTCCATCACTATATATATTCTTACACTTTCATATAATAAATCGGCTTTTGGTTTGCATACAAATCTTTCAAGTTTTGGACTTTTTCCACAAATTGAACATTGATATTGCAGATACTTAATTCTCACTAGATATTGTGTTTCAGTCAATTTCTTAAATTAGATCAGTGGTATCAAAGCATAAATGCTCTTGTATGCCAACTAACACAAGAACTTCCTATCAAAGAGTAGGATTGGCTATGCAATATTTGTCTAAATACATTCCTTTGTGACACATAAAACCAAAGATGTCAGATAATTCATCAGACTCTTTGAAGAAGATGGTGGAAGAGGCTTCATCTGGGCATCAAGAAGAGATAACGAATCCATTTTTGCAAATTTTAAAGAACCAGCAATTGCCCAGTTTAGTAGCACCATTCCATGGAAATGCCCCGTTTAAAGTATAGATGAATTTTGATATCTCAAATTTTGAAGGAAAAGTTCATGTCAATGCTATTGATAATTAATTATCAAACTTGGATCCATACTTCTCTATGAATCATTTCTCTAATAAAATAATAATAATATTTTCCCTCTTGAAAAATGAAACTCATGTGAAACTAGCATGGGAAACAAAACTATTGAATATAGAAAGTGAAACTAGAGAAGGGTTGGGAATACTCTCTGGTAAAAAACTCAATTGGGAAAAATATGTGGAATACATTAAAGAAGCATACTTTCCTGAAGATATATATATCAACAAAAATATATAGAGTGGTAGTTGCTTCGACAAAAGAAAAAAGATAGACCAATTTGTACAAGATTACATCAATACATTCCATGCATCCTCTTTAAAAGTTGGTATAGAAGATTCAAAGAAGCATCAAATTTTGAAATATCATAGTGAGACTCATAGATATATTCAAAATGAAATTATATTTTTAAATATTGAAACATTGGCTACTGCTTTAAAATATGCTACAAAAATTGAAGAAAAATTCAAACAGAGATTACTTATCAAATAATAAGACAAGAAGTGAATTTACAATTGATTAGTTATCATCTCTATATTTGTATTTGCATTTTTTTTTATATCTTCTTTTTTATTTGTTATCATATTAATGCTCAACCTTTTCTTCGCACACGTAGTGTTTTCATAGTCATTGAGTCCACATTAGATTTGACTTTTACCTCCTATATCATTGTTATTAAACTATTACTGTTTTCGTATTCCAATAACCACTAGGAAAGGCACTCTTGTTATTATGCAACTTTGATGATGTGTAGATGTAATTATATTTTCATTACATACTATAATTGTATGATACATTAAAAATAAGTTTGAAGTAATGGGTTGAAACCCTTTACCTTCAACAACATTATTGCTCTATTATGACAATATTGAAACTTTGAAGCAAGGTGTAAACATCCTCCAAAATAAATGGAATGGATTTTTCACGCAGAGACAGAGGCATCATGTTCCTATTCATCATAGATTATCTCGTGAGGAGATCAAAGCTTACAAATGGAGAGACATAACATGTTAGGGTAACTTTATTTTAGGGATTAAAATCATGGGTTAAAGTAGTATCAATGGACATTATGTGATTCCTAAACTACTTGAAGGTTTCGCCTCTTCGATTGTGATGTTGGAGTTGTGGTTTTGGAGAGCACCAAAAGATTGGTCATCAATGAGGAATTTGAGAAACTATACACATAATCTATGGAGCAAGGCAAGTAGGAGGAGGGAGATGACTAGGAGGAAGTTGTTGTGTATCCATTCCTATTTATATCATCACTTTTAGCCATTGAACCAATACAAAACCTTTAAATCTGAAAATTTGAAAGCCCATTATCTAAGGGAAAGTTGAACTAATGGATTTTGAAATGCCTCCTTGAGCTCCAAGCTCCCCCAATTGGGTCCACACTAATAAAGAATTCTTATTTGTATATAACTTATTCACACAACTTATTGCTTGATCTTATTTTAATGTGGTGCATATAAAGAAATATAGTAATAAACTAAATGCAATTTAGTAAATAATGTCTCAGTTGTAACACTAATTTTTATTGCATAATAAACGATTCAACTTTTATGCCTTTGAATTGAATAAATATATTTTAAAATTTTCCTTTTTCTTTCATTGGCCTTTTTGATCTTTAGGAATCTCCTTTAAGGGTGCCCCATGTTATGTTTTATTTGGAGTTTTTAATATTTTTTTACTAGGCCAATGTGGGTACACTTTTTCTATCATTATATTTTTATTATTTTATCTCTTGTGTTGATTTAGTGATTGATTTGATATAACTCTCCTTATTTATATGTATTTGATCATGATCTTGAAAGAGGAAATGACATGGTCAATTAAATTTATGATTTTCAAATTATGGTAATTATGACTATAATAATGAATACACAATTTTGTATCATACATTACAGTCAAAGTTAATGCTCTTTTCAATTTAGCATGGATATATTTTTCATATATTTTCTCTAATTGGCTAATTATCATTGACATTTCTTTCATATTTTTGAAGGAGAAATTTGTGAGTGTTTTCATGTTATGATTTATATATGTTGTACTCACTTTTGAAAGCTCACTTCAATTTTACTTTTTAATTTTTAGATTTCAAAATAAAAACCTTTATCTCTTTTTTGATGAATAGTCCTTTTCAATTAATAAAATTTACTAAGATTACAATTCACAAAAAAGGGGCCGGGGGATACAAGATCACCCCGCGAATGAGTTCACACGGCTGAAGTCGAAAAAAACAACATGGCCTCAGCCAAAAACTATTAACTATTCATAAAAAAAAAACTTTTAACAACCTCAGGCTGCCAAGGCAGTACTAGCAGAGGGAGGAAGATCATCTTTATTAGGAAATCCCCACGCATCAATGGGATTGTGGGGCGAACTAGGAATAGTCCAGCCATCAGTAGCATCAGCAAGATTTGGGGTAGCTGCAGTCTCGGCATCCTTCTTGTCTAGCTGTGGAGGAGAAATTGCTAAGGCCAGCCGAGGAAACTTTCCAGAGTGTGCTCGTCTAGGGGGAGGAGTCAGGGACCAGCCAGAAGCTCGCCAAGGGGGAGGAGTTGAGGACTAGCCAGAACCACCATGCAGTGGGGAAGCGGAGCGGTGCCTCCAACCGCCATGTCCACCGCTGGGAGAGCGATGGCAGGGACCCTAGGAGGGCGGCGTGTGTGAATGGCAGCCAGAGGACTGGCGTTGGGAATGGCAATCGCGAGATGAAGAGGCATCGACCGAGGCATCCGGAGGCACTCTAGCAATGGTGCATGGAGCATTGCCTCAATGATTTAACAATTCCTGTAAGTGCACAACTTCCAGGGAAACTTTATTAGCTTGCACTTGTATCTGCATAATGACATTGTTACAAATGCATGCCTTAGTGTACATTGCAATGTTAACATCCAAAAAAGTGTGAGTGAATAAAACTGAATTCCTATCTTTCCAAAAACAAAATAAAATTTCCATCTTGAAGGTATGCCAAATCTAGGAGAACTTTCGAGGAATTCTGGAGGAATCACCCAGCAGAATCATGTGCCATGAAAAAGGTTTAGGCCTGAAAGCCTTGAAAAAATCATGAATCTAGTGCCAATAATTATGAGCACGCTTACAAAACCAAAAAATATGCAAAAAGGACTCAAGTTGACCATAGAAAGGGCATCTAGGATCAAGAACCCCAATGTGCTTGAGCCGAGGCCCCAAGGGAAGACCTTGGAAGGCAAGGCACCAAGCAAAGTGGTCAATCTTAGGTTCTATAATGGCACTCCAAATGCTGTCGAAACATTTTCTCCATTAAGAAAGCGAAGATTGCAAATGCCACCGTTGATTAAGCGTGTCCACCATTGGAAGGTGGGGCGAAAGCCTTTTTTACCCCATATTGGGCTTATAATTGGTAAATGGAGTGGTAGGATACCACTTCCAATCATGCCACGAAGGACAAACAGACTGAATCCCCACTTTATGAACTAAGTGCACAGGGATGAAAGACAACAGAAGGTCATAAGTCTAGCGATCGAAACTAACAAGGCAGTACTAAACTTGCATATCCTACCATGACCTGAAATTCATGGTGAGTCTTGAAAAGAATCCTTGGTAGTGCGGATGCCATGTTTAAAAAAACGCAAAGCACTGGCACCTTGAGTCTTGGCAAGAGGAGTACCCTGGGTGGCAAACAGGGGAGACCACCAAATGTTCTATTGATTTAAGGATAGCCCATTGCAAAACTCATCACCAGCCCAACGAAGCCAAGGTTTAACAGCTTCCAAAGCTTTCCAAATGCTCTTTATAACAAAACAGCCCTGTATGACCACTAGTTCACGCATAGTGAGAAGGGTCTAAAAACCAATCCCCTTCCACGTCGGTCTGTTAATAGGGAAGCCGAAAGAAATGCAATGCCTTACAAGTATCTTCTAGGCTTCATCTCCAGAAATAGCTCTAATAATCCATTTAGCATAGAGGATAAGGCCCTTCTCCTGAGCGGAAAGCAGGCTGAGACCCCCAGATTCCCTTGGGAGACAATAGAAATCCCAAGCAACTTTGTGAAAAACATGATGGTCAGAACTAGAGGCCCAAAGAAAATCTCTGAGCAAACGTTCTAGTTTGAGATAGGAAGCTTTGTAGGGAGCCCAATAGGAAGAATAGTACACATGGGTGGCAGCCAGAATCTTAGAACAAATCTAGAATTTACCAGCAAGAGAAAGTAGCTTAGTGATCTAATAATCAAGCTTTTTCCTAATCTTTGTAAGCACATCATTCCAAAGTTCCATAGGGGAAGCCTAGAAAGCAAAGGGAATGCCAAGAAAGCAGAAGATTTCTCCATGAGTAACCCATTTCCATTGAAATTGGCTGAGCCAAGGTGGAGCTGGCAAGAAAGACTAGTGATAACAGAGCATTTTATGCCATTGAATGGCAGAGCCAAAGGCTTGACAAAAAGTGTCCAGACAATTTAAAGTATTTTTGATGTTTTCTTCATCTTCAAGAAGAGTAAGAAAAGAATTATCAGCAAAATTACCATTGACTAACTGGGAGGAAGAATCAGGAGAGGCAATGCCACGGACCAGTCCTGAAGACATAGAGTGAGCAAGTAAATAACCAAAACCTTCAGCAGCAAGGACATAAAGCACTGGAGCTAGTGGACAACCTTGCCTGATGGAGCGAAAAAGTTCAAAAGCTTCAGATTGCAAATTATTGATGGTGATGCAAGCATTAGCATCTCCACGGACTGAAGGAAATTGGGACCAAAACCCAGAGCTTGAAGCATAGTCAAAATGAAAGGCCATTCAATGCGATCATAGGCTTTAGCAAAATCTATCTTTAAAAAGATAGCCTGCCGCTTGGACTTACGGGCTCATTCCATACCTTCCCAGATAGTAATGATGTTGTCAAGAATATATCTGAATTTGATGAAGCCAGTTTGTTTAGGCCGCACAATTAAAGGTAGCATATGGCGGATTTTGAGAGAGAGCACCTTGGCAATGATCTTATAAGACACATTTAGGAGGGTGATGGGCGTCCAGTTGCATATGTCCTCAGGATCACCAGTTTTAGGTATGAATTTAATATTTCCTTTATTTATGATCGCTCCTAAGCTTTTAGAATGATAAGCTTCAAGATAGACTTTGTGCAGATCAGGACCAATTTGCTCTCAAAGATGTTTGTAAAATTCACAGGGAAATCCATCATACCTAGGGGATTTGTCATCCGCCATGGAGTAAACTGCCTCTTTAAGGTCTCGAAAGGAAAGAAGTTGCTCACAGAAAGCGCGTTGCTCAACTGCAAGGTGGTTTGGAGTAACAATGATACACTTTCTGCGAGCCTCCTCCTGAGCAACCGAATTGCCCTGCGAAGCAAAGACGTTCTCATAGTGAAGAACAAATTCTTGCAAGATGCCGAGCAAATTGGAAAGAACATCAATTCCCTATTTTATCTTTTTAATCCCAACATTGGTATGACAGGCTCAGAGAGCTTGGAAGAACTCCTTCGAGGCTTTGTCACCAACCTCCAACTAGTGGAGACAGGCTTTGATTTGGGCTCCTCGGGCAGCATAGTTATCAACAATTTTCTTATCATGGCAAAGCTTGGCAAGCTGAATTTGTAAATCCACATAAAAGGGGTTAAAGGTGAGAGCTTCAGAGGCTTTTTTGAGGGCAAGGGTGTTGGCTTCATAAGACCATTTTTTGAAGATTGCCAGCTGATGCTTGTAGATGTGCAAAAATCAAGCGGTTCTGGTAGTTGCGTCATTCCACCATTGAATCCAACCTCGATGGGAATGCGGACATGGCCCCAAATTTTAGACACATTGGATGTGGAAGATGGTGGAAGCATGCAACAACAAAGACGTATTGAGGAAGAATTGAGCTTTAGCCACCTTGGGGACAACTGTTTGCCAAGAAATGCCAAAATAAATGGAATAGTGGTCTGACAATGTCACATCTGTTAGGGAATGACAGGTAAATCACGATCTTTAGAAAAGGAGAAAAAAGATTGCGTCGAGATCATACCATGATAAAGACATTTCAAAATGTGGTCAAGATCGGCTTGAAAATTGAACCAAGTGTGCCAGGCCCCACTATCATGGTGGTGGTTTGCATTGGGATCAAAAAGGCCCAATTTATGTCACATGTAAAACCAGGCTTCTCTTTCCCAAGCTGTCCAATGGAAAGGCAGAATGCCATCTTTGTCAGAGGCCACTTCAACCATATTGAAGTCCCCACATAGGACCCAAGTAGCTGGAGGCAAGTTGTCAACAAGTCAAACCCACATTTGTAGCCTTTCCACAACATCATTAGAGGCATAAACATTAATGACTCCAAAAGAATGATTGTTGATGGAAAGCAAAAGCCAAATAATATGGTGTGTGGGGTAAGAACTGTGTGAGATAATAGCAGAATGAAGGCGAGGTGACAGGAGAGTAACTACACCACCTCGGCTAGCTTCATGCTAAGAAGAAAAAATAACACTATCTTGCCAAATGATGCGGCATGTAGCAGAAAGCATGAAACCAGAAATCTTAACTTCTTACAGGCAAAGAAAATCTAAATTCCCAAGTCTATGAGGGATATCCTGGCCATAGAAATTTCTGGGGAGGTCTATAAGACATCGAACATTCCATGAGAGGAATTTCATGAGAACTCTTCCATATCATCCTCATCCTCCAGAGAGGAGTAGCTATTTTGCAAAAAGGTAGAAATCAAGTGGAAGTCAGACGAAAAATCCTCTGGACTTACAACTTGCTATTTTACCCTTGATATCTCTGCACGTCCAGGAGGACTGCAAGAATGCCTTGTTGCTGGTGGTACTATGGAAGAGACTGCAAGAGGAGTACGAGCCCTAGCCAAGGGCGAGGCCCTGGTGGCTGCCTTGATCCCCTACGAACCAGTAGGGTTTGAAACCTGCAAAACCCCCAGAACAAGTGCAATGGAAGCCGCTGGTGTCTTTACGCTAGCAAGCATTGACACTTCTGTGGAAGTAGGAGGAATCACGGTAACTGCCGCATAGGATGGCTTAGGAGCCAAGGGATTCAAGGTAGGCTTGCCCTTGCACCCAACAGTAACCCATTCTTCTTTTTTTCCTTCAGCCTGTTTGACTGGCATCGCTTTAGGCTGGAGTTTGACCCTAGGCATAGCCAAAGGGAAATCCTCGATCTTGTGTTTCGTAGACTGGCACCTATAACAGGTGTTAGGTAGGTTCAAGTAAAGCACCTTCTGAGAGAAGGTTTGAGTTCCAATCTGGATTTCCACAAAATCCTTGAGATCTTTGGAAAGATCAACTTCAATGCAAACAAGATGTTGAGGGCGAGCATTAAAAAATTTCTCAGGCTCCTTGGTAACAACTTTGCCAAGGGCTTGGGCAATAGACTCAATGAAAGGCCAACAGGGTAAGGGTAGACCTAGGAATTCGACCCATACAAGAACCATAAGCTTTTTATCATCTGAGATAGTGAAGTCTCGGGACCATTTTTGAAACACAAGTAGAAAGGAATGCACAGACCGAGGGCCATTGTTAAAGACCGCGTCTGTTTGCGATAGGTTAGCAAAGTGAAATAAAAAAAAACCTTTGTTAAAGTTTTACACAGCATCAAGGTGAACTCCATGAGGAGTCCAGCATTTGTTGACCCATTCTGTGAGCATAGCTTCAAGAGGAGTCCTACCAACAAAATACCCTATCAAGGTATGTTGTTCTAACTAGTCACATGCAACATCAAATTCTTGCAAAGAAAGGATAATATCAGGATTACCTCATGGAAAACCTTCAGGACAAACTTGTGCGGGCATTTGTTCGATGGTGGCGCCATGGCAGTCCGAAGCAGCAGCGTGAACACCAGAAACAACTGGTTCACCGCTGGCCAGAGCCATTATATCCTAACCTAAAGCTCCTATAGTAAATGCGGTATGACAAGTGCCGATAGAAGGGGAGTGCAGGCGAAGGGCCGTATGCAATAAAAATTGAAAGTTCACATGTAGCAAGAAAACCCTAGCAAAGCCCAAAAACCTCCGTCAATGATGCAAAAAAATTGAAAGGTCGCATGTAGCAAGAAAACCCTAGCAGAGCCCAGAAAACCACTAAAACCTTTATCTCTTATGTTAAATAACTATTACAAAAGCTTTTCAAGTGCTTGGATATCATCTTCATGTATGCAATTTTTATTTAATAACATTTCCATAATGACAAGTGTTCCAAACATGTCATGCACATAATTTTTGTTATATATATATATATATATATATATATATATATATATATATATATATATATATATATATATATATATATATATATATATATATATATATATATATATATATATATATATATATATATAAACTCATTGTCAAAGTTTTGCTTTGGCAAGTGAAAGATTCATAATATTTGCAATAAATTTTTCCAAGTATTAATACAAGATGAAACAAGTACAACTAATTTTCAACTCACTAAGGCCATATGATTGAGAGAAATCTAACCTTAATGCCAATATCATAGTTCTATTATATTAATTGTAAAAGTAACATGCTTATGAAAAATTGAGAGATGTTGCTAAAATGTTTGTGTTTGAATTTATTATGAATGATGGTGAGAAGAGTTATATTAGTTCTCAATAAAAAAGTCTTTCCATCTTTTTTTGAAGCTTAGTTTATCAAAAGAATAAGGCATTATTACGTCGAGAGGCGTTCTATACAATGGCAGCACAAATGCCTAGCACGGGAATATGCCAAGATTCCTTGTCAATAAAAATGAATTGGGAGTAGTTACAAACTTCCAAATTAAATATTGAAAAAGAATTCTTGAAATAATAGCTGGCCAAAATAATAGGAAGCCAAATGGAGGCCGAAATAATAGGCTCGAAAAAGTAGGGCCCGAAAAAGTAGTACCCAAAAAAATAGGGCCCGTAAAAATAGGGGCGAAATAATTTCAATATTATTATTTTTTTGTTAAATATAATTTTGCATGCACATTCATGCTTTTTTTTTGCGAGGAGTGGGGGAATTTGAAACAAATTCGTGGAATGTGAAGAGACGTCTGTTGGGGGATATGAGGAGCCTCTCAGAAGTTATAAAACCAAGGCTCCTCATTTCATTTTCATTTTATGTTTTTGCAGGAAGGAAGAGGTGGAGGTTATTGGAGGATTAGATTGGAGTTTTTGAATAGGAGTAAATTGAAGTTTTGGAGTAACATTTTTGCAGGTGAGATTTCTATATTTTATTTACATTTTCATTTAGATTTAGATGTAGAAGTAAATTGAAATTCAAAATTAGTTGTAATATTCTACTTTGATTTATATTTCAATTTTAATTAATTTCATTTAGATTTAGAATTTTGTTCATATGACCGAAATTGAGGCCACTGGAGGACCTGTGCAGAGTTTTTCGTGGAGATAAGCATGTGGGTACTGAATCAAGGCACATTAGGCCTCTTGGAGATGTAATTGCGGCGACTTCCATGGCTTTTTGAATCGAATAGGGCAATCTAAACAATCTCAGATCTAAAATTCTTTTTTTCCTTTTCAGCCGAAGACAGAACAAAGATTGCTTGCAAGAAATTTTGCAAAGTTTAAGATTTGATTGCTTATGGCTGACTATTCTTGGTAACTGATATTTCTATTGTATATTCTTGTGCCCAGCACGGGAAGTTTTAATCTATACAATTTATTTTGTGCATTTAGTGCACAAACTAAAGAATGCATATGCAATCAATTTTTTTATCAATCTTTATGATAGCTTTTTTTTTAAAATAGAAAATAGAAATTATTCTTTTATGTATGTAGAAAAAAATTAGAAAGATTTTATATATGTAAAAAATTAAAAGAATTCTATATACATCTAGATTTATTGAAAAGAATTCTATTTACATCTAGATATTTTGATTGAAATAACCATAATGTAAAAACAAAATATAAAATAGAAATGTTAATATATGTATGTAGAAAAAATTAGAAAGATTGCATGCATCTAAAAAAATTCTATTTACATCTAGATTTTTTTAGAATGGAAAAAAATGGATAATAGAAATATCAGTTGCATGTTTGTAGAAATAAATTAGAAAAACATGTATCTAGAAATTAAAAAGATTCTATATGTGTCTAATTTTTAGATTTTTACTTTATTCTAAACTAATTATTGATGGATATATATTTTTAAAATATTTATGTAGTTTAAAGTTTAGATTTTAATTAATTTGTATGCAAATAGGAAAAAGAATAAATATTTTATATATATGTAGATTAATTTCTATTTTTAAAATTTACAAGTAAATGAGTACTTTATTCATTTAAAGTAAACAAGTTTTTAAGGAATATATTTTTATTTTAGAAATATATTAATCATAATGTTCATTTATTATTACTTATTTAATATACTTACTCTCAAATCTAAGACAATAGAAATGATATTTTATTAACTTTGAAATAGGGAAGTGTTAAGCAAGTTCGTTTACAAAAATACCAAAAATATATTTGGTCTTTGATCAAATTGGAGTTAATATTAGAAATATAAATATGATCATTAACAATTAAGCTAAATTCAGTTCAAAACAATAATGTTATTTAAATTTAAATAAATTTTTTTGAAAAGAATTCTATTTACATCCACATATTTTGATTGAAATAACCATAATGTAAAAACAAAATATAAAATAGAAATGTTAATATATGTATGTAGAAAAAATTAGAAAGATTGCATGCATCTAAAAAAATTCTATTTACATCTAGATTTTTTTAGAATGGAAAAAAATGGATAATAGAAATATCAGTTGCATGTTTGTAGAAATAATATATGTGTCTAATTTTTAGATTTTACTTTATTCTAAACTATTTATTGATGGATATATATTTTAAAAATATTTATGTAGTTTAATGTTTAGATTTTAATTAATTTGTATGCAAATAGGAAAAAGAATAAATATTTTATGTATATGTAGATTAATTTCTATTTTTAAAATTTACAAGTAAATGAGTACTATATTCATTTAAAGTAAACAAGTTTTTAAGTAATATATTTTTATTTTAGAAATATATTAATCATAATGTTCATTTATTATTACTTATTTAATATACTTACTCTCAAATCTAAGACAATAGAAATGATTTTTTATTAACTTTGAAATAGGGAAGTGTTAAGCAACTTCGTTTACAAAAATACCAAAAATATATTTGGTCTTTGATCAAATTGGTGTTAATATTAGAAATATAAATAAGATCATTAACAATTAAGCTAAATTCAATTCAAAACAATAATATTATTTAAATTTAAATAAAATAAGCCATGTTTACTTTGAAACATCAAACAAATAATTAACTAATACAATAATTAAAATAAATGAATCTATTATGGCATAGAAAAATATTTTCGAAGTATAATTTCTTTGTTTTTGAATCAATATGAGTTTTTTTTTCTACTTGAAAAAGCAAAACCATCCTAATTGTCATCCTTAGTTAACCCTAACAACAACCCCTACCTTAGCCCTAGCCCCAAAAATGATGTACAATATAACTATAATCCAACATTAAACTATAATTATAGCACTAAAACATATCCCTATTGATATAACGAAAATCTCAGTCCAAACCATAATCTAAACCAAAAACCTACACACTAATATTGGTTATAGTCCTAACCCTAAAATCTAACCCTTTACCATAATGTAAAAAAAAACTCCAAAATATTGATCAAAATCCTAAACCTACCTATATGGATAACCATGATATTAAACTCTAAATCCAGTCCCAAGGTCCCAACCATGGTGTAAACCTATAACCGAACTCTTAAAAAATTTACTAATCCCTGATCCTAATCACATTCCCAACTTTAAACTTGAACCATAAACCATAGTTGTAACCATAATCATAAACTTAAACAAAACCCTAACCCTAAAGGTACAATCATAAAATTAATCATAGCTTAGACCCTAATCCTAGCACAAACCACAATCATGACCAAATATAAATCTTCACCTTACCCCTAATCATAATTTCAATGTTAACCCTAACATTAGTTTCAATCCTACCATGATATGAACCCTAATATAGACTTCACCTTGATCCTCACCCTAATCTTAAGTCTAATTAAACCCTGACTAAAACCTAATCTAAATGATATATCTAACTATAATCCTAACTGTAATTATCATACAACCCAATGCTAACCCTCATGTATATTTAATCCCTAATCTTAACTCTAAATATTCTATAAACTCTAGAATTTACCTTGATTCTAACCATAACCCTAAAATCTAAATTGTAACCATAGCACGAAAGGTGGGGACCCCCGCTACATGGCATAATTCTGGGTCTTGGAGCCTTGCGAAAGCACTACAGAGTGAGGAAATGTCATAAAGGTGACATGTAGTAGCATGATGCAATTTTGGGCTTTAGAGCATTGCAGAAACAATGCAGCTTAAGGAGGCGCTAGAATGGAGACTCATGGAAAGAAGAGGAAAGACATTCATGTCGCTGGCAAAAAACTATGAAAAGAGATAACATGATGTCTTAACCTCCCACAAAAAATGCAAGGTTGATCCCAAGGGGGAATTTGGTTTCCCCAAAAATGAATGATGGTCATCGATGAAGGTCTTCCTCTCGAAATAGACGGCATAGATGCATTGTGAGTCCTCACCAATGAAGGATTAAGTCGCAACCATCGATGTAGATTCTCCCCTCAAAAAGGATGACTGAGATGCAACGAGGAAACTCCTCCCAATGAAGGATTAAGTCACATTCGTCGATCAAGATTGGCTTTATTTCCAATGGATGACTAAGATGTAGTGAAGAGATTCCTCCCAACAAACGAAGCAGATAGCACAAAATTTGTGAACCCCCTCCATGTGGCACAATTTTGGGTCTTAAAGACTCATGAAAGCATTGTGGAGTGAGGAAATGTTGGAAAGGCAATGCGTGGTAGCATGATGCAATTTTGGGCTTCAGAGAATTGAAGAAACAATGTAGCATGATGATGCATCAGAATGGAGATGCATGGTAGCATCTTGTGCAATTCTAGGCTTTAGAGTGTTTCGAAGACACTAGCATATAAAGAAACGTTAGAATGGGAATGCATGGCAACATCTTGCACTTTTGGGAAGATGGGAAGATAGCTCGCGAAGAAATAAGAGTTATCGAATCTCGCAGCATGAATCAACCCAACCAAGAAAAAATGATCCAGCGTGGTCAATGAAGAAACCGAGCCAACACAAAATGTTAGCCGCCAACTTTAGCGATGTTAACCCTCTGCAAAGAACCTATTCCATTTAAGGTCTCTCAGATCAGACATCAGTGATGGGTTGAGTAGGGGGAAAAAATAGCACACAATGCCCTCCTAAATGAAATTCTAAATGTAACACTAATAACCACAATCCTACATCTTTCCCTAACCTTATCCATGAGTGTGAGAATATACATATTATTATATAGGGCACCTTATATAATAATAAATATAATCTAAAATCCCAACCCTTACTCCCCTCCTAACTATAACTGTGACCATAAGAAAACTTCTAAATATAACCCTTCCTCTAACTCTAACCCTAACCCTAACCCTAACTATAATTGTAACACTATCCCTACCACTAACTGTAACCCTGAATCTAACTCTACCATAATTGGACTTTAACCCTAACTATAACTATAACCCTAAACCTAACTCTAACCTTAACCGTAACCATAACCGTAACCCAAAACCTAACCCTAATCGTAGCTAGGATTCTAATACTCTGTCTACCCCTAACTCAAACTATAGCCCTTACTATACCTCAAACTCTAACCGTAACTCATATTCTAACCCTAAACCTAACCCTAACCTTGACCCTAACCCTAACCCTTTGTCTACCCCTATCTCTAACCCTAACCCTAACCCTAACCCTAACCCTAACTCTAACCCTAAATCTAACTCTTTCTATAAATCTAACTCTACTATAATTAGACTCTAACCCTAACCCTAACTTTAATCCTAACTAAAACCCTAACCCTAACCCTAACTCTAACCTTAACCCTGACTCAATCCCCTTACCCTAACCTTAACATTGATATAACTCTCTCTATATATAACCCTAACTCTAAATATAAACCTAACCCTAACCCTAACCCTAACCCTAAATCTAACTCTAACCCTAACTGTAAGCGTAACCCTACCCCTACCCATAACTCTAACTGTAAATCTAACTCTACCATAATTGGATTTTAATTTTAACCCTAACCCTAACTCTAACCCTAACCTTGACTCAAAACTCTAACCCTAACCCTAACTCTAACATTAACCCAACTGTAAAATTAACTCTATTGGTAACTCAAACCCTAAAACTAACCCTAATTCTAACCCTAACTCTAACTCTAGCTCTAGCTCTAACCCTAACTCTAACCATAACTCAAACTCAAACCCTAAACCTAACCCTAATCCTAACCCAAATTATAATGCTCTGTCTACCCCTAACTCAAACTATAACCCTAACCCTAACTCAAACTCTAACCCTAACTCATACTCTAACCCTAAACCTGACCCTAGCCCTAACCCTAACCTAGAACCTAACCCTAACCCTATCTATAACCCTAATCCTAACCCTAACTCTAATCCTAATCTTAATCCTAATTCTAATCCTAACACTAACCTTAACCCTACCCCTAACTCTAACCATAAATCTAACTCTACCATAATTAGAATCTAACCCTAACCCTAACCTTAACCCTAGCTCAAACCCTTACCCTAACTTTGTCCCTAACCATATATCTACGTATGACTATAACATTTTACATTACAATATCCCAAAAATAAAATATATATTTTTATCTAAATTAAACTCCTTATATTAAATTTAAAATAATATTTGACTCAAACCTTAACCGTAACCCTAACCTTAACCATGAACATTACTCTAACCCTAACCTTAACCATAAACATAACTCTACACCTAACTCTAACACTAATTCTAACTCTACCATAATTGGACTCTAATCCTATCCCTAACTATAAACATAACTCTAACCGTAGCCTTAACCATGAGCATAACTCTAACGTTAGCCTTACTATAACCCTAACACTAACCCTAATCATAACCATAACCATAACTCTAACCCTAACCTTAACCATGACCATAACATTAACCCTAACCTTAACCATAAACATAACTCTAATCTAAACCATAACCATAACTCTAACAATAACCATAACCATAACTCTATCCCTAACCTTAACCATAGCTCAAACCCTAACCCTAACTCCAACCCTAACTCTAATGCTAACCCTAACCCTAATTCTATCCCTAAGGTTAACATTAACTATAATGGTAACTTTGTCCCTAACCATATATCTATGTATGACTATAACATTTTACATTACAATATCCCAAAAATAAAAAATATATTTTTAATCTATATTAAACTCCTTATATTAAATTTTTAACAATATTTTGAAGCATAATTTTATGCTAACTTCATACAAGTCTAATTAAAAATTAATTAACAATTTTATAGTAACCTTATCAAAATAAAAAATAAAATGTAAATATTTTTCATATTGCGCCGCGACTGCCACTAGCTATATATACCTCTATATATATTACGCCGAGAGTAATCGTTCTCGAGGCACCTATTTTTATTTTCATTAATCCCAACTTTGATTAAAATAATTTTGGGATTAAATAAAAATAGGCGCCTCGAGAACGATTACTCTCGGCGTAATATATATAGAGGTATATATAGCTAGTTACGCTGAGAGGCGTTCCATACAATGGCAGCACAAATGCCCAGCACGAGAATATGCCAAGATTCCTTGTCAATAAAAATGAATTGGGAGCAGTTACAAAATTCCAAATTAAATATTAAAAAAGAATTCCCGAAATAATAGTTGGCCAAAATAATAGGAAGCCAAATGGAGGCCGAAATAATAGGCTCAAAAAAGTAGGGCCTGAAAAAGTAGGACCCGAAAAAATAGGGCCCGAAAAAATAGGGGCGAAATAATTTCAATATGATTTTTTTTTTTGTTAAATATAATTTTGCATGCACATTCATGCTTTTTTTTGCGAGGAGTGGGGGAATTTGAAACAAATTCGTGGAATGTGAAGAGACGTCTGTTGGGGGATATGAGGAGCCTCTCAGAAGTTATAAAACTAAGGCTCCTCATTTCATTTTCATTTTATAAACCTAACCCTAAATATAACTCTAAATATAAACCTAACCCTAACCCTAAATCTAACTCTAACCCTAACTGTAAGCGTAACCCTACCCCTACCCATAACTCTAACTGTAAATCTAACTCTACCATAATTGGATTTTAATTTTAACCCTAACCCTAACTCTAACCCTAACCCTAACCTTGACTCAAAACTCTAACCCTAACCCTAACTCTAACATTAACCCAACTGTAAAATTAACTCTATTGGTAACTCAAACCCTAAAAATAACCCTAATTCTAACCCTAACTCTAACTCTAGCTCTAGCTCTAACCCTAACTCTAACCATAACTCAAACTCAAACCCTAAACCTAACCCTAATCCTAACCCAAATTATAATACTCTGTCTACCCCTAACTAAAACTATAACCCTAACCCTAACTCTAACTCTAACCCTAACTCATACTCTAACCCTAAACCTGACCCTAGCCCTAACCCTAACCTAGAACCTTACCCTAACCCTATCTATAACCCTAATCCTAACCCTAACTCTAATCCTAATCTTAATCCTAATTCTAATCCTAACACTAACCTTAACCCTACCCCTAACTCTAACCATAAATCTAACTCTACCATAATTAGAATCTAACCCTAACCCTAACCTTAACACCCTAACCTTAACACTAGCTCAAACCCTTACCCTAACTTTGTCCCTAACCATATATCTACGTATGACTATAACATTTTACATTACAATATCCCAAAAATAAAATATATATTTTTATCTAAATTAAACTCCTTATATTAAATTTAAAATAATATTTGACTCAAACCTTAACCGTAACCCTAACCTTAACCATGAGCATTACTCTAACCCTGACCTTAACCATAAACATAACTCTACACCTAACTCTAACCCTAATTCTAACTCTACCATAATTGGACTCTAATCCTATCCCTAACTATAAACATAACTCTAACCCTAGCCTTAACCATGAGCATAACTCTAACGTTAGCCTTACTATAACCCTAACACTAACCCTAATCATAACCATAACCATAACTCTAACCCTAACCTTAACCATGACCATAACATTAACCCTAACCTTAACCATAAACATAACTCTAATCTAAACCATAACCATAACTCTAACAATAACCATAACCATAACTCTATCCCTAACCTTAACCATAGCTCAAACCCTAACCCTAACTCCAATGCTAACTCTAATGCTAACCCTAACCCTAATTCTATCCCTAAGGTTAACATTAACTATAATGGTAACTTTGTCCCTAACCATATATCTATGTATGACTATAACATTTTACATTACAATATCCCAAAAATAAAAAATATATTTTTAATCTATATTAAACTCCTTATATTAAATTTTTAAAAATATTTTGAAGCATAATTTTATACTAACTTCATACAAGTCTAATTAAAAATTAATTAACAATTTTATAGTAACCTTATCAAAATAAAAAATAAAAAGTAAATATTTTTCATATTGCGCCGCGATTGCCACTAGCTATATATACCTCTATATATATTACGCCAAGAGTAATCGTTCTCGAGGTGCCTATTTTTATTGTCATTAATCCCAACTTCGATTAAAATAACTTTGGGATTAAATAAAAATAGGCACCTCGAGAACAATTACTCTCGGCGTAATATATATAGAGGTATATATAGCTAGTTAGTTGTAAAATGATATGGATAGAACCAAAGATGATTAAACCCCATATTTTTCATGTTTGAATACGTTTATGCATTTGAAGAACCTCCTTTTCATTCTATTTGGGAAGAAATGCATTGTTATGTCAGCCTTCTAGATATTAATTCCACAAAGGGTTTTAATGTTGATTGGTCGAGTGAGCTTCTCGCTAACTTTTTCTAGTCATTTTATTTATGAATTGAGTGTGATAAATTTAGTACATACACTTGTACATGCTAGTTTCTTTCAAATGTTGTATGAGTAGCGTGATATTATTTCAATAAGGTTGGTTGGCAATATTTTTTTCATCAGAAACTCTCACGAGTTTTTTCTACCTCTTGACGAAAGGTTAGATAATGATATCCAAACAACATATTTGTTGACACATGAATCTCTACCGAGTCCATGGAATTGGAGGGACACAAGTGCCAAAGGTTAGCTAGCTCACAATGTATTATGTCTTGATCTATTTTTTAATATAGAAATAAAATAGAAGATTATCAACCAAAAACTTTTAATGTTTAAAATAATTCAATATGAATTTAGAAACTTACATATATTATTAATTTATGAAAGTTACTTAACCAATTTGAAAAAATATAAATATATAATAATATTTTAAAAAATTATATTTATATATATATCTATATATATATTTTATTAACAACAAAATATTTATTATATTTGATATTAGTTTAATTAGTAAAATTATTCAAAACTTTAGAAAATTTAATATAATTATTAATAATAAAAATTCACAATGGACATTTTTCTTAAAATGTAAGAATGAAATTCATACGAGAAATACGGGTGACTCTTGAATTTTGATTTAAAGCGAACACCAATCGATTAGAGTGGAGGGAAAGGTGGAAATCACGTTTTCAACCATTAACTTGATTCTCAAGAGCCAAATTCAAGATCTGAAATGCATTAGGACGAGCTCACCCTACCTTTTTCGCCATGTTCCATCTGTAGGGAGTTTCCACAGAAATGACCCTCAAAATGGATCTATAGTTGAAGATGATGAGCAAACCCCATATTTGTGAGAAGAATGAATATTAAAGGTAGATGACGACCAATTTCTCACTGAGTACTTGATTAGCAAGATGTAATGCAATCCACGGGCATGAACAACAGAATTCTTAAATATGGAATGCCCACCTCATTCATTAGATATAATTGTGGAAATGAGATATTAGAGGATGAACTTTAAATTCTATTTGAAGACACCAAGAGGGATCAAGGAGTGAATAAAAATAGTTTCCACTAAGAGTGGCAACAAGAAGCAATTGATAATATATGATTGAGATAGGGTTTTTAACCCATCAAAACCCCATTTTCAATGAGGATTTTGCATTTTTTATTTCATGGGAGAATGAGGGCACATTTATTGTTCAATAGGTTCATTGTTGATCAAGTAACTTTGATCAGAAAGATGATGGGTCTTACTGTTGCAATAGCTAAAGAAAGTGATAAAAAGAGAAGTTGGAACAATAGTATTAGAACAAATGGAACATAGTTGAGATAACATAGCAACATAGTGCCAATCAAACCTAAAGGTCAATGAGATGAAATCAATTACAAAGTGTTATTAGAATAGCATGGAGAGCTACTATTTTTTAATGTAAAAAGAGTTCCTTTAGAAAAACGTTTTGAGTTTATTGGCTCTTTATGTTTATTGGAGTAACATATGAAACATGCTTAATTTTTAGATGAAAAGTTTAAAATTATATGATAGATCCGTGAGTTACATGCAAATTGAAGATTATATATTAATCAAATAAATAAAAGTATATCTAATTAAAATTCATGACTCTTTTAAGGAATTTAGCTTGAACCATTTCAAACTATACTTTTCAGGGGAATCAAAAATATCCTCATTATCTTCCCACTTTGAAAAAAAAATCTTCCCGAGTCTGAATAATAACATTCATAGACAAATATGTATGATTTCTTTTTGAGAAATAAATCACAACTTTAAAAAATTTCACTTAGCACTAACTATTGTCGAGTACCAGTTTGCTCGGCACCTTAAGGAGCCAAGTGGCAATTTGCTTGGCACGTGAAAGTGACAGGCAGTAGGTACCGAGTTAGCTCGGCACAAGAAGAAGCCGAGTAAGCTCAGCACACAAAGGGCAATGCTCAGCAACAATGGATGTCGAGTGAGCTCGGCTCAAACTGAAAAAAATATAACTTAGAGAAATTTCAACGTGAATGTTTCCACCATTAAAACTAGAGTGCCAAAGCTTGAAGCTTCTAAACAAACTTCTCAAATGCAATGAATAGAGGAAGAGAAATGGATTCAAGCATACCTGCTTGCTTTCTATTCAACTTTGATTAAAAATATTAAAAAATTTGGGAGCATTCAGCTTCAACCAGAAAACTTTAAAATAACCCTAAACTGGTAAAACTTCAAACTTTAATGAAGTTTAAACTTGTAGCTCTAGTGGCTACATACAATGGTGCCTGGAACAATCACTGCTTCAACAAGACAAAACCAACAATAGAAAACTTACAGAATGAACAAAGGAAGCACTTGCCAACTGGATCTGCTGATCTCTTTCTTTTTTCTTTGATTTGCTCTGCTACTTCTATCTTCTCTGCTCTGCTGAATTGACTCTCTTAAAAAAATGAATGTAGAAAACATTCTTTTTGTTATATTCCATTTTCCCTCTCAACATTCAAATTTCAAAATCACCTACCAAAAATAAATGCCTGTCGTCCATGGATGCCTGCAGGAAACAAACTGATAGGGTAGATGAACGTGGAGCTCGAGGGAAACCTGCAGGCTTTCAACATTCAATTTCCAACATTCTTTGCATTGTCACCTAAATCTGGCCAAGGTTCATGATAAATTTTACAAATTCTGTCTCTTTGTGTGTAGATTTCTTTCAGGTTAAAATCCATAGAATTCTAGAACTCATTCAACAAATAAATTGTCTATGTTGTTTGGGACAACAGAAATGATTTGCATATTGATGTCTCCCAACAGAAACCTTTAACATGGTTTCAAAGTCTCAATCCTTTGAAGGAAAGATCTACTAAGAGGAAGGTCATGTGGCATAAGAAGATTACCCAAAAGATTTAGACAACCAAGATCTACAAAATAATCTACCTCGTCTTCACTCCAACCACAAATTGCATTAGAAATTGTCAAAGCTGCTACTTTCTTCACATGGATTGTCCCTTAAGAAGAAGGAAAAAATATGCGCTAATGAGAAGGTCAATTTCATCTTGTGTGCCTCACGTGATACTGGAGATGATCTGACAATCTTGGATACAAAGTTTTGAAATACAATTTTCCTTCAGTGATTCGGGAAAGCACTTTGTTTGTCAGAATATCATCGTAGTCTATAGATGCCAGATAGAATGTTGGACCCACATCTAATCAATCAGGACTTTGTGTTAAAACT
This sequence comes from Cupressus sempervirens, assembly GCA_028749045.1. NCBI lineage: Eukaryota > Viridiplantae > Streptophyta > Pinopsida > Cupressales > Cupressaceae > Cupressus > Cupressus sempervirens. The sequence goes on along the minus strand of CM053793.1, from coordinate 130,998,422 downwards.
TTAGACATCTTGTCTCTTTTTTTCAAATTCATCAATACCTTTCTTCTATAGGCTCCCAAACCCAACTCACTCTTCTTTGTACCTTCTGAAATAACCTTCCGAGGTTAGACTAACATTGTCCCACTCTCCCAAACCTTAATGCCATAAATCATCGAACACTTGATCAACCCAAATGCTGATAACAGTTCAATAGGACCCAATGTCTTCATCCACTTTATTCATGAGTTTTGTCTGGAAACACCTTCCTCTAATAGCTTATGACAGCTTAATACCCCTCTTAACACAACTTCGGACATATTTCATTCTTACTAATCCCCCAAGAATTCCTCACCCATCTCCCAAGGCTCATTATACCATGCCCAACTATCTGCCAACATAACTTTTCCCACATGACATTGTCATATTCCTTCTACAAGAAGAGTTTATCTTTTAACAAAACCTTTAACGTTAGGATTCTAATTTTCGAAAAGTCCTAGACTTTTCCCCTATCTATCCTCACCACTCAACACATTAACAGCTTTAACCCTTTCAACTAAGAACACTTGTAACATTCCTCTCTTTGAAATAACAAGTTACAAGGTTTTTTATATATACCTGTAGACAGTTGACTATAACGTTTCCTCGCAACAATATGTATTTATTCGCTTTGGTGAGATCCTCCTAAATGCGGCTACCAACAACATATCTACATTGGAGAAAAATCCAACGGTGTAGTTGTGAGATATGCCCCCCGTACTGAGACTGGTTTTTCTGTGAGAGTCACTTATTCACCTTCAACAAACTAGTATATGTCTTTGATAAGTTCACATGCCAATTCATGTATAGAAGTCTGCAATTTCGGGACAGGTAAAAATCATTGTGCGCCTAATCTATATTAAATTTGGGTTCTTAATATGTATAAAAATGAGAGATATTTCATTTTGAATAGTCATTTTCATAATCTTTGACCGAAGATTACACAGTTAACAAGAAATACTCACATCTCTACCTATATCAAGTGAAATTGAATGCTACAAAAGCCAATGTAATTTTGATTCATCCTCTTAATATGTACACTGAATGGTCTTCGAAACAACCACACACTATCTAGGATCAAATATTGGAAAGTGCTGATTTATCTATCCAAAACATGGAAAATATGCAGGAAACCAATATTCTTATTAATCAGAACTTATTACAACCATTTTCCTTCCCATGATTGGGCTTCACACACATTTATAAGCCTATAAAAAGCTCCCACAACTGACTACTGACCTGTAACTACCATGAACCGATCATTAACTATCTTGTTAGTCAATCTAATATGTTGATTTATGTCAAGTTGACAACAGAGTTGTTGTTGGTGGTATTAATTTCTACCATTAATAGCAGACAATCAGTCTATCGGCAGCCCACAACTTAGCTGTCCAGCCCACCGTCCAGCGCACACTCCAGCACCATCCATATTAAATAAGAGACAAACAGCCGTCCAAGCACCGGCCAACACACCAACCTCACCATCCACCATTAAATGTGCATTTGCTTATAAATATCATGGATTGAGCTTGTGATCAGTAGAGCCTATTTTGGGTTTCTCATTGTGGATCATGAGTGGATGGAATGCTATAGCATTCTATGGATTTGTAATAGATTTCAGTTATGTTAATGAGTATGAAGTGCTGTAGCACAGCTTGATGTATTTGTGTTTTGCTTATTGATTTGAATGTTTATCATTGCATTCATGTTTATCTTTGATCCACTCTATCCACCTCCTTCAAAGTGGTATCAGAGCTAATGGGAGATGATCCTAGAGATTGTGGAGAGCTCGAGAAGTTTAGAATTGGTGAAGAGTGTTGTGGCAATGTAGCCCAACAGGCAATGGCATTTGAAATTATCTTCTACAAGAATAAAGAGAAGAATAAATCAAGAGACCACTATGAGAAACAAAGAAGTCATGAAAAGAAGGAAGTCAAAATTGAACTGTGTTTAAGTTAGTGCTATGTGACACTATCATTAATAGATTAGAAGCATATGGAGCATCTCTGTGCAAAGAATGCATATGCATGACATGGAAGATATTGATCATGGAAATTTTTATTATGTTTGTGTTTGAAATATGTGTGTCAGTTGTTATGCATTAGTTGTTAAAGTTAAGTTGGTTATCTTAAGTGTAACATGTTGAATAAAAGGTGAGATGGTGTCCTAAAGCTCATTATCATAGTGCAAAGGTCTCTGTGTGTGCTGATTTGGAGTTTAAGTGTTGGAATCTAGATGAAAAAATGATTAAGGCTTTGTTATATCAAATGTGGTTATGTAATAGTAGATTGTTGAATTGATATCCCCTAAACAAGTGATGGAGATTGAATGAGAATTGTTTGTTAATAAGCTATTGTAAGGGGTGCATTATCGGTTGTACCCGACACCCTAGAGTTTGACTGAATGTATTGATGAACCATGTATGTGAAAAGAATTCCTATAGAACTGACGAGTACAGCGGTTGGGCACCAATGTATCTTGGTAGATGGATTTCTTTTTATATGGACTCAATAATTAGTTTGGTGCAGGTACAAAAGAGAAAGGCCCAGACTGATGATAGTTTTCCTGTAGTGATGATTCATGGCCAGTAGAACCAATGAATGCTTGGTTTGTAAACCATTTGAGTGCAAAGTTTATGGTGATCTTGAAACCATATTTGTGATGTTCGAGAAGTTTGTGGTGAACATGAAACCACTTTAGGATTGCATTGGTTAGAGGTAAGTTGTAAAACCCGAGGTAATTATAACAAGGGAAAACAATGTAAATGTGGTAGCATTAATGATAGAAATTAAGGGGGAGTTTTCGTGGTATTAATTTCTACCATTAATAGTAGACAATCAGTCTATCGACAGCGCACAACTTAGCCATCCAGCCCACCATCCAGCCCACACTCTAGCACCATCCATATTAAATAAGAGACAAACAGTCGTCCAAGCACCGGCCAACACACCAACCTCACCGTCCACCATTAAATGTGCATTTGCTTATAAATATCATGGATTGAGCTTGTGATCAGCAGAGCCTATTTTGGGTTTCTCATTGTGGATCATGAGTGGATGGAATGCTGTAGCATTCTATGGATTTGTAATAGATTTCAGTTATGTTAATAAGTATGAAGTGTTGTAGCATAGTTTGATGTATTTGTGTTTTGCTTATTGATTTGAATGTTTATCATTGCATTCATGTTTATCGTTGATCCACTCTATCCGCCTCCTTCAGTTGTTAACTTGAAAAGTTTACATGCCCTTTGATATCTTATCATCCCAGTTACCTTCTATTGGTCATTTAAAGACCTTATCAATAAAAAAACAAAAACTAAACTCCCCTATTGTACATTTATAAACCCTTGCATTAGCCTTACTAGGCACATGTCTCCTCATGGGAACTTTGTTAATAATTGAATAATATGATCTAATGTGCATTCCAAATGGCTTTATAGCCTAGTTACAATGCAGAATGGCCTTATAGGCCTACATATGCCTTATATCCCCTTAGGATTACCCATATGACAATGCGTTCCTTTGGCTCTCTGGTGCTCCTCCACCAATTGACAAGATTACCAAGATTTGGAAAAGCACTTTGTGTCTCAGAATGTCAGTGGTTGCAATGGTTTTCATCAGAGGTCTTAAAACATCCAGAAAAGAATGAAACAGAAGTTTCACAAGATTTGGGTAAATGCCAGTTTTCTCAATAGCCGCTTTACACTTGTTCTCTCCCTCAGAGCATGACAAAACAACCGTGCAAATGTATTGTAATATATCCTCATCTTCTTTCATTCCAAGAATGATTTTCAGGCTCTCAAGAAGCTCAATTGTCTTGTGCGAAATTCTAACATCAGAAATATGACATCTCAAAAGAAGAGAAATTGAACTTTTGGACGATGCTGGAAGTAAATTTGTAGATTGCTGTACAGTCTTCATTGAAAGGGATTCCAACTGAGCACAACACATTAGCATCTTAAGATGGGATAATGCCAAAATTGCCTACTACTGCAGATCTTCATGGGAGATTCCAAAAGACTTACAAACTTTGTAAGGAAACTTGGCAACAAAGAATATAACTATTTCCACATAACCCATAATAGATCTAAAATAAATACGGAATTAAAATCCACATGCAAGAGAAAAGACAACATACCCACAAAATGTGACACAAGATATACCCTGGGAAACCCTCATTGAGGGAAAAACCCAGCCTCCAAAAGCATCCATCATCATGTATTATTCAGCAAAAAATATCATTGCCATACAACCATGGAAGCCTTCATGGCCATAGCCACAACCGAGCAAACTATGTGAACAAGCATGAATCCACACATCCCATGCCATGCTTCCAACCTTCACAAATGCTCCCTTGGCTAACCTGTCAAGCCTTATCCCACTCGACTCTTGCCTTTTGTCTTCTCCTTGTCACTCTTGTTCTTTCTATACAACAACTACCCTTGTGGCTGCTTATATAGTAGCAAGTCCCACAAAACCACCAAGTGGTATTACATAAACCATGTGCTAAAACCATGTGCTACCTAACCCACTGACCCCACATTTAATATTGGGCATTTAATTCTTTTCCCCAATATTAAATAATTACATGAAATATTTTTACAATGTTACAATACAACTCATCAAGAATATTCTATGGGAATCTTTACATGTTGCACGTCCATCTAGGCACAACATTACATAATAAAATAAAATAATAAAATAAAAATATTATGCAATGTGTGCAACACCCATTATCTCAACAATCTTCCACTTGTTGTATACATTGCATAGGGTCAATCCGTAGCCACACAAAATGAACAAGGGAACAATCCCTCCCAGCACATCCACCATCATGGATCAAAATATACCAAGTGCTCCATCCTGGTACCTGCAACAAAATCAAAGTATCCAGCATCTCAAACATGAATGATCTCACCTCCTATTGTGCCACTACCACTGGACATACATAGAAGCCATCCAAAGAGAAAACCGCCCAACTTGTCGCATTAGAAGATCATAAAATCCTGTACCAACTAAAATTCCAAGCACAAAAACCTGATCCAAAGGTAATCACATGTATCTGTAGTTGTCAAAATATCCATAGCTGAAATAGCACCCACAACAAAGTGCCAAACCCATCCAACTATCCATACCTCAAAGGTATAACAAGTGGATTCTCATATCACTGACATATCAAATCTGCAACCTGCAATCATAAGCCTCAAGAGCAATACCTGCCACATATTTACCAAGAAGCTCCCACTGCAAAAGATAATGTCAAATCTATAACCAATCCACTCAACACATCTCAAAGAAGTGAATCCATGTAGTATCAAGGACATCCACAATACATAAACTGATATCCTACAAGAACAACTCTCATAACAAGTCTCCAATAGTCTCTCAATTTCTCCACAAACAATAAAGGAAAGAGATAAAGTAATAACCATGTCATCTCTCACATGACATACATGAGCACAAACCAGTGATCACAATCTCTAACCAATCTCAAATCCAATATAGTCAAAACTGAACATCCAGGAAGATAACCAAGACCAGAGAAACTATGCAAATCATAACCTGTATCATGTCCTTCTACACACACCTCTAGATGTAAACTGTGCAAGTATGATCTCCTCCATAAAACCCCAACAAGAAGCCTCAACAACACCCAAAGCATACCATATAACTAATCATGGATGTAAGCCTCTCACAAGAAGATCAAACTCAATAAAACCATTCCTAAACCAAGGAATAACCATTCCTAATCCAAGGAATATGCCCAATAAAACCATCTCCCAAACTCAACCAGCATAACAACATATGTACATGGAGATAACCAATGCTAAACCATCTCTCAAATGAACCCTCCAGAACTAACTCGTGTACCATAGCTCAAGATCCATATCCATGAAAGACAAGCATAAATATAATGCAACTGAGAGAAACAATGGGCTATACCTCTCAAGTAGCAAACCGCCGAGTAGACCAAGAGTGGGGAATGAGAATGCTCATTAAGATACCAAAGTCTCCAACCAAGACTCATCTAAGAACAATCTCCTCTCAAGTCCATATCAGGTGACTACCCCTCGAACTTCCTGCTGAAACCATTAACCGTCCCAACAAATACTTCTCTAATCCAAGAGAAATCAGCGTCACCACCGTCTCTAAGTATCCATGAGCACCTGTAACCAATCAATCTATGCCAACTCCAAATGCAACATAGCAATATCATGAAGTATCTAGCTTATGATCAGTGTACTCAATACCAAGAAACTAAACCAAGATCAATGTCAAAAGTTCCAACCATGGCCTCAGGAACATAAGCATGACAACATGATCTTACCATCTCAACTAAAGAGATAACATGCTCCATATGAACACACCATAACATGTCACAACTCTAAATGCGTATCAAGAGTATACCATGACATAATAATGAAACCATCCTCATACCAAGGATAACATGCCAAATAAAAGCATAAACCACACCTTTTCCAAGAACCTTGTGAGTCCTCAAGATGCAACCATCTCCACACACCATGAAGAAAACCATCTCCACATATCAGGAAGAACCATCTCCACATACCATGAAGATAACCAAGAACTCCATGAGTCCTCAAGATCTAACCATCTTCACACACCATGAAGATAACAAGTGCACCATGCAAATGTCAAAGATGCTTCTGCAGCAACAGGATCTAAGACAAACCTCCAACATCTGCAAACACTCAATAATATATCAATGCCAATAACTCCCACTCAACTGTGGTACCAAGTCACCTATGGCATCATAAAATCCATCCTCTCCAAACCAAGAATATATAAACCAAACCAGGAACTAATCCTGCACTGTCACCCCATCACTGTCACAAGCTCCCACTAAACTGTGTATCCAAGCTATCCATGACATCATGATGAAAAACCATCCTCTAACCATGAGAATCAACCAAGGCATCAAACTATCAAAGAACTCAAAGTGCACATCATGAGCTCCTCAAAAGAAACTAAATAACCATGATCCTCAACCAAGAAGATGTACCACCATAACCGAATCAGAAATCCAAGCTAATGAACATCAAGGATGTACCTGTATAACCAATCATGTCATGCCAAAATCCATGACACCATGATCACATCCATGAACCGAGCATCTGGCTCTCAATATGTCCAACCTGTCAGCATAGTCAACCATAATCCTCTGCCATGACTGTACCTGGTAACAACATCTCATCCCTTCTACATGAAGATAAAATCAGCAAATCATGTGACTTAGGGCATAGACAACCCAAATCCAAGCCACCAATCTGAATATGCATCAATAATGAAAGATCAATGGGCAAAGACAACCCATAACCAAGCTATAAATGCAACCTGTAAGTATAGACCGCTTACAAGACTGCACAACTTGTAGATCCAACAAGCCATCATGCATATCCAAACCAAACACTGATAACCATATCATCATGAGACCAAACTGAAATATGAAATGACATCAAATCTTAAATCTTCTAATGCCATAAACTCGCAATGTTACCATAGTCAAAATATATACCATAAACTGTTCAGATAAAAATATCAATAAATAAATCATGCCAAACTTGCACCAAATCTGAACCAATGTGTAGAGCTCTCCAAGAGCTTTCCGTTGACTACTCGAAGTCCAAAATCCGACTCCGTATGCCCAAGTTATGCCCTAATCCGTGCTCAAAATAAATAACATTTGACTTTAGGGCTCTGAAAACCTGACAAAATTTTAAAATCACAGAACCAAACCTACACCATCTTGTAGTGCTTTGAATTAGCTTTCCAACGCCTATAAGAACTCTGAAATCCGATATTCTGAGAGAAAGTTATGGCCATTTTACTAAGACAGTCTTTTTACCATTTTCAGTACGATTTTTTATTTTTTATTTTTTCAGTGACGAAAATTCCGACGGGATTAAATTTGACGGCCATCATGGGCTGAAACCAAAAAACCCTTTCATTTCCTCTGAACATGGCCAAACTAGGGCATATTATATATCAAATTTTATGGAAATGTCGACCCGGATCCAATGGTGAGGTCTGTTTTTACCCAAGAGGTCGTTTCTGCAAGCTACCCCCCAAAACCCTCATTTAAATGAAACATCCGAAAAAATCTTTTTATCCAACAATTTCCCATGCCCAAATCTTTTAACATCCCATCATAACAGCAAACCCAAAACCCTTAGATCTGCAATAAATCATTCATATATCTTGCCCTTTTCTTTTATCCTCTCATGCATTCCCATGGATTCAATCTAGGGTTACGATAATAAAACCATAGCTCTGATACCACTTGTAAGGAAATTTGGCAACAAAGAATATAACCGTTTCCACATAACCCATAATAGATCTAAAATAAATACGGAATTAAAATCCACATGCAAGAGAAAAGACAACATACCCACAAAATGTGACACAAGATATACCCTGGGAAACCCTCATTGAGGGAAAAACCCAGCCTCCAAAAGCATCCATCATCATGTATTATTCAGCAAAAAATATCATTGCCATACAACCATGGAAGCCTTCATGGCCATAGCCACAACCGAGCAAACTATGTGAACAAGCATGAATCCACACATCCCATGCCATGCTTCCAACCTTCACAAATGCTCCCTTGGCTAACCTGTCAAGCCTTATCCCACTCGACTCTTGCCTTTTGTCTTCTCCTTGTCACTCTTGTTCTTTCTATACAACAACTACCCTTGTGGCTGCTTATATAGTAGCAAGTCCCACAAAACCACCAAGTGGTATTACATAAACCATGTGCTAAAACCATGTGCTACCTAACCCACTGACCCCACATTTAATATTGGGCATTTAATTTTTTTCTCCAATATTAAATAATTACATGAAATATTTTTACAATGTTACAATACAACTCATCAAGAATATTCCATGAGAATCTTTACATGTTGCACGTCCATCTAGGCACAACATTACATAATAAAATAAAATAATAAAATAAAAATATTATGCAATGTGTGCAACACCCATTATCTCAACAAACTTGGGGATTTCTTTACTTTTAATCAAAATGAATATGTTTTTCTTCATTAGATATCTTAATATGCGAGCTGCATGAGTTTGAAACTGTGGTTGATCTATTCTTCTGAGATGATCAATCAAATTAGGCACAATTTATTTGTTGATTTCTCATTCTTGAAGTTGTACAATTTTGGGAGCTAAATCAAAGTTGCAAACTGTCATTTTGGATCAGAGCTGAAAAGTTCATACATAGTCGATAGAAAATGAAAACCCAATTTCCTATTGTAGATTGAATAATGTGGTTAAAATTATTTCATAGATCAAACTCAACCTGTTTTCCTTCTAACATGAACCGAGAAATTCTTTAAGATGTTGCTAACAATCTCTTCCACCACCTCTCTCTTGCAAGTTAAATACTAACCTTACTAAAATTATTATTTTCTCCAACCTGGCCATGCATACCATGGAAAATTCTCCATGATTCTCAAACTTCGAAATCCATGAACGAAATAAGCATCTCCCAATTCAATAAACGACGTCAATGCAACAACAATACGATGTTGAGAAATCTCGAAGCCATTCTCCAGTAGCCTCATCAGCTCTCTCTCTATATCAGCCATGATTTTTTTTAATACTGCCTTTTCTTTTCTAGTGTTTTCTAGGATCATGAATGTTTTCGGAACATTATTATGCGATTCTTTAAAATATGGATTGAGAAAATCCACCAAAATTGTCATTGGAAATTTATTCAGTATGCCATTCGTCATATCTTCCCTTCAAAATTCAGCTACTCCAACATCTATCTAGACCAGTGGATTGTTGTAGGTTTCTAAATGTGCTTTCAGCTTCTCAATGATAGCCACATTTTCATGGCTTCCCATGTATTGGATATAATCATATTTTTGAAAAAATTGACCATTGACCTTGCAACAATAGCTAGAAGGTCTTGAGATTCTACTGTTAATTGACCATGGACCTTGCATATTCATCTCTTGATCAACTGAATCGGAGAATCTAAAATGAATCAGATAAATAGAGGATATTTGTCTAGAAAATCAAACATATCACTAGATGACACTTTAGCATGGAGGTAATGTAGAAATCGATGATTTTCTTGGTTTTTTTGACAAAATGAATGTAGTTAACAATAAAAACATTTGATATATAATATGAATAGGAAAATATTTGTCATTGGAGATCGTGTTTTGGTAACTTGAATTGGGAAATGATTTTTTGTTTGTAATTAGAAACTGTGGTAAATGGTGGATTTTTAAAGATGGATTTTTTAGGATACAACATTCTCCTGACTTTGCTTGTAGGTTTTTTGGATGTTATCTTTTAGTAGACAATTGAATCAATACGTGGAAGCATTTGTTTGTGTTTTTTGTTGATAATTCCAATCCTGATTGACGTGGTTTAATACCGTGCAGGTTAGTTGTCTTGTCAATATTCTTGGTAGAAGCATCTGTATTATCTTGGTGTTTTGTTCTTGGCTTTTTGAAGGCTGATGGTATGCCTATCTTCTCAGATAATTTAATAATAATAAAAACCAAAGAGTTTGATAAAATATGACACTCTAATTTATCATGTGTGAACTAAAACAATTATTCCTAACTTACTGGCTTCCTTTTAGATGTCGTTAATGGTTAGGTTTTTTTGTTTCCCTTGTCTAATGTATTTCATACTAAGCATGTTTGTATGATGTACTATAAAATATGATAGCAAATAAGTAAACCAACATGAAATATTTTAAGTTCATGTCCCATGGAGTGTAAAGAGTTTTTATTTCTGGTAGACAGGTTCATCTTCCAGTTTTAATTCGTCACTCTATCAGAATAAGTGTAGTTGTGATACATTTTATACTTAATTATAGTGAGGAGGAGATTGAGCTTGCATTCCTATAATACTGATGTTGTCTTAATGTTTGAATATTTTGTAGGTAGATTCACTTTGTCAGTTGGCTCCAGTTACATTCTGCTTGCTGGTAGCTTAGGTTAGTCAATTAAAATTTTCTTCTAATTCCTATACAATGGAGTATTTTTTTCATTGGGGTTTCATAAATGTTTTTAAACAAACTTGTACTATTGTTAGCCAGCCAGTTACATTCTTCTTGCTGGTAGCTTCGGTTAGTGCATCTCAATTAAAATTTTCTTTTAATTCCTATACAATGGAGTATTTTTTGATTGGGGTTTGTCCTAGTGTTAGCCAGCCTAATTATAGAATTAAAATGTAGTTTACATTAAGAATTGTCGATTGCACCAGTTCTGTAATAATTTTGAATGCTAGTACCTGACCTGGTTTCTAGGTATCTTGGAAACTGCTTTTCTTATTGGAAGTAAAAATATTTATGTAATCACATTTGAATTTAGAATTAAAATGCAAATTTGACGCCCTACTGTTTTTAAAAAATTAGAGAGGAATAATGACAGATTATATTTTATCTTGGAAGAAATTGTTGCATGATCTGGGTGGTCACTTATTGAAAGTTTTAATTGATCTATATTGCACACTTCTCTACAAGCCGGTGGACATTGTATGTGATAAATTGATGTAATGTTTCGTCCAAATCAATAGGAGAGGCACCTCGACTTAAATTCTTAGGAAATCAAGGTTGAATAAGTGACGCTTAAACGTAGGTTTCAATAATTAATGAAGTGGATGGATTTATAGCCCCACTGAATCATCCAAGGTTCATGTCAAATTGATTGTTTAGCTGACATTGCTTTGTTTCATCTATTCGAAACCACTCCAGGGTGAAGCTCTGTCTCTTTTCTTAAGTTTTAGAAAGGAAATGCATAAAATGAAGTCATTATGTCTTACACAGACTAATCTGAGTAGTATCTGGGTCACCTAGAATATATAGCGTGTAACCAATTAACTGCTTGTAGAATATTCCTTGTTGTTTATATCATCCTTTTTAGAGGAAGTAGAATTCTTGAAAATCTTTCTTACAATTATTCAAAGAAAAGCTGCATTATGCAAAAATTGTGATATATCTGACTAACAACTGATTTTATCCCTTGAAAATTTTTGAATCATGCATTTTTTCGATGAATTGTTGACTTAAGATATTCAATGTGAAAATCTCTACAATAGAAAAATATGAGAAAAAATACCACCATAGAAAAACTCACAAAATTACCAAATTACTTTGAAATAGGGTCAATTCATGATGGAGTCAAACTTAGTGTGGAACTAGTTTGTTATTTTGTCCCTTAGTTTTGCATGCTTGGATCCACGGAGTTAGGAGAGTTATGTCAACTCATCGAGTTGGGTGAGTCATGCCCAAAAATTAGTGACCTGAGTTGGCATAACTTGGCCAAGTTGAACCAACCTTACAACTTTCCAAAATCTCTTAACTTGTCATAACTTGGCTAAGTTGAACCAACCTTACAACTTTCCAAAATCTCTTAACTTGTAGTGACTTTCATGATTTTGTTGTCGATCCTATTTCATGGATTTTGATATTAACATGTGTATAATTAATCTCGTTAATCAAATGTTTGAAATAGGATTATTTTAGTTATATTAATCCATGTACTCTTTTTAAACACTAGAATTACAGTAGTAAAACATGAAGCCTTAGAACCATTGAGTCTTTTGAAACTAAAAATCACCTATTTTTTACATAAAGCTTCTAGGAATTGCTGAGTCTTTTATTTTATGCTATCTCTCATTGATTGTGGAGAAGTAGTACACAACCTCAATGCTAGGTGATTGGATACATTGGATCAAATGCTTCTAGATCCAATGCTTCTATCTAGATTAGATTTTTGATCTTTAGATTGTTTACTAAGAGTATGGAACTAGTCAAAGAGGATGTTGATATCAATGTAGTGATCATCATCAAAAGTATTGTTTGTTCTAGGGATCTCCTTTCTTGTTTTCTCATTTTCAAAATTCTCTTCAAAGTTAGTACCAATAGTTTCAATACCACAATCATCATCTGCACCACTTGAAGTATCAACATCCTGTTGGATAAAATTGATCAATTGTTTGTTGTCTTTGATGTTAAACAAATGTCATATCAGTTATCAGATAGAGTCTACCAAGCTCAGTTGGTTAGTAAAGAAAAAGACAAAGTTTACCAAGTTCAAAAGGTCAACAAAGTGAATTACAGAGTCGACTAAGCATTTCTAGAAGTTACATAGTGAAGATAGTTTCTACCAAGCTCACTTGGGCGCTGAAGGATTCTATGGTAGAAGTTAGTTTCTACCGAGCTCACAAGCTCAACAAAGGAAAATAAATTCTTATTGAGTTCATAGGGTCTCCAAAGGATTTTGTAGAGTTTGTAGTGTTTACCAAGCTTCACTTGGTTAACACTGGAAATCATTTTTGGAGTAGTGTTTACTGAGTAGGGTCGGCCAATGAAGGATTCATTGTTTTGGGAAATAAAGTTTAATTGTTTCATGTAATGTTTGTAGCCAACTGATGTATTGTTTTTTGGTAAATGTAACTTGTAAATGAGTCGAGTTGACAATTTGTAATGTATAAATATAAGGTCAAGTTGTGAATTCTAATGTATGAATGGATGTATGAATGAGTGTGTATTCAAGTGAGTTGATTGTGTTAGCAAATTTTGAAGAAGGATTAGATATCCTCAAGGAGTAGCAAAGGTGTATTCGATTAGTAAGGATCTAGTGAAGCATAATAGAGATCTGTATCAGCAAGGATCAGTTGCATCTCATTCAGGTCACTAATTGTTACTTCTCACAATTGTAGCAGTGAATTTTAAATCTCTTAATAGAGTTGGTTTAATAGCCATTTTCGTAAATCCTCTAACAAGGTGGACAGTTCTACTAAATTGTTCTAAAGTCCTCTAGCAAGGCCACTCCTAGTAGGGTGATTAAATCCTCTAAAAAGGTAACACCTAACAGTGTGTTTTGTAACCTTTAACAGGGTTAGCTCCTAACAGGGCTTACTTCAAAAGAGTGAAAATTGGTAGCTAGTTACTTGGTGGTTTTTCCCATGTTGGGTTTCCACATGTCTCTTGTGTTCATGTCATTTCTTTTTGCATGCATGTTAATAATTTTGAATGCTTAATAAGTTAATACACAATTCATCTACCGATACAACATTTTTCTGTGTGGTTACTGAGTGATAGCAATAACTAATTATTTAAGAGATCTAAGAAATCTATGGATTTGTTTTTGTGGTGACTGATTCATCCCCTCTTAGTTACTCCATCTATATTTCCAACACATCCTTACCTTCATTAAACTTAGAACCTTAGTTACTAATTTGGATGTGGATATGCAAGCAGATGAGGGAAGCAGGTGCGGGATGGAATATTTTTTGGGGAGGGGATGTAGATGTGTATGGATGTGTGCGTGTCCATATATGTATTGGAAAAATATGATATTTTGGTTTTCAATAAGATATTTAATTCTCTTTGTATTGACTATGGTCTCATGTTGATTGAATCTGTAGACTACGAGAACTCGCGAGCCCTAGTGGGGATTGCTCTAAGTGTTTTTGTTCTCTGTGATAGTGAATGTACTTACTCGATTATAAGTTATTCCAGGAATGGTTTCTAAAGTCTAATAATGGTACAAAGGGATTTTAGAGAACTAAAATACATTGATAGTGCTTTAGATCAATCTCTGTTCTAAGTCTTCAAAGTTTGATTGCATTGACAGAGTGAATCAGTAAAAGTTTTCTGAATTAGCAGTCAAAGAACATATTAATTAAATGCCGAAATGAATTAGTATGAATCTAAAAATTTGGGAGAAGATGGGTCTTGAAGTTATCAACAAACTTTATTCTTTCCATAAATATTAATTGAATTGTGAGGTCTAATGGGTCAAACAATTTGATTTCCAAAAACTGTTCCATGGAGATTGAACATTGGTGTCTGAATTTTGGCAATATAGCTGATCCAACATATTTAATTAAATAATGAAATGAACTAGTATGAACCTGAAAATGTGGGAGAAGGTAGGCCTTGAAGTTATCAACAAACCTTGTTCCTTCTATAAAAATGAATTGTGAGGTCCAATGGGTCAAAACTTTTGATTTCCAAAACCTGCTCCATGGGGATTGAACATTGGTGTCTTAATTTTGGTAATATAACTGATTCAACATATTTAATTAAATAATGACATAAAATAGTATGAACCTGAAAATTTTGGAGAAGGTAGGTCTTGAAGTTACCAAAAAAATCTTGTTCCTTCCAGAAAAATTAGTTGTGAGGTCTAATGGGTCAAACAATTTGATTTCCAAAAACTGTTCTACAAGGACTGAACATTGACATGTCTCAATTTTAACAATATAACCGATCCAAAACATAAATTAAATGGTAAAATGAACAAATAAAAACCTGAAAATTTTGTATAATATATGTCTTGAAGTTACGAGTAAACTTTGTTCCTTCTAGAAAAATTAGTTGTGAGGTCTAATGGGTCAAACAATTCGATTTCCCAAAGCTACTCCACAGGGATTGAACATTGGTGCATCTTAGTTTTGAAAATGTAAATGATCCATGTTTTTTGTAGGGTTGGTGCGAAGTTTTTGATTGTATTTGGGTTTTGTGAGTGGTGTATAAGAGGGCCTTATTATTTTGACGAGTTACTGTTCCAAGGTGGTGAAGTAAATCAGACATATATGACTGATATTTGGGTCCGAGATGATTTTCTTTTAGGTTATAAAAATAGTTTCTTTATTCATTGTACTATGTAAGTCACTATGTTTGTATGTTGAGGAAAACATACTATATCAATCTATGAATTTCTATTGTGGATAGCTTTCTCATTTCAAAACATGCCATGTATTAGTGAATTTGATTTCTTTAGTCCCAACTGTTTATAGTTTCCTAACTCTCCTTTGGCTGTATTTCAAATATTTCCTTTCGAGCTTTTCATTTAAATTGTCGATTCTCATTAAATACATAATTTATTCATCAATATATTGTTTCTTGTACTATGGAAATTTATTACTCAAATGATGTCACTTTGAAAGTAGTGGATAAATTGTTTCTTTATTAATGGTGAAAATTCTGCATTTGTAGGTGTACCCAACATATTTGTTTAAAGAGAATGGCCTTGGCTTTTCTATTTAATGCCCAAGAGCTATAACTTCTTGGTGAGGCATGAGACTCCATGGAATGTTTCCTTACATGTAACCATTATACTATGTACATTGTCCTCAATTGGAAGTAACATTGACCTTCATTGCTAGGTCAAGATCCTTAGCCTAATTCTATGATGATATGATTTAATTTTCTTAACTCAAAATAAATATCTTGAAGCTATCCATGTTCATCTTATTTTGATTTTTTTTTGTTGTCTGTTTAGATTTTAAATTATTTTTTTGAGCTCTATTTGATTTTAGATTTCATGTACTAGGTTACAACTTACAATTGTGTGTATACTTATTCTTCAAAATTGAGAAACAAATTAAAAGAGACTTGAATTACTTCCTAAAATATATTCAAGCCAAGGTTCTAACATGTTTTTGCAACTCTGTAATCACCAATATGGAAAGATTTTACATTTAGGAAATTGATAAACAATGCCATAGTATACCCTACTAAAACCAAGTTGAGAAAGGAAATAGTATACTCTATCTGCTATAGAACATGCACGCAAGATCATTCCTTTGACATCTACCTCTTCTATGTTAAGCTACTAAAGAATGAGGGGTACTAATCCAACTAAACTTAAGGAAAGATTGAAGTACTGCAAATAGTGTAACAATGTGAACTAATAAAGTCTTCTAATGTGTCGGTGTTGTATCCATATGCAATTAAAGTTCATGCATACTTTTCATTAGTGTTTACCTTAAAAAGTGTTCTTTAATGATTTTTCAAGCCTCCATTGTTTGTGCTCTTGTTGGACTTGCCACATTTTTTGAAACTCAATCACAAGGCCAAGAAACTAGAAACTTTCCTTGAATGGGCACAAACCTAGATTTTTGATTAGGTACTTCCCCACAACCTGACCTTCCTATTGTCAAGCAAGTGGCTCCATTCTGAATTATCATTGTTTTTTTAATATGGCTGGCAATAGTGCTGGTGGTAATGCTATATTCACCTATGTTCGGCCAATGAATGATATATTGCTGAAATGGATGTTTTGCCCAGCTTTTGAATAATCTTAACAACTAATAGGAGCACCAAAAATCCAACTCTTTAAATATGATCATCAAATATTAAAATCCTTCACAATTCCCTATTGCACCAAATTAGACCTCAAATTCATTACAAACCATCTATGTCAAGCCAAACAATCTACTAAAATGGATTTTTTGGCATGCTTGTAGTTGAAGTTTAATATTGACTATTGATAAAAAGTGGCCCCCTTAATACCATAAACACATAAAAGAAACAATGAAACAATAGTAATTGTAAGAACAAAATAGGGGCTTCTTATTATCACTACAAATGCAAAATTACAAAATTCACAATTACAATATGCTAACCCATGTGGGCACCTTCATTAAAATAATCTACAAGAAAATGCTGCGAGCTATCACTCAAAGTTGTTCTAGACAATGTTCGGGCCTTTCTTAAATAGGCAATTTTATTCTACCTGTGAAGGTCTTAGACATTTAGACTTAATAACTGGGGCCAAGAGACCCTAACAATACATTTATAGTCAGCCAAATACATCTTTGACATTTATTTTATAAATGTCACATAGCCCAACTTCAAAATGCCATAATTCTCAGATCATTGCTCTTATTGGCTATTATATAACCACTTTTCGAAAACACTAGCTTGTGATCTACAGGATCGAACCTGCACAAGCGCCTATCTGTCAAGTTTTTGGACCTCATCTGGGGCCTCTAAGGCCTTCAAAAATTAGTTCAAAGATTTTTCTCCAAAATTTTCCACCAAAAATCCACAATAACTTGTCTGGTTCTTAAGTAGGAGCAATGCGATTTTTATGGTAGGCTTATAATTATGAAATGAACCTTCATGTGGAAAATCAAAATATTCCAAGATCATATGAAAAATTTACTAAAAATAGTAATCTCCTAGAAATAGTACTCCCTTGTCTACTAGTCCTGATGAAAATAGAAAAGGCTAAGAATAAAAATATTTCTGGGTAATACAAGTTTGCGCTCACACCCAAGTTGCTCCTGCATCAGACACTTGGGCTAATTTGAGAAGTGACTTTGTTACATCTCAAGTGTTTAGAGGAAAACCAAGAGGTTAACCTCCTCCCTTGCAATACATGATGAATCCTTTATTGGTCTCCCTTTCCATTTGACTAGGTATTCTTCATAAGTTTTGTTCCTTGTCCTTTTGCCAACATGACTATCGAGTCACTAGTACATATCCCCTTGTTTTTTGACCAATTTTTTTTTTTTACCAAAGGCCATTTGGCCTATGATTTATTATTATTATTTTTATGCCTAAGTTGGTTGAAATTTCGATGAAATTGGGTTCATAATGAAAAAAAAATTGTAATTCATCATTTGTTATTTGATAAGTTTGTTTGGTAGTGGGAGTTTTTAGTTCAGTCTATGCTTAGACTATATAGCAAAACCTCTCGGCATAACAAGACCTTGAGTTAAATTCTTGTTGCCCAAAACTTACAAATGTTTACAAGTTGGAATGATATGTAGCATTTTAATTTTGCAAAACTACATAAAATTTTCTTTTTATAGTCTTGAAATGTTTTGAAATCAGAGGGATGTGAAAAACTCACACTTACTTAGAGGACTTTACAAACATTTGAAAGCTATAGATTTTGAACCTTGAAAACTACAAGCAATTGGAAGAGTTTCCACATCACATTGTTCATCAGGAACTCTTAAGAGAGCTACATTTAAAATATACCAATATAAGGGAGCTCCTAGTTGAATTAGGTCAACTTGAGAAATTCCAAAATATGGTGATAAAAATTGAGTCTCTTACAAGATTGTAGAGTTCTATAGGAGATTTTTCCTCACTATCTAATCTTGAAATGTATGATTTCTCACTGGAATTTTTTCCTTGCTCTATCAAAGGTTTGTTGTCATTAACTCATCTCACAATTGATGGCAATTTTGAACTAGAATTTTTGTTGAACACAATTAATGGGCACCTTACTCTCTTGGAGTATTGACCATCATATACTTGCGATTGAAGTCTCTACTAAAATCAATTACTCAACTTCATAATCTTTAAATGTTGCACATAGATAACTCCCCTATCAAAGAGTTGTATTATTGGGTGGCCTCATTAGCCAATATTGGATTGAACAATCTAAAACAAATAGAGCTATTTAATACACATGTGTGGAGGATTTCATTTTCTCAAGAATGTTTCCCAATGCTTGATATTCTTAGTGTTTTCCATAATTATCATTTGAGGTACTACCAATGGTTATGAAAAACATAATTTTGCAAGACTGTAAAAGTATTTAGGGTTAAAGAAAATATTTTTCCCATGGCAAGTATGAGATTTAAATTAGAGATTGTTGTGGATTAGGATATTTGGTACAATTGCTACAACCATAGGAGGCTCCATATCAGCTATGTTGTGTCCACGTAACCAATCATGTATTTGGACTTGCTAACCTTTTATGCAGGCTTATGCACTATAACTTGTGCTCTTTAGGTATACAGGGCTCATTTTTTAGTGTATTGAGTATACACTTTTGGTAGATTCACAATGCCTACAATGTATGATATTATCATGTTTTTGAGTTTAGTAGGTATCTACTTGTAACTATGATATCTAACATATATTTCAATATTACTAAAGAGGATAAGAAAAATGCTCTCCCCTTCATTCTTTGGAACATGGTAAACTTAGACATTGCATGATTTAAATGCTTTCATTGAAACCTACCATAGATCTAGGCTTATGCAAAAAAACTTGAGCTCTTTAGGTGTGCATGACTCTTTGTCACTATATTAGTGTATTGCGTATATTCTTTTGGTAGATTTCAAAAGCCTATAATGTATAATATTATCATCTTTTATAATTTAGAAGGTATCTACTTGTTACTGTGATATTTAACATAAATTCAAAATTGTTGAAGAGAATAGGAAAATTTCCATCCACTTCAGTCTTTGGAACACGGTGAACCTAGGTAGACGTGATAAAATCCTCTCAGTGGAACTTAGTGTAGATCCTTTCCCATACTAAATATTGGCAACCTGAGCATCATGAAGGTCTAACATCTGAAGTTTGGACATAATGTTGATTTGAAGCATATGTTACCATTGAATATATAGATTCATTTGGGAGAATGATGAGGAATGAAAGGATGCACATACACAAATAGAAATAGAATGAACTTGGTCATTCTGTGATATGGCTAGTCATGTGATATTTTTTGAATTGTGATACTTAATTATATTTAAATTTAGATGCTATATATTCATACTGAAATGTAGCCCAAGTTTTTAAAAAGATATGATTGATTCGCCCAATTTTGATGGGTTTCTTTTGTACAGTAAATAAGAAGTTAGATTGGGTTTATATATTTTTTTATGAACGTGCCTACCTTGGTAATTGCTAGCTTCAAAGGGCTTCATAGTAAATCATGCCTTATTTGTGATCTCACATGTTTTAATTTTATGGATCTTGCTTATTTTTTGGAGATATTATATTCAACTTAGGGATCTATTTTGTGTTTACATTAGATGGATTTTTTTGGTGTCACGGTTACAATTATAATTCTAGATCAAAATCAATGAGGGAAACTTTTAAGCCCATTTTTGGCTCAGCTCTCTAGTGTTCATTTTGTCATTAGATGATGACTGGATTAACACTTGTCTTCATATGATCATTGGGCTCTTTTGTAAATCATAATATAATCAGAATCTACATTACATTATGTAAGTTGGGTATTAGGTCGTGATTCAGGGATTAATTTTAAATAGTTCCCCTCTTTTGGAGCTTTGATGTGGCATGTACTTGCTTTATACAAGAGTTTCCCATTTTTGGTAAGGTTAGCATATTAGCTATTTTTTGATTTCTTATTAGATATCTTTACTAGATATTTTAGGTGCAATGTTATTGTAAAATAATTAATTTTTTTTTCAAATTTCATTTAACTAGTAAACAAAGTTATTGCTTTTTTTATTTTCTATTTGTATTGCACTTTGATGATGTAGGTTGAGGTCAATGGTAGTAATGAAACCCCTATTTACAAGTTCTCAAAATCAATCAAAGGTGGATTTTTTGGTGATAGCATAAAATGGAACTTCACTAAGCTTTTGGCTAACAATGATGGAAATGTAGTTGATAGATATGCACCCACAACATTTTTGTTGAAGATTGAGGTACTTGAAAATCATATTTTGTTATTTTTTCAATTTTCTCTATCAAAATTACACTTACAATCTTTTCAAACCAATTTTATTTGTTTGATGACACATGTTATAAGGATAATGGCTAATATATATAACCTTATGTTTGCAAGAAGATATCAAGAAATTGTTGGGTGTTGCCTAATGCATTGAGAAACTATGTTATAGCTATTCTTCCTATTTACATTGAATGTAAGAAGAAATAATTTAACTAAGACATGGTTCTATTATGCCCATAGAAGAAAAAATTGATTAGTAGTTACCTTATAACAATATTTTGCAATAATTGGAGAGTGCTCATGGCTCACTTTTTGAGTGTCATTGTTTGATACAAGTGTCTAGTTTAGGTTTTTTATGGTTTAGGTTTAGGATTTACATGATACAAATTCAGCTATTTATGGATATAGATAAGCTAGTCATGGCTATAGATTCACATGGTGTTGTTGAATTAATGAAAATATACTCATTAAAGAATTAAAAGAAAGAAAACCTAAATTATTCTTCTTAAATTCCTAATGAATCTTGTTTATAATAACTTTGAATCAACTATAGTCTACCATTGTATTTTATTTTTTACATTCTACATAAAATGTCTTATACCATTAGTTCTTTTTTCCAACTTACAAAGAATGATCACTTCATAATTATTTCAATTTTCTCAATGATATGCTGAATAGTGCCATGATTATTCAATCTATGGTCTTGTTACTTTTAGGTATGGCTTCCCATTGTATGTACATAAATTTTAGAGGAAGTTGGACAAGGTGGGGGTATACTAACTCTAGACTTATTTGTTGATCACATCTTCATCATCCTATAGTTACTATATTCCAAGTTCTCGATTCTTTTTCTTGTTCTAAAAATGAAATATTTTACTTAAGATTCCTTATATGTTTAAGATAGAGCAACATATTCTAGACATCAACTTCCCCCTATTTCACTTGCCATTGGAAACTAGTCTTCAAGTCCCTATATCATTTTTGGTTGGGTAGTATATAGTAGTGAGTAGATATTTGACATGTATATGAACAAGAGTAAAATAATAGTAAATAAATTATTTTTTCTTGCAATTTATGTCTCCCACAATTTATGTCTTTGTGTTAACAAATCAAATAGGGGATGACATAACTAGATTAGGGAAAAGGTACTTTATGATGGATTCTGAATTGGCTATGGAAGTAATACCCATAGGCTACATTATTATTAGTTGGTCAACTATGATCACCAATACATACAATTTGGAGATGCAAGTACAAATTCTTTTGAGGAATAGGTTGTGCTATATCATCACTCTCCACAAAAAACTGATGAAGAAATTAAAACTTATTAGGTCAACATGATTGGAGGAAATTGACCACCTCTACTCGAAGTTGCTCCACATGAACACATATTTTTCATAGTTACACAAGATTTTCCTTACTTTGGTGACAAAAATACCAGACTTTGACTATTCAACATACCAATTGCCAAAAATGATGGCTTCATCCAATTCAGCAACTTTAACCTTACCGTTTTCACTTCATTTTTCTACACTTGAATTGTGTTTATTGTCCATGGATAACTCATTGCCTTTGCATTATGAGACACCAATTCTATACTATCTACTGTCTTGCATTGACCCATCACAATCTTCTTGTCATCATGAACCTCTTCTGCAACTTCATTCCTTTGATTGGTTGTCAAAATAGTACTTGTTATGTGCACATATTTTCCCACAAAAAAT
Source organism: Cupressus sempervirens (assembly GCA_028749045.1). NCBI lineage: Eukaryota > Viridiplantae > Streptophyta > Pinopsida > Cupressales > Cupressaceae > Cupressus > Cupressus sempervirens. Next base: position 130,975,439 of record CM053793.1, on the reverse strand, counting down.
TGCTTTATTGATTCAAATTTTGTACATCACAACACCAACAACCTTCCTAGGTTGAAGAAAATTCAATTTATAGGCCAAGCCTCTCGAGCTTACATATTAAACTCTACTTGTTCTATCAAAACACAATTGTGACTGTTGACCTTCCAAATTTGAAAGAAAAGTTGCACAACAACTTTTTGACAATTTTTGCAACTTTTTAATATTTCCAAACAAATGACTTCAAATTCCTACCAAAACTTGATAAATCATGTAAGAACTCTAAAAAACATAAATTTGGGAATTTTTTGTCAACTCTTAGCATTGACCAATATTGATTAACCTACAACTTTCCCATAGGCCTTATTACAACATGCAAATTTTTTTCCTAAAATGCATTCCAGGATGCTTGAGATTGACTTATTGCCATGTGTCAACTTGGACACTTATTAATCACCTAACCTATCCAAAATTTGATGCTTGATCGTCTTGTTTAGGACTTTGAGCCCTTGAACAACTGCCCCACTTTGGCTTTTTATACATTGAACATATAAGAATTCCAATTTTTTGGAAGATTTAACAATTTTAAGTTTATTGGAACCTTGTCCAACTCTTCTAATTCTCCATCTTGCATTTCTACAAATTCTTTCTTTTTGTTTCTGTGATTGGATTTTGGGATGTGATACTTGTAATGAAATCTTTGGCTTCTTCTAACTTTTGTCCTTGCTTCCTTGCCAAATTCCTTAACAATAAATATTTAACCATAAATATTAAAATTTTATGTAAGTGGACAACTTTTCATTGATTATAATATGGGTGAATTTGAGTGAGGTGACCAAATTTTTCTTTCGAAACTAAATGTGTTGATATAAATATTAAGTACAACATGTCCAATATTTTTCTAGATCTATAAATTAATTAGACAAAATTTTTGTTTCAAAACTATATGTGCAGGTATAAATATTAAGTAAAACATGTCCAATAGTTTTGTAGATATACACATTAATTACACCAAATTTTTCTTTCAAAAACCTTATGTCTAGATATAAAAATTAAGTACAACATGTCCAATAATTATGTAGATATATTTTCTTATGAAAAAAGACCACACCTGGCAATATGAATCCAAAAAATAATAACAAGACAATTGTTAGATTGTGGTCCTAGTTCTTAAGAAAAGTTGATAAATTTAATTAACCTTGCAAAAAGTATAAGGGCTTAAAGAATCAAAGAATTCTAATCACAATAGCCCAGGGTCATTGTAGGCAACATGGTCATGTTGAAGGGGGCCACAATATTCATCAATTGGTGAATTTGGATTTCCAATTAGAGGAACATGAAGGTGTGAATATCTAAGCTGAGGATAACACTCCCATGGAAGAAGATGATAATATGCCAGATGACATGATTTAAGAAGATGGTATTGGCACAACTAATGATGATGTTCATGATGATGGCAATAGTACATCTAATAATGATGATGAAGATGGTCTTGATATACCTATACTTGATAAGGCAAATGATTACCATGCACGCAATAGAAGTCAAGATAACATTATGTGAATTCATATGGTTGGTTATGCATTTAAAGAGATAGAAAAAATATGGCCACACTTTAAAGAATAACCTCATAATCTTAAGCTTTCATTGGTAGTGGATGGTGTAAATCCATTCGGAGATATGAGATCTATTTACTCAATGTGCATATTTTTATTATTATCAATAACATTCCTCCTTCGATGTCCTTAAAGAGAGAGCACATAATGTTGTCAATGATTGTACCAGGTATTTTTTTCATTTAAGAGTTATCTAAATTTATTTATAAACAATGCATCAAAATAGTCATAATAATTATGTAACATATTTTTTTATTCAATTACTAGATAAGTACCAAGTTAAAAAAATAAATGTGTATATTGAGCCCTTATTGACGAGTTGTTGAAACTATGGAATAGGGTCACTATTTATGACATCTCTAGACCAATAAGACAAAGACAATTGCAATTCCATCCAATGCTAGTAAGGAGAATACATGATGCCCTTGGGCTAACTCATTTTTGTGATATGCTATATTATTAAGGTCACATATTTTTGGTCTATTATAGTGCTTACACATTATTTTTGTATACTTAAATTGTGCATGATAATTGTACATGATCCTTTAGGTCTTTAGATAAAGGAAAAATTCACATGTCAAGTCTGTCGTCCAAAGATGAAATCTCATCATTTTAGAAGTTTAGGAAAGAAGATGTATGATGAGTTTAGGCCTGCACTTTTTTCATAATAATCATAAGTATAATATTACTAAAAAACATATTTTTAATGGGAAAGAAGAGAAAACATCAAGGCCACAAAGAATGGCACCTCATCTATGGAAGTTGGAATATGATTGACTAAATGATAGAGGTAAGGTCCAGTTTGTGGTCTGAAGTTTAAAATTTATATTTTAATATTATCTTTTATTTAGTAATAATGTAATTGATGCTCATGAAGGTCATCAAGGAATCAATGACCAACTTCCTAGAGGAATAAAAAGTTATCCTACTCAATTTAGTAGGTTATCATACTACAAGGATCTCCCAATCATGAATTTGTTTGATGCTTTGAATACTGGAAAGAATATAATATAGACACTATGGGAAATATTGGATGGAAGGCATGATAAAGAGAAAATTGCTAAAAATTTTAATGACATTCATGAATCCAATCATGCACTTAAAGATTTCATCGAGTCAAATAGCAATGGAGACTGCATAAATATTAGTGCCCTTCCTTGGTTATTAACAGAGCAACAAAGTGATGCATTTGAAAAAGTCATATAAAAAATTCCCATAGGATTTGTTACAGACATAAGTAGTCTTGTATCAAAGAAAGGTGGATTTTGGCCAAGGTTGACAAAACATAATTAGCATACCTTCATCAAGGTAAGTCATGTTCTCTATTTACAATATATTTTTAAAATTGTATGTACTACCTGTTGTATTATTTCATAATACTTTGAATTTTTTTTTTTTTAATGATTGTAGTACCTCCTACCTCTATCTCTCCCACACCAGCTTGACAACAGTATTTAAAAAGTTATATATGATTTTGAAAAATACATAAGGTTATAAATTTTATTTCTTAGATTTGTTGTACATATATTATATTTATGACTTACTTTACTTTTTATGTAATCTATTGTATATTTTTTATCTAAAATCTCGTTTATATGTTCTTGTATGTTGAATCTTTTTAAGGTGCTTATCATCTAAACAAATTGATAAAAAAAAGATATTAAAATTGGAAGAGAAAAATTCCACAACTTATGTGTTAAATGCAAAAGTGTCTACCTTTAACTTTTTTGAATGCTCAAGAACATTACCTCATACATCAAGTTGAGAAGATTGAATTGTCTCAACCTATACAAACTAGGTCAATGTGGATGGTTGAGAGACACTTAAAATTTGTGAAGGGATTCGACAAATAGCACATCCTTAGGGTTCTATGGTAGATTGATATATGGTATACTAGACCATGGTGTACATTAGTGAATATATTCACAAGTTTTTATCAAAGATCCACATAAATTGGATTTGGGATCTGAACTCCATTAATAGATTTAGAGGGGAGTATTTGATGGGGAAACATAAATTGAGAAAAGTGAGAGGTAATTATAAGATATTATTGTTGTTAATTAATTCTTATCCATCATCAATATAAGTTTTTCCTAAGTGGTTTAGTTGTTTTCTTTATAGTTGGTCATGAGTGGGATGCACTACATTTCTATATTGCAAACAATCTTGATTCAATGATGGTATAGATTAAAAAATCTCAAGAAAATAGGCACTCATTATTATGGGATATTGTTGTGTCACTAGTTAAAGAAGCTCATCGTAATGGAGATCATAATGTTACACCAATGGTACTTGATCTAGCATATGGCTTAAGAGATATAAAGGTGTGTAGAAGATTACTACTCATGACCCATAAGTTTAATATCAAGTCATAGATCAATGCAAATAATCTTGACATGTGTGAATAATTGCAGCTCAAACACCACAAAACTATGTACTACCATGGTCATAAATTTTGCATAAAAAGTTAGATGAAACAAAGAAAACTTGTGATTCAAGGACAAGTACAATCTTTGAGGTCACCAATATTTCATCTAAAAATAACATACATCCTTAACAATCTGAAAATAGATATTATGGCATTTTGGATGATATCCTTGAGTGTGACTTTAATTCATTCAAATTAGTTCTATTTTTTGTCAAATGGTACAACTTATGGTTGAATTGAAATCATCCTAATAGGACTATTATCGAACATGATAGTGGATTTACAATAATTAATAGAAGGTCATATGAGCTAGTTAGAGATGAGTGTTATGTTCTTCCAAGCCAATGTGAGCAATTATTTTACTTTGACATCACACATAAATTTGGTTGGTCATTTTTAGTTAGACATGATCTAAGAGGAGGGTCAGTAAAGTATAATGTGATGGAAGAAGAAGTTACTGAAGAATAAGAAGATGAAATAAATGATGATCATGAACGACTATTATACAATGAAGAAGAGGAAGATGATAATTCTGGTAATGTTGATAATGATGATGATGATGTTGATGACGATCACGATCATGCTGATGAAGATGATAATGACCAAGAAAATGATGGTCATGATGATAATGTTCATGATAATGGTGATGAACATGACAAGTATGATGATGATGATGATGACATGGATGAAGATGATGATCAATAACATGAGCAATGAAATGTCTGTCGATGTATGATCAATGTCAAGTATGATGGGGTCATGATTTATTTATAGAAATTTGTTTAACTTATCTGTTTTTATAATTAAGTTATTATGTGTTGAACTCTACTATCATGGAGTAGATAAAATGATATTGCATAGCTACCACACATAAAGTAGAGGTAAGGAATTAAAAATATACAATGATTTCAATGAATGCATCATGTAATTTTTGTCTTCTGCATAATTTGTAGTAAATAGAGTAGTGTAAGTGGACAACTTTTCATTGATTATAATATGGATGAATTTTCAAAACCATATGTGTAGATATAAAAATTTAGTATAACATGTCTAATTTTTTTTCTAGATATACACATTAATTAGACCAAATTTACATATGTAGGCTATTCAACACCTTTGACTAGGATCTTGCACAGTTACATGGATCGATAGGTATAAGTCAATAGACCATATCGATGCAATTTTTTATTTGCATATATTCCCTTTACCATCAACATCAACTTTAGTCCTAGTATGTCTCTCATTTTATGGGTTGCAGGTATCACCAAATAGGTATTTTTCTGATTTGTCTTCCTCGAGTGAGGAAAACGCAGGAATAGAAGACAAATATGAGACATTTAGTAAGTCCAAAATAGGGAGATCAACTAGAGGTCAAAATATTAGAAGAAATAATTGTGGACTAGGTCACTGGAATAAGAAATGTTTCATTATTACTCTAACTGTGACTTGGTCTAAAACTTTTCACATGTTATAAGCATTATTATCATGTTATAGTATATTATGTAAACTAAGATATATGATGTGAGAATCTCAATTAATGGAGATATAGAGGATGATAGATAAATTAAATTCAAAATATGATTTTTTTTCAATTATCGTCCAATACTAAAGATGCTTAGATGTTTAAAAATACCCAAGACACAATTTTATTGGTCTAATTATATAAATGTTGTAACCAAATGTACTTTAAATAGAATTCACAAAGAGAATTAGAGGTTTGAGATGGAGCTAACAATGAAATGGCCTCTTACTGTGGTAGGAGTTGCTACAATTTATGTTGCTCTTTTTCTATTGAAAAGCCTCGAAAGTTCTAATAACAAGAACTATCTTCCTCCATGCCCAAGTAGTCTTCCCCTAATTGATTAATTTCATATTCTTCTTGATAGTAGAAGCCTAATTCACCAAATCTTAGCTTCTCTTGCTAAAAGCTATGGGCTAGTTATGCATGTCAAATTTGGCAGTCACCCTATTTTGATAATAAGTTCTATAGAGTTAGCGAGGGGGTGTTTCATAGTGAATGATAAGGCTTTGGAATCAAAGCCTCAACTTTCACATGGGAAGAATTTGGGGTACAATTATTCAATGGTTTCTTGGGTTACATATGACCCCTTCTAGAGAATTTCTTGAAGGATTTTTGTTCTTGAGCTTCTCTCTCCCAACATAATTTAGTATTTTTGCTCCCAAGAGATCCCAACAACTTTGCAATGTACTTGCTTCTCTATTTGAGCAGGCTTAACTATAGAATAGTGTTAACATGAAGAGGTTTTTATCCTTCTTAAAATTCAAGACACTCATTTCTATCATAATTAATAGAATTATTTTGGAGGGGAGTCAAGGGTCTCAATGGAGATTATTTCCAAGGTGATTGAGGAGTTTTTTGTGCATCATGGGTGTGTTAATATTGGGGATTATATTCCCTGGTTGAAGTGGCTAGATTTGCAAGGGTATGAGATGGAAATGATCAAGGTATAATCACATTTGAACCTATATATGTAGAGAATATCAAAGAACCTCATCAATCTATAGCCAGTTGTAGTACCATCAATATAGGTCTATGAAATCTCATCTCAAGGTGATCGTAGACCCAACAAACACCTGAAGATAAATATCCAAACTAATAACTGAGTAGGCTACTGTTGCTGATTACTTTGGATATTTAACTTCTAGCAATTTATTTTTTAAAACAAATCATGTTGGTCAAAATTTTGACCAATCCTAGTCAAAATTTCCACCAAAGATTTGTCAAAATTTTGACCAATGCATTGGTCATGGGTTTGGCATACTGGTTAATCAAGGACCAACATTGGTCAAAATTTTGACTAAACTTTGGTGGAAATTTTGACCAATTCATTGGTCATGGGCTTGGCATGCTAGTCAATCAAGGGCTAGCATTGGTCAAAATTTTGACCAATGCTCGTCAACAACAAAAGTTGTTATCGACCAAATGCTTGGTTGAATTTCCAACACATACAAGAGTTGGTAAAAATTTCAATGACAAATATAATGACAAACCATTTGGTCAAAAATTGACCAACATGGGTCAAAAAATTGACCAATTTTCATTGAAAAGCAAGTCAAAATGTACTAGTGAGTATCTTCTCAATCTCCTTTGTAGCCAAACTAGTTGTTGGAATACTCCATTGGTGTTCTGCAACTTCATCTCCATCAGTTCCTTCATAATACTTTGTCAAATCTGAAATATTAAATACTAGTGAAATATTCAATTTAGCAGATAACTCCACTTCATAGGTATTTGTAGAATGATTCCTTTTCACTATCTTGCATGGTCCAAACTTCGTCATCTTTAGCTTATTATATGTACCCACTAGAAAATTCTCTTTTCTCAAATGAACCATGACTTCATCTCCAATCTAAAATTCATTATACGTCCTTTTCATATCTTTCCTAGCTTTATACTATGTATTTATCTTTATAATATGCTTTCACACCTCCTTATGGATGTGCTTCAAATTTTTAGCAAAATCTTCTGCTTCAACATTGCTTATCTCTTCTTTATCCAACTATCTCAATTCAGAAGCATTTCTGGGACTACTCCCATATACAATCTTTAATGGTGATTTACCAATACTCATATTGATTGAATTATTAAATGCAAATTCTATCTCTGATAAAATTAGATCCCATCTTTATGGCTTGTCTCCAACTAAACATCTCAATAAATTTCCCAAAATTCTATTCTCCACTACTATTTGTTCATCAGTTTGTCGATGATGTGATGAATTGAACTTTAAATATGTCTTCAATTTCTTCTACAGTGTATGCCAAAAATACCCAACAAATTTGGTATCTCGATCTAAAACTATACTCTTTGGTAGACCATATAGTCTCACCACTTCTGTAAAAAACAACTCTTCCATATGAACAACATCACAATTTTTCTTGCAAGGAATGAAATGTGTCATCTTTGAAAACCTGTCAACCACCACAAAGATAGAATCATTCCGTTGTTGAGTCCTTGGCAATCCAAGAACAAAATCCATGCTAACATCCTCCCATGAGTTCTCTGGTATAGGTAATGGTTGATACAACCCTATATTCTTCTTCACTCCTTTTTCCATTTGGCATACTCTGCAACTCTATACAAATTTCTTCATGTCTTGTTGTAGCAATGACCAGTAATAATTCATAGCAACCAAAGCAATGATCTTATTTCTCCAAAAGTGTCCAACCAATCCTCCACTATGCTTATAATTGATGAGATTATCTCTCATTTAACTTAATGTAATACACAAATGGATTCCCTTAAACAACATACTATCCTAGATCATGAAATCCAACCACTTTGTCCTGTCAAGTATAACAAGTTCTGTACAAGCCTTCCATGCTTCACCAACATCAATATCATCTGGATACAATTTCTTGAGTTCCTTGAACCCAACCACCTCAATCTACATTTATGTAAGAAAAATTTATCTTCTATTAAGAGCATTTTGAACTATATTAGACTTCCCAATCCTATGTTTAAAAACAAATGCATAACTTTGAAAAAACTCAACCCACTTCAAATTCCTTTGGTTTAATTTTCTTTGACTATTCAAATATTTCAAAGCTTGGTGGTCAATATAAAAAACCAAATCCTTATGAAGAAGATAGTGTCTCCACTTTTTCAATGCCTAAACTATAGCATACAATTCTTGATTATAAACCAAATATTTTTTTTTTGCATTATTAACTTCTCACTGAAATAAGCAATAGGTCTACCTTCTTGGCTCAAAACAAGTCCTATTGTAGTACCACTAGCATCACAATCTACTTGAAACACCTTGTTAAAATCTTGAAGTCCTAAAAGAAGCTACTCTATAACTTTCTCTTTCAATAGATTTAAAATCTTCTCCACTCCTGCAATCCATTTAAATTCTTTCCTATCCACTCTCATTGTTTAAGTCAAGGGTCCACAAATTCTACTAAAACCTCTTATGAGCTTTCTGTAAAAACTAGCTAGCCCATGAAAAGATCTTACCTCTGTATCACTCTCTAGATTAGGCCATTCAAGGATAGCCTTTACCTTCTTTGGCTCAATTTTTAGACCTTCTACTAAGACTACAAATCCTAGATACACCAATTCAGTCTTTACAAAACTACACTCCTTCAGATTTATTAACAACTTTTCTTCCCTGAAATTATCAAACACCTTTCAAAAATGAATCAAATGCTCCTCCAATTTCTTACTAAAGATCAAAATATCATCTAGGTAAACAATGACAAACTTACCCAGAAACTCCATCAGTACCTTATTCATGATCCAAATGAAAGTGCCTGGTGCATTGGTCACTAGTAGAATTTTGGCAAATAAATGACTATGTGACTAAAACTTTTGATCACAAGCCTAAAATTTTTAGTCACTTAGTGATCAAATTTTAGTAATATTTGTTAATTAATAAGTATAAATGATTAGATATATGACTAATTTGGTTATTGACTAAAATCTCAAGGTTAGACAAAGATAAGTGACTAAATAAATGATCAAATCAATGATTAGATAATTAGTCATCCAAACATGAATAAATGAATGATCAATATATTTTTATCATATCATTATATTCTTTAACCTTTTAATAAATTTTATTACTCATTGATGGACTTTTTGTTCGTCAATGCATCATTGTCAATTAACTTCCTTGATTGTCCTCTCAAATGATATTGAACTAGAAATGAAGCTAAAATCACTTGAATCTACACTCAAACTCCTCAAATTCTATCTATAAATTATTGAAGAAAATAAAGACCCTTCATCCACTTAAAAGAAAACTCCAAGTTTATCTTTGTATATGAAATAGATTAATTATCCATTAAGTATTTTATAATCTCAACATATAATTGCTATCAATCACATTATTGCTATGTAATAACCACCTTAAAGTATACCATTACTTTATTATCATTACATCTAATATGTTCTATAAGTATTCAGTAAATAGTGAGAACTTCTATTTGATAAATATTAAACCTCAAAATTAAAAAAATTAATGATAAAACTCTTTAATAAACATATTTTAAACATATATAAATCACAAACAATGTTCATATTACACATACGACCCATGATGCCTCATTTGGAAAAAAACATCAAAATTTTTGAGGGAAAAAATACCCATGAACATTGGATGCATAGGGTTCACCAAACACCAAAATAAGAGAAACTACTTTTATTTTTTACTTGACTCATTGGGAAAACTCTTTTCTATAATTGAAGTTTTACTTGCCTTTAGACTTAGGGTTTCAACTCATTCTTGATGCCACACTTGTTTACAATTAGTGTCCACCTTTTGATAGGGTTCCCCTCTCTCTTTTCTCATACATATGCCATGTGACCACCTAATATTATTGTATTTTATTTCAACCTTTGACATTTAGCATATCATAAAATTTTGCCAATTTTCCATGTAAATCTAATTTTTAACTCATCAATGGAAAGATATATTTTAAGAGTATCAAAGACTAGATTTTGGAATCTCATTCTCATTATCAAAATGGATCCACCTATTTTCTAAAAGCTGGGAACATAAAAAAAAATAATTTTTTGATAAAATTATAACTTAAAAATTTTTCAATTGTGTTAATATCAATATTAGTCACTCCATAATTCAAGAACTCTAGAAATCCCTAGTGCCAAACAAAGGCTTGATTTATTTACCATGGGAAAAGAAATCATTGTCTATGTTGGCTCAGTTCTAGCTTGCAGATTACTTTTTCTTGACTATGAATCCCTTTATAAAAGGGTTCCAATATCTTCACCAATACACTATGCATACAAATTGAAATCCATAACTCCATTTAAATACTAAAATTTGTGAAGAATTACTATATCAAAATTACTAAAATACTATCCAATATTATTTGAAGATTGAATACTAATGTTAGAGCTTATTTACAAATTCTTTAATGCAATCTGCAACTTTTATTTGATACATTGATTGTATTTCTATATCTATTGATCTATGAATTAGTATAGTCATGCCTAAAAAGATTAGGCATAATATAATGAATTTCTTTAAGCTTGAAAACCCTAAAAATGGGCACATGGATTAAAAAATGTTTGTTTAGATGAAGTCATATGCTAAAGCCTTCACAAACTCAAGAATCCAACCAACCAAAATAACATTACTACCATTAACTAATAATACAATAGGAATTTTAAATGTGGCCATGAGTTTACTAGTTTTACATTATGATGGGATAGAATAAATATGCAATGATTTAAGAGAAAAAATCTATTATTTATTAATTTTACCAAAATATGCACACATAATTAGCTTCCATTCCTTGTACCAAAGGACAATCATTTCTTGTGAATAACTCAAGATTGGTAGTATATATGTTATGTTGATAGTATATATGTTAGAAGATTATCATGTCTGAACATTTCTAGTCAGATCTATGCCCAAAAATTTATCCCACAACACACTTCTAGTGAGTTCTCAAAATGATCACTTATAGGAGTAACTTGTATAATATTTTTCTAGATCACATTTTCAACTAAAATATTCATTATCTTGACATGCCAAGGTCATATAAGGACATAAGAGTTACTAGTAGAACTTTGCCAATAAATGACTATGTGACAAACTTTTATTCACATGACTAGAAGCCATCAAGTTCTATGTATTTTATTCAATTCACAAATCTAAAAGGCTAATTTAGTCATAAGAAAATCACAAAGTGTAAGTCCGTATGTGTCACATTTTTCATTATTGCATATGTGGAAAAATATAACTCATCCAATAAAAATTAGAAGTCATTCCACTAAAGATAACAACTCATTCCCTCAAATTAAGTCACATAAAAATATAGAAAATATGTAGGAAGATATGAGGAATAAAATAGAGATTTTTAAGATAAACTCAACAAAATTGAGTAGATTATTTATTTATTATATCTTATAAATTAATTTATAATGATGACACAAATAGTCTATTTTACAAGTGATTTTGTATAATCATTTTCATTCTCTAGTGCCATTTAGATTTTATGTCTGAATGGAAATATTTTATTCTATAACATAATTTTGTTGTATTAAAATAGAATTATTTATCTTATAAAATGATAGTTAGAAAATGATAATATCATTGTTTACATTATATGATATAATTGTTCAAATTATTTTATTTATCATAGTTAGTAAGTGATAATTGAAATATTTATATTTAATCTTGTTACTTACTTTTTCTTCAAAAATAATATATATATTTTAGTTTATTTTACCTTATCCTATATGTTGTTTTGCTAAATATTAATTTAGAAAGTTGCTTAGTCATGTTACTTATTTTGTTTGAAGAAATTTATGTTATACTAAACAATATTTTAGAATCTTGTTTGATTTTTTAAATATTATATTAGAAAGACAATTAAATTTACTTGAGTTGATTCTTTGAGATTTCATTTGAGATTATTTTAGTATAAGGAAATGGAATGTAAAAAACAAAATATATTCATATTAAAAAATAAAGTTGTTAAAAAATTAACATAATTATAATTGTAATTAAAATGTTTTAATATTTTTAATAAATAATAGTAATAATATTTAAAAAATTGTTAAGTTTTTTAAAATGGAAATTCAACTTTTTTACCTAGTCTCTTTGGTTAAGAAGCAAGGACTGAGGGGTATCCATTATGCCAAATTCACCTGGGGCATGATCTCGGCCTCATACCTTTTAGATGTCATGGGCCTTAGACTCAACAAGACTTGATCCCTGGTGGGCTCTTTGTGAGCCTTTCAAACCAAGGGCTCTTTGACAATTGTTAAATTTTTTAAAAGATGTTTCATTTAATAAATATTAATACATAGTCTTATATCTAATCTATATAAATAAATTTAAAATAACGTAGAATAATAGTCAAAAAAGTCCCAGGATGACATGCAATGTGAAAAAAATCTCACAAAAAATACAAAGTTAAGAGACTTTCTCTACAAACCCTAAACTTACTCCATTATGTCATTTGTATTTGCAAAATTTCTAGAACTGATCACCACTTCAGTGAGGGTTTTTTGAGGTTGGATTTTTTTTCGTATCTTTTCTATATATATTTTTAATAGATTTCATGCATCTATAAGATATCATACTCTGATGTGTCTGTGTATAGCAATTGAAGTATTAATTATTTTTTCTGGCAATTTTTTTTAATGGCTCATAGGTTCTAGTTGTGTCTTTCTTTTATAATTATATGAATATTTAAAAGGGATAGGACATAAAAATTTTGAATATAGAGAAGACTACAAAATGTCTCTCTTCTCTAAATTTTATAAGTATAAAATTTATAAAACCCTTGATAGACATCTAGAATAAATTTACAAAATACTTATTTATAGGGGGTATGGAGATCAAGAAGAATGTTGGTCCAAAATTTTCAAGAATAATGGTGGATGGTGTTAATGTATAGCATTAGTATAAGTAATGATTCTCATTTGATATATATACAGATCTACATTTTAGGTTCTCAGATAAATGATTATTATTGTTTCTTATATATATCCATGTGTGTGTTTGGATTAACATACATGTGATAACATTATTGATAGATAGACTATATTCTATCACCAATATTTATTTTTATCGGCTATGTTATTGTTGTGCAATTTATCAGGAGTATTGATTATGTATTACTAATGGCCATTACACTAACTAATGATTGTTAGTCATGCCACCATAGAGGCATGACTCTTTGTAGAGTCATGACTCTATGGGGGTCATGACCCTTCATCTTTGTACATATAGGAAGGTAGAATGCTAAGGATAAAGATCTATACGCCACATCTTAGACCCAATGATCTACATATCAATTAGTAAAATTACTTTCTAGTACTTTTCTTCTACAACCCAATTTGTAGAATCATTGTTATATTTAGCATATTAATCACAATATATAGAGAAGAAGATTCTACACATAAGCAATTCAAAGATCATCATTTTTTGAAGAACAACTCTGCACTATTGTGATACAAGTAAGAGTATCTATTATTACCATATTAATTGTAATAGTTTTTTCTATCAGAGATCCACAAAAGTTAACATGGTATCAGAGCCGTTCTGATAAGAAAAGTTGTTACTCAAAAATTAAAATCTAAAATATCATATTTTTTCAAAAGAAAAAGTATATAATTAAAATGGTGAATCATGTGAGACTAGAAGATAGGCTTGAAGGTGCATGTATTTTCTCATCATGGAAAATTAGGGTAATGATAATAGTAAGGAAAGTGGAATTAGAGGAATATATTGAGACAAAGATATCCATGCCTAAAAATGAACCAAAGAAAGTAACATGGAAAGACATAACAATAAAGCAATGAAAATCATAATAGATTATGTAAAAGATCATATTCTTCCATCCATATCTAGTCTCAAGACTACTTTTGAGATGTTCTCCACTATTTGAGATACATTTGAAATCAACAATACTAGTAGATTATTAACCATAAAACAAGATCTACACTATATAAATATGAAAAATGGAAAATCTATTACTTCATACTTTCTAACGATTTTTGAAATAAAAGATAAACTTACAACAATTGAGTTGATGACAAAGAACTCAACATGATAGCACTAAGAGGTCTTCCTCTATCATGGGAAACATTTATTTGAGGTTTAAGCTCTCAACCTAAATTTCCTAAATTTGATTCAGTAAAGAATGAATGCAAACAAGAAGAACCTACATTAGTCTGAAGAGGACAAAGACAAATCAACAAGGAGAAATTCAAGCATTTCATGTGAAATCAAACAAGAAAAGAAAATTCAAATACAACAAAAGAGAATCTAACAAATCATATAAACAATGTGATTGGTCTAAAGTTAGATGTTTTAAATGTGATAAAATTGGTCACACATAACTTCTATCCTGAAAAGAAGAAAATTCAAGTAGCTTTTGCAAAAATCAAAGGAGAGGGTGTAAAGAAAGAAGAAAGAGAAAACTATGTTTTTTACTTAGCCCCTTCAAGTAAATTAAACTCAATCCACAACACATGGATCGTAGATAGTGGAGTATCTCGACACCTCACCAGTTTTATTGACAAATTTAAAACCTTCTCTGAACAAGCCTCAAAAGAAGTTAACATTAGAGATAACTCTACTCATCCTATTAAACGAATTAGTTCCTATTCAATTTATGTAAATTTAGGAATTACACTACAACTCAAAAATGTTTTATATGTAACACGAATAAAGAGAAACCTAGTCTCTATTTCTGGTCTTGCTGATCAAGGACTGAGAATCACATTCCAAGAGGACAAAGTTCTATCTTGGCCCAAGAACTCCAATATGAAGAAAGCTATTTCTATCAGATTTAGAGATGGAAGTCTTTATAAACTTTTTAATAATCAAAACCTAGCTCTTAGTCATGAAACTTCAAATTCTACCAAAATTGGCATAGGAGGCTAGGTCACCTTCACTATCGTGCATTGTCATCCATAGAAAAAATTGTAAAAGGTTTACCTAGTCTCAAAACTGATCACTTAAGTATTTGCAAAGGATTTTCTTTAGGAAAAAATACTAAATAATCATTTCCTAAAAGTGTTCACAAATCTAAATCCATTCTTGAACTGATTCCCACTAATATTTGCAGACCTATGTCTGTACGTTCTCTTAATGGGTGCTTCTTCTATATAATTTTTGTTAATGATTATTATAGAAGAAATTGGATCTATTTTTTGAAATAGAAAGAATCAGCTGAAGTTTTAGACAATGGAGGTGAATACATCTTTGATATTTTAAAGAATTTTTGCATTGTTGTTGCGATCATGAGGGAGTTTTCTATACCATATAATCCTCAATAGAATGGGGTTTCTGAATTTAAGAATAGATCAATTGTTGAATCTGCTAGAGCAATGATGCACAATCAAAACCTTCATACTTCCTTCTAGGCTAAAGCATCTAACACTACAGTTTACATTCAAAATAGATGTCCACACTCAATATTAGAGAACACCACTCTAGAAGAATTATTTACAAGAATTAAACCTGATTTAAGCCATCTAAGAATATTTGGATGTTCTGTTTATATCCACATTCCTAAAGAGAAAAGAACAAAACTAGAACCTTCAGAAAAGAAGGAGATACTTATTGGATACAGTGAAACAAAAAAAGGATACAATGTATTTATTCTAGGTCAAAGAACAATTGAGATTAGTAGAGATGTAAAGTTTGAAGAAGATATTGCCTTTAATATCTCTAGAAATAGTGATGAATCCATTACTGAATCTATTCCTAAAGTAGATGAAAATTAGCAAACAAAAAATGAGAGGGAGAATGATATTGAACCATCCTCTTCTAATATGTCTAATCATGAAGATTCTAAAAATATCAACAATAAGAAGAGGCCACTTTGGGCTAGGGATATGATAGAAGAAAATCAAGTTGAAACTAATGAAGTGATTCGAGAAAGTAAAAGAACAAGAAATCAATCATGTTATGTTGCATTATTAACTAAACTTATAAAAATTGAACCTTCTAATGTTAAAGAAGAACTTTCAAATCACTCTTGGAAAGAAGCAATGATTGAAGAATATAACTCTATACTAAAAAATGATGTATGGGATGTTGTACAAAGATGTAAAAACAAATCAATTGTTTCTTCCAAATGGCTATTTAAAATTAAGAATTCATCTGATGCCAGCATTGAAAAGTACAAAGCTAGGTTTGTAGCACGAGGCTTCTCACAAAAAGAAGGTATTGATTATGAAGAAACATTTTCTCTAGTTGCTAGATATACTTCAGTTAGAACCATCTTGGCTATTGTAGCATCCAAGGGATGGAAGGTTCATCAAATGGATGTCAAAACTGCATTCCTAAATGATAAAATTGAAGAAGAAGTTTATATCGAGCAACCAAAAGGATTTAACACTCGTGACAGAAAAAGTCACATTTGTAAATTAAAGAAATCTCTTTATGGTCTCAAATAGGCTCCTAGAGCATGGTATGAAAGGATAGACAATGATCTATTGAAGCTAGGATATTCTAAAAATGAAACTGATCATTACTTATACTTCAAAATAGATGGTGATGATATGATTATTCTTGTGTTATATGTTGATGATTTTTTGATAACAGGTGAAGAACATCTCATAAATAAATGCAAACAAGAGCTCACATCAGAGTTTGAAATGAAAGACTTAGGTCTACTTCACTACTTTCTTGGACTAGAAGTTTTGCAACAAGATAACTACATTCTTCTAAATCAAGGAAAATATACAGTCGACATTTTAACAAAATTTGGAATGTAAACCAATTGCTATTCCTATGGAAGTAAATATACACAAATTAAAGGATGATATGATCAAATCAGAACCTATGGATTCTACTTACTAAAGGAAAATTATTGGATCTTTAATGTATTTGGTGAATACTCATCCTAACATATGTTATGCTAGAAACACCTTGACACAATTTATGTGTCCACCAAAGAAGATACATCTACATGCAGTTAAATACATTTTGAGATATCTAAAGGGTACTATTGGAATGGGAATCAAATGTTAAAGTCAACATCAAACTTCATGGATATTTTGATTTTGATTGGGCTAGTAGTCCTACTGAACGTAAGAGTACTTTTCAATATTGCTTTAGTTTAGGATCTGGTATGGCTTCTTGGTCCAGTAGAAAACATATTTTAGTTGCTTTAAGTTTCACTAAAGTAGAATACATTGCATATTCTTTGGGTACTAGAGAAGTGGTATGGCTACGAAAGTTGCTAGCAGATTTTTTTAAAAGACCATTGAAGCTGACTATGATTCATTGTGATAATTGAAATTCCATCAAGCTTTCAAACAATTTGATTTTTCATAATTTCTCCAAACATATTGAAGTTCCTTACCACTACATTCAAGATATGGGGAATCAAGGAATCATTCAATTGGAGTACATTAGTACTAATGAGAAAACAACTGATATCTTTAACAAGCCTCTTGCTAAAGTGAAGTTGAAATACTTCAGAGAAAAACTTGACATGATTAATTTGTAATATTGAATATTGAATTTAAATTTTTAATTCAAGTGAGTTTATGCTTCTATTTTTTTTTATTTGCATTAGATATGTAATGAAAGGTGATGATCTTTCATGTACATATTTTTCAGAAGGTAATTATTTTTAAGGTGACAATCTTGCAAATGATAGACTTGCTATCATTGACATCTTTAGATATTGCTTTAGGAAATTAGAGATCATAGATAATGAACCCATTGTGTTATCATGGACATCTCTAGATATTGCTTTAGGCAATTAGAGATCACAGATAAAAAATTCATTTGTGTTACCATGGTCATCTCTAGATATTATTTTGGACAATTAGAGATCATGGATAATGAATTTTATGTTATTATTATGGACATCTCTAGATATTGTTTTAGATAATTAGAGATCATAGATAACATCTTTATTATGATAACTCTAGATATTGTTTTGGACAATTAAAGATCATAATGTACATTATGATAGTGTTCATAGCTTAGTGATTTTTATTTTCTAACTAGTCATTATTTTCAAGTGTTAAGTTTAGATAAAGTAATCAAATCTTCTATTCTAAAATCTAAGGGATATTACTTCTCCTTTGGTAAGAGGGAGTGTTAATGTATAGCATCAGTAGAAGTAATGATGCTCATTTGATATATATACAAATCTACATTTTTGGTTCCTAGATAAATGGTTATTATTGTTTCTTATATATATCTATGTGTTTGTTTAGATTAAGATACATGTGATATCAATATCAATAGATAGACTATATTCTATTGACAATCTTTATTTGTATCAACAATGTTAATACTGTGTGATTTATTGGGAGTACTATTTATGTATTACCGATGTCCATTACACTAACTAATGATTGTTAGTCATGAAATTGTAGAGGCATGAATCTTTGTTTCTAGAGGCCACTATATGGGGGTCATAACCTTTCATCTTTGTACATATAGGAAGGCAGATCATTGTGGATAAAGATCTATACATGCCATCTCAGACCCCTATGATTTGCATATCAATTAGTAAAATTAATTTCCAATACCTTTCTTCTACAATATAATCTATAGGATCATTTTTATATTCAACATATCAATCACAATATATAGAGAAGGAGATTCTACACATAAGCAATTTGAAGATCACCATTTTTTGAAGAACAACTCTGCACTACTATAATACAAGTAAGAGTATCTATTGTTCCCTTATTTATTGTAATAGTTTTATCTATTAGAGATCAACAAAAATTAATAGATGGTACATGCAATAATGCCAAAGTATCTATTTCTTGTAGATCTCATTGCAAAGACTATACCTTCTCCTTTGTAAACATACTTCCCCTTCACATATTACCATTGCTCTTTGCTAAATCAACATGTTTGTACTGAAAAATATTTCCCTTACTAAATTTAAAGATCAGAGTCCACTACAACATTTTATAGAGCTATCATTTTTCCAAACCCTCCCTTCCTTTACCCGTCACTGTTATAAGACTGCTAGGGTTCATGAATCAATATTTGGTATCTTTTCTAGAAAAAATCTATAGATTTCATGCATGTTATATACTTTTGAATAAAATACCATATTGTAATTTGTAGCACTTGAACTCTTAATGGCTACTTTCATTTGTATTTTTTTTGTGGCTCATAGATTTTAGTTGTGGCATTCTTTTATAACCCTATAGATTTGAAGATAGAGAAGATATACAAAATTTGAAGATAGAGAAGACTACAACTTCATATCTCTAAGGCTTTCATCATTCTACTCTTTTGTTCTTTATACTTTATCTCTTTGAATATTTAAGGCTTTATTAACAAAAATAATAAAAGGAAAAACTCTCTATTACCTTGTCAATTTTCTCTAATTATTTAAAAGAAATATGAAACTTGAAACCATCCATTATCACTGCTATGAATATGAGTTTTTTTTTTTTTTGTATTTAATATTGTTTACAATACCTTAGGGGCACAGACTATGAATGCATTTGTAATTATTTTTACTTTTTCATTTGATCTTTTTGCACAAATCATAGCTTGTGATGGAGAGTTTCTTTTGGTATTTGATGTTTGGTGAGAAAAAAAACTTTCTATATTCTTATTTTATATCTCATTAAGTTGTAGCATGATTTGTTATAAATTTTTAGCCATTAAAGTATCTCCAATAGAGTTGATTATGACACCACTAGGATGATTACATTAACGTGATTAAAAATCAACAATGATAGATTCACATTATTTTTTAAAAATTTAGTATTTTTGTTGAGCCTTTTTTAACTGTCTTTTTGCTACTATAATCACCATGATTACTATTTTTTAATACTCACAAGTTTGAAGATAATTGCCACTTTTTTCTTCCTCTATCACTTTTTTTTGATCTCATTTGATTTCTAAAAACATAATTATAGCCCTTGGATCTCTAAATCTTATAACAATACTATAAGTCCATAATTTGGTACTTGTATTTATGGTATTGTTGCTTTCATTTCTCATTCTTGACCACATTATTCTATATCTAGATACTTATTATAGAAATTCTAAAAGGTAAATAGATCACTCATACTTCAAAGGCAGCCAAATACATAAATTTTATTTTGATGACAACTTCTTAATATTATTATAATGCTATTAATACTATTTATTGTTTAAGTTGTACAATACCTTTGCACTTAGCCAAATGATTTTTTGACTTATACTCTTATTACCACTAATCTTGACTTAAACTTTATTCAAAAGCATGAAAACTCTGTAATACTCATTATAAATATAAATATCTCCTTAACTTGATTTTATTATTTGATGATCTTTGATGTTTTAGAATCTATAAGATGATTTGAGCTCTCATTAAAGGTAGTCAATCATTTGTTCGTCATTCATGGATTAATTGTTGGTGATCAATAAAGGTATGCTTTTACACCATCCTAAATTTATAATATATGTTTATCAATATCACATGTTTTAAAGTGATGAATGATACTATATTAAGAATATAACATTTTTGGTGTCCAAGAAGGTTTTTCAATCTCAGATTGCACAACAGGTATAAAGCCTATTTCCATTTGCTAACCTAATAATGATTACTCATGCTCTAAGCTAAAGTTCAATATTTTGTTGTGTGTAATGTCCTTATATCTCTAATAGTGCAAATGGTATGCAATAGGTCTTGGTGTTTAGTACATTAAATTTGTTTGTATAAACTATATTACATATAGTATAAACTAATAGTCAAATTTATTAATACAAGTTTCATTGGTAGTGGTTCACATGGACCTATTTTTCACAAGACTGGAATTTTTAATTATTTCATTCATTTTTATGAGAGAGTTTCTTGTAAACCACTAGTAAATATGGGTCAATGAGTTTGATTAAAAAACTACATAGTTGAATTGTGATAGCAATATCACAACTAGTACATTTTCTTGTAATTGTCAATTTTATATAAAATTATATACAAATATCTAATAAAAAATTATTCATAACAATCTACAACTCTAGACATTAAAATCTACAAATTTTTTACTACTAAGGGTAAGAGTACAAACCAAAGAATGTGATAAGCTTAAAATATATTAATAAAATATGAAATATGAGAACAATTTTTTTTTCAATGAACTATTAAATAAGTGAATGAACATCCATAGTATAATTAGCAAAGGTGAGCTTAATTTAGAATATAATACTCTCCTTGTAAAAGTATGTTATATTTTGAGGAGGTAAAATGGATCAAAGAAGTAGCGTGTCGTTAGCGATATTCTTTTTTCTAGCAAGCCACACCAAGGTGTATGCATGAAAGAACAAGTTTTACTAATATGATAGCATATGAATAAAATATTTTAACTCGGGACCTTTCAACTTAAGATTACTAAGCCATAATAGTTTTTCATCTTTTGTGGTTAATTAAAAGAAACCCCCAGAGTTTTGAAAATGTATAAGAAGTGAGCATCTTTTTTGGTGCATTATGTATTGGAATACATACCTTATATTTTAAAATGCCCAGATTTTCTGATATGTGTTTCAGTTGTAGATTTATTACACCAGATGAGGTAGCAAGTATGCTTAGTCAACTTGAAATTGGTTTGAATCACTACTCATTCTTTTGAAGCTGTGAGTTATAGGTGGTAAGTTATGAAAATTATGATTGGAACTTCAAGAAGCTAAAACCATAGTTTAATTTTATTGCTACATATTGAAAAAATAATTCTTTGCTGTAATTGATAGACCCAAACTTTATCCTATATATAGATCACCTACATCAAATGAACTGATGGGGTGTTAATAATGGATAATTCTACAATAGCATAGAGACACCTCACAATTGAATATTATATATTTTTGTTGAGTACCCTTAAGCCCTTCAGATTCCTACTTCTTTTACCTTAAGCTATGGTAGTTTGTTTGCATCTACCCAACCCCAACACTTATTGTTATTATGACTTTTTATCTTGTCAAATCACTTTCATTTGTCCCTAAGTTTCTCCAAAATAATGGTAGCACTTTCCTCTTACCTAACTATAAATGACCTTGCAAATCAAATCATTCATCTTTAAGGAATAGGTTGAGAGATGAAAAACTCTAAAGACCATTTGGACCTACATATCTTACCCATAAAAAGATACATTAAAAATACTTAGGAAAATAAAAATTTCACTTTTACTATAGATTATGTTCATTCTTTGTTCTAATAGACTCAGAGTTGTGAAGCATATCATTTTTTTTGAAAATAGGGTTTCTAGATTTACATTATTTTAAAAAATTACTAGGGAATTTTTCTCCTGAAGTTCCTCCACATCATAAGTGTCCTATTTCAAGATTCTTTGGAGCCCCAAAGTAGAGCATCAAAATCAAAATGCTAGAAAAATTACTATTTATGCAATTTTGAGGAAATATAAAATGGGAGGCAAGGAACATGTTTCTTCAATGAAGACTGATTGGTTACTTTTGTAAGAATTTGTCTTAAGGAAAAATAAAGCCAAGATCAAGAAGCATAAGACAAAGAAAAATATAGGCCAAATGATGTATGATCACAATATCGATATGAAAATGAATAATGTCTAATTTTCTTAGATGATTGATGTACATACACACTAGAGGTTCCTATATATAAAGGCATCTAAGATGCATCCAAAATGTCTAGGAATAAGCTAGGAGGTAAGCATGACAACTAAGCACACATCCACCAAAAGTGGATTATACTCCATTGTGCACGAATTTACATGCATCAATAAGAGGATAAGTATGACAAGGTGTATCTTGTGTAGAGATGTTGTAGAGACCATATGCATAAAAGAGTTGTTAACTCCTATGTTGTCAACAATACAACTCATACGAGTACACCTACTCCTAGGTGTCTACATGAAAAATAATAAACTAATGTATTAACCTAAGTAAATTTAAGTAAAGTGTAAATAGTGATTAATTATTTACATTAACACCCCTCCTTAAGTGCAACTTAGGGGAATGCACTTAAGCTCACAAAAGCTAGGATAAAAATGCATGATGGGTCCTAGCTACTAGGCCATGTTAGGTACCCATGTACAACCGAAATGAAATACATAAAATGTGATGAAATACAATCTCTTTGAAAAGGAAAAAGAGGGAAAACTTCATGGGAAAAACACTTCCGCAAGAAGATAGATAAGTACAATAAGTAAAGATGCATGTATGGATGGAGTAATCAAGACCCCCCCATTATGACATACATCATGCATATACAATAGACAATCCTTTGATGAAATCCCCCCCTTAGTGAAGGATCTCTAAATGATGAGTGCTTGAAGACAAAAGAGAATCCAATGCCAAAAAATAGCATTTCTCCCTTTAGGAAGAGGATACACCAAGTATAGGTGAAAATATGCTTCCCACTGTGGATAGGAGGATGGAAGAGGGATCTAGATGTAGTATCTGAAGTCTTCTCATATGTTGAGAAGTCCTTGATGAATGTAGATGCCATGAACCAATCTGGTGAATACCCAAATGGAAAATAAGGAAGCATGTCCATGTATGAAACTTAATCAACCTCCAAAGATGATGAGGCATACTTATAGGAAGATATGGGAAGAGAAGCAATGTTGCCTCCCCTCAATGATAAATGTACACCCATGAGAGAAGCTCCTTGATGACTGGAGAAGCTGCACCATGAAAGTTAAATGATGTTACTGCTTATGGGAAGAAATGGTGCCATAGGTGTAGTAGAGAATTCTCCCCAACTAGTAGGAAGAATCCTTAGAAGATATGATGTCTAAGGAAATTGGAATATAATCTCCAAAGACTGATATGTCTCCTCTAAAGTGAAAGAGTTCTCCTCTAATTGCTATAAAGAAGTGTCCACTATCATGTCAAAAAGATCAAGTGGTTGAGGGTCAAAGTGTTCCCTCATAACAAGTGAAGAAGAAGTCTTTTCAATAAAGAGAAGGAAAATATCATCAATGATGTCTCCCACATCTTCAATGTGAAACTCCACAAAAAATATTGCAATGTTTGGAAGGAAGTCATCCCATGAAGCTAAAGTAGGAAGACATGGTATTTCCTATTGCACTAAATCAAAAGCATCTATGGCTGGAATTGGATTAATAGAAGTAACAAGAGCATTAGGAAGTAGGATCTCAACTAGAGTTGAAGCTACCATAACTAGAGTGACTGGAGGTAGAATGTCCTCTAGAAATGGAGGAACTATTGGATCTCCATATGCTTTCCAAAGAGCCATCCAAAAGTCATAAGGATCATTGAACTTGTTAATGACTTTAAAGCATTCAACATTGAAACTAAAATAAATGAGGTCCTCAATTATTTTGATAGGTATTAGATCATCAGACGACGGTTCTTTGGAACATAGATAAGGAAATGCTTCCTTATGCTCTCTCTTCTTAGATGATCAATTATCAAGACACTCCATTTCTAATAGTTCCTCTTTGTCAACCTTAGTCTAACACCAAACTGACATGTGAAACCATGAGATCAATAAATGTATGCACCCCCCAAAATGCAAAAATAGAACACCCCCTAACGAATGATTTTTCACTTTATACTTAGTCCAATTACAATAGCCACTTGCCAATTTAGGCCTTAGTGGACTTCTAACTTTTCTATTTACAACCTCCTCTTGGAGTTTAAATCTAGAACTTTACAATGTAGCTCAGATATACACCAATTTTGAAGCAATACAACACAAAGAAAGGACCTATTTCTAAAAGTGATATTTCTATCCAGACAAGCCTATAATATAATTGTAGATCTAAAAAGTAGACAAAATTTATGCACTTTCAAAAAAAAGGAACTTGAAAATGCGTCCAGATCAGGCCATATAGAGCATTTAAAGTTGCAAAATATAGGATTGGACAAGTATAGTCACCAAAAATTAAAATTTTTGACAAATCCAAGTAGCAAAACTAGAAAATTATAGAACCACTAAAAATTTAGGAAATTCTAGCCAAAACAACAAAATTCCACCTAATTTGGAGTCTGGATGACTAAGATACTTCGGATATGAGTTGAGGTCCTCTAAGAGGTGAAGCAAGAATGGTTTGCAATAGCTATGAAATGATGCCTCCTTAGCTTTGATACCATGTAAGAATTTGTCTTAAGGAAAAATAAAGCCAAGATCAAGAAGCACAATATAGACCAAATGATGTATGATCATCACATCGATATGAAAATGAATAATGTCTAATTTTCTCAGATGATTGATGTGAAAACACACTAGAGGTGCCTGCATATAAAGGCCTCTAAGATGCATCTAAAATGTCTAGGAATAAGCTAGGAGATAAGCATCACAACTAAGCACATGTCCACCAAAACTGGATTATCCTCCATTGTGCATGAATATATGTGCATCAATGAGAGGATAAGTATGACAAGGTGTATCTCATGTAGAGATGTTGTAGACACCATGTGCATAAAAGAGTTTCTAACTCCTGTGTTGTCAACAAGACAACTCATATGAGTATGCATAATCGTAGGTGTCTATGTGATAAATAATAAAATAGTGCATTAACATAAGTAAACTTAAGTAAAGTGTAAATAGTGATTAATTATTTATGGTAACAACTTTAAGCATTGCAATGATAGACAAAATCGCCTGAGCTTTGATTATAACCATATGATATATTTGAATTCCACTAATTTAGGAATTAAAATGAAGTGGCATAGCCTTTTTTATGAATGTAGAGAGTTATCATAAAATTTTCATAACTATGATGCACAATATTTCTTCACAAGGAAGTGGAAGTTCATAATCTTGGCTTCACTAAAAGAAAAATGTTCATTGAAGCCAAATATTTGGTTATCACTCTAAACTTATTATTTTCCTTTCCTTTTAATAGTTTATATCTTCACTGTTATCTATTCTACAAGTATGAAGTTAGTTACCTATGTATCAAATGTGACTTATTTTATTTCATGTCTAAACACAGTTTCTTTTAGAGCATATTAGAAGGGATAAAAGGGATAAACAATACACTTAGAGGTTGAGGTCAATCTCTTCATTAAAGTAAGCTCAAATATATTATAAAAATCTTGTCATATATTTGATGCGGTAAAAAGAATATTTGTTTTGAAATTCTTTGCTCCTAATTTTTCAATTGTAGGCTAATGTACATTAGTACTTTTTTATGTTTTAAAAGTTTCAACGCATTCTCTTGTAAAATAAGGCATTTACTTTATCATGACAAAGATAGATATTTCTTGATGATTTAGGAAAGAAGTTGATGCCATGAAGATCATCTACATAAACACTTAATAATTTACTAAATTTAAACAATTTCATAATCTAGGTAGTGCTACTATTGCTTATGACATGAATTGGTTGGTTTTAACACTTTACTACTACTATTAAGATTTTTCTTTTTTGGTTCCAAAAATTTATTATAATAAGGGGAACAAGTCACATGTAATGAATTTAATAATGAAAAAATTATCTTGATCTTTATATTATGCATTTAGTAACATCACTATTCTTTAAAGGCTACTAGCTCAATGGAAGAGCACCTACTTTTTAAGTAAGAAGATGGTGGTTCGATTCCATCGTGCCTTAATATGATTAAATTCATGATTAAATAAATTACCAAATAAATTAACAATTAAACTACCAATTATACTATAAATTATACTACATAATATACTATCAAATGTACTACCAAATAAATTACCAAATAAGCTACTAAATAAACTATCAAATCAACTACCAAATAAAGTATCAAATAAACTGCTAAATAAAGTATCAAAACAACTAACAAATAAACTAGCAGATTGTTAGGATAAACCACGGATAGAAATAAAAACTACATGCAAATATAACCAATAATAGAAAATAATAGAACACACAGAAATGAATACAAGGCACCAAGATTTAACGTGGTTCACCCAATCCCTGGGCTACGTCCACCAAATAGCAAGTCCGATCTTATTACAATCCAGTGATTACAACCTGATTACAATCTGTAATCCCTTACAGCTCAATACCGCCGCAAGAACCAATTTCGTATCACCACACATGAAAAATACCCAACCCTAAGCCCTTTTTATACAAGTATTAAACCACTTTAGGGTTATAACATGTCGGCCATATGTTGGCCATAATATGTCGGCTACCATGTCGACTACTGTACAATACTTTCCTGATCAGTCACCAGAATCTAACACAGATATATTACCAAATATACTACCAAAATTACCACATAATCTACCAAATAAACTACCAAATAACAACAATAAATAGCAAAATGAATGACCAAATCAATGATTAAAATAGTTTAGTCATAAATTTGGTTGGGAGATAAATGTCCAACAATAAACTACCATTGGTCACGTTATCAAAATTAGTCATATATCTACAATTTTTAGTAGTTTATTTAGTAATAAATTGTTGTTTTTGTACTAGTGGGTTAGCCAAAAAGGCATGACTAACCACTTGTACAATTCTTCCCTTGTCCTGAAAGTAGTCTTCCATTCATCTCCTTCTCTGATGCAAATTTGATGGTACCCACTCTTCAAATCTATCTTCCTGCAATAATTAGCCCCACCTGAACAATATATACTTGATTGTGATCTTGTTGACAACATGAGAATCTATAAACATCCTCCATTCTCCATTCTTCTTTGGTGTTAATACTATTGGTACAACACATGGACTCAAACTCTCTCACATCAACCCCTTCTACAACAACTCATGAACTTGTTTGTTCAACTGTTCACTTTCTGCTAGTGTCATTCGATGCACTACCTTGTTTGGAAAAGTGGATCCTGGAATCAAATCCATCTAGTGATTGATCTTCCTCATTGGGAGAAATCTATTAGGTACACTATCTGACACAATATCATAAAAACCTCCCAACATATCTATAACTTCTATATGTACCTCCTCTACTTCTTCTTTACTAGCTTTTGGAAATACAAAAAAAAACACATATTCTCATGGATCATACCTTTGAGAAACTCTTCTCCATCAACAAAACATGTTCTCATAGAACTACATACCTTTTCTTCTTTCTCCTTCAACGTCTTCAACTTATACTTCACTCCATCCTTGGTCAAAGTGTAGGTATTTTCTTGTCCAACGTGTACACCATGCCTATCAAAATACAATGGGCTACCCAAAAACATATGACATATGTCCATAGGTATGTTATCACACAATACCTCATCTTGGTAGCTTCTGATCTTGAACTTCACCGATCAATTCTCATTGACCATGACCTTATGGTCAACTTGCACCCATGCAATGTGGTATAGAAATTGGTGTTTCTACCTATTCAACTTCAACTTTGTGACCATCATTTCTAACACCATATTGTTAGTACTTACACCATCAATGATTACATCACAACACTTATCTTCACATTTTCACTTGGTGCAAAAAAAACTCCTATGATGACCAAGTTTATTCTCCCTACTCATCACGACTCTTCTTTTAACTAGGACTTCTCCTCTTTTAGTATCTTTAGAATGTGATGATTTGGAATCTTTATCAACATGTGCAACTTTGACTTAGCTTTTGGTTCTTTGATTTGTCCTTCCTTGGTGCTAGGAACATTCAAATTATCTATGCTCTTTTTCTCCATAGTGAAAGCATTTCTCGCAGAAGCCTCCTCTTCCAGATTCTTGTCCTCTACCTCTTCCTTTTTGATCTCTATTGTTCTTATCTTGAAAATATTTGGAATTATTTCCCCTCTCATTTTGACTACTACATCTAGTCTCATCCTTTGATCATCTACTAGATCTTCCACCATAACCTCTTCCACTATTCTTCTTGTCAAAATTCGTGCTTAGTTTCTCCTCAACTCTTAGGGGAAATTGGTATGCCTCCTAATACTAATCATTCTAACCAACTCAACTCATCCTAAATACTTAGCCTTAACTCATTAAGATAATGTGCCACTTTCTTCTTATCAGCTTCTACATGGCTACTTCTAATGGGAATTTAGTAGATCTCTTCGGTATACTCTTGACCAAATTTTCTTGCTTTCTTCAACCCTTTTATTTTCTTTAATGGATCAAGCTCATAATCCATGGGGATGAATTGTCTGTTTAGTTTAGCTATCATCTGATCCCATATGGTGATTTTTTCCTTTCCCCTTGTATTTTTCTCCAACTAAATCTCCTGCCACTAGATCTTTGCATGTCCCTTCAGTTTCATCTTCACAAACTTGAGCCTATTAGGATTCCCAATAGCTTCATACTCAAATTACTTCTCCAATTCATTGATCCAATTAATTAGATCCTTTGGGTTAAGATTTCCCAAAAATGTTTTAACATCAAACTTAGGTCTTTTTCCAATCTTGGAGATGGCCTTAAAAAGATACTCTTCCTTTGGGTTTAGAACTTGACTCTACTTTGACATTTTCTTCTTCTTCATCCTCATCCCCATTTTCATCTTTGTTTCTTAACAGTTTGTCTTCTTCGATATTTTTGTTTATACCTTGACTCTTAGATTTCCCAATGGCTTATGAAAAATAGAGAAATTAACAACAAAATGGGTCAATGTAATAATCTATCAAAGACCCCCAAATTGAGAGGCACAACTCTCTTGTGAATGAATGATATGAAATGAATTTTTTTAATCATTTTTTGGTGGTATGCTCTTAACCAAAGAGCAGAAGAGGCAAAAACCAAGTTTTTCAACACTTTAAATAGCCTAGGAAGTTGAGAGGGGAATTACTCACAACATGTAATCTATTAGAACCTAGATGTAAGGAAATAAAATATGAAAAAATAGCTACAAAAATAGGAAGAAAGGAAGAGATGGTAAAATAAGTAATTCCCAAATTACATAGTCATCTAATGTTTTGACAATACCCAGATTATCTATCTCTCGGCTGCTCCACACACCAATTTCTAGCTTCCCTATGCACAAACTATACTAAACACATAGACCATGACATACACCATAGAGAAAAAATAGTATTGCTTATGTCGAAGAAAGTAAAACATACAATCTATTGAACAAAGAAAACAAAACTAGGTTCATTCACATTCATTTAACTTTCAATAGTAGCACATTCATTCCATACACTATACTTCAATTGAATGAACAATTTTTTTTTAGAAAAATACATATATAGGCCCCATCTTAGGGCTCTTGGCTAGTTATAGATTCATCAGTAACATTAACAGAGCACTTGAATCATTTAGAAATCAACAATCATCTATAAAAATTCTAAATTTTTGAGATAGATGAAAAAAGACTTTTCAATTTCCATTTGCAAACACTAATAATCATTTTAATAATATCCTAGGTGTTTGGTTTTATTGTCTTGATCTTCCTACAAAAACCTAGCATCTATCCCAACCTCTTCAATCTCTGGTTACTATAGAAATTCCTCAAAAAGTCTCTATAGAAGACCATTGGTGCCATCAACTGTATCTTCATATTCTAACAGATTCCCAAGTTTAAATTACCATCATTGAGATATATTTCCTTATGTCCTAATTGATGATCATGATTAATTCTTCATTTGTTGACAAAGAAAATGCCTTTACCTTCTCTTAACGTGTGGTACATTTTAATTTTTTTTTAGGCTTAAACCCTTTATCACAATGTCTCTCCTTTACTTTGTCCTAAGTGACCAATGATTATGGGCCCACTAAGACACGTGTCAAATGCTTGCATTCTCACTTTGGTTATTTCTTATGCAACTTTTTAAAGAGAGAAAGTGATAGACATCAATCTTTTAAGCTCTGATGGTTGGGATGATGCATCATTTGAGATTGCTTGGAAACCATAGAGTGACACAAAATGGATTTGAGTGTGGACATGTGTCATTATTCTAAAGACTTTCTTTGAAACCTTTATCCTTCAACATTTAGGTCCAAAATTCATTAGAGTCATTGATCTAATCTATGTTGGATAGATAGGATATGTTGGTGATATGGGTTACTGTTCACAGCTTTGCAACTTAAATTTCATGATGTGGAACACAGGCTATGATGTTGTGACCACTATCTTGGATGACTGCTATATTTTTTCACAGCTTTGTGACCAAAGAATTTAATTGCCCCTGAAACCTTGCTACAATGTGATAGCCTAGAATTTAACTATGTGGTCCTTAACTGCTAGTTTGCAACTAAAATTTCCTTAATCTTGATACTTCCCATGACCTTGTGTTAGGTAGCTTATCACATCTTCACAAGTTAAATTTGACATTTAACCTTAACATCAGTGAAGTTGTCCTAACATGTTATCATGACTATTTTACATCTTCAAAACATGGACTTTAGAGCTTATTTGACTCCTTGTGATGATGCAATCATTTGACATTTGGATGTGGACATGTAGATGTGATTTGTGCTGTCAATTTGAGATCAACTTTGGTCTTTGCCACCTTTGACCATGTTCTTCATCATTTTTGCATTTCTCATTGCTCACTCTACATCAAAATCAACTGATTTTTCTTCTAGCTTGTTCTAAAGTTTTGCACCATATTCTTTAACCTCATTCCTTGTGTTCCTAACTTCCATTTTATCTAGATATGCCCAAAATCTCTTCATTCTACCCATATCATGACATCAATGGTTCACTTGATCATAGAGTTAGGCTTTCTTATGAATAGAATTCTCTCTCTCTCTCTCTCTCTCTCTCTCTCTCTCTCTCTCTCTCTCTCTCTCTCTCTCTCTCTCTCTCTCTCTCTCTCTCATCTAGGGAATGCATTAGCTTACCCTTCCCATCCTAGTCACCTAGCACAATTGAAAACATTTTCATTTCTTTTGCATTCCCACCAAGGAAACTTAGAGGGATAGATGAGAAAAGAAACCCTAAAGGAAACCTATCCCAAGACATAACATGAAACAATGACTTAGCACATGACCTAGAAGTTCAAGAATGGAGGACCAAAAATATTGCAACAACTGGCTCTGACTAGGGACTTAGGCATGGAAATGTCTGAGATGGGACCCATAATCTATGGTTTTACACAACTGGGACAAAAAATTATAGTAGCTAGCTAAACTACACACACAACATGTAATGCCTACATACTTGAATTTTCTATTGTATTGTCAAATTCTTTTAGGTCATTTTTCTGATTATGTTTTATGATTATCAGTACTTGGTTACCGAAATTGATTAATTACATTTCATATTCATTTAATATATTTGTTGAGTTACTATAGTACTAGTTATTTCATGTATTCATGATTATTCAATGATGATATATATGTTCATGTATTGACTTTTAGTTATTGAATGATGTTATTTAGATGAATGATTTTTATGCAGTTTTATGGATACTTACCCCATACTTGCATGTGTATGGTGTGCATGTATGTTTTCTTTATGTTTGACATTTCTTATGTGGTTGAGGAAGGGAGTTGTAGTCACCTACTAGTTGGGATCTACATGATGTACCACTTCTTTCCATTTCTATTTAGTTTAGAATATATGTGTTTGTACATGCATAACTTTTATGCAGATTGTAGGTACCAGGTATCGACTTCCTTGAATTTCTAAGATGAGCATACCCTATCACAATATCTCAATGGTAAGAGAGGGGAGATAACTCTTGAGTCTCAACCCTATCCTTAAACCATTTATCCTAAAAAGTAGGGCAAGAATCTGAGTTGTTTACACTTTAGAATTTGTCAAATGACACAAATTTGTGATTATAACCCTAGAGTTTGATTTGGTTTTCTGTACTTTGTTATGGGTTTGCATTCAGTCTTGTGGGTATTTGGTGTATTTTTTTTATATTAAATCAAGTTAAAAGAATAATTAATGATTTAATTTAATGAGAATTTTATTAAGAAAATTCAATATTTAATTATATCTAATTAATTGAGAAATTAATTAAATAAAAGAATTAAATTTTAAAGATTATATTAAAGTTGTATCTAAACTTATTTATATTTATTTAATTTAATGATAATTATTTAGGAGTTGTATTTTAATAATAAAATTTGAATAATGTTAGTAATTAAATTAATAAATATATTATTAAAAATGTCTCGTGAATTAATAAAATAAAATAATTAAATCTAAAGGTAAATTTATGGTTCTAATTATGGCATAGTTATATTTATTTAATTTAATGATAATTATTTAGGATTTTTATTTTAATAATAAACTCTAAATAATGTTATTAATTAAATTAATGAATATATTATTAAAAATGCTTCAAAAATTAATAAAAGAGAGAAAGAAAATTAATTTAATAAAAATATTTTAAATTGCAAAAAGTGTGAATGAAAATTTAAAAACATAATAAAATAATAAAATTTTATGATCATTGAGTTCCCTCGTGTGATTGCACAATCAGAGACCCAAATTTAGGGGAGAACTCTTTATTAGAGATCTAGAGCTCATTTTTGCGGGAACTAGGTTTTGGAGAAGGGATTTTTTTAGAGAAGGAAGAAGCTTTTCAGAAGGAAGGATTTTTCTCATGTGCTTCATGCATTTGTATGTTTGCATGTTTGTGTGTTAGCATCAGATCTAGGATCTTATTGTTGAAATATTTTTGGAAAGTAAAATCAATAATAGCAATTTAGAAAAATGACTATTTTAGTAAACCTGTATTTTACGAGTGATGTAATTTTATATGAAAATGATTTTGTTGGTACTACAGAAATCCTATTTTTTTGAAAAATGTTAATAGTTATTAGACTTTGTAAGGGAATTTTTTCTTTAATGTATGTGTTTATTGAATCTTGTGTTTGTTGATAAAGAGTTGAACTATGAAACAATGTTTAAACATCTTTAGATGAATCAGTTGAATCATTTGGGATTCTAGTGAACTCTGAAACCATAGTGAATTTGGTAACTATGGAAATGGAGATTAAAAATCTACTTATCAAAACCATTATCAATTGTAATATTTAAAAAATAAAATGAAAACTTGAAAACCATTAATGAAAATTAAACTATTGTATTTTCTAAACCTAATATTTTGTGAAAGTTACTTTTGTATGTACTCTTTTGATGAGGTGTGATTTTAATGTTGGGCGTTAAGTTGACATAGTACTTTGACCAAATCAAGATGTTTACTAGAGGCTCAAGAGTTTTATTTTGTGATGCCATCATCATGTTTTGATCATGATCATTTTTACTCAACCATGATAATGTGTCTTGTATTCTCTATGAGGTGTTTTGATCTATTGATTGTTATTGCTTTGCTTTCCAGTATTCTTGTGTGAAACTGAGGTGAGTGATGTGACCTATCTGATATAACCTTTGAGTCTTCGATTAGTTCATTTGGATTGCTTTCAAGTCACTTTTATAGGATTGAAGTGTTTGTATGATTTGTTCTTAGTGATGTCATGTTATGATGTGGATTGGTTTATGTGTACTTTCTTGGATTAGTCCTATTAGAATGATCATTTTAGTGATGCTTGTATTTTGACCAATGATTTTAGTACTTTTTAGTTGGTTGTTTAAAAAATTATGTATGTTATGTGGTCATTTTGAGATCTTTTTGCTTTACTGAACTTAGGGTAGGTTATCTATATGTCATGTTGGTAAGTGGCTTGCAATAGAGGCTAGAGCCCTAAAAAGGCTGCCTAGGTAACCCATTTTATGTCGTTTCAATAAGTGATAAAATTTCATTAAATGGGTTTAAAATGAATTAACAAGATATTGGTACCACAAAAAGTCACTAGGGGGCCAAAGAATTAAAAGACTAGTTGGGTAACCTAAGAGAAAATTTGTTAGTATGCCTTGTCAGTACAAAAGGATACTAGTTCCACATATAGTCACTAGGAGGCTAAAGGATTAAAAGAATAGTCAGGTAACCTTAAATTGGGCTTGTGCAATGACACTTGCCCACATGCATAGTAGATTCCCTATGTTTCATTGTTGCCTTTGGGTTTAGATGTCTTTTGTGTCTTGGTACCTTGAGTTAGATTTCTTTTAGGTTTTCCTTAACTTAGATGTTGGATTTTATTGTTGAGTTTTTTATCTTGTGTGGGACTTGAGACTATCTTCTTAGCATGGTGGGAATGGACCTTTTTGGGTTCACAATGTTAGGTGGTAGTGTAATTTACTTTTACCATTGAGATCTGACAATTTGATTATCATCACTGGAGATCCCTATTATGTATCTCTTTCATTCTATTCTTGTGTAATATGATAGATGGTTATACCTTTTGTATTGTATTTGATTGATAGATCTTAGGAGATGTTGTTGTAATCTATTTTTAAGGTATGCGTAGGATCATGGTGTGCCAAAAAGTGGTGATCTAAAAAATTTGTAGTTCTAAAATATCTCAAACCATTTCAAAATCTATTCCAACTTTTTTCCCAACCACCCTGATACTAAATGAAAACAATAAATATCTTTATAAGGTCTACTATATCTTTTGATACCAAACCTATATGGTCAAATTTAAAAACATCCTAAAAATGTGCTTTTGGCCTATTTTTATGTGATTTTTGCTTCAAACATATAGCGAACAACTTTTATTTCACCAAAAATTGATGAAATGAAAAGGGTTTCTTAAGAATGCTCTTATCTTTCCATAAATGTAAGGTTTGTCAAGTTATGACTTTATTAAGTAATTATTACTTATTTTCTAATGGAGTTACGTATAAAGTGATGATTGACACACTACTTGAAAATCAACTATAACTTTCAAATTGTACAACATTTTTTAAATAAAAAAGATGCACCACATTCTTCTTCTACTACAAGGGAAAAATTGAAATATTGAATTTCGCAGAGTTTTGAATTAGTTAAGGTGGTCAGACATGAGAGTTTTTTTATTCCAAAAATACTAAAGTCAAAAATAAATTATTAATTATTTATTTAGAATAAAAATACCCAAAAATATGTGTCACATCTAGGCATGAGTCTACTACTTATGTCTATAATATTATTTAAAAATATTACCATTTGATTTTGATTAAGGTGGTCATACATACGTCTACTTCTTATTTTTGTTCTAAAATATTTGTAATATTGCATTAAAATTCAAAATTTTGACCAACCAGTTTTTATTTTTTTTCCATATGAGTCCTAGTAGTTTAGAAACTAGATTCAATTTGCTAGAGATTATTTTCTCTCAACTTTTTGATATAAAGTTAATAACAAGTAGAAAATTGCACATCAAGTTGACATAACCCTAATTTTCTAATTTTTTCTTGCCACTTAAGAGCATAGTTTGGTTGACCATGATCCTTCACATACCCTTTATGATGTATATTCTTTTAGTCGTTCATACCATATGACTGGTAGAGTGGATGAAGGTGAATTATAATTATTGCCAAGTGGTATTCGAGATAACTATATATTATTCAAATGGATTCATACTTGTATATTATTAATTGATGTGGATTATTATCTATTGGATTTAGTGTTAGTTAAAATTAAATGTGATTCATTGTCATGGGACCCCTAATAGTTGTACCCTGTTTATGTGTTGTTGATGTATGAGTGTATGATATTGTTTTTGCTATTCTATTACTATTGTGTATGTTAACTTTATCTTTAAAAAAAAGGTTTGAAAAACTTAGTAAGACTCTAGGTTAACCTCTTTTGGGTCACATGGTGGGGTGTTACACAATAGAAAGGAAAAAATAACCTAGGAAAATGGGAAAATAGAGCAAGAAAAGAAGCAAAGAAAACCTACCTAGATTAACAGTAACAATAGGTGCTACCTGCTTTCAATTATGAACTTGATACAACTTTAGATCTTGGCCATTATAGGGAAATGGAAGAATATCTCTAGAGGGATATACTAGAATAAAAGAATTGTTCTAGTTTACTTGCATAATCTTGAAAGGGCCCTTCCAAAGGGATTCAAACTTGTGATGCATACCTTTGGGTTCATGCTTCCTATCTCATAATAGGACCAATTCACCCTCCATGAATTTCCTTGGTTTGACCTTCCTGTCAAAGAATGTCTTCACACACTTCTAATGCTCAGTAATGTGATCAACCATCCTTTCACTTTCCTCTTCAAGCTTAGTTAAGTATGTAATGTGCTTTTGATAACCATTTTTAAATATTAGATCCTCGATCACTTGTTTTAGTTTAAAAATGCATAGCTCTAATGGGGGGGGAAGGCTAGCTTCAACTCTATATAGCAGCTTGAATGGAGAAATGTTGATTTCCTTCTTGGGTGTTACTCTATCTTCCCAAAGTGTATCATGCAATATTTTTTACTAGTTCTTCTAGTTTTTTGAGACCAACTTCTTAATGATGTTGATCAAGTCATTATTGCTTGATTCTTCTTGACCATTTCCTTGAGGGAAGTAATCTGATGAATAGCTAAGGTGAGTGTTTTTATCATAGTATAATTCTATGATCTATGCAAAAGAAAAATAAGAAGAATTGTCCATGAAAAGATTAAATGGCATCCTAAACCTTATCAAAATGTTCTCTTTGATGAACTCACAAATGACCTTAGAAGTAGTTTTCTTAGTTGGCTTGGTCTCCACCCATTTGGAAAAGTAATCTATAGTGGTGATGATATAAAAATGTCTAGTAAAAGGAGGGTTGAATAGTCCAATGAATTCAATTCCCCATTGCTGAAAGGGAGCTTCTATTATGATTGGCTTGAGTGACATGCCAGCTAACTGAGGCATGGTTGAAAAAATTCTATATTTTTTGCATTTGGCCACCCATTTATATACATCATTAAACATGTTACAACAGTAGTAACATTGCCTTAAGATATTGTATGCTATGATTGTTGATGAAAAATGACCACCATAGGCCTCATCATGGAAATTACAAAGCAATCTTTCTTATTGACATTTATCCACGCATCTCAAGAAAGTTCCATCAATTGCTATCTTATATAGTTGGTCATCATATATGACATACTTAGCTGACTTAATAACAAGGTCTCTCTTCTACTTGTATGTCAGTTTGTTAGAGTAATTTCTATAAGTGAGAAAATAAGCAATGTTTGAGAACAAAGGGTCTTGAAGACTGACCATTATAGCTCTTAAAGATTCCACTTCTTGACTTGGGTCTTGATTTTCTGCAATTATCTCACACAAACCATTTCCTCACACCAGCTTAGCTGGCTTCAAGTTGATGTCATAGTCTTGAAATTTTTCTATCCATGCACCTCTAGTATTGCAACCTATCTTTTATTGGGTCAATATGCTTTTAATAGCTGAACTAGGTACAAATTCAATAGAATGAGAGTGCAAGACATAGAACCTAAAATTTTTGAGTTATCTTACCATTGCATACACATGCTTTTCCATTTGGGAGATTCTCAACTCATGCTCTTTAAGGGGACTACTCATGAAATAAATTGACACTTGGATAACTTCCTTGTTTTCTTGCATCAGTATTGTAGAAAGTGTGTGGGCTAACACATTGTAGTATAGTATGAGCTGCTTAGTGTAATCTAGATGTACCAAAATAGGTGCTTTTGCTATGGCATCTTTAATTTTATTTATAGCCATTCATGTAGAGTCATTCCACTTGAAACTTTGACTTCCTTTCATCATATGAACAATACAATTGGTGATTTTAGAAAAATTAGGAACAAAACATCTAAGAAAGTTCACCTATCCAAAGAATGATTTGGTTCTAGATTTTCTTCCCAAAAAATTCATCTACCTGATGGCTCTAACACATTCTTGGTAAGTCCTAATGCTTTGTTGGAAGACTATGTGACCTAGTAGTTTTCCTTCTATAACACAAAAGACTGACTTCTTGGGGTTGAGTGAAATCCCATTTTCCCTGCATCTTTTCAACACTTTCTCCAAGTCCCTTAGATGATTTTCTCTTTTCTTGGAGAAGACTATCAAATTATCCAAGTATATGAGGATGATCTTATGTTTTAGATCAACAAAGGATGAATTCATAGCCCTTTGAAAGGTAGCTCCAAGATTAATGAGCACAAAGGGCATCCTGTTATATGCAAATGTTCTCCAAGGGTTGGTGAACACTACCTTGAACTGATCTTCCAAATGCACCTCAATTTGGTTAAAACCAAAAAATACATCTAACATGGACATTATTTTAGAACTAACCACTTTTTAAAGTAGATGATCCATATTGGGCAAGGCATGACTGTCCTTTAAAGATGCTTGATTCAAATTTCTGAAATCCACACAAACTCTAATTTTTGCATTCTTTTTTTGGGTAGGTACAATACTGGTTGTCCATGCTGAATGGTGAATGGGCTAGATGATCCTTGCTTCCAAAATCTTGAGAATTTCTCTAAAGATGGCTTTTGAGACCATAGAGTTGTAATTATGAATCTTTTGTCTAGAGGGAGTAGCTTCAGGCTTGAGGGGAATTTCTTGCTTGAACTCACCATTCCTAAAGGTCTTTAGGTCTTCATATCCCCAAGAAAATACATCTTATTATTTTTTCAATAGTCCTTTCTCTTTCTTCCTTTGTGAAACTGCTACCAATATTAACCATTTTAGGCTTATATTCGGTGTCAATGTTCATTCCTTTATAATCCTAGAAGTGCCACTTTTTCTACCCCTTTCCCTTCTAATTGATGCATCATGCCTATCAAACATTTTTTCAAGGGAAACAAGATTATAGGGAATCTTGTTACCTTTGAGTTGCTCAGCTCCAAGATCTAATTCATTCTTTCTTTTAGGAGTGAAGTCCTTGCAAGCACCTTCACTTCCTTCAAAATATTGATTAGTGAAAGGTTTGGATCCTTCCAAGAAAGATTGGATTTTTTTATCAGCATTGAAAACCTACCATGTCTCAATGTTGTCAGGGATATTAGATCTAAATAACACTTCCATCTTGAACTGATCATCTATGAAATATGGGTGTAGAAGTAGAAGCGATGATGAGGCAACTAATTGATCTACCCTTGCATTGTGTTCCCTTGGAACAACTTGTATTAAGAAGGCATCTAGGTCTTCAATCTCATCCTAGACTCTATTGTTTTAGTTCCTTAGCCTCTCATTCTTCATGGTATATTGAGATCAAATTGGTTCACTATAAGCTCTGCATCTCCTTGAGATCTTAAGATTTCAACTCCTCTATGCTTCATAGTAGTTATACCTAACAACAAGTCTTCATGTTCTATTTTATTGTTATTATTCTTGAATTTCATCTTGTATGTAAGATGTGTTATCTCTCTATCTAAGGAAACAAGCACATCACTAGCTCAAACTCAACAATAGCACAACTGCCATCAAACTCTAGGGTATAAATCCCTACATCACTAGGAGGATTTGGTTGTTCTTCTAAATAATCTAAGTTAGAGAACATCATGTGATTTCTAAACTCTATTTCTTAGTAAAGGATTCATGCCTTAGGATCATCAAACTTTAAAACTATGAATTTGGCATTTTCCTTGGGTTCCAGCTTGATTTTATTATTCCCCATAGGAATAATGGCATGAGGCTAATCCATCTTTATTTTTCCTCCCATGTTTCTAAAAAAGCTTCTACTCAAAAGCATCCAATAGCTGGTCAAAATATCTACTACTAGGATGGCTAGTTTCATTCTCTTTGTAGGGTGAGTAGCTAGTGCCACTAGTGCATCTTTTACTTGACCTATTAAAGGGACCTACTTTGCATCAATGAAATATCAATGTCCAAAATTTTTGGTAAGGATCAAGCCAAGGGCACGAGAAAATGAAGAAAACATGACATTATCAGAAGCTCTAGAATCAATAATGCAACTACTAAGCTTATGGTCATTTACATATAAGGACACATAGAATGGGTTTGGATTTTGACTAGGGGAGGTAGCCAAAATTGACACCTTTTCCTCTTTGAAGAGCATAGGAAAAATATTTGCTTCATCATCTATTGGGTCAATATCCAAATGAGGTTGGTCATTGCTAATGGTAGAGTTGACATTAGGTTGGATTTTGGCATTAGCATCACTTTCACAATAATCTACTAGCTTTTGTAATTTTGTAGTCCTATGATTCTTGAGATAGCAAAGGGAAGACACTTGAATATGAGCATCCCTACAATATTGTGTAATATAAATGAGGAATGAGACTTACCACTTAAAACAAATTTTGACTTCTCCTTCCTCCAAGATGAGGAAGTGGATGCTCGAGCTACAATTGGTGAAGGGCCATTAGTTGTGTTCCAAGAAGGAAAAAAGTTGATTGCCTTCTTCTCTCTCTAACTTATTGTAGCTACATTCATCTACATTTTTTCTAAGGTAGTGAAGAAGTTGCCTCCAACCTTAGAATCTGATTTATACTCCAAAAAGAATGTTCCAAAGTCACAATGGGGAACACAATTGTCTTCTCTTTTAGGATACTCGATGGTTAGCTCATTAGTAGTAGTTATATGATTATATCTATTCATTTTTGGGTAGGAATTTCTATCATGATCAGCTTTTAGATGAAAAATGTACATAATTTTCTTCTTGGGAGGTGTCTCAATAGAAATATTTTTTTGAGAAGATGACAATTGCAATGGTTTGCCTTCATGTTTCCCTTGAGGAATATCTTGATATGGTTGTTGGAGTCAAGAGCCAAGTTTCCCTATTTGTTTCTTCATAAAAATCATTTCATTAGAGATGTTTTGAATCACATCTTTAGTATTGCTAATAACACTAGGGGCAAAGCTTGTAGATGCTTCACTTAGAATCTCTCTTTTCCACTTTTCGAATGCCATCAGATCATCCTCCAATTTAATTGCCAGGGTATAAGAATCCTACAAATTAGCCACATGCACACATCTACTTTGAAAACTTATGATAGGGAGCATGGAGTTGATGAAGAACATCTTCTATTTATCAGTAGTAGGTCTACTTGTAGCAGGGAACCTATTGACTAGCTTATTAAACTTTCTAATGAAATATTTTATAGGAACACTTGGTTTATTCTTTATATGGGTAAGTTAAGAGAGTATGCTCATCCTCTATACCCTTATAGCATGCTTCAAATTGGTTCTACATGTCATCCCAGGTTGTGATACATCCTATAGGAAGGTACTAAAACTAGTTAGTTGCATTATCAACCAATGTTTCGACAAACATCCTCACTGCTACATCTTCATGTTTAGGACAAACAACACTACATGCGGTGAAGAATGCCATGATGTTCTCATTAGTAGAGACCTTCCCATCACCACTAAATTTTGGGAAATTATTTTTAGAAGCTTTAGGCAATTCATTATTGGAAGCAAGTCACAAAAGGCCAATAGAATTACCCCAAGGAACAACCATTTTGGTAGGGAGAATAACTAGTATGGGCTGAAAACTGATAGTAGTAGGGGTAATGACTCTATAAAGATTGAGAAAATTGCAAAATCATGGGATTTGAATGTGGAAAATAGGAGGTGAAGATGAATGACTATGTATTTGGGAAATAGGGAGAGGTGGTAGAGAAAGAGCACCATGGATACCTTGATATACCGGATCTTGGCAGCATGTTCTCCCTCTTCCTATAGGACTTTCCAATAAAGCAAACTCAACTTTTTGCAATTCTTCAAAAATAGGGTCAAGTTTCCCTTTACCACGAGTGCTATAGGTATGTGAGGAATCTAGGGTGAACTATCTTAGCTCACAATGAGCATGCTTCTCTTAATCTTATTTCCCATAAAAATCCTTCCCAATATTCAACATTGGCTTCCTCTCTTTTGAGGGTGAAGCTTACTCTTCTATATTGGTCAAGGGACTTTCAACTTTTCTAGGCGAGGGTATTCAACTGATTTGTGATATTCTCTTGTTCATCCTAGAAATAGAGGTTAGGTTGCACTACTAGGATTTGTCCCTCATGAGGCATCACCATTTCTCCTTAAGATTTTTTATACATGACTCAACTATTTGAGTGCGACAGAGATAATATCTAAGTTTCTCAGTAAATCAATACACATGCTTAAGAGAACTTAGGATGTATGACTAATTCCCTAGTATAATCACCAGAAATGATTGGTTAATAGTTTTTCTTCCTTGATATTTTTGTTTATACCTTGAATCTTAGATTACCCAGTGGCTTATGGAGAACAAAGAAGTTAACAATAGAATGGGTCAATGTAGTAATCTATCAAAGACCCCTTAATTGAAAGGTACAACTCCCTTGTGAATGGAAGATATGAAATGTAATTTTTTTTTGGGTTTTGAGGGTATGATCTTTGCCAAAGAGAAAAAGAGGCAAAAACCAAGTTTTTCAACACTTTAAACAACCTAGGTAGTTGAAAGGGGGATTACTCACAACATGTAATCTATTACAACCTAGATGAAAGGAATTAAAACATGCACAACTAACTATGACAATAGAAAAAAAAGGAAGAGCTAGTGAAATAAGTAGTTCATGAATTCCATAGTCAGCTAATGTTTTGAAAATACCAAGATTATCTATCACTCAACTACTCCATACACTATTTTTTGGCTTCCTTATGCACAAACTATACTAAACACACAAACCACAATGTACAACATAGAGAAAAAATAGGATTTCTTATGCTAAAGAAATTGAAACATACAATCTATTGAATGAAGAAAAAATACATAATTTCATTCACATTCATTCAACTTTTAACATTAGCACATTCATTCCATACACTATACTTCAACTAAATGAACAACATAACTAGAAATGGACTTAGAGTCTCACATAGTTTTCCCAGCTACAAGGGTTGGCCCACTAGCAATTTTACTGATCCTTCTTATTAACTTAGAAAAATACATATATAGGCCCCCTCTTAAGGTTCTTGGCTAGTAATAGATTCATTAATTACATTAACAGAGCACTTGAATCATTCAAAAATCACTATTCATCTGATATGATTCTAAATTACAGAGATAGAGGGAGAAAGACTTTTCAATTTCCATTTGTAGGCACTAAAAATAATTTTAATAACATCCCAGGAATTTGGTTTTATTGTCTTGATGTTCCTACGAATACCTAGAATCTATCCCAACCTCTACAATATCTAGTTAGAATGAAAATTCCTCAAAAAATGGCTCATATTCCTCTTTGGCTCTACAGAAGACCTTTAGTGCCATCAACTACATCTTCATATCCTAATAGACACCCAAGTTTAAATTACCATATGCAATATATTTTTCCTTATTGGTTGATGGATAGTCGTTATGAAGTCTTCATATGTTGACAAAGAAAAAGACTTTAACTTCTCCTGATAGGTGACATGTTTTAATTTTTTTAAAGCTTAAATCCT
This sequence comes from Cupressus sempervirens, assembly GCA_028749045.1. Taxonomy (NCBI): domain Eukaryota; kingdom Viridiplantae; phylum Streptophyta; class Pinopsida; order Cupressales; family Cupressaceae; genus Cupressus; species Cupressus sempervirens. Next base: position 130,930,949 of record CM053793.1, on the reverse strand, counting down.
TTAGCATGATATCTTTCCTTTACTTTTTCTCGAGATATCATTGATTATGGGCCAACTAAGACACATGTCAAATAATCACATTGATGGTTTAGTTATTTCTCATGCAATTTTATAAAGCAATAGGTGTTGATTTTTATGATATGATGGTCAGGATGATGCATCATTTGACAACACTTGGAAACCAAAGAGTGGCTTGAAATGGATTTTAGTGTGGACACATGTCATTATTTTAGAGAATTTCTCTAAAACATTTATCCTTGGACATTTAGGTCTAAAATTTGTCGGAGTCATTGATATAATCTCTTTTGGATGACCTAGATACATTGATGATTTAGGTTACTATTCATAGCTTTACAACTTAAATTTCATCATTTAGAAAAAAAGATGTGATGTTTTGATCACTATCTTGGATGAGTTTTGTATTATTTCTTGGCTTTGTGAGAAAATAATTTAATTTCCCTTGAAACCTTGTGATGATGTGATAGCCTAGACTTTAACTGCATGGTCCTAAATTTTTGGTTCTCAACTTAAATTTCCTTAAGTTTGATACTAATTGTGACCTTGTGATAAAACAATTATCACATCTTCACAACTTAAATTTGACATTTAACCTTAACATTAGTGAAGCCTTACTAACCTATTTTCATGAATGTTTCACATCCTTGCAACTTAGAATTTAGGGATTATTTGACTGCTTGCAATGATGCTATGTTTAAACTTTGGACATGGAAATGTAGATGTTATTTGCACCATTGATCTAAGATAAACTTTAGCCTTCCCCATCTTTGACCATGTTCTTCACAATTCTACATTTCTCAGTGCTAACTATGCATCAAAATCAATGGATTTTGCTTCGAACTTGTTCTCACATTTTGTACCATCTTCTTTAACCTCATTCCTTGTGTTCTTCACTACCATTTTATCTAAATATGGCCAAAATCTCTTCATTCTACCCATATCATGTCATCAATGAAACAGTTGATCATAGAGTTAGGTTTTCATGAATATAACTATTTCTCTCTCTTATCTAGGGATGCATAAACTTACCCTTCCCATCCTAGTCACCTAGCACAATTGAAAACATTTGTATTTCTCTTGCATTCCCACCTAGGAAACTCAGAGATAAATATAAGAGAGGAAACCCTAATGGAAACCTATACCAGGGCATGACATGAAACACTAACTTTGCACTTGACCTTGAAGTTCAAGAATGGAGGACTGAAAATGTGGTAACAATCTCTTACGACAAGATTAATTGCTTTGTGCATTTGTTCTTGGAATGCTTGAATTTTTATTTGGAGGTCTCTAAAATCATCATGTGTAACACCTACAACCCTTCTGCCACACTCTCTTCATGGAGGCATTTTTGCACTTCTATGAAAACCCTAATGCAAACTATCTCTCAATCAACAATCTCTCTATATGCTTAGCCCAAAAAATGGTCTTGGTGTGAATCACCTCACAATCAATGATCTATCCACACACTCAAGAACTTTGGATCTAATACCACTTGATAAATGGTGCTCCCCTTAATATAATAAAATCATAACAAAAGCAAAGAAACAACAACAATTGTGAGAACAAAATAGGGGCTTCTTATTATGGCCATAAATGCAAAATAAAAAAATTCACAATTACAATATGCTAACCCACATGGGAACCTTCATTATAGTAATCTACAAGACAATACTGAGAACTATCACACAGAGCTATTCTAGACAATGTTCAAGCCTTTCTTAAATATGCAACTTTTTGCAACCTGAGAAGGTTCTAGACATTCAAAGTTAATCCCTAGGGACTGATAGACCTTAACAATACATATAGAGTCAGCCAGATACATCTTTGACATTTATTTTATAAATTTTAGGTAGCCTGACTTTAGAAGGCCATAATTCTTGAATTGTTGCCCCAATTAGCTATTATAACCACTTTTCATAAATGTCAGCTCCAATCTACAAGCTCATATCTACGCAAGCTAACATCCATTGAGTTTTTGGGCCTCATTTGGGGACTCTAAGGCCTTCAAAACAAAGTTCAAATATTTTTCTTCAAAATTTTCCACTGAAATTTTGTAGTAACATCTATGATACTTAAGCTGGAAAAATGAGATTTTTATAATAGGCTTACAATTCTAAAATGAACCTTGATGTAGAAAATGAGAACATTTTGAGCTTTTATGAAAAACTTACTAAAAATAATAAGCTCCCAAAAATAGTAATCCCCCTATCTACTAGTCCTAATGAAAATAGAAAAGGCTGAAAATAAAAATATTTTTGGGTGATGTAAGATTGCCCTCAGCATTAGCATCACCACAAACTTCTTTACAACACCATCATTAAAAAATGAATTATTATAGAAAAACTTCCAGGAATCCCTACTTCTCTGAATTAGATCTCAAATTTAGTATGAACCAAACCTAAATCTAGTAGCTTGGCCCATGGACTAACATAATAGCTCATTCAAAAAAAATTCATAAAACTAATATAATTTCATTGTATTTCTTTTTTTTTTTATAAGGAAAAAGGAAGGGATGTAATATTTCTTTGAAAGAAATTTTATATATATGAAATATATAAACTTTTTGTCCAAACTCAATATATTAAAACACAGTCTATGTAAGAAAACTAATAGAAAGGACAAAGCTAGTATATGTAACTTAAATAAATTATAGAAACTCTATAACAATAAGTTATTCTTCAAATTTTCTTGAAATACAACCTTGAATAATGAGGTTCCTAAGAAAATGTGTAAATAAATTCTCATTCCTTGAGTTTGGAGATTTTTTTGAGTAAGCTAATTAATGATTCCAAGAAATCCCATTTGAAAATGACCAATTGAACAAACTAAATGGGCCTAACTCCATGGAATCCAAAGGATATATCTCCCCATTAAAGGTCCCCCAAAACCAAACAAGAGTGATGGCACAAGCCTAGAATCGAACAAAATGATGAGGACATCAAGTTTGCCTAAGTGAATTGAAAAAGTGTCTATCTTCATGTATTTTTACTAGCTAGCATTGGACTGGTCAAGTAGTTTCCACATAGCTCATTCCCCAACATGGAGCAACACCACTCTACTATTCTCACCTAGTTTTTAATCACACCATGAATTACCTTTGAACAAAAATTGAAAAATAAAATACTTCATTTAAATTACCACAAAATTCATTTCAGCCTCATGTTTTGTATTCAAGATTTCCCCAAGGTATCCATGAACATACTTGGATAAATTAGGACTAAAAAAAACATTCCTTGCCCACACCCATATGGAATTGAACCACATACCAATGGCCAAAACAAATTTCTTTGGGATCCAAGGATTTGGGTGAGAAAACTAGTAAACTAGATTCCACCCCATTCTAAATTTTGAATATTTTTGAGTTCTCATCTCTTCTTTCTCTGATATTAATTGTCACTAGATTTTATGTCTTTTTTACTCCCCCCACCCCATCTTGATCTATCCTCTTACAAATATCTTATGCTTTAGTTTCATCTAGAAAATTTCCTTCATAATTTCCATGTTTATAAACCTTGTTTCCTTTTAGACATGCCAATCTTCCCATAGAGGCAACTATTTGAGCCTTGAAACCCTTCCAAGAAATTCATTCTAATTCCCAAACTATCATCTTTCACAATAATTCAATATATTTTCAGCATGCTTTTAAATTTTCTATAAATCCTTTAACAAAACTTAATCAATAAGGGTTTGGTCCTTATTGTCTTAGAGTTGTAATACATTGTTTGCACATGCTAGGGTGCTTTGTTCTTTGTTTCATTAATATGGCTATGCAACACTTCCACCACAAATATAAATCCCCTTGAAGCTTAAAGTAACAACATTACAATATCTCAATTTATAAAATGTGTTTAAGAGATTATCAAATTCCAAAAGCTAGTGATGTGAAACTATTTAGCTGAAAAGTAATCAGAGTGCCTATTAAATAATAGGTAAAAAAGCATAGAAATATATAAATGTGCATTTTTTAATGCCAGAAGTGCATGAGAGAAACAAAAGATACCTAGTGCATATAAATGTTTCAAAAATTATGTCTGCATGTTTTCTTTTGTAGGTTTCTTGTCCTTTCTTGTACTATTTGAAAACTTTGATTTCATTGGTTTAATAACATAGATCATGTTTAATATAGAGAAATCTAAATCTATTTGCCTAAATTTTCATGTTCATCTAAAAAATCAATAATTTGAAATTATAGTTGTATGGATCTTTATTTTGAAGCTTTGAGGTTTATTTTTTTGGTAGAAATCTAGTCTAACATCTCCAAAATTATGCTAATATGTTCTTCATAAGCATTATAGCTAGTTTATGAAATTGTCCTCTTTTTGGTAATTTACATGCAATGTAAATCCATATATCTACATGTGTCATTCAAGAGTGTTACAAGGTGTGTTACTTATGGTATATGCAAGCACAATTTGACTGAAATTGGTGTCCTATGCATTGTTGAAATTTTGAAGCATGAATGGTTTTACCTTGAGCCAAATGCCCACCTACCAACTCTAATGACCTGTAGGTAGGAATCAAAAACAATAAATGTAGGTAGCTGCATTCAAATAAAAATGGAAGGGAAACATTTTGGTGTGAGAAAAAGGAATGAATCTCCCTCATTTGATTGAGTGAGTAAGTTAGAAGGAAGAAGATATAGAGGAGAAGTCTAGAGCACATAGTGGAGAAGGAAGAAGATTAATAAATCAAACCAAAAGGAAGAATATTCAAAATAGTGTAGAGAATAAAAGGAAGGTTTAGTTTCAATGTTTGCAGTAGCATGTGTTTTCACTTTGTCATTGTCTAAGTCCATTTATTTTTTTCTTGAGAAGTAGTGATTGCCCTAGACATTATTTTATGTAGTCCTTAGTGCTCTATGTTTATATTTTATTAGTTTGAAGCATTTTGTAGTTTTCTGGTTGAAGTTGAATGCTCCCAGATTTTGTAATAGTTTTTAACTTAGTTGAATATAAAGAAAGAAAGAAAGAAAGGATACTTGGCTCATTTTTGTGTCCCTTATACTCACTATTTCATGTTTAGTATTTGATAAGTTCATACTTGCAAGGTTTTTTGTTATCCTCTTCGTGTGTTAGTGGTGGAAATGTTCAAAAAAAAAGTTTGTCGATAACTCACTCGGTTTGTATAATACTAGTTGTTTCTATCGAGTCCACTAAGCTTTTATTTGTCATTCCTACTAAGTTCACTCAGTGTCTTTATTGACCAAGTTCATTTAGTCTAAGTGTTTGGGTGTCTCTAGAGCTTTCCAAGCTCCACCTCCCTTTGGAGACCAAGCTCACTTGACATACACTATGTTGAGCTCCTTGCCGAGCTCACTCAACATACACTATGTCGAGTTACCAAACTTACTTGACTCCTTTGTGTGGCAAGTTACTTGGCACCACTTGCCTACCACTTAATGTCCTCTTGTGCCAAGTAGAACTATTACTTGATATCCTCTTCTACTAAGTGAAATTTGAAGTTGTGAAGTTTGAATTCTTTACATGGAATTAGAGCTTTGAGGCCCCACATCCATTGTGAGTTAGGGCATTTTTTTTTCTGGGTATATTTGACATGATAGGAGATGTAGGAAGGATATGGAAGCAACCACCATCCTTTAATGGAAAAAATTATGATACATGGGAAAAGAAGATGAAAACCATTATGGTTGTTAATGATTTGTGGGAGTTTGTGATCAATGGATTCAATGATGTTATAGTGCCAACATTGAATGTTGCCTTCACAAACCCACATAAGACTCAAATGAAGGAGTCAAGGAGAAAGGATGTGAAAGCATTAAGTCTAATAGAGGTAGCAATGATAGAGACAATTTTACCAAGATTGCAACAGAAAATTAATCTAAGGAAGCATGGGATATCCTTGAGATGAATTTCAATAGGATTGATAAGATCATAGTAGTGGAGCTACAGATGATCAAAAGGGAATTTGAGAACCTTCAGATGAAGGATAATGAACCTATTACACAGTTAAACTCATGAATCCCCACTTTTATAAAATAGCTCAAATCAAATGGAGAAGATTATGAAGAGCAGAGGATTGTGGAAAAGAGGAGTTTACCTCAAAATTATGACAATATTGTGATGACCATTGAGGAAGAAAATTACCTCACCACATTGACCATTGACAAGTTGATACGAACTCTTCAAACCCATGAGCACTAGTTTAACTGATCGCCAACAAATTCCCATAAGTAGTCTTTCAAGGCTCAAGAGAATTCAAGAGGCAAGGGGAGAGGAAGGAATGACTCTAGAAGAGGCTCAAGAACTAGAGGTCATGGAAGGATTGGTCAAAGGAATGCTGGTGTAACAAGTGTAGGACACATGAGCAACCAAGAGGGAGAAATCACCTCTCAAAAAAACTCTAGAGGAGGTAAGAAGAATTAGAACTCCAATAAGAGCAATGTAGAATGCTACTACTATCATAAGTATGGACAATATGCTAGTGAATGCTGGAAGAAGTAGGGTAATCATTTAAAGTAGAATGCAAATGTGGTTAATGTGAACATGGGAAATGCAAAGAATCCCACAGCCTTCATCATGTGCAACATTGGTGAAGAAGTCAGCCTTGATGTATGGTACCTAGACAATAGTTTTAGCAACCACATGAGTGATAATGAAAGTTTATTTTATTTCATTGATAATACTTTTAAGTTTGAAATTAATATGGGAAATAATGGAACCATTCCCATAGTAGCCAAAGGATCAATCTCTGTCTACACCAAGTAAGTTGAGAAGGAGATATAGAATGCATATTTTCCCCCTAGTATGAAGCACAATTGATCAATGTTGGAAAAATCATTCAAAATGGATACAAGGTGTTGATGGAAAATGACAAGTGTGTCATTCATGAGAAGGATGGGAATAATAGATTACTTGTAATAGTCCAAATGAAAAAGAACTAGATGTTCCCCTTGAGGATAGAGACATGCTTCTCTTTTCAAGTTAGTGTTGCACCTCCAAAGCATGTATATACAATAATACATTAGCAATCAGCTCTTAGGATCATGATTGAAGACCTGCCCAAGATTTGACATCTCATGTATGGACATCTTGGCTTTGTTGGTTTAAATTTGTTATACATGAATACGATTTTGGGTATGCAACATAGGCTTCCCTTTAATTGTGGAAATTCTAGAAGGGCTAGAGCACCATTAGAATTGATGATTTCTAATTTAGCAGGCCCTATGAAAACTACTTCTTTTGTGGGGAGTACTTATTTCATGAAGTTAATAGATGATTTCAGTTGTAGGACATGGGTGTATTTTTTGAAGAGAAAATCTAAAGCATTTAATAAATTTGTTGAATTTAAAGCCTTGGCTAAAAAGGAATGTGGAATCTATGTAAAATTCCTTAGATTAGATAGAGAAGGGGTGTATACCTCCAATTTTCTTGTAAATTTTTGTAGGAAAAATGACATAAAGAAAGATCTTACATCTAGTTATACTCCATAGCAAAATGGAGTGGTTGAGAGGAACAGCATGACCATTGTTGAAATGGCTAGAAGAATGATGAAAGTAAAAGGGCTTCCAACCAAATATTTGGGAGAGGCTATAGTGACAACATTATATTTGATTAATAGGTGTCCCACAAAGCTAGTTCATGACAAGATTCCTCTTAAGAAATGGTTGAGGAATAGATGGATAGCTGAGCACTTAAGAGTGTTCAGATGTATGGCATATGCACATGTGCCAAAAAAAAAAAGGACAAAAGCTAGATGAAAAAGGTGTGATGTGTATCTTCATGTGGTGTAGCTTAGAATTAAGGGCTTATAGATTGTATGATCCAATCACCAAGAAGATCGTCATTTCAAGAGATGTGAAGTTTCTTAAAAATCAATCATGGGATGTTTTGATTGATGTACCTTCAAGAACTTCAAGCAAAGTTTCAAGTATTGATGATGAAGAGGAAGACATTGGTGATGAGTAGGATGATGAAGCACCAAACATGGATTATAAACAAAGGCAAAAAGGCAACCAGCCATTAATATTCCAAGTGATAGCTCCAAGTAGTTCAAGACAGCCTCAAGCTAATATGCAAAATAGTAGCAGTCTCCCTATTACCAAGAAAGACTAAGAGTCTAAGGGAGATATACCGAGATGAAAGGTATGAGGAAGATTATGATGAGAGTGTTAATTTTTTATTATTTTCTCATAGTGATCCAATCTATTTTGAGGAAGCTACAAAGGAAGAGAAATGGTATTATGCTTGGATGAGGAAATAGATGCTATTAAAAGAAATGAGACATGGGAGTTAACTACTTTTCCTCCCAAGAAATAGGTAATTGGAGTGAAATGGAATTACAAGACCAAATGCAATGCTAAAGGAAAAATAGATAGGCACAAGGAATATTTAGTAGTCAATGGGTACAAGTAGCAATATGGAAAAGATTATGATGAGAAATATGCCCCAATTAGAAGAATGGAAACCATGTGTGTTGTCATAAAAATTGCAGCCAAACAAAAATGTAAGGTATATCAAATGGATGCACAGTCCACCTTCTTGAATGGTGTATTGAAAGAAGAGGTTTATGTGAAGTAGCCACCTGGTTATCAAGTTCTTGGTAAAGAACACAAGGTCTATAGAGAGCTCTATATAGGCTCAAGCAAGATGAGCAATGGCTTTAGCAAGACTGATGGTGAGCCCACTGTCTACATCAAGGCATCAAATGATAAAGTGTTGATTGTTTTCTTGTATGTTGATGACTTAATGTTCATGGGAAATGACAATTTCCTAATTGGTGAGTTCAAAGAGGCCATGAAGAATGAAGTTGAGATGATAGATCTAGGTCTCTTGAAGTGCTTTCTAGGCATAGAAGTAAAATAAATGGATTATGGCATCTTCATCTCAGTAGAAAATTATGCAAGGAAGATCTTGGAGAGATTAAAAATGAAAAATAATAAGGCAAACCCAACACCAACAATAGTAGATCTAAAGTTGAGCAAGGAAGATTGTATCAAAAGTGTGAATCCAACACTATAGAAAAGTATGGTTGGAAGCTTAATGTATTTGACAACTCGGCTTGACATGATGCTTGCAGTCAATCTAATTTCTAGATTTATGGAAACACCAAAGGATTCCCATTGGCAAGTGAAAAAGAGAATCCTAAGGTATGTGATTGGTTATATAGTTAGTGATTGGGATGGAAGTCTAGATGATAGGAATAACACTTTCAGATATATGTTCCATATGGGATTAAGTGCAATTTCATGGGCATTCAAGAAGAAACTTATTGTTGCTCAATCTATAGTAGAGGCTAAATATATAGCAAAAAATACAATAACATGTCAAGCTATTTGGTTTAGGAGGATCTTGACAGTTTTGAATGAAAGGAAAGAGGATGGAACTACAATTTTTTGTGATAACACTTCCTCAATTACACTATCTAGGAATCCATTATTCCATAGGAGAAACAAGCACATAGGGATCAAGATATGACTTCATTAGAGAGTTGATGGAAAATGGAGATATCAAAATGGAATTTTGTAATTCTATGTAGCAGCTAGTAGACATATTTACTAAGCCTTCAGGCATAGGAACTTTTGTGCACCTAAGAAAGAGTCTTGGTGTACTTGATTTGGATTAGGAGTGATCTCTATTTTTTCTAGCTCAGGACAAAGGGGGAGTGTTTAAATTTTGAAGCATGAATGATTCCCCTTGAGCCAAACACCCAGCTACCAACTCTGATGACCTATAGGCAATAGTTAGAAACAATAAATTAAGGTAGGTGAGATCAAATATAAAAATGAGAGGGACGCATTTTGGTGTGAGACAAGAGGAATGAATCTCACTCATTCAATTGAATAAGTTAGAAGGAAGCATAAAGAGGAGAAGTGCAGAGCATAGAGTAGAGAAAAGATTAATAGATCAAACCAAAAGGGAGAATATTCAAAAAAAGTTAGTTTCAGTATTTGCAACACCACATATTTGAATTCCTTTGTCATTCTATAAGTCCTCTTATTTTGCCTCGAGAAGTAGTGATTTCTCTAGGCATTATTTTATGTAGCCCTTACTATTATAAGTTTATGTTTTATGAATTTGAAACACTTTTGTAGTTTTTGGTTGAAGTTGAATGCTCCTAGATTTTGTAATAGTTTTTAACCTTGTTGAATAGAAAACAAGCAAGAAGGCATACTTGGCTCATTGTTGTCTCCCTTCTACTCACTACTACATTGTTAGTATTCGATAAGTTATTACTTGCAAGTCTTTTTGTTATCATCTCTATGTGTTAATGGTGGAAATGTTTAGATAGAAAGTTTGTAGAAAATTCACTCAATTTTTCAAAGACTGGTTATTTCTACCAAGTCCACAGAGCTTCTATCTATCATTCCTACCAAGTTCACTTGGTGTCTTCATCGATCAAGTTCATTTTGTCTAAGTTTTTGGGTGTGTGTAAAGCTTGCCAAGCTTCACCTCCCTTTGGATACTGACCTCATTTGACACACACTATGAAAAGCTCCTTGTGGAGCTCACTCATCATACACTATGATGAGTTTCTAAGCTTACTTATCTCCTTCGTGTGCCAAGTTACTCAACACCACCTGCTTGTCACTCAACACCCTCTTGTGCTGAGAAGAACTATTACTTGGCATCCTCTTCTACCAAGTGAAATTTAAAGTTGTGAAGTTTGAATTTTTTACATGCACATGCTAATCAAGATCTAAGACTTATTAAAAGAAATGGTGGAAAGGTATGAGAAGTTATGAAAATGTGAGTGCATAGTGTACAATAGTTGATAAAATCCTCTTATTTTTTTACAACTTCTTGCACCTGTACACTAGTAGATTTTAGCAAACTCAAATTTAACTCAATCTGTATCAAAACGAAATACAAATAATTTTTCAAAATAATGTGTCAATTTGAATAAGTAGACTTTCTTTTGTGGTGACGAAAAAACCTAAATAACAATGATGTGGATCACTTTATCCCTGTGTTCTTTCTCTAAAGAGAAGTTGAAAACTTCTGGCATGTATTCCATGTACATTTATGCATTAATATATTTTGATTCTTCATCATTGTCAAAGAACTTAGTATTTGTACTATGAAAAATGCTTTTGAAATGAGTAGAGAGAAAGAAGATAGATTTTAGGAATGGAATCTCTAAAATATATGTTGGTCATTTCTAGTCAATGTGTTTTTAGTCATTATCATCATCTTCCTTCTAGGTTTAGTCACATGTCTAGGTCAAAAGAAGGTAAATTTGAGCTACTTATGTCTACATCTTTACTTGTATAAGTTGATACTATTTATCATGATGTAATTTAATTTTTATGAGACAATACCAAGCATAATATTGTAGAATCATATTAGAGCTCCAAAGAGGCATTGATGCCTCTAAAGTATTTATTAGTTTTTTTTTCCTTTTTTGATTATTATATTGAGTTTTCTCATTGAGCATCATGTTTGACATGCTTTGAGATGCACAAGACTTGTAAGGTTTTTGCATTGAAGATCATTCATATTTGTATAACTTTTTAAAAAATATAAATGTGGTGGAAGACAATGGTTATAGTCTAGATCATGAGTGTACAAGAGATTTATAGATGTCACACAATAATGAAATCAACAATAACTAAAGTAGATTGTTAGAGAAGAATTTTTCTCATATCTCCATCTTGCCAAAGCTTGAGATCTTTAGGAATAAAAATCAACAATTAAGAGTGAATACATGTGTCAAGAGATGAAGTTCATACAAAAAATTTTCTTGTCTCTTATGTGCCATTAGTGTTGAAGGGGGAAAGAACTAATTCAGAAGATGATAGAAAGAGCAATTGCTATAATTTATTACTATTTACAGTCCAAGTGAAGACATGTGCATAGTTGCAATCTCACCCATTCACTTGGTCATATGATTAAAATTCACTCATTATTCACATCAAAATTTTATACAACATAAATCCATGTGTACTTAAAAAGAGACTTGGCTCAACAGATATATATGTAAACTAAAAAAATGCAAAATACATGGTATTCAAGTTTTTGGAGTGTATAGAGGCTTGTCAAAACTTGAACAAATCAGAGAACTCAAGCCTAGTTGTGGGGTAATAGTTTCTACCCTTGGGAGATTGATTGACATATTAAAGATGAATCACTCTAAAATGCTTAGAGAAACTTATTTGGTTATTGAAAAAGAAGACATGATTTTTTATTATGGATTTGAGCTTTGAATAAGGTCTATCATAGATAAAAATGACCTAGCTGGAAGATATTGCTCTTTTCTACAACTATGCTTATGAATTAGAATGTCAAGAAAGAGAAATTTTGTATGATTCCAATGTGGGAGAAGTAGGAATCACACAAATTGTCACTATAATCCCCTATGATACAGATAAGATCCCTTGACTTCTAAATAGACTTCCAAAGATGATTGATAATGGGGATGTTCTCATTTTTACTTCAAAAAGAGCCATATTCAAAGAAGTTGAATCTTAGATGATATAAAATAGGTTTAAATTTGCATCTCTTTGTGGAAAAAGGGATCAAGTTTCTTGAATTGAGGTTCTACAAAAGTTTAAATTAGGAATTTGTTGTGTTGTTTTTGAAACTAATGTTGCATCTCATGGTCTTGATATTAAGTCAATCAAATCTATTATGAACCCTAATATAGCTAGAGATATGGATATGCTTGTTTATTGCATTGGAAGGATAGAACCTATAGGAGAAAAAGAATGACCAACTTACACACTAATTACTCAAAAAGAGGCATGCTCTTTTGGAGAGCTATTAGATAGTCTAGTTATTGCTAGGAAAAATATCCCCATGGAGCTTATGGATCTTCCAATGAAGGTAACAAAGTTCACATCAATGATAATTATTCTATATTTTCATATTGAATTTTCTATTCCATGTCACATAGGGAGTACAGACTTGTCATGAATAATGTTGGATAGCAATTCCAATGGATCACATTTATGTACCCTTTAACAAAGAGTCCCCTAAACTTTAATGTTCATGTTATGTTGACATGTTACTTGTTTCCTTTGAAGAACTAGAATTATTTTTAGTAGATGGCCATAATCTATCATTGAAATTTTCCAATACAATGACAAGATTTATCAACTCTAAACTATCATCTACAATATTCCTCCAACTTTATTCATCTAACTTAGGTCTTTTACCTAGATTTACATGGATAAAAGTACTATGTCTAAAGGTATCCATTTCATGCCATATTATACTTGAATCATGGAAAGAACTATATGATACTACAGAGCTACTACTACTCATAATATTGTTGCTTAGATTCCTGTAGATATGAAAATCAAACATGTGACTCCTAGAAGTTGAACTATCACGTTCCATATATCTATAACTATGGAGATCATGCTCAAACATTATGGAACTAACAAAATATCCTTGGAAAAAGAGTTTCAAAATTTTTAATATAATTGACACATTCTTTGGAATTTTCTTAAATATAGTTAGGTGTATGAAAATAGTTTTGGTGACCTCACATGTAGATGCTTTAGAGCTAGGCATGGAAGACATGTAGAAGAGTTTTTATGTGATCCTATAAAAACATCTTGTTCATAGTTTCTATGACTTCCCTTGGGGAAAATCCAATGTATTATTACATGCAGGTTTATAATATCCATATAATGCAAAAATTTGCTAGAAATTGATTATAGAGACTTGAAAGGTTTCACTAACACAATTATCAAAATTCTTAACAAAAGAGACTTCTTGAACCTTCTAGTGAAACTTAGGATATCCTATACCCTTGGTCTCAAAAGATGAACTTCTTAAATCATGTTCATTTTTTTTAGAAGAAATAACTAAAACTTAAAAGTTGAATTTATCCAATGGGTGACATTCTTCTTTATGGCTAGCTATGTAGTGCATTATATGGAACATTCCTATGAAGTAACGAATAACCTTGCATCTAGTACATCACTTTGCAAAAAAACTAGAATGAACAACATGTTTATAATAAGAGCTACTTATGAATAATAAAAATCAAAAACTTAAAATTTTACTTGGCACATGTAGGTGTCGAGTTCTAGTTTTTCTCAGCACCAATAGATGCCAAGTGACAGGAGAATGGTGTCAAGCTAGCTTGGCACAAGAAGATGCCGAGTGAACTCAACACTTGGGAAACCTAGCACATGACAATGCTAAGTGAGCTCAGCAACCAAAGGGTGTCGAGTGAGCTCGATCTCCTCTATGAGTTGAAGCTTGGTACAAGAGTATGCTGAGTGAGCTCAGAAGGGTCTATAGAGAGGAAACTTAGTCAAGTCTAGACCAAGTGAGTAGAGTGAAAAACTTCCATTAAAAAAAAAAGAGCCAAAGTATGAAAATTTCAACAATGATCTTCTCTAATACAAAATAACATGTAATGATGAATGGAAGAAGAGTGACAACAACAAGATATGTTTGCATGCTTGATTTCCATTCAAATATGATTAAAACTATTACAAAATCTGGGAGCATTTGGAATCAACCAGAAAACCCTAAAATAACCCTAAAATATTTAGACTAATTAAAACTTTAAATTTTAAACTTTAAACTTATAGCTCTAATTGTTGCATACAACAATGCTTGGAGCAATCACTACTTCATAGGTTGAATCAACAATAACTTATAGAATGACAAAAGATCCAACATGTGCAACTCACAAAGATGAAATCCTTTTGTCTTCTAAACTCTTTGCTTTGATTTGCTGATCAATTTTCTTCTCTACAACTTCTTCAATCCTTCTCTCTGCTCTACTCTACAACTTCTCTCTGACTCCACTAACTAGTCAAATGGGTCAGATCATTCCTTTTGTCTTCTTTTCAAAAAATGTTTTCCCCCTTTTTTCTAGATTTGAAAAAATCACCTACCCATATTCATTGTTTTTTTACTATTGCAGGCTGTCAGGGTGGTAGGTGGGCATTTGGCTCTAGGGGCAAACCAACTATGCATTAAATATTTCAATACTACTAGCCACCATACTAGAATTTCCATTATATTTCTCTTCAATAATAGACCTCTCCTTTTCCAAGATAACCAAAAATGTTATCATCTCCTCCTCCTCTTTGTGAATACATTCATTTAATTCAATTGCATTTAGTCTACAAATGTATCTTTGATGTGTTATGTATGAATAGACCTAGTTGGGAAGAATTCTTAGTAGTTATGGATATCAATATTCAACCAAATAAAAACTCTAGCTAACAAGTTTTTGATAATAAATTCAGTGTAATTTGATTATCATCTCCTAGCATTGTATATCTTCTATGGTTATTTTTTAGTGAGGAGAATTTCATTCGTTGTTTTAAACTTTAAATAGTGCCAAATGAATCAAAATGATGAGGACATATGCCATTTTAATTGTAAAGAAATGATTTTTGTAGTTTTCTAAAATTTTGAGACTTGTATACATGAGAATTCAGTGTATTCTTTTATCTTGGTCCATTTTTTTCTTTTAAATTAACAAGACTATAGAAATCACATCTTAGGGGTAACATATTATTACAAAAAGTCAATAGTTGGTTCAAACTAGTGATGTCACATCTCTATCCTTGACTTCATCGAGGGAGCTTCTATTTGGATGGATATGAGTCATATGTCAATATAATCCACCTTTCATTATGAAGGTTTTTTAGTAGAGCATTCTGCGGAAATAATGGAAACTTAAGAAGGCACTCCTAGGTATGATGGGAAGGCACTTGAGGCTAAGTGGAATCAAGGTCCTCAAAATATTCTAAAAGGTATTATTTGTATTCAGGATTTCATTTGGAGGAAAGGAATTTTTTGTGGTATTTCTTTGTTTTTCTTTATTGAAAGATTATGTTGAAAATTCATGCTCTTGATCATGATTGACTGGTTATTTGAGTTAGATATCTCACAGAGTTATTTGCAAATGAGAGTTTTATTGTTGAGTTGGTTCTCAATTTGAGGTTTCTATCTTATTTGATTGTGTTCGGTGTTCACTTATGTAATCTAAGTTGGTAACCATTTCCTTAATGAAATCTATTATACGTTGTGGTTCTGTAATAGAAACGGTTTTAATTTTGGTGTTTACATCCTTTTGGTTTCTCTATTTTTATTTAATGTGGTTTCACAATGATAAAAGTTTAAAATACTAATTAACCCCCAACACCACCAATAGGACACAATTTCTTTAAGTCAAATAGAATTTATTTGATTTTATTTGTCACAATGAGGTATGATTTATACTAATGATTCTCACAGTAACCAGAAGTAATGATGTTTCTATTTTATTTTATAATTTTTTCAAGCTCATAAAATGAATTTATTTTAATTACTTCAAAATGTTCCATCTTGATCATCATTGGATTTTAGTTACATAAAAACCCCTCAATCTACATTTTTTTTGTAAGAGTGGCTAATGTTCATTCTTCCCTACCCATTTGCAATTTAGGTGTTTACCAAAGATGGTGCAAAACTTGTTCAAGATGCATTTCAACTTACAAATGAGAAAACTCCTTATGCCATTTGTATAGATGAGTTTGATGCAATTGGAACCAAATATTTTGATAGGTACTGGGATTTTTAATTTTCATTCTTGTTGGTAAAGTGATAATTGTAAATAGTCTAAATGGTAAAATTTTATTGGGTTTTAAGCTTAAATCTTTTAAGGGATTTTCCTATTGTTTATTAGTTTGCAAAATTTCCAAATTAATATACTTTATGTTCTAAGAACATTAAGGTCACTTATGTATGACCTCAACATGAATTGAAATATTAGAACATCTCTTTAATATGAGTTGCAACTGCAAGATTGCCCGATCATAGGTTTTGTTTGGATTAAAGATAGTGTAACTGGGGGGGTGGTGTTGAATCAGTTACTTAAGAAAATTTAACCATAGATCCCTTAGATTCCTTAAAGATTTGATTATTGTTGATACTTGGTAAACAAATGCTGCAACTCGGTAAATTAAACTATTACTTATATTTAAGCATTCATACATGTAACTAAAAACAAAATGAACACAAGAGACACCAGATTTAATGTGGAAACCCAATATGGGAAAAACCACCAAGTAACTAGTCACCAATTTTTCACTCTTTTGAAGTGAGTCCTGTTAGGAGCCAACCCTGTTAAAGGATACAATACACACTATTAGGTGTGACCCTATTAGAGGATTTAATCACCTTGTTAGGAGTGGCCTTGCTAGAGGTCTTTAGAAAAATTCAATTGAACTATCACCTTGTTAGAGGATTTACAAAATGGTTGTTAAACCAACTCTATTAAGAGATTTGAAATCACTACTACAATGGTTAGAAAGCAACAATGAATTGACCTGAACAAGATGCAACTAAATTTGCTGGATATAGGTCTTTGTTCAACATCATTAGATCCCTTTTGATCAAATATGACTCTGCTGCTTCTCAATGATATCTGATCATCCTTCAAATTCACTTCCATAATAATCAGTCTTCCTATCACATTAACTTCTCATACATCCCACATTATCTTTGAATTTTTAACTTGACCTCTTACTTATACCATTCAAACTGTCACGTCAACTAATTTACATGTTACATTTACCAATAAACCATTCATCAGTCGGCTACATATATTATTCTTAAAAAAAAAAATGTCCTTTATTGGCTAACCTTGCTTGGTAAATACTGCTTCTAGGAATTTCCAGAGTTAACCTTCTTGACCTTGTTAACATTAAAATATCTTAAAATCCTTTGGTTGCCAAGTTTACTCAGCAAGAATTACTTTTACCAAATTACCTTTGATGACCGAGGGAACTCGGTAAGAACTATTTCTGTCATATTTTCTTCAATTACTGAGTGAGCTCAGTAAGAACTGCTTTTGTCATATTTTCTTCAATTACCTAGTAAGCTTGGTAAGAACTAATTTTCTTTGATTACCTTGAATGCTCAATAACCAGCTGTCTACTCGGTAGATACTGCAAACTAGCTTTGCTAACCTTTTGGGCTCGGTACACAATGTCTATTGCCTTGCTGACCTTATGAGTTTGATAGGCACTATCTGATGACTGATATGACATTTTTGTGATATCAAAGACAACACACAATTGAATCAATTGTATCCAACAATCTCCCTCTTTGGCATTAATGGCAACACAACATGTAATAGAAAAATGAAATTTGAAAACAATTCTTCTAATGAAAAAATACAAAACTCCCTCTTACATATAATCTCTCCCTCTTACACAAACTCTTATTATTTGCAAATTATAGAAAGATATAATTTCAAAAAGATATGCAAATATATATTCTCCCTCTTCGACAACACATGCCAGAGATAACTCGAAACAACTGAATAGCATTGTACCTAATGTACTAATTCATATGCAATCTCTTCATTGGTTTGCTACATCAACTAATAGATCTTCAATTCTATTCCTATTGATGCATCACTAGACTATATTTTAGTCAGGTTGAGATAGGGGAATTACCCTTAACTTACCTCTTAGATACAAGAATGCATCCTTAGGTAAAGGCTTTGTGAATATGTCAGCAATTTATTCCTTTGTATGCACATATTCTAATCTTATTTCCTTTTCTTGCACTAATTCTCTAACAAAGTGATACTTTATGGAAATGTGTTTGGTTTTTGAATGCATCATTGGATATTTGGAGATGTTAATTGCACTTGTGTTATCACAAAATATAACAACTGGTTCTTGATGTTTTGCTTCATACCTTCCAATAATTGTTTAAACCACACAATGTTTGAACAATTCGCAACTTGACCTCTTACTTATACCATTCAGATTATCAAGTTGGCTTATTTACATGTTACATTTACCAATAAACCATTCATCAATTCGCTACAGATATTATTCTTAAACAAATAAACATCCTTTATTGGTTGACCTTGCTCAGTAAATATTGGTTCTAGGAATTTCTAGAGTTAACCTTCTTGACTCGGTTAACATTACAATATCTAAAAATTCTTTGGCTACCAAGTTTACTCGATAAGAATTACTTTTACCAAATTACCTTTGATGACCAAGTGAACTCAGTAAGAACTATTTATGTCATATTTTCTTCGATTATTGAGTGAGCTTGATAAGAACTACTTTTTTCATATTTTCTTCTATTATTGAGTGAGCTCGGTAAGAACTAAGTTTTTTTTATTACCTTGAAGGCTCAATAACAAACTATCTACTCGTTAGATACTGCAAACTATCTTTGCTAACCTTTTGGGCTCGATAGACATTGTCTATTGCCTTGCTAACCTTCTGAGTGCGGTAGGCACTATCTAATGACTGATATGACATTTGTGTGACATCAAAGACAACACACAATTGAATCAATTGTATCCAACAATATCTCTCTTTGGCATTGATGGCAACACAACATGTCATAGTAGAATGAAATTTGAAAACAAGTGTTTTAATGACAGAATACAAAACTCCCTCTTACATATACTCTCTCCCTCTTACACAAATTCTTATTATTTGCAAATTTTAGAAAGATATAATTTTAGAAAGATATGAAAATATATATTCTTCCTCTTTGACAACACATGCCAGAGATAACTCAAAACAACTAAATAGCATTATACCTGATGTACTGATTCATATGCAATGTCTTCATTGGTTTGCTACATCAACTGAGAGATCTTCAATTCTGTTCCTGTTGATGCATCACTAAATTGTATTTTAGTCAGCTTCAAATAGGGGAATTACCCTTAACTTACCTCTTAGATACAAGAATGCATCCTCAGGTAAAGGCTTTGTGAATATGTTAGCAATTTGTTCCTTTGTATGCACATATTCTAATCTTATTTCCTTTTCTTGCACTAATTCTCTAACAAAGTGATACTTTATGGAAATGTGCTTGGTTTTTGAATGCATCACTGGATTTTTGGAGATGTTAATTGCACTTATGTTATCACAAAACATAACAACTGGTTCTTTAATTTCTTGCTTCATACCTTCCAATAATTTTTTAAACCACACAATGTTTGAACAATTGATTGTTGTTGCAACATATTCAGCTACTACTGTGGATTGAGATGTACAATTCTTCTTTTTGCTTGTCCAATAAACCAACATTTTTCCAAGAAATAAAGCTCCTCCACTTGTGCTCTTCCTATCATCAATATTTCATACCCAATTTGCATCAGTAAACACCTTTAAATCCAATTTTCCTCCAAGTTTATACCATAATCCATAACCTTTAGTTCCTTTCAAGTATCTCATGATCCTTTTTATTGCCATCATGTGATTTTCTTTTGGTTTTGATGAGAATCTTTCTACAATTCCTACTACAAGGGCAATGTTTGGTCTCGTGTGCACTACATATTGCAACTTTCCAATCATAGATCTATACAATGCCTGATCCAGTTCCTTCGATTCATCATCCTTGGTGAGTTTTAATCTAGTACACATAGGAGTCCCAACTAGTTTGCAGTCTTCCATTCCAAACTTTTTTAGTATCTCCTTGATGTATTTAGATTGAGTGATGTAAATGCCATTCTTATTCTACTAGATTTGAAGACCAACAAAGAATTTTATTTCACCAAACATTGACATTTCAAATTCCTTGTTCATTTGTTCTAAAAATTCTTTGCAAAGATCATCATTTCCTATGACCAAAGTATCATCAACAAATATTTCTGCAAAAATAATCTTATTGTCTAGTCCTTCCTTTATGTACAAACTGCTATTGTCATTAGTTCTTTGAAAATCAATCTGAATAAGATAGTTATGCAATCTTTCATACCATAATCTAGGGGCTTGTTTCAGACCATATAATGCTTTATGCAACTGCCAGACCATGTCCTTCTTGTCTAGATCAACAAAACCTTTAGGCTACTCAATGTAAACCTCTTGCTCCAATATGCCATTGAGAAATGCTGACTTGACATTGATCTAATAAAATTTGTATCCTTTGAATGTAGCATATGCAAGTAAGGTTCTGACACCTTCCAATTGTGCAATAGGAGCAAAAGTTTCTCCATAGTCTAGACCTTCTTCTTGAGAGTATCCTTTGCATACTAGTCTAGCTTTGTCCCTTGATACCTTACCATCTTCATTTAGTTTGTTTCTGAATACCCACTTTGTTCCAATCACATTCTTATCTTTGGGTCTAGGTACAAGAGTCCATGTTTTTTTTTTTTCTATATCTATTCTATCTCTTAATTCATAGCTTCAATCCAACTTTCATTGTCTAGTGCATCTTTGACATTTCTAGGCTCAAAATCAGCAAGTAAACAAGTGCCTTTCAACTTACTTCTTGTCATTGTTCCTTCTAATTTATCCCCAATGATCTGATCTGATGCATGATGTTTTCTGACATATTTGGCTAACATAGGCTCCTTGCCTTTTGAATGACTTGCATTGTTATCCTTCTGTCTCTCAACTTCTGGTTCTGATTTAGGTTGCTTGAGCTTGGTATATGCTAACTCAATAGCTTCTATTTACAACTTGGGTTCTTGCAGCTAGGTAGATGCTAAGTCGATTTGAACTTCTTGTAACTCAGTTAATGAAGACTCTAGAGTTGAGGATTCTTGATTGATACGTATACTTGGTATTATATTAGGTTCAATGTAAACAAATCTTCTGTAGTCTTCAAGTTCCTTTTTTCTTTCTTCTTTTGTTCTTTTTGCAAACTCATCAACTTTCACATGTGCACTTTCTATAACCTTGTGAGTAGATAAGTTCAAACATCTATATGCTTTTCTTTTCCAAGAGTATCCCAAAAATATTCCTTCATCACTTTTTACATCAAATTTAACTTTTCTAGATTCTTTCAAAATGTAACATTTGCTTCCAAAAACCTTTAGATAACTTACATTGGGTTTGTAGCCATACCACAACTCATAGGGTGTTTTGAATGAGTCCTTTTTTACCTGTACTTAGTTCAAGGTATGAAATGAAGTGCTGATAGTTTCCTTCCAGTATTTGATAGCAATTCCTTTCTCAATCATTAAGGTTCTTGCACAATCCATGATAAATTTGTTTCTTCTTTCTGCTCTTCCATTTTGTTCAGGAGTTCTAGGTGCTGAAACCTATCTTTTGATTCCTCTTTCAATGCAAAATTTATTGAACTCATGTGAAATGAATTCACTACCTCTATCAAACCTTAAGCATTTCAGTCTTTTGCCATTTTCCTTTTGTGCTCTAGCCAAATACCATTTGAACTTTTCAAATGCTTCCGATTTCTCTCTAAGGTACATGACTGTCATTTCTTCCTCCTCAAAAATATTTTCTTTATCCTTATCATTCTCCTTATCATCATCTTCATCACCATTATTTCTACCCTCAAAGGGATCTTATTCTCTATGTTTGATAATTGTTAACCCATAAATGAATTTCCACATTTAGGTGGATTTCTTTACAACATCTTCAATTTTATTTGAAAAAATGTTGAATGCCATATACTTGGGTGCAAACCTTGCTCCATACTTCTTGTTTTCTTTGAAAATTTTCCCTTTTGTCAACTTTGGCATTACTTGTGCTAATGTAGTTTCTCTAATCAATTTCTCTAGGTTTAGATAATAGTGCCACTTTTGTTCAACAATATCATAAAAACTCTTGGGCATAGTGTTATCAAATTCAAGTGGGGTGTTCTTGAATTTAGAAATCATTGCATACACAAACTCTTCAACTAAATTCTTCTCCTTTCTACCAAGTTTCTCAAAATCAATATTTTTCAGACCAAATAAGTTTGCATTATTTCTATCATTTTCACAAATGTTTTCAAGATTAGAAAGTGGTGTGTGACTTACCACTTTGAAATGGCTTGTGTCCTTTGATTTAGTTCTCTCATCATCTAAATCTAGTTGAGAAATTCATTTCCTTCTTTCTTTCTTCTACACTTGGCTTCTTTATTCTATAGCCTTGGTCTTCTCTTTGGCTTTCTCATTAGCTTTTTGTGTGGTGGCATGTGTGCTTTCCCTAGTGACTAGAGTTTTTGGATTTTTTAGACTTTTCTTAGTAACTTTCTTTGCTTTGGCCATAGGCTATGCCTTGGCATTTCTCTTCTTTGTCTCAACATGTGCTAGTGCTTCATCAACTTCCTCTTCCTTGGCACCCTCTTCTTCTTTTTCCTCGCCCATGCATTGTGTTAATGCAAGAGGTTCCCTGGTATTTTCTTGTTCTTCCTCTTCATCCTCTTCATCTTCTTCCTCTTCTTCTTCTTCAACACCTTCACCAAATTTTGCCTTCAGTTTCTTCACTAGTTTGTCCTTCTTTTTCAATGTGGAAGTAGTTTTTAACTCCATCTCAATTTTTGACTTCATAACATCATAGTTGCAAATTTTTTTTGCACTTTTATCAATCTCCTCTGCTAGGAGTGTTGTGATTGTTGCAAATGCTTCATCAACATTGATTTCATAACCAAGTGATCTTAGCCATCTAACCCTTGGTATGGTAGCCTGTATGAAGGTGTAATCAACATCAACTAGAAAACATATGTCATTGTAACATTTTTCAACCAGTGAAATAGGTATCCTTATCCTTTCTATCACAAACTTCTTAAAGTCTTCAAAGTAACTAGTCATGACAGTTTCAAAATTTTCACCCATCTACTTAATATACTCATTGATTTGCACAACTACTGACCTATTTGTCTTGCAACCAACTCTCTTCTAAGGTTTTCTATCAATTGTTGTAGCTGAAGTTCTACTAGATCATAATTTTGATCTTTCTTTACAATTTTTTAGTCCACATCCACTGCAATACAAGGTACACTATTCAATCTTCTTGATTAATAAAACTTGTGAGAGATAACCCTGATGGAAAAGTCTAGTAGTGGGTCAGTGATATTGTGTATTATCATTCCCTGTTTGTTCCATGTAGCTCTTGTGTTTTTCTCTATTACTTCTTTTAATTCACTTCTTAGAGTCTTGGGCTTATCTAGGGTCGAGTATCTAGTCACCCTATGAATTATCCTCTTTAATATCTTTATTGGTCCACTCTCTAGCCATAAGAATCCATCATGGATCTAACTTAAAACAATATTAATCCATTCTATTTTAAAAATTGTTAGAAAATCTACAATATGGGTCAAACCCTTCCTTTCACCAATCTTGAATTCTTCTTTTAAAATGCCATTTTCACATAGTCTATCCTAGTCTTCTCTAGTCTATCCTAGTCTTCTCTAATTTCCATTTCATCTATTCCTCCTATCTTTTAGTTATAACAATTTTTGACATCTTGAACCATTATGAGATTTGGGGGAATCATGAAAAGTGAGCTTGAAGGGTCTTGCTTATACACTACATCAGGGATGGCTTTGAAACTCCACTGTTTAACCTTGTTACGAACTAATTGGATGTTCAAAATTTATTTTTCCTCTATGTTCCTTGAGCTAGATGCCATTTAACAAACTAAGGTTTATAAAAATTTTAAATTGCGTAGCTCATCTTATGAAGAATAACTTAAGAATTCAAAGAACTAGAGTGTAATCATTGCTATGATCTTTGCGAACACTTTGAACAAGTTTGTGAGTAACCTTCTTGCTCTGTTTACTTTTGCTCAATTTTAAAATAATCATAAATGAGTAGAATTTGAGCATATATACCCTTTAAAATTATGAATTTAATGCTTGGTGCTTGTATAGCTGTAAACTCAACATCAACACAATTTTGGATTCACTTGACATCTATTGATATTACCCTCACTCGGTAGTTACTATAGACTTGGCAGCCACTGACTTAGTTTGGCAGCTTTGCATTAACTAGCATTTCACGCGACATCTATTGAAGACTATCCATGCTTGATAACAACATGATAAACTTAAGGATTTAACTTAAATTTTCATGTCTTACATTTTTATTCGTGCTAATGTATTCCTTTTCATACTTTGGAACTAATGTATAATGTAACACTTTAGTATCAATTCCTCATACCTCTTATTTTCTTAGTTTGATGAGGTGTGACCACTTGAACTATTAGGTGAAGTGATCCCTACTCCATTCAATGTATTGAAATCATCTCTCTTCTTCCATGTCTTGTTCATTTCACTTTTTATGTGTTCAACATCTACCTTGCCTTTTTCTTTATCAAACTCACAACTTGGTGCCTTCGACCTAGTTGGACAATGCTTACTAATGTGACCAGTCTTCAAAAAACTAAAGCATGTAGTTTGACTCAACCATCTTTTGTAGTTACCACTAAAGTGTGTTCTAATGCAATTCTCAGAGATATGTTGATATTCTTGACAATAATGACAACTATTTCTTGTGTTGTAATCCCAATTGTAAGAGTGTCCATGACTTCTTACCTTTGCTGACCTGTCTAATGACCACATGGGTTTGGATCTACATTCAAAATATTTATGTCCATATTTCTAACAATTGTAGCAGCATCCTTCAAATCTTGGTGCATGGATGGTTTTGGTTCTACATTCATGTGCTTGATGACCTTTTTTGCTGCACTTATGACAATGAGTCATATTCTTAGGCTTAGAATTTTGATTTGTATTCTTTCTCCTACACACATTAGTAGTATGTCCTTTCTTATCAAAAAAATGATAGCTAGGTTTAGAGTTCTTACCTTTGATGTTCCTTTCTTCAATACGTTTGGATGATTCTCCTCCTTTAGTGCTTATGTAGCCTAATGCTATTGTATAATTGTTGGATCTAGGGGATTTTAGTAATTGCTCAAAGTACTTGATGGCTTCATTTGACTTGTTTAAACTTTCAACAATCTCTCTTTCTCTTTTTAGGTCATTTTGTAGTTGTTCATTCTGCAACTTCAATGTGGTTATCTTAATGTCCTTGACATTCAACTCATGATGAGCATTCATCATTTGACTTAAGGTATCCAATTGCATATTGGAGATTCTAGTTAGCTCTATTGACTTCTCTTCTAGCCTATTGCTCAAGATTCTTTTATCTTCTTCAACCATGGCTTTTTCTTTTACGGTTTGCTTATTTTGTTTAGTAACCTCACATAGCATCATGGCTTGAGATGCTTGTTCTAGCTTGAGATTTCTAATCTCCTCACTTTGTGCTCTATTCTTTTCCATTAGATATGCAACTATTGTATCATATTCACTAGAGGCTCCATTTGCAAATAGCTTTGTGGTGTCAATCTCTTTGTATAGGGTGTCATTTTTTGTAATAGAAATTTCATTCCTTTTCTTGAAGGATTTATTTATTTCCTCTCTTTCCTCATCCAATTGATGTGTTTCAATCTCTTGGTTCTCAATGGTCTTTCCTAGATTTTAGACTTACATTTCAATATCTTTCTTCTAAGCTACAAAGCTTCTCCTTCTAAGAACTTAGCTTTGATAGTAAGTGTTAGAATTACAAGTAGGAAAGAAGTAAACTTGGGGCCCGCGGGTGAATCAATAGTTTAAACTTAGACCCATAATACTTTCACCATTCATTAGATGCATTCAATAAACAAACTAAAATAACATGCAAAGTAAATGCATTATTAACATGTAATCAAACACACACTTAACACTAGATATGATTACCCAAAAACCCTCCAAATGAGAAGGTAAAACTAGGGTGGGGATGACACCCAAAAATCTTTACTATCGAAGCTGTAAAGTGTAGCCAATTAAGGTTACAATGGTTTGTCCATGAATCATGATCTACCCTATGAATGGTCTACCTTGTTAAAAGCTTATATGGATTGTTAAGTCCCACCTTGTTAGAGGATTTCAACACCCTGTTAGAAGTGTGCTTGGTTAGAGGACTTTTGGTCATTCAATTGGGATGCCACCCTACTAAAGGATTTGGTTCAGCCTATTAAGACTACTCTACCTAGGAGATTTAACAAAAATCATCTATTAAGATGTTTCAACATAGATCTTGTGATTGGCTCTAGATTGCCTGATTAAAGATCAAATCTGCACAATGTCCTTCTTGATCCTCTATGATCAGATGTATCAATGTTGTAATCTTCTCTACTTTGTTCTCCCCTAATGAATTCTATAATTAACTATCACTACTAAGTAACCTTTAATGCTCTATGAAAAAATTTGATCATTCACCCCTTGTTACCTTCTTGTAACTTGACCTCTCTTGCATTGCTAAAATTTTAGGGCTTCATCTTCCTTATAAAGACTTTGGTGGCTAAGGGTTAGGTATGAATCTATGGTTGAGACTCATCGATATTGCCACTTAAACCTTCGTATTTTTTTATTGGTTGCATGTAATTGCATAAGAAATTTGCATATAGATTTGTCCTTACCTCCAAAAGATCGAGATCTATCTTTAAGTCAGCTTGGAAATGGTTTACATAGTTGTTTGTGCCATAACAAACAATTATGTCCAATCTGTCTTACTCAACACTTGAAGTATCTGATGCTCGGCATACATTGGTTTTTTGCTTTTGACTCGGGGCATGAGTGACTTAACACTCATTCCAACTTGGCATAGTCTCATTTACTTAGCATATATTACTAGATTGGCATGAACTACATAAATGAATTAAGTTTGTTGACACTCAATTTTCAAAAACCATTCTGAGATCAACAAATATATATATATATATATATATAGTTGCATCTCTTCAAATATTAGCACACTTATTTCACTTGAGTTCCTTGCAGAAAGATCCAATGGAAAACATGAAATATATGGTTACCGAGATATTTTTATGTTCTAGCTTCCACAACTGCATAAGTAAATTGTTTTAGTTTCCTTGATTAAGAATTGAAAGACATATTTTATATGTTGATTTACAAAAATGTGAAAGATTATCTATTTTTTTTTATCACACATTTTGGATAGTTATTGTCTAAAGATTCTTAGGTTACTTGAACTAATTTTAGCTATTGAGTGTGATCCGATGTATTCTTTTTTTAAGGGGATGCTTGTTTAATGCTTTGGATAGTTTACCAAAAGAAAAAATGTTTCTTAGATGCATGCTCATACTAAAAATATATTTTCAATGGCTTATGTTTGAAAAAGCATCAAGAATATTTTTCTAATCAAATCATGCCCAACAACTTAATTTAATGTTGGAAATAGAAGAGGAGCAACTGAGAGGGGAGGGGTGAATTAGTTAACACTAAAATATATCTCCAGATCCCTTAGATGTCAATACAAATCAAAATCAAAACTCTTCTTAAAATGAATTGTTGTTTATACTTGGTTAACACATAAGCACTCGATTAACACTAGAAATTTACTATTACTCAACAAGTAATATAATGTCAACTTTAACTTGGCAAATACTGAACATGTAGATCTTAAGATATTAAGTGTGATTAACCTTAATTAACTCAGTTGCACACACATAAAATAAATAACATGAACACAAATGACACCAAGATTTAATGTGGAAACCCAATTTGGGAAAAACCACCAATTACAACTAATTACTATTTTTCACTCTTCTAATGTGAGCCTTGTTAGGAGCCAACCATGTTAAAGGTTACTAAAAACAATATTAGGTGTGAGCCTATTAAAGGATTTAATCACCCTATTAGAAGTGGATTTTTTAGAGGTCTTTGGACACTTCAATCTAGAAATGCCACCTTGTTAGAGGATTTAGACAATAGTTGTTAGGCTAACTCTATTAAGAGATTTAATTTATTGCTACAATGGTTAGAGAATAAAAATGACTTACATGATTGTGAATACAACTAGCTTTTCTAATTTAGATCAATTCTAGCTTGAATACTCGATCCTTCTGATCATATTTATCTTTGTAGCTCAGCAAGGATATTCTTCTTATCCTTCCATTTTGCTTCCTCTAAGCATCTTCTTATCTTCCACACATTCTTACATTAAATACTCAACTTGACCTCATACTTATATCACATACACTATCAAGTTTGCTTGAATACAACTTAAAATAATCAATACTCATCTCTTCATTTAGCTAAAACCAACAAAAAAATCCATTAAGCTTAATACACCAAAAAAAAAAGACCCTTTGTTAGCTGAGGCATCTCAGTAGAGATTAACTCTGAAATGATTTTCCTATGTTAACCAAGTGAGCTCGATAAAGACTATAATTTTTTAAACTTCCTTTGGTAACTGAGTGATCTTGGTTAACATTGGTTGCATGCCAACTTTCCTTTGTTAACCAAGTAAGCTTGATTAACACTAAAATTTTATGAACTTCTCTTTAGTGCTTGAGTGAACTCAATAGACATTGAATTCTAAACTTGCTAAACTATGGAATGCTTGGTAGATATTGGAAACTTCCTTCATCAGCCATGTGAGGTCAACTGACACTGATTGGTAAAGATTTGACATTTTGTGTAACATCAAGGACAATATACAATTGATCTTGATTATTTTCAACAATCTCCCTCTTTGGCATTAGTTGAAACAAAAAAATTCATGATACAATGAAATTTTAGGGAAAAATAAAATTAAGGATAATATCCTTTGTTTGATTCTAATTCTCATCCATAAGAACTCCCTCTATCAATGTGAGCTCCCTCTGATATCAATTTCTCCCTCTAGAATGATTCTCTGATTTCAATTTATCCCTCTATTAGCAAAATATAATTTCTTTGACTACAACGTTTCTAAAAAACTCTCCATCTTTGATATCTCATCCAATTATTTATGTTCAAGTTCTCCCTTTTTGACATATTCTCTAATATATGACATCAAATTTTCTCTTCACAAACTTTTTGAACTTTACCTTCACAAAGTTTTTGTCATTTGACAAAAAACAACCCCTCTTTGACATCTTATGCGAAAGACAATATTTAGTGAATTTCAATGTACCTAATGTATAGATTCATATGCAATCTACCCTTCCATTATTGCATCAACTTGATTGATCTTCAAGAATAGTCAGTTGATGCATTACTAAATCTTATTTAGGGAGCTTCTAATAGGAAAATGACACCTAGCTTACCTCTTAGATACAAAAATGCATCCTTAGGTAATGGCTTGGTGAATATGTCTACAATTTGTTCTTTTGTATTGACATATTCAATCTCACTTCTTTGTCTTGCACCAATTCTGTTAGAAAATGATATTTTATTGCACTACGCTTGGTATTGGTATGCATCATAGGATTCTTTGATATATTAATTACATTGATACTATCATAGAAGATGACCATTGGATCTTTGATTTCTACCTTCATACC
The DNA here is from genome assembly GCA_028749045.1 of Cupressus sempervirens. Lineage (NCBI taxonomy): Eukaryota > Viridiplantae > Streptophyta > Pinopsida > Cupressales > Cupressaceae > Cupressus > Cupressus sempervirens. The sequence continues at coordinate 130,900,972 of CM053793.1, read as the reverse complement.
TACCAACATTTGCTTAAACTAAACAATATTGGAACAATTAACTATTGCTGCAACATAGTATGCCTCTACTATAGACTGAGAGATGAAATTATTTTTCTTACTTGTCTAAGACAGTAATCTATTTCCAAGAAATAATGCTCTACCATTAGTGCTCTTCCTATTTCTTTCTCAACTCTAGCCAGATACCACTTTAATTTCTAAAAAGCTTCAGATTTGTCTTTTAAAAACATTATTGTTATTGTCCTAGAGTAATTATCAACAAATAAAATGAAATATTTATCTTTGATGTAGAGTTCTATTCCAATAGGTCTACAAAGGTTTTTATGAACCAGCTCCAAGACTTCTTTAGAATGATAGTTCTTTCTTTTGAAACCTATCTTTTCCATCTTTCAAAATTGATAATTTTTTCACATGACTATATCAGGTTTCCTTAGACTAGGAACACCTCTCACTCTTTTGTTTTTTCTTATCTTGATTAGGTTATCAAAATTCAAATGACACAATATTTTATGCCATAACCAACTTTCTTCTACTTGACCCATGACACATGAACTTTCACTTAGACCTAGGTAGAATAGATTACCTTTTGTTTGATTTCTAAATTACTTCCATCTAGCATCTTGGCCTTCCCATTCAGGAATTCTACCTTGAATCCAATATTATTTAATTGTGCCAAACTTAGTAGATTATGCTTTAGTCCTTCAACCTAGTAGGCATTATCACATTCAAGTTTATTGGTTAGCAAAATACAACCTTTACCTTTTATAAAACAAGGTTCATTATTTCAAAATTAAACACTCTTACCATCATAGATGTGTTCCTTGTGTTCAAACTATGTTTTATCACCAGTCATATGGTGAGAAAAACCACAATCAATAATCCATGAATAATTTATACTAACATGAAAAATGAGTGCCATATTATCATCTTCATGATCTGATTCATCTTTTATAAGAATATAAACCATTTCATCATCATCACTACTACCAGAATCTTTATTCATGTAACATGACTTAGTGCCTTTTTCTTTGTAGTTTTTAGTTTTTTAAATCCTTCTTACCCTTGTACTTGCTTCTCTTCTTTTTCTCTTTTTCTTCTTTTTCTGGATACCTTGCAGCAATGTGACCAACTTCTTCCCAAGAAAAATAGATTAGAGGAATTTTACCTTTGTACTTTCCTTTGCCTTTGGGATATCTTCTTGCAAGTAGGGCTTCAATGACTTCAAGATCACTATTAGAATTATCTTCTTCTTCACTTTTAGATTTTTTCCCTTTAGATTTTCCACCTTTCTTTTTGACTAAAATATTAGCTTGAAATACAAACTCAATCCATCTAGAGTTAGGAAGATAGTTTTTACAGTTATCCAACTTGACACGTATCAACCTTCCTACTAGTGCATCTAAAGTTATGTCATTCTTGGGATCACATTTCATTTCCTGAATAGCTAATACTCTAATTGCATAGATGGGAAGAAGAGTTTTGAGTACCTTTTTTACCACTGTTACATCATCAATTTTTCCTCTAGAGGCTCTGATTGTACTAACACTTGCTTTGATTCTTTCACTACATTTTGCAATGTTTTCATACTCTCTCATTTCCATTTGATCAAACTGACCCCTTAAGTTTTTTACCTTGGCTCTCCTTATATTATCATCAGCTCCATAGATATCTTTTAGCTTGACCCACATTTCATGAGTAGTACCTCAATCCTTGACTTCATCATATTCATCATAATTAAGAGTAGATGCAATGTCAATCATCATAATGTTATGATTCTCATTTTCAACAATTTCTTCCATAGTCAAAGTTCTAGTAGGTTCCTTGTACTTGGCATTCAAATATTTTGGACTTAAGTCATTTATGGTTGCAAAATTTAGCTTCATAAGTTTCTTCCATGCGTCAAAGTTATCATTTTTCAACTTGAGAATCTCTCTTTTGTAAGACAACTTGATCTTTAGCTTAGGTCCTTGAAACCTTCACTACAAGCACCAAAAAGTTTGATACCAATTGTTGAAAATATAAGAAGAGTAATTGAGAGGGGAGTAGTGAATTAGTTACCACTAAAATAAATCTTAGATCCCTTAGATGTCAATACAAATCAAAACCAAAAATCTTCTTAAATTAAATTACTATTGATACTTGATTAACAAAGAAGCACTCAATTAACACTAGCAATTTACTATTACTCAACAAGTACTACAATATCAACTATAACTCGATAATACATAACATGTAGATCTTAAGATATTAAGTGTTATTAAACTTAATTAACTCAGTTGCCTACACACAAAATACATAACATGAACAAAAATGACACAAAGATTTAATTTGGAAACCCAATTTGGGAAAAATCATTAATTGTAACTAGTTACTATTTTCACTCTTCTAAAGTGACTAGTGTTAGGAGCCAACCCTGTTAAAGGTTAAGAAATAGAGTGATAGGTGTGAAACTGTTAAAGCACTTAATCACCTATTAGGTGTGGCCTTGTTAGAGGTCTTTAGATAATTCAATCTATAAATTCCACCTTGTTAGAGGATTTACACATTAGCTATTAGGCTAACTTTGTTAAGAGATTTAATTCACTTCCACAATGGTTAGAAAGCAACAATGAATTGACTTAATTTTTGATGCAACTATCTTTTCTAATTTAGATCTCAATAATGGCTTGAATATTCGATCCTTCCTAATCATATTTATCTTTGCAAATCAACAAGGATATTTTTTCTTATTCTTCTAATTTTCTTCCTCTAGGAATCTTCTTATCTTCCACATATTATCACATTCAATCCTCAAATTGACCTTATACTTATACCACATACATTGTCAAGTCGGCTTGAATACAACTTAAAACAATTAATACTCATCCCTTTAGTTAGCTAGAACCAATAAAAAAATCCATTAAACTTAATATACCAAAACAAGAAAATCCTTTGCTAGTCAACCCATCTCGGTAAACACTAACTCTAAAAATATTTTCCTATTTTAACCAAATGAGCTCGGTAAATTTTATAGTTTTGTAAACTTCCTTTGGTAACTGAGTGAGCTTGATTAACATTGGTTCCATGCCAATATTCCTTTTTTAACTGAGTGAGCTCAATTAATACCAAACTTCTATGAATTTCTCTTTGGTGCCCGAGTGAACTTGATAGACATTGACTTATGAGCTTGGTAAATCTAGAATACTCATCAGATAGTGAAAACTACCTTCATCACCTAAGTGAGCTCAACAGACACTAACTGGTAAAGATATGACATTTTTGGTAGTTTATCAAAGATAATATACAATTGATCAATTGTTTTCAACATTTAATACATCACGTTGAACTCTTCACACCCTCTAACACCACACACAACTAGAGATCATTTCTTGCAAATATTTTTGCTGGAGTTTTCACATTATCTTTGTGGCTATTAGGGAAATTCATTTTCTAGTACATGAGTTTGCTCACTTAGAGGCAAAATTTATCAACTTTTCACTCTTGTGCAATTATCTTTGCAGGAACCCTTAAAGCCATTAGAATACCTTCACTTAGCCAACTTCCTTGGTGTACTACAAACATGCTTAACCTATTTTGAGATAATAATAGAAAAAAAAGATGTATATTAATTATTTGAACTTGAATTAAAAATTAATTTTGTAGATAATCCTTGAATTTTCATATAGATGAGCGACATTTTCTTATGAATAACATGCTTGTCAAAGATAAATAGACAAGCCATAATTATAGAATGATCTAATCTTATCCCAACAACCTATGATAACAAAACCAAGTGAAAGTATAGGACAGGAATTTTGTGATGTAGTAACTTTGAAATGGGAATTAATAGTAAGTAAAAGCTAAACAATAGATTTTTAAATTTAAAATCCACTACCCCACTTCCCTTTTCCTTTGACTGATTTAAGTTTGACAAACTAGAATTATTTTTTTGAAATAAAAGGAGCATTTAAACTATCAACTTGATTGGATTTTGCCTTGTTTCCCCCATTTCATGAAATATAGGCCCATAACCATTTTGGGTTCTATATTGAGAATGAAATGAAACAATAATAATTTGTTACATATTATTTAAAGGGTACTAGCTCAATGGAAGAGCACCTGCCTTAGAAGAATGAGGGTGGTGGTTCAATTGCATTGTGCTTTATTATTACCAAATACACTACCAAATATATGATGAAATATGCTATTGAATACACTACTAAATATGTGACAAAATATACTATTAAATATGCTACTAAATATAGTACCATATGCTACTAAATATACCACTTAATATGTTACTAAATCAAATATCAAATATATGACTAAATATGTGATTAAATATAGTACTAAATATAAAACAAGATATGTGATAATATATAGTACTAAATATAGCACTAAATATGTTACTAAATAAATGATCAAAATTAGGGATCAAATAAGTGACTAAAATCATTTAGTAGTAAATCTAGTTGCATTATAAATGACTGGATATTGACTACTATTAATCATGTGACAAATTTTAGTCACATATATACAAATTTCAGTGGTTTTTTTAGTCACATATTGTTCTTTTTGTTCTAGTGATAATGTCCGGCCTAGTTGTTGTGAGATACATCAAACTACCAACAAGTTTTCTAAATATAGTCATATGAAAATTCATCTCATTGTCTTCTTTTCTTACTTTTGTGCCTATTACCATAGGTGTAGAGATTGGACTAGAATTTACCATTCCAAATCTTCTCAAAACATCTTTCGCATATTTATTTTGACAAATAAAAATACCCTTATCATTTTGTGTTACTAAACAATGTCAAGAATATATTTCATCAAACCCAAATCTATCATCTCAAATTCCTTCTTCATTGTCGATTTAAACATATCAATAGAATGATTACCTACAAAGATCAAACCATCAACATATAAGCAAACAATCAAAATTTGACCTTTCTTACTAGTTTTGTGGTATAATGTTGTCTCAGTCGTGCTTCTATTGAATCCATTCTCAATCATTTATGAATCAATTTTGTTATACCATGCCCTTGGTGCTTTTTTCTATCATGCCCAAAAATTCAAGGAAAAAACACACCATTTTTTAAATTTTAAAGTTAAATAACCACTATGTTTAAAACATGATACCTCAAAAGTTATAGAAGGTTGACCAAGGGTTTTAAGGGAGTTTGATTTCACTTCATTTAGATGTAGGGTTGACCCTTCAACCAAACTGTATAGATTCAAAACACTCAAGCCAAGATACTACGAATACATCTTGTTTGGACATAATCTTGAAGATTAGACCCTTTACCAGGGTACATTCAGGTTCAAACCCTAATTGAGGATTGAGTAAACCTTACTTTTACCATTTTGTATATCACATTATTAATTTTATATAAATTCATGATTTATGTTAGTTTATTCAAGCTATCTCATATTCATTTGGTGTGTAGGCTCAATCTCTTAGGTGAGCTAGTTTTACACATTCAAGAAGTTGACCTATCACCTTAACACTTGATTCTAGTTATGAGCATAACCTATTAGAGTTCATTAGAACATTAAATATTTTTCAAAAAAAATCATTTATGTCAATTAAAAATTTATTTTTTGAACATAGTCCTAAACAACTGTCATATCATCAAGCAATCCAACCTATAAAACCTTTGCACCATAACATTATACTTAATAACCATAAGATGACTTTATTTCAATTATAATAATATTATAAACAAATAAACTTTAATTGAACCTTCAAAGATAAAATATATCTATAACTTAAAGTAAATTAATCTTAAACCAATACTAAAATCTATTTCAAGAACAATAACTATCAAATCTTAACATCTCATAAAATCACTAAAATTTATTAACACTACTTACCAATTATAATCCAAACACTCTAAACACACTAACAACTTTAATACAAGCTAATTCCAAAACCAATATATAATATTATCTTAACACTTATCAAACAATTAGCCTTTAGTAGCTAACAAACCCACCTCCGACATTTAACTCCACTCTTGATAACATCACTTCAACTAAAACTAATTTATACTAATTTATAGTATTTAAATTAACACTAACTATTCAACTTTATAAAGTACTAATTTAATTACTTAATTAAATTAATACAAAATCTAAATTAATTAAATTAATATCTAACTACACTTAATTAATACAAAATCTAAAATAACAAATACTTAAAATACATTCTAATATTTAAAACATAAAAATTAAATTTTATAATCATAAACTAACTAAAATTAAAACATTATTTTAAATACATGTTAACAACTAATAACTATGACTTAAAAAAGACAACTAACCTGAGCATTCTACTAACCTAACCACCCTACTCCACTAACTTCTACCTATCTCTAACCCACTTGGCAAGTGGGTCCCTTAGCTACCATACCCACCCACCCCTGAAACCTCTTTCCAACATGATTGGGTAGATTCGCAAACATCCTCACATAGACAAAGGTCTGCAAAATGTATCCCAAGCAGACCTAACCAAGGTACATGAAGCAGCACAAGGACAAGTTATCCAATGAAAGCCTCCTTCCATGGTGATTGGTGGATGTGTAGGGTTGGATTTAATATGAAACTTTAAGAAACCACTTTCCACAAAACATGGAATGACCACTATGTTGAGACAAGGGATGGTGACGTCAGCCATATCATAATGGCACTTTTCCCATTTAATGACTAAGTTGACTTGCTCTCCCATACCTGCACCCAAAATTAGAAATGGAGGGGAGTGAAATCATCCTTGAAAAAGGGATAAATGTGAGCTTAGGATAGGAATTAATTTGAATAAAGTTTTCTAGGTGAGAATAGGTAGATACAAAACAACTTATGAGTTAAAGTTAAGTAGATAGAAACTTAGGATGTTTAGGTAAGATTTAGGATATTTGTTTTAACATATATCTTTTTTTTTTTTTTGTTTTCTTTCTAATATAAAGTATATAATATCTAATAAAATCAAAAAAGAATATTTGAAGAATCTAAAGATTCTTTGTTCATTTAATTTGTCTTCCCAAAACTCTAGAGCATATTTTTGGAAACGCCCTTTTTTTTAAGGCCATTTTTTTTTGACTAAGTATGGGGTTTCAAATTTATGTATTAGTCCAAGGGGAGGGGGTGCTTTTTTTTTTTTTTTTTTTTTAAAGTTGATTTATAATGTGGATGCTAAACGTAATGCTTGAACATTTGAGAAGGAACATTATGCTTCGTAATACTCTCAAAATTTTCAAACTAAAATACCAATCATATCATCAAATTCTCTTTAACATATTTTGAATTTTTAATGAAAAACTTCATATCACCATTTTTATCTAATTAACGTTAATCAAATGAGTAAAATTTTGAAAACATAAGATTTTTGAAGTAAGTTAAAGATCATCACAACTAATTTATAAGTACATATGCAAAAACTAAAACAAACTACAAATATCATAAGCAAGGATATTACTGAATCATTTTTTTATCAACCCCCCGATTCAAAGGCTCTACCAGGAAAGAACCAAGAAGAAAAATCGACATTGTTGCCCCTTCAACAATAAGTTTAAATAACATTTTTACATAGGATTTCAATCCCAAAGAGAACTCTCCCAACATAACTAAAATCCATTAACCATTTTGAATTTCCTTCTTGGCCCTTAACAAGGGATCCCTTACGAATTCTACAATACATCATGGTGATCATGGAATGAATGAAAACTAACTAGGAGACAATCAATCACAACATGAAGACAAAATTAGACATTCACTCCCATTCCAAGTTTGCATAGCAGGTTCAACATTGAACCAGACTAGGGAGAAGGTGGATTTTTCCAATAGGAGGTATTAGACACAACATCATAACGGGTGCCCTTTTGAGGCTATAAAATCAAAAAATTATGTCTTCCATTCTTATATTCCAAAACTCAAAATGTGGTTTGTGGTGATGGGTAGGTGCCCATAACACCCTAACCTCTCTCCCTCTTCTCATCCTTAGAAGATACTCTACACTGTCGGAGTCTAACTTAAGACCTTCCACCGTACATGGCCACTTCTACCCTATTTGAGGGTGAGTAATGCTAATAGAACCCATACAATCCCTTCAAAATTAAAAACAAAACACAAAGGAAAGACATTTAAGAAAACCTATTTTCAATCCCTCCCAAATATACTCAACACAAATACGAACATACAAATGCAAACACAATAACTTAAGTATGAATACAAAATGAAAAACATCAGCTTAGGGATTCCTACCTTTGAAAATGGGTTATGGAAAATGAACAAATTTGAGATGAGCATTCCCTTCCTTCTCCTTCTCCTTCAATCCTGAATTCCACTCTAAAACTAGAGGTTGGGTGAACACCCCAAACCCTCTCAAAATTGCCTCTAAATAAGATCATAAACTCAACCACCTTTAAAAAGAAATAAATCCCCCACTTTCCTAAAAGTTCTAGAGTCTTTCTAACTCAACTAGACATAAGGCTGACCTCCAACTGGAGTTAAAGTTATCAAACTCATGATGAAACACTCAATTTTCGTAATAAAGCAAAAATGGGGTTTTTGAGTGACCATAAAAGTCAAAAAAATGGGCTAGGGGGGTGAAAAATGCCCACAACCCATACCCATACCCCTTAGGTACTTAGATTTCATGATTTTAGGCCTTTAGGATTAATTAGGGATCTATCAAAAGCTAGAAAATTTTAGGACTTTCTAACAACCTTCAAAAAATGTTGATTACTCACTAATCCTGATTAGCAAAATGGTCACTAACCTAGTCTAACTTAGATATTTAGGTTACTCAGTTAACCCTAACTATGATGCTAGAATGCATATACAATTCACACATGCCAAGTGACATTACAAAATCACTCTTACAAAATATTAACATTTAAAGATTACAAAATGATACATTCATTCAAACTAGAACACAAATAAAATACAAACAATGAGGCTTGCATCTCTTGTTCGATTTAATCCTAGTTCCCACAATAGTACATAGGCTTCAGTTTCATTTCTCCATTAGATTTTCTCGGCTAAAATATCCGGCACACTGATTGCACACATCAGTAGCTCAAGAAAATCACATACATATATTCAAAACTTATCTAGATAGTTACATAAATTAAAACATGAATCTTTCATATAACTAACTATTTAATTCATTTCTACTCACATTTAATCATCAGTAATCACATAATCAATATAACATAACTTATTCATTAATTTAGGTTAAAATACTAAATAGTCATCATTACACATGCATTTACCTAACATCATAAATACCACCAATTAAGGAATACTGAACTATCTGAAAGCACAAAACTAAATTGTTGAGGTACCAAGATCAACACTCTTATCATTAGGTGAAACTACCTTGTATAATTGTTAGTGAAATTTCAATGTTTAAATAGTCGAGATAATGTAATAGTTCTTGAATCACTAAGTATTAAAACATGGATGTATCAAATACACTCAATTTCATTAGGACATTCACAACATAAAACATTACTTCATATCCATTCAAATTTTCCTACAACAGATTTAATAGAGAAATTCATATTTAATAAGTATGTGTGAGGAGGGACCTTACATCCTCCCCCACTAGCCTTTGACTTCCTCCCAGAAGTCATGCAACTAAAATGTTCATGCTATGCTAGACCTTGTTTAGAATTATTCCAAGATTTACTCTTATTAAAAGAATGATTAATAATTCACATACATACATAGGGATGATAACCTATTTTTCTAATTAGCATTGTTTAAAGAGAAGTTCAATCCAAAACTCTAATGTGGTTACATTTTCTAGGGTCAATTATTCCTTAAAACATGTCGGTCCTATATAAAGAACATTCTAATCTCTTATAAAATACTTATAAAGTCTCTAATAATAATAACAAAATAAGGTATTCTGAATTCCATTTACACACTCATAGAGTAACAACTATACGAGACTCCCTGAAATAACGTTACATATTAAGAAACTTGTCCCTTTATTCAAGTTTAAATACTTTCCCATTAGAGTTTCCACGACACACTAATTCTTGATAGGATACTCAACGATTCCATCACTATAGATGCACCTTTCCATCTAGAATTCCTTTTGATTAACCCATAACCTTAACCAAATTGATGTTGGCATGCAATTTCATTACTCATAATAGTCAAGGGATAATTCTAGTCCTATTCTCAAAGTCCTGGGAGAGGGTAGGGCATGAATACTCACAATAATAACCCCATACTCTAATGTTGTACATCCACATGATTGTCTAGTAGGCTCATCATATTTCACTTTGAGAATAAAATTCACAAGAAAGCACCTCAAAATTTAAATTCAACATCAAGGATGAAACATCCAATGCAAAAGTCTAAAAATAAAAGAAATAAAGAGTGGCCACAATAGTAAAATTTTAATCAAGAAGTGAAGACATGACCTAGAGGCAAAATAGAATCATCAATAATAAAGTTGGCTAAATAGCCCCACATCACATTGTTTGACAAAAAGGAATGAATATTAAAATACCAATATCTAAAATCAAACAAATAAGGAAATAAATTCAATTACTCACAAATTTTCAATTTTTGACATAATGCAACTGTAACAAGGTCACTGAGGAAAATGAAGAATCTTAGGTATTTAAAATACATTTCAAGGATGTTGGTGGTCTTATGACCATGTCACTCAAACTCTAATTGATCCACATACTAATGTTGTAGCTCACTTTATCAACATCACCCTATGACTAGGGTTTTACTGTACTAAGGGGTTTGGCTTAATCCAAACTCACTCAAAAGTGTAAAATGCGAGGGTACTAGTATAAGTCCCCTTCAATAGTCTTGTTATTACATTGGTTTCCTTTCACAGACCCTAACATGGGGAGACATCAATGTCAGTAGATTTATACTCTGAGTTAAAATTACAAAACCAAATCTCTTATCCTTGATTTACTATAATTACATATTAGGGCACATACCCATAATCTTCCTTAGGTCAAATTCACCACAATATATTGGTTGAAGTTGTGTTATCAATCTTACCAAATTGGTATGATCCTACATACATACATACATACATAAATAAATGCATACATACATACATACATATGTACATACGTACACACACACACACACACACACACACACACACACACACACACACACACACACACATATCATTGTTCTATTTATTTCATTGTCTACACAAGTTCTAATTATCATCTAAGAATACACTAAATGCTACTGTTCTTATCAATAGTTCCATATTTTATTTTTTTCCTAGTCCTAAGTGATTTATGAATTCATCCTTAGGTTGTAGGTTTGCAATTACTTAGGTATAAAATGATTATTAAGGTCTCATCAATGTTTATTTATCCAATTCCCATTTTTACTTATTCACTCTTACAACTATCTCCATGTTGTCGATATAGGTCTTCATCATTGTTCTTATCATACCTAGTGGCTTATAATTTTCTTATTACTCAACTTTGATACACCTTTAGTTCATACTAGGTTGATGACCTCACCACAACCTTAATTTCTCTATATTGTAGGGTTATAATTGATCCAATAATTTCAATACTAGAGCCTATGAGTACTCACTTGATAGCTACAATTTATTGTTACTCATGCTTATACAATACACCTACTGACATAATTAGACTCGCATAACCCTTAACTCAAAACTTTGTATTTTTCTATCTTACCGATACAATATTATATGTTACATACTTATCACCATTTAATTTCATTCTTAGCACCATATATTTTAGATAGATTCATTCTCTAATTAGGGTTCTAATCCCTATAGTAAACTAAGATATTCATATTCATTGTACATCCCTAACCAATTCTCTCTTGTTGAACAACTTGTCACATTACTAATCCTATCATTTGAGGTTCTCAAATGATTCCAAATTAGCTCTTGTTTTCTTTTCAAGGATTTTTGGAACAATATATATTCAATTCTCCCATGAGTGATTGGGTCAGACAAAATCTTACTTCTACTAAAGATGATGAGAGCCACTGTTTCTCTAATCACTAGGCTATGAACTTGTTTCCACTCTCATGATTCAGAGTTGTTATAGGGTTCTCCATTTAGTTTCTCCCTCAAGGTGATTGTGTCCAATAACATTTTGAATTATTAATGAGATCATAATATACTTTAATATAAATATAACATTCTTGCATCTAATTAGTTGTTTTCTAGTCATTAAGATGGGGTTATCTAATTATGCTTGACCACGTACAATCGTTGATATCAATTTTAGGTTTTGCTTAGGTTTAGACATTAGTATCATAGTTTAGGAAGAATACATTAGCTTCTTAAAATTCTACGAGGACAATTCCATGCTTTGTATGTTAATACTTAAAAATCCATACTTAACATGGACCCATTATTGTCCAAGTGTCACGAAATTGGGCTCTAATACCAAAATGTCATGCCCGAAATTTTAGGGCAAAAACACACTAGATTTTTATTGTTTTTTTTGAAGTTAAATAACCACTATGTTTAAAACATGATACCTTGAAAGTTACAAAACATTAACCAAGGGTTTTAATGAAGTTTGATTTCACTTCATTTATGCATAGGGTTGACCCTTGAACCAAACTGCACAGATTCAAAACACTCAAGCCAAGATACTACATATACATCTAGTTCAAACATAATCTTGAAGATTACACCCTTTACTAGGGTAAATTTAGGTTCAAACCGTAATTGAGGACTGAGTCAACCTTACTTTGACCATTCTATATATCACGTTATTAAGTTTACATAATTTCATAAGTTATGTTAGTTTATTTAAGCTATCTCATATTCATTCGGTGTGCAAGTTTAATCTCCTAGGTCAGCTAGTTTTACACCTTCAAGAAGTTGACCTATCACCTTAACACTTGATTCTGGTTATTAGCATAACCTATTAGAGTTCATTACAACATTAAATATTCTTCAAAAAAAATCATTTATGTCAAAAAAAATATTTTTTGAACATAAATCCTAAACAACTATCATGGCATCAAGCAATCTAACCTATAAAACCTTTTCACCATAACATTACACTTAGTAACCCTAAGATGACTTCATTGCAATTACAATAATATTATAAACAAATAAACTTTAATTGAACTTTGAAAGATAAGATATATCTATAACTTAAAGTAAATTAATCTTAAACCAATACTAAAATTTATTTTAAGAACAATAACTATCAAATCTTAAAATCTCATAAAATCACTAAACTTTATTAACACTACTTACCAATTATAATCCAAACACTCCAAACATACTAGAAAATTTAGTACAAACTAATTCCAAAACCAATATATAATATTATCTTAACACTTATCAAACAATTAACCTTTACTAGCTAACAAACCCACCTCCGACATTTAACTCCACTCTTGATAACATCACTTCAACTAAAACTAACTTATACTAATTTATAGTATTTAAATTAACACTAACTATTAAAATTTATAAAGTACTAATTTCATTACTTAATTAAATTAATACAAAATCTAAATTAATTAAATTAATATCTAACAACACTTAATTAATGCAAAATCTAAAATGACAAATACTTAAAATACATTCTAATATTTAAAACATACAAATTAAATTTTATAATCATAAACTAGCTCAAATTAAAACTTTATTTGAAATACAAGTTAACAACTAATAACTATGACTTAAAAAAAAAACCTAACCTAAGCATTCTACTAACCTAACCACCCTACCCCACTAACTTCTACCTATCTCTAACCCACTTGGCAAGTGGATCCCCACATACCATACCTGCCCACCCTTAAAACCTTTTCCCAACATGCTTGGGTAGATTACCAAACATCCTCACATAGCCCAAGAAAACCTAGCCAAGGTATGTGAGGTAGCACAAGGACAAGTTATCGAATCAAGGCCTCCTTCCATGGTGATTGATAGATGTGTAGGATTTGATTTACTACAAAACTTTAAGCGACCACTTTCCACAAAATATGCAATGACCACTATGTTGAGACAAGGGAGGGTTATGTTAGCCATGTCATGATGGCACTTTTCCCATTTAATGACTAAGTTGACTTGCTCTCCCATACCTGCACCCAAAGTTGATTGGAATAGGTAGATACAAAACAACTTATGAGTTAAAGTTAAGTAGATAGAAACTTATGATGTTTAGGTAAGATTTAAGATTTTTTTTTAACATATATCTATTTTTTTTGGTTTGTTTCCTTTCTTATCTAAAGTAAATAATATCAAATAAACTCAAAAAAGTATATTTGAAGAATCTAAAGATTCTTTGTTCATTTAATTTGTCTTCCCATACAAAATCCAAAGCATATTTTTTCTTGGAAACACCTTTTTTTTAAGGCCATTTTTCTTGACTAAGTATGGGATTTCAAATTTATTTATTAGTCGGGCGGGGGTGGGGGTATTTTTTTTTTATTAAGTTGATTTATAACATGGATGCTAAATGTAATGCTTGAACATTTGAGAAGGAAAATTATGCTTCCTAATACTCACAACATTTACAAAGTGAAATACCAATTATATCATCGAATTCTCTTGAACATATTTTGAGTTTTAAATGCAAAACTTCATATCACCATTTTTATCTAATTAACCTTAATTAGATGAGTAAAATTTTGAAAACATAAGATTACCGAAGTAAGGTAAACATCATCACAATTTATTTATAAGTACATATGCAAAAACTAAAATGAACTAGAAATATCATAAGCAAGGATATTACTCAATCATTTTTTTATTGACCGCCTGATTCAAGGGCTCTACCAAGAAAGAAACTGGAAGAAAAATCGTCATCATTGCCACTTCAACAATAAGTTTAAATAACATTTTTACTTGGGATTTCAATCCTAAGGAGAAATCTCCCAACATAACTAAAATCCACTAACCATTTTGAATTTCCTTCTTCGCCCTTAACAAGGGTTCCATTATGAATTCTGCAATACATCATGGTGATCATGGAGAGAATGAAAACTAATTGGGAGATAACCAATCATAACATGAAGAAAAAATTAGACATTCACTCCCATCTGGGGTTTGCAAAATAGGTTCAACATTGAACCAGACTAGAGAGAAGGTGGGTTTTTCCAATAGGAGACATCAGACACAACACCATAACAGGTGCCCTTTTAGGGCTATAAACTCAAGAACTTTTGTTCTTCCATTCTTACATTCCAAAACTCAAAGTGTGGTTTGTACTAACGAGTAGGGGACCATAACACCCTACTCTCTCAACCTCTTCTCATCCTAAGAAGAGACTCTTCATTTTCAGAGTCCAACTTATGATGAACAAATTTGAGATGAGAATTCTCTTCTTTCTCCTTCTGCTTCAGTCCTGAATTCCACTTTAAAACTAGAGGTTGGGTAAACACCCCTAACCCTCTCAAAATTACCTCTATATAAGATCATAAACTCAACCACCTCTAAAAAGAGATAACTCTTGCACTTGCCTAAAAGTTCTAGAATCTTTTTAACTCAACTAGACATAAGGTTGACCTCAAGCTAGAGTTAAAGTTATCCAACTCATGATGAAACACTCATTTTTTGCAATAAAGCAAAAATGGGGTTTTTGAGTGACCATAAATGTCAACAAAAGGGGTTGGGGGGTGGAAAATGCCTCCAACCCATATGCATACCCCTTAGGTACTTAGATTTCATGATTTTAGGCCTTTAGGATTAATTAGGGACCTATCAAAAGCTAGGAAATTCTAGGACTTTCTAACAACCTTCAAAAAATGCTGATTACTCACTAATATTGATTAGGGTAATTAACCTTGATGACTAACTGATTAGTAAAATGGTGACTAACCTAGTCTGACTTAGATCTTTAGGTTACTTGGTTAACCCTAACTATCATTCTAGAATGTATATGCAATTCACAAGTGTCAAGTGACTCCATAAAATCACTGTTATGAAACATTAACATTTAATGATTACAAAATGATACATTCATTTAAACCACAACACAAATAAAATATAAACAATAGGTCTTGCATCTTTTTCTATATTCAACCTTGGCTCCCACAATGATACATAGGATTTAGTTTCATTTCTTTATTAGATTTTCTTGGCTAAAGTATCTTTCACAATCACTACACACATTAGTAGCTCAAGAAAATCACATACATATATTCAAAACTTTTCTAGAGAGTTACATAAATCAAAACATGAATCTTTCATATAATTAACTATTTAATTCATTTCTACTCACATTTAATCATCAGTAATCACATAATTAATATAACATAACTTATTCATTAATTCATGTTAAAATACTAAATAATAATCATTAGGCATGTATTTACCTAACATCATAAATCTCACCAATTAAGGAATACTAAACTCTCTGAAAGCACAAAACCTAATCATTGAGGTACCAAGATCAACACTCTTATCATCAGGTGAAACTACCTTGTATCATTGTAAGTGAAATTTCAATGTTTAAATAGTCGAGATAATGTAATAGTTCTTGATTCATTGAGTATTAAAACATAGATGTATCAACTACACTCAATTTCATTAGGACATTCAAAACATAAAACATTTCTTCATATTTTTTCAAATTCTCCTACAATATATTTAACAAAGAAATTCATATTTAATAAGTACGTGTGAGGAGGGACCTTACAGTTTCAACCTATAGAGTGCCTTCTTCAATCTATAAATATTTCCTTCATGTCCTTTTATTTCATAACCTAGTAGTTGTTGCACATAAACTTCTTCTACCAAGTATCCATTTAAGAAAGCTATTTTTACATCCAATTGATAAACCATCCATTTTTTTTGAGTTACAATGGCTAGAACCATTCTAGAATAGTATCTACTCTAGCTATGGGTGCAAAATTTTCATTATAATCTTCTTGTGCAAACCCTTTAGCTACTAGTCTTGCCTTATATTTGTCAACTTCTCCATTTTCCTTATACCAAGTTTTATAAACTCGTTTTACACCTATGCAATCTCTATCCTTAGGCAAATCAACTAGTTCCCATGTATCATTTTTCTCAATAGATTCAATTTCATCATTCATTATAGTAATCCATTGTTCTTCATTAATTTCATCTTCAAAATATATAGGATCTTGAGAAAATAGAGAAAATTTTCATTTTGAATTTATTCTATCCTCTTGATCATATATATCTTTCAAAATTCTAGTCTTAGTGCTTTTATACCTTGATCTCAATTGTGAAATTGTAGGATTTGAGTCATTACTTACTTGTCGACTTGAACACTCATCATGAAAATCTCACATTTGTGTGTTATCTTGTGAGGCCTCGCCCCAAACCTTCGTAGCCTTAGTTGTAACTTTATCTTTTTTTTACTCATGACTCGAGATGTCAAGACATTATCTGATACTTAGAGCATATTATATTATTTCATGATATGTGATGTTACTTTCAGATTTATTGATGTTTTTCATTTAATGTTTTATGTATATATATGTTGATGAAATCGATAAATGTACGATTGATACTTTGATTTAAGAGTTTTTTTAATGGTTAAGAATTAAGTAGGATGAAAGAAACCATGATTGATGTATGGTTCAATTTATGTGAATTTCTGATACGTATATATGTACATGTGACTTTTGGGACTACTGATGTGTGCAATGAGTGTGTAGATATTTTAGTCGAGGAAACTGATGGAGGAACGAAACTGATCTCTCTGTGTTAATTTTGAAAACCTTGTTTTTTGTAATTCAAATATTGTCTTGTGAGATATATGTATGTATCTTCTTTGTTCAGTGAATGTTAATGTTCGTAATTATGATCTTTTAGTGTCGCTTGACACTCATAAATTGTTATGTGCTTCAGCGTGTTGTTTAGGGTTAGTTGTTTAACCTTTGGACACAAGTTGGTTTAGTTGGTGTCATTTTTCTATTCGGTTCTTAATCGAGGTTAGTTATCCCTTAATCCGGATTAGTGCTTAATCTACTTTTTAAGAGTTGTTAGTTGGTCCTAATTATTTTTCCTAGCCTTTGTATGGCTCTAAACCTATTTCCTAAGGCTTAAAACATGATATAATTATACCCAAAGGGTATGGGTATGGGTTAGGGGTATTTTCCTACCCCTAAGCCCCTTTTATTGACTTTTGAGGTCACTCAAAAAGTCTCTTTTTGCCTTTGTGCGAAAATTGACCATGGTTATCTTGAGTTACCTCACCTCATCTCCACTTAGGGTTTAATCATAGTGTAGGTTGAATTAGGATTTTCTAGAATTGCAAGTGGGTGGGGTAGTTATTGAGCCCTTGGGTGGTTGAGTTGGAGGCATATTTAGAGGCCCTTCTTGGACTAGTTGGGGTTGTTACCCAATCTCTAAATTTAGAGAGGAGTTCTTGAAGGTTGATGCAAGGAGAAGGAAACTCTACTCAAACTTGTTCATTTCCATTACCTCTTTGTGAAGGTTGGATTTCTCATCTCCCTTGTTTAGATTTTATTCTTGTTTCATGTTTATGCTACCTTGTTGTTATTTCAATGTTTGTATGTTTGTGGGTATGTTGGGAAGATTTGAGAACCATGTTATTTTGGAGGTTTTTTTTTCATGTTTATGTTTGAAATTTTGAGATTTTATTGCATGGGTGTTTTGGTATTACTCACCCTTGGATAGGGAAAAAGTGACCAATTTTGGGAAAGGTCTGTTTAGTCGGACTCCAACCAGTGTAGAGTCTCTTCTTAGGACGAGAAGAGGGAGAAAGGGTAGGGTGTTATGGGACCCTACCTATCAGCAAAAACCTTGTACAATTATGGTATGTTGAAATGGAAGAATGGAAGTTCTTGGTTTATAGCCCCGATTGGGCATCTGTTGGTGTTGTGCTTGACTTCTCCTGGTTGGAACGATCCACCTTTCCCTGGTGTTGATTCATTTTGAATCTTATAGTGATAACCTCATCTGAATATGCATGGTTAAATTTTTCTTGGTCATGCTTTTTGTTACCTGATCAGAATTCTATTCCATCCATGGTTCTAGAAATGTGTTGCAGAAATTGATATGAATCCCTTGATGAGGGTCATGAAGAAAATTCAATTATATTGTTGAAATTTTGGGATTGATATCCTATGTAAATTGGTATTTCAAACTTTGTTGGATTGGCAACGAAGTCGGGTTTTCTTCCTAATTCTTTCCCGGCTGAGCTTTCGAATCAGGTTTCCCAATAAAAATGATGGCTAAGTAATATTGTTTATCATGTGATTCTATCAAAATTTTTAAATAAGAGGTTATACTGATGGATTAATTAAGCAAAATTTTTACAAGTAGAATAACAGATAAATAGATTAATATGTATTCTCCATTTTCTTAAAAGAAGATATGTATATATTGATTTAAGATTTTAGAACCTCTTAAAAAAAAAGATATGTTAAAAAAGAAAATCTACACTTAGCCAAAATCAAAATGACTTAGAAAAAAAGAGGGCATCTCCTAGGCAATTCTATCCTCTGGATTTTGTATGAGGAAATTAAAATTTTGCTTTTGAAGACAGAGAATCTTTAAAGATTCTTTTAATTATTCTTTTGATTAAAATAAATAAATAAGACAAAACAAAGAGAAAGAATAATATATTTTGATTAAATCAATTTAAAAATAAATATCTATTTGTGCTACCCACAAAACTTTATGTCATCAATGCTTTTTCCTCCCCCTTGGTAGACATCAAATTTGAAATGCTTTAAAAAAAAGGTTTTAGCAAATTTTTTTTTTAAGCAAAGTCATTATTGTTTAGGAGGGTGATGTCACCCTGTCACTATCTCAGCATTGGGCAGTGGTCAAATTCGTTGCCAAAGCGCTGAGTGTCTAGTTTGGAGATGAGTTTTGTTTTAATGTGTAAACTCTTCTCTTTTCCCCCAACTTTGTCTTGGGCATCACCCTTATTTATTGGGTCAGCACATGCGATTGGACAGGAAGCTTTGGGATGCACTGGGAAGCACTAAGTGCTTGCGTAGGGGTCGATGTGATATTTGGGAAGGGGGATAGAGTAGGATATAAGAGCTAGTGTAGGTGTGTAGGGATAAGTGTTGTATAGGTATGTTAGTTTAGGGGTTAGTGTATAGTTTTAGGTTAGTTTAAATGTATTATATTAAATTGTATGTTTTTTTTAAATTTTTTTTTTTTTGTTAGTTATCTTTTGTTGTTTAATTGTATCATTTAAAGTTCTCTTTAGTTTTAATTTAATTTAATTTTAAGTGTGGTTAAATGCTTAGTATTAATAAAAATATTTTAGTTTAATTTATGTAATTTATTTTTCTTTGTTAATTGTTAATAAAAATTAGTTAAAAGATTATGTTAGAATAGTTGTATTATTTTAAAGTTTTTGCTTTAAAGTTAGTTATAAATTAAGTTAGTTTAATATTAAATGTAATATATTTTAGGTTTTAATTAGTTAGTATTTTTAAATAGAAATATATTTTAATATAGTTTAGTAGCTAATATAATTTTAATTTAGCGTTAATTGAATTGGTATCTGAATGGTGATTTTATTTGAATTAAAGGATAAGTTAAATTTTGTTATAAGCATCATGCTAAGTTAATATTAAATTTTAGGTTCTATCATCATGTAAATTTAGTAAGATTAGATAGTTAATTTTTATGATAAGACAGTTCAAATTTTTTAAGTTAATAAATTTTTGATATATATATATTCAGAGTTAATTTTAGTTAATTGTTTTTCTTCAAAGTGACTTTACAATATTGGTTAGATTGTCAATCAATATTTCACAAATAGATTATAGTTGTTTTGATTTGAGATTTCTTTAATTAATCCTAACTCAAATACATTTACATTATCATCTAAATAATTGTGTCATATTGTTGTAAGTTAATAAAATAACATATCCTATGATCAATATCAACCTTATAACGAAAGCTTCAAAATATTAGAAATGTAATCATGCTCTAGATTTTTAAGTTTAAGATGTATTGTAGTGAACATTCACTTCTCTTGCAAGAGATCAGATTAAAAAACTTAGAGAATTTTAATTATTATTATTTTAAAAAAAAAATTGTGTGTTTTTGCCCTCGTAGTTTGGGCATGACATATCTCCTTGTAGGCTTCTTGATGGACTTCCTATTTTCTTGTTTGATTGATCTTCTTAATTATCGTGATCTCTCCCTTCTTGTTCATCACACGATATTGTTGGAGTACCTGCATTGTCTTATCTATATTTTCATCCCAAGATTCTTCTTCTTTGGATATAACATCATGAATTATAGTTACTTTCTTAGTTATAGAGTTAAATAACTTGTAAGCCTTAGATTGATCATCATAACCAATAAACATGCACTTTTCACTTTTATACTCTAATTTACTTACTTCTTTAAAAATGTGTACATGTACAATACAACCAAATGTAATCTATGACTTGAAAGCATTCTCTGAAGTTATTTTAGTATTCTTACTCACTCTGGATTCATTTGCAATCAATGGTCCAAAACAATCATCTAAAGACAACAATGATAGTCCTTTAGTTTCCTCAATCTTAACCACAAATATATCAAACTTGCTTAGAAAAATTCTTAAGATCTTTTCTATAATTTTTTGATGAGACAAATCTTCACCATTTTATCTAATTTGATTGACAATGTTCATAAAATTGGCTGAAAATGATCTACTAACTCTGATTGTTTTATTTGTATATTTTCAAATATTCTTCTAAGTGATTACAATTTTTATATCTTAACCTTTGATGTACCTTGATATGTTGTACTTTCCAAAATCTCCTAAGCTTGCTTAGTTGAACTTACATTTCTAATTCTTTGAAAAAATAATTCTTCCACACCTATTTGTATGATCATCATAAATTTCCCATCTTTTTCTCAATTTTTTTGTAATTCCCTTGTATGGTGATCATTTATATTAGATTCATCACCTGACTCTTTTCTCAAAAATATCAGTTAGCCCTTGAGATCTAAACATGTTTTTCATTTTAATTTCCCAAGTATCATAATTTTTACCAAGGAGAAGCCGAATTTGAGGTTGGACATAAGATAAATTAGAGGCCATACTTCCACTTAGATTTACTAATTAGCCTTGCCAAAGTAGTTTAAAATCATTTATACCACACTTTGAGCACAACTTCTTTAAAACCAGTTACACACAAAATGTATTATTTTCTTCTCATTCAATTGATGCCAACACATTAATATTAAAACCCTTTCTGTTAGATATTCAAAGAAATAACCTTCTTGAAATCATATAAAACATAGGGAAACCAAATAGCTTCCTTGGTTTAAATATGCCTTGGCAACAGAATGATTTCTTAGCCTTACCAATTTGTATAACTCTTCAAAGTTGTAGCTTCTCCTCTTAAGTAATCTTCAAAATTCCCCTTCAACCATCTTTGATACCATAATACTTTTCAGAAAAGAAAAGGAAGGAGATAAAACATAAACAAAATCACACTTATATTGATGCATGATAAACTCAACTTGTACTGCCTTGAGAAAAATCTGATTACAAATGCCTTTTTTAGAGGACTTGGATCAATCTAGAACTCCCCTTTATTACAATTTATAGTCAAAATATGTGATGCATTTGATTATAGTCGAAAACCATAGTATATGAATCTTTCATAAATTGAAAATAATTAAATATAATAGTGGATGATGATGGACAGTGCAAAAAGTTTAGTTTAAATGTAAGTTGGTGGTCGGTAGAAATTAATGTCTACTAACAACATCTACATTGAATAACACTAAGACACATTCTAAGCTAATATGTTTATCCTCTCTTTTGTAGCAAAGAAATTTTGGTGAGGGCATGGATAGGGATGGGTTGTGTCATTGATAATTTATAGCCATTGCATCACAATTTTATTCAACTTGTCATTTCCTATGTTTTATTTATTTATTCTTAAGAAGTAGCTCTTTAAGATCATTTCATTTGTCATGGGTTCTAGTCTCCCTTGTCCCCATGGTACCAGTGGGCGTGTCACACCAACGCTACCGGTCCAGTTAAAAAGTTTACCCGGTGCACTACAGTTTATAGGGGGGGGCATGCTACACCCGATTCCTACAGTCTACTCAAAAAAGAAAAAAATCATTTCATTTGTGCAATGCCATTTTTCGTGTAAAATACACTCTGTTTAGAAACCTTTAGGTGTGAAAAGAAAACATTATTATAATCTAAATTAATAAATTCTATGAATGTATCTAAAAAGGAAACACTATTTGAATATAGTCTATTAATAAAGAATTAGTATGGATGAATTTTGATAAAAATAATAACATGATCAAACTTACTTATAGATTATGAAGACAAACAAGTGATGAGACTATTGAACATACTCTTCAATGTCATTTCATTTGTAGTCTCATGTTTTCTGACAAGAACAAAGGGAATCAATCCCCTAGTTTCTTCTAACAATAAAATCAAATGTCTCCAATAAAAATATAATTAAAAAATGAACATAAGTCTGTGAACAAATGCTGATTTGGTTTGAAAAAATCTCAATGCTTTTTTTTTTTCCTTCTCAAAATTAAATGATTATTTATATGGCTGATAGGTAAATCTTATTAAAAAAATACATATGTTAATATCTTTTGAATAAATCTAAATTTTATTAGTTTTAATATTCACTAAACATGATTTATATACAACAAAGAGATTCAATAATAAAATGAAACCAAAAAAGCATCAATCATAGAAGAATCAAAGAAGCAAGATATGCAAGGATAAATTTAGTGGTTAATATTCACCAATTGGCTAATCTCACTCATCAGAGCACCAAATATCACTTGCAATTGACCAAAATTGGGTCCCCATGCTTAGGACAATTGCCACTAAGAATATAAAAGTATTTGTATTTTAGTGATGACTTCACTGATGGAATCTAATTTTTCTCTACGGTCAATTAAATTTTTTTTCCTACAATTTCCAAAGATTGTCTTAATCAATGGTCATATTTGCCAATATTTGGTAAAAAATCAAGTTAGGTTACAAATTAAATTCATAGATTTAACATGTGTCTCTATTCTAAAGACTTTTTATGATATTTTTTTTATCCTTTCTCACTTTGGCTCAAAATAGATTTGATTTGGGACATATGTCTTTATTTTGAGGACTTTATTTAAAACTTGGTATTCTTTTACAATTTTGGCTCAAAATAGGATTTAGGCCATTAATTTAGGATCATCCAATTATGCTTCCCCCAACCCACCATTAATTTAGGCCATAGCCACACATCATCATATTGTACAAAAAAACAAGTAGCTTCATTCATGCCAAGATAAAATAGATTACCTCTAGTATGATCACCACTACCAATGAGTTCTCCATCACCATCATAAAACTTAGTCATTTTGTTTCCAAATTCAACCTTACATCTTGAACTACTTAATTGTGACACACTCAATAGATTATAATTAAGTCTTTCTACATTTTAAGTGTTGTCACACATGATCTTATCTATTAGTTTTATTGATCCTTTTCCTTTTATCAAATAGGGTGAATCATTACCAAATCTAACACTATTTCCATCACAATGCACAAGAGAGTTTAACTTACTTCTGTCTTAGTCATGTGATTAGATAAATCACAATAAATGATCCATCTATCACTCTTGTTCACATAAGATACTAATTTGAAGTTGCCTCATCTTCATTAGAATAATCCTTCATAGCAACATAAAAAACTTCATCATCATGATAATTTGATTCTTCAATGGATTCCTCTTCAACAATTTAGTAAGCCTTCTTTCCTTTACCTTTATAATCTTTGTTGTTCTTGTTTCTTTAACCTTTTTATTTGTCTCCACTTATGTTGTTCTTCTTCTTTGAACACCTTGTAGCAATATGAACAACCTCATTACAATTGAAACACATGATAGGTAACTTACCTTTGTATTTTCCTTTGGCTCTGTAAAATCTCCATGCTAGTAATGCTTCAAGATCTTCGACATCATCTTCATTTTTATCACTGTCATTAGAAATGTGATTAAACTTCTTTTTTTTCTTACCTATAGGCTCTTATAGTGACAATTTAGCTTTGAAAGCAGATTCAACATTCTCTATTTCAAAATTATAATAATTTGAAAGCTCAAAAGCAGTAAGTCTACCAACCAATGCTTCAAGGGTGAGATCTATTAGAAATAGGAATTATTGAAAAGGGGGTGAATTAGTAATCTATAAACTTTAGTCACCAACTAGATATTATTTGTTACTTTAAACCATACATAACAAAGTAATAAAGTAATGTTGAATATTAAAAGTAAGCATGGACAAAGATAACTTAGAGCACCATTTTTTTTAACTAGAGAAACCCTAGCAAAGGGAAAACCCTAGTGGGGATGATACCCACTAGATAATACACTGATATATAAGTTCCTATTAGAGGATGGACCCTGTTAGGAGTCAATGAGAAAATTCAGTATAGAGAGTCCCTGTTAGGAGAATTTGAATCCCTATTTGGAGATTCCAAACCTATTAGGATTTTTTCCAACCTTGTTAGGAGTTATAGTAAAATAGATGCAAGATGAGCCCATAGCCCAAACATGCACTTCCAATTAAAAGAATAGCTCATTGTCCAAACAAGTAATCAGAGTTCTACAATATAGATTTTGTAACTTCTTTCGTGTCTAATCTCTAATCTTTAACAAGATCTTTGATCACAAAATAGCTTTTCTAAACTTTGCATATATTGTTTTTATAGTAAGTTCACATATCAAAATACTCACACAACTTACACATCACTTACAATTTTAATTCACAAGATGTCCTTTGCATAAACACCATTCCTTTACAAAAATTTCTCCAAGGTCATCTAAGACCATAATATACTTTTCTAAAACAAAAAAAATCTCTTTTTCATATAGTCCATACTGACTTCCAAGGTTATACACATCATCATCTACATGTATACAATCTCCATCTAACTTCACTAGTCATAATATTACATCAATAATAAGTTACATACAAAACAATACACTATTGTATACCAAATTCATACTTAAACAATTTTTTGAGTACCAAAAGCTAAGTATCTTTATTTTTGAGATTTCCTGTATGCATGTATATCATGTGTTTCCATAAATGACAAAAATTAAATATCTTCATTAGCCAATTTTCAACAATCTCTCCTTGTGGCATTGATGGCAATAAAATTGGAAATTTGGCTAAGTATCAAAAACTTTTAAAAAATAACATAGTAACATTACATCTATTACAACTTGTCCATCATACATTTGCTCCTCCTTACAATATGATTTCATATAATATAAATTTATCTTCTCTTTACCTAATTTACAATTTTATTATGCATTTTTTCCACCTTTGACATCAATGACAAAGGTTAGAATGTTAAAAACTATTAAAAATGTTGTTCTTCTTCCTTAAGTAGATAGTATCTTCATGCAATCATCAAAAATTGCCTTAAGATTTCTCATACCTTTTGTCCATGTATCTTTGGCTGACTTAGTAGAGGTGAGAATTGCACATAGGGAATATGATGTAATCTCAATTGCATTAAGGTCAGAGTATAAAAAGTTGGAATAAGTGTCCTTGGCCTTGACACATTCCTCCAACTATCTTTCAACAATAGATATTTTTAGGGCAATAGGCTCTCCAAAATTTGATACTCTCTTCAAAAAAAATTCCTTCTAAAGTTCTAGTTTCTTGATATCACTATGAATATTGG
The DNA here is from genome assembly GCA_028749045.1 of Cupressus sempervirens. Classification (NCBI taxonomy): domain Eukaryota; kingdom Viridiplantae; phylum Streptophyta; class Pinopsida; order Cupressales; family Cupressaceae; genus Cupressus; species Cupressus sempervirens. The sequence goes on along the minus strand of CM053793.1, from coordinate 130,874,354 downwards.
CTACTTTTCCTTCAAAATCATCAATTTTACTAGAAGGATGTTGTAACTAGATAGATAGAGCCTCTAGCTCACTCATCTTTCCTCCAATCTGATTATCAATATCATCAGCCAACTTATAAGATAGGGTACACTTTATGTACTATATCTTGCCATTTTTTTAACACTTCCAAAGTTCCTTGATATAAGTATCAAGACTTATCAAATTGTTCTTGATATTCTGATAAATGGTGCTAAAAAAGTTAGCACCATGTGAAATTTGTGCCTTTATTTTTGCAACATTCAAAAAATTTCTTCACTATAGACTCTATAGAGAACCTCAATAGAGAACTTCCATCAAGGTTCTCTATATACTCTTGACTATCTTTTTCTTGTCAATAAGCTTTGACAAAGATGAGACCAAGTCAGTTTGATCATCATCATCAAAAGTGGAGTAGATGAACTAGAAGGTTTAGTGTCATCTTCCCTTTTCTTCTTTCTAGCTACCTCTTTGATTCTTCTCTTTTCTTTCTCTTTTTCTTCTCTTTCTTTCTTGTTATCTCTTTTCTTCCTCCTCTAATCTCATCTTCTTATCTTCCTCTAACTTTCTCTTCTTTTCTTCTTCAACTAATCTTTTATTTTCTTCCTCAACCTTTCTTTTCATCTCATCTTGAAGCAATTTTTTCTTGGTCTCTTCAAATTTCCTTTTCTCTTCCTCTAATAACCTCTTCTCTTCTTTAATTTTCTTCAATTGATCTTCAATATCTTTGTTATGGGGCTCATTTTTTTTGGAACATTCAAATGGGTTAGTATCATCAATGGTAATGGTAACATTAGTCTAATCTATCTGCATTGTGTCACCACTTACTGATACTTTTGACGTTTTGGGTGTTGGTGAAGATGTTTCCTTGGATTCAGTCATCATCTAACTTATGGCTGCCATTGTTTCACTTCTTATTTTATCTTTCTTACCCACCATAAGCATGAATGGTCTTACCTTGTTTCTCAAGTAAGGTGTTAGATTGTTCAATAATCTCTTGATTTCTTCTTCATCATCAGTCTTGCATATTGTTCTTATCATAGAATTCTCAAGTTCTATGTCCTCTTCTCGAACTGGTGCCTTTTTTTCTATGAGTCTATCATAGACCTTCTAATTTACCATGCCTTCAATATCTTTAAGTTTCATATTATTGGCTATTATGTATCTCAAAGTAGAGATATCAATCTAATATTTCTCAAAATTATTATACAAATCATAAAAAAAATTCATCTCCACAAAGTTGCCTTCATTAGTAATGGTTGAATTTATCTTCTTTATTAGGGTTGTGGAGCTTTTCCTATTGACTATTTAGAAGTAGTTACCTTATTTTCCTATTTAGCTTCTTATTATTCTTCTTCTTCTTCACCAAACTCAATAATTTTTAACAATGTATTTTGTCTCTTTCTTGGTATGATGGCTTGTTTCTTGACCTTTTTGTGTTGGTGGTCATGACTTCCACTAATCTCATTGATTTCATCTTCGGTTCACTTGTCTATACATCTAATATTGCTGCATAAGGAATGATCTATTCCAAATATGTTTCTACAATAGACACTTTTTTGAAAATAGGGTTTGATTCAAAATCACCTTGTCAAGTCACTTATGAGTGCTCCATGCTTCCAATGTAATGGAAATGAAGTGGTAATCACACTAGTAGAATTTCTGCAAATAAATGACTATGTGTCTAAAAATTTTAGTCACATTAAAAAAATTAGTCACATGACTAAAAGTGATCAAAATCTAGTAATATTTTATAATTTATAAGTATAAGTAACTAAATAAATGACTAATTTGGTCATTAGATAAAATTATAAGGTTGAACAAAGATAAGTGACTAAATAAAAGAATTGGTCACTAATAATTAGTCACAATAGATGACTAAATGAATGGTTAACATATCTTTTATTATATTAATACATTCTTTAACTTTTTATAAATTGTTGATTACTCAGTGGTGGAGTTTTTATCATATCAATACATCATTATCAGATAACTTTCCCTAATATCCTCTCAATTGATATTGAACTATAAATGAACTTAAAACCACCCAATCTACACTCAAACTCCTCAAAATCTATCCATGAACTATTATTATTATCATTACAATTAATCTATGGTTATTAAAATGTTTTCCTTATCTAGACAAGAGCTTATAACACAACGATAAATCATGAGCCTTTTACGTTGGAGGTCTTGGGTTTGAGTCTACTCAAGCTTAATAAATAATAATAATAATTAACCATAACACATAATAATTAATCTTAGCTTTAGCCTCTTACCGATTAAAAAAATTAAGTTTTCATTGTGTTATATTAATAAATATAATTCAAATCATAAATACTTATCATTTTATTATTAAATTAAATTATTTTATGTTTAATATTTATTAAATATTAGCTTAGTAAATAGTGAGAACCACTATTTAATAAATATTAAATGTTTGAATAAATTTATTTAATAATTAAAATAATAAATATTTTTTATTATTATATTCATTATTGACATATCTAGAATTTTTTTTAAACATAGTTTCAAAAAAATTAACTTACAAAAAAATGTTCACACTATACTTACAATCCAAAAGATTCATTTGGAAAAAATGTCAAAATTTCTAAGGGAATCCCTATGACAATCAAATACATAGGTTTCACAAAACCACAAAACAAGAGAGACCACTTTCATATTGTACTTGACATATTTGGAAAGCTCTATGCTATAACAAGATTTTTATTGCCTTTAGAGTTACAAGTTCAACTTATTGTTGATGCCACAGTCTCATATGATTAGGGTCCACCAATTGTTAAGGATATCCTTTATCTTTTCTCAAACATATTCTATGTGACACCTTATCCTTACTGTATTTTATTTCATCTTTTGACTTTTATGATATCACATTATTCCAAAACTTTTCTAAATAACTAGTATCCGCACCAAAATTAGTGTACAATGGTTGCAATGATAGTAAAATATATAATTTCTAAAATACTTTTAATTTGTAACCTTCAACCTAACTATGTCTAAGAATCATTTGGTTCTCATATTTCATCAATCACAATTTTGTAGGCAAACCTTACCACTCATACATAGATATTTTAGAGTATAATGTAAATTTGAGGTTCATAACATATTTGTGGTACACCTAAAAAATGTAGATTTATAACTATATTCATATACAAACACCAAGAAAACACATTCACATACCCACCACATTTCTAATTGGTATATACCTATGTGTTCCTTGTGTAATTGAAGTGTGTGTGTGTGTGTGTGTGTGTGTGTGTGTGTGTGTAGTGCACTAACTAGCACACACACAAAACATACAATGCTAGGACAAATTTGTCATGTACCATTACTTCAAAGATATAAGAGCTTCTTAGACACTTACATTAAGATGAGACATTTCTTGTATTAAATTTTGTTAAGAATTCAAATATGATTTGTTCTCAAATTCACCATCCCTAGAATTGAAATCTAGTTTTAAAAATTATTTTTAAAAAAAAAAAAAATTGTATTAAAATTGGTAAAAACATTTAATATGAGTTGACCCTATCCTCCAAATTTTAGTATAATGTTCTTTTTTTGCATACAAAACAAATTAAGCATGATTTGATCATGTTCTCACTATGTTGAGTCCAAATTTCATCTATTTCTTTTCTCTTTCTACATATTCATGTTAAAGTTTTATAAAGGACAAAGATTAAAATTATATTGCATAAGCTTTACATATATTTGATTTTATCAATAAAATATAGGATTTTAAAACTAGAAAGAACTATCACTTTAGATATTTTATATTTTACTATAATAAGTCAATTGATGATAATATCTTAATCAAATATATCAAACATAAAATTTTATACTTCATTTTATTTTTATTAATTTTAATAAATATTTTGAGCATAAATTCTATATTTTCTTTAACTATACAAACTAATTCTAACTTTCATTTAAATAAAGCATTTAAACACGAATAGAACTTACCCTTTTTTTTTATATATCTAAACTCTTCTATATTATAAAAGAGGCTTAAAACAAAGGGTAACTAGACATGCAAAAAATTAAAAAGTATATGAGCTAAACATGATGTGTATTTGATTTTATCTAAACTATTTCAAATACAGTGTCTTTACAAAAGATGGGAAAGCTTGCGTAATCCACTAATAATGGGATACTTTAGCATATAAATAAATAAATCAATTAATCATCATAATCAAATTTATGAAATAATGAAATTATCAAATTCTAAATTATATTTTGCATACATCTAAGGTAGTCGATATGGCGACATACATCTAAGATGGCCCATACACAACTACTTCCTTTTGGATAGAAAATGTTTTTTTTTCTAAATCTTGCCCATAACTTCATTGAGCATCTAGATTTATATCTAAAATTCAAAACTTCAAAATGCAAGATCTAAACTGTGGCCCTTGCTTGGTTCTATTTTGCAACTGATAGAAAATTTCCATGGGATTCTCCATATTCAAATTTTCCTTCACATGATTTTATTTGCATGCTCATTTGGATGTTATTTCATTGTCTACAAAGTAGATCAAGAAAGGTTTTTTTTTTTTATTAATTTCATGACTTTTACTATTTTCTTTTAGCTACTTTAATTTAATAGAGCCTTTTTCATGGGCACTTATTCTCAAACCCTTTCCTTAAAACTATTTTGAATGATATTCTTTAACATTGAAGCCGTGATTTGATTTGAAACCTGATGAGTGCAGGGCGATTTGGATTCCATGTTATTCTATAGTATGTGTACCCTTTAGAACCACAAAAAATCTATGCAAAAACACTATTAATTATGACCTAAGAACATTGTAATCCTTGTCATATTTGAGTAAAACAATTTGTTGCACTAATATTTTGAAAAAATTCTACGTGAAAGAACCGTTAATTCTGACCTAAGAACATTATAATCCTTGTCCTATTTGAGCAATGCAACTTTTTTGTGCCAGTCATTTTAATAAATCTATGCCAAAACACCATCAATTATGACCTAAGAATGTTATAATCCATATTTAATTTGAACAACATAATTTCTTGCACCAATTTTTTCAATATGACTTCCTATTAGTGCTAAGGTGTAGCAAAAATGGAACCCCCCTGCCCATCTGTACATCATGCCCTTTTTATGGTATTTACATATTCATTTTGTATGTCCTTTGACCTTAGAAACATAACATGTAAGAGAGTATATGCACAATCTATATATACCAAAAAGTCATATATATGTGCCCTAGCCCATTGACCTCTGTTTTGACCTCTGTTGCTTGCAATCCATTCTCTTAGCATCTTGTAAAACAGTTTTCCAAAAAAGTAGAATATAAATCATATTGATTTAGAGTTAGAGGGTTTAGTTGCACAAGAAATAAATGTACCCTAAAATTCTTGTTGGAATCCATCTACAAAAACTAGTATTTGATTGTAAAGTGTTAGGAATATGCCATTTTCCTTTTTCCTCTCATAATATTTGGATGTAAATTTTCTATCAATCTCTTCTATTTGTAGGTTGGATTGTTAATAGATCCGAAGTTGTTGGTTGCAAAGTTTCTAGCCATCTTGGGAACTTTGACCCTTCTAACTAGTGGGAAGATTGTTTTGGTTGCTTTAGTAGGGTGCTTCTTTGAAATATCAACTATTGCTACTATTTGAGTTGGTTTGTTGTTGGCACAAGGAGGAGAATTTGCATTTGTGGAATTTGGTAAAGTTGTGAATCAGGTTTGTATCATTTTCATATATAATGCAAAATGGTTGTTGAGTTCATAGATATTCAATGCTATATGAGCTCTATCATAAATCATAGAAAAATGGTGTAAAATTGTGTCCATTTGATATAAGAAACATGACATGATATTAGATGAGAAAAATATGGCTGCATTAATCAATGCAATGTGTGGATGTGGGTTACCTTTCCTTATGGTTATTTCGAAAGATAAACATAAGAGAAAGGTTAGTAATAATGTTTTCTTATGGAAAGTGGTTACTTGTCTTTCCTTGATGCTTCAGTGATTGGAAGTGCATGAAATGCATCTTCTTCCACTAGTGATCATGTAACTATTATAACCAAAGCACACCAAAAATACTTGCAATTACTTCTCAAAATTTCAATCCTAAGCTATGATCAAGATATTCATACTTACAAGGACAAGCAGTTTGATAGCTCTCATCCTTAACATCCTCCTTTTAATCATATAACATACTCTTCCAGGGTTTGTGATACCACGTAAACCACATATTCCAATTTTCTAATCTCTTCCCCTATACTCTTTCCACCAATACATGCATGGGCTTGAACATTTATAAAATCTCCTATAACAAGAATCACTTTCTCTATTTGGATTGCAAGTTCTCTGGTGGGTGAGACAATCAATACTTGAACCCTACACATGACATATAGCCTACATAAGACTCAATGCAAGTAAATGTAAGTTTCAAATTAACCTCTTATGATGCAAGTAAATGTAAGTGTCAAACTAAATTCTTAGGACCAACTTAGCGTTCTTTAAAGTGTTGCAAAAACTAATAATAACTTTTGAAGAGAAAATTAGAAGTTTGACCATATCTTAAGTCAAGGACCTAAGTCAAGTTGATCCAAGTTAGAAAAAAGTGTCTACAAAAACAACTAAGTTGTTATTCTCATGAAGACCAAAATTATTAATAAATGTCCCCGAGTGAATAACCTTATGAATTTGTTGATTTTTCTACACAAGCAAGCTAGAATATAAAACAATATGAAATGTAGGTTCCAAACCCTATGGAAAATTAATGTTGATTAGCAAATTGTTAAAATTGGAAACCCCAAATCCAATCCTCCTCAAATATAATATGAATTATGCAACCCTCAAAGATAGAAAAGGAATACAATTACTAATATAGGATATTAAAAATGTATGAAACCCTTGTGAATTGCTCCTACACAGTTTTTAAATTAACTAAGAACACATAACTTAACCAATTAGAGACTGTTATGAAGCTAAAACCCCAATACAATCTTTATAATTGGCAGATCCCTATGAATATACTGTCTCCCTTGACAAAATATCCCAAAAATGAATTTGAATTTGGTAAGCATTTCCTTCAGTAGCATTGGCATATCACTATAAATAGTGTGTCCATCTCCTAACACTTTCCTTAGTTGTTGAGCTTCCTTTTTTGTCTGCATCATACACACTTTTGTTAGTAACATCTAAGAATTTTTTCCCAGATCCTCTAGCTTAATTTACAGCTTCATGAGCATTAGCTTCTGATGCCTTTTTCATTTAGTGCCACCTTTCTTCATCATGTAACTCTACATCCATTTGCATCTCATGTAACCTGGTAGCTTTTTCGTCTTTTGATAACTTGCTTGCTTGATACTTGGGTCATGATCCAAGCCTAGTATGATCAGGTACATAGGATGGTTTTTTCTCAGATGATTGAGAATCTGAACCTCTAGCATGTAAGTTAGTTGCCCTATCTTGTTGTGGTACTATCTTATTCCTATTCTCCAAAGGTAATTTCTTCCTCAAACCATCAAGTAAATGTGCTCTATACCTTACACTATCTTGTAAAGGTGATCCGTGCCTTACACTATCCTGCAAAGGTGAGTTATGCCTCCTGCTAGACTTTGAAGTGACCAATGCCTGCCACTATCATGTAGAGATGATCTTTTCCTTCTAACATAACTTGAAGGTGATATGTGCCTTCCATCATTCTCTAAAGGTGATCTATGCCTTTTACCATAATCTGAAGGTGATTGTGATTCATGCTTTTGTGCATAATGTTGAATTTTGATGTGATCCAAGGGAGATCTTGACCTATGCCTTTCCCAGTACTCTAGAGGGGACTGTGATCTATACCTTGATCTATGGGATAGGATTTTCCCATTATTGGGACATCTTGATCTGTGCCTTTCCTTATTCTTTGATGGTGATTGTGCTTTGTGCTGGCTATTTTTTGAAGGTGATCTAAGCTTTTCTTGGTCACATCTCCTTTCTTGTTGTCTCACACTATTTTTAAAACACACAATATCTTTGGGAACATCTATCTTTTTCAACCTAGTAGTAGCATCCATATCAGAGTCAAAGTCCCTACTTGTTTCTCTTTTCGGCGACTCTTTTTTACGCTTCTTTTTCGCTATTTTTCCCAATTTGTTAGTAGTGTCTATATCATATTCAAACTCACTACTAGATTCTCTTTTGTGCTTCTCTTTCTTACATTTATTTTTATTTTCTTTCTTCTTTTCTTTCTCCTCCTTTCTTAGCCTTTTGACGTCCAAAGATTTTTTTGTCATCTCCATTTTGACAGGATTGTTCTTGTTAAATTTTTGAGTTGTTAATAATTTTTACTGATTTTATGAACTGAAATGGTTATATTATTATTATTTGCTAGAAACATAAATAAATATAATATATTATTTAAATATGATTTAGATATATAAAAAATTATGAAACATAAAAAAATATTTTAACAATATTTAAATGTATATCTTGTTAATGTTTATTACTTTTCATAAATTTTTAGTTATTAAAAATGATTTTTGAAAAAACTTGTGTAAACTTGTAGTTGCAATTAATTTTATTCCTAACAATATGTAGAAATAAATAATGTTTTGGAAGTATAAAAATACTAATTGAAATGACCTCCTTCTAAATGTCATCTTTCTAAATAGATATTTTATTAGGTACAAATTTTAAAATATAATGTGTATTCAATTAGTATGTTTAATGTACATTTTTATTATTGTATAATGTATGTGTATATATATTATTCATATATTCAATACATGTCTATTTTTATTATGTTTCATAATTAATATTTATATATTTAAATAGATTCAATATTTATTTTAAATCTATATTTTAATATAATAAATCTACATTTTAAATATGACAAATCCATACTTTAATCTAATAAATCTATATTTATTATGTTTTAAATCTATTTTTGTTATGTTTAATACACATAATTTACATATTTATTAAAAAAATAGATTTAAATGTTGAAGAATTGATAATTGGACCTTCCCTTAGATGAACTAGAAACCCAAATGTGATTACGGTAGTAAAAACATTTAGTATAGAAACAACTTCCTAACTGGTGGACTTGTAGGTTTAGATCTCACAAAATTGATATTTGTAATAACTATCAGGTTTAGATCTCATAAAAATTGATATTTGTTACTAGTTGAGCAATAAGCTTAACTGATCGATAGAACTAATATATGACTAATACAATTTTAGGCACATGCATTTGGATTTTTGAGCTATTTAAATTTTCCCATATGAACCATATTCAAGAGTTTGGTTCTAGGAATGTCTCTTGTTTATACATGTATACTATTTATTAACAAAAGGATAGTTATTACAACTTTGACAATATTTTCTTTAAAGGGTACTAGGTCAATGGAAGAACACCTTCTTTACAAGTAGGAGGAGGTGGTTTGATTCCATCATGTTCTAATATGCTTAAACTAGTGATTAAATAAACTACAAATAATGCTATCAAATATACTACCAAATAAATGACCCAATAAACTATTGAGACAACTGCCAAATCAAATACCAAATAAACTACCAAATATTTTACCAAATATACCACCAAATAAACTACCAAATATGCTAGCAAATATACTACCCAATAGACTACCAAATAAACTACTGAAGCAACTACCAAATCAATTACCACATGTACCACAAAATATACTACTAAAATTATCAAATAAACTACCATGAAATAATAATAAACGACCAAATCAATGATTAAATCAATGACCAAATTAATGATTAAAATAGTTTAGTAATAAAATTGGTTGCTAGATTAATGATAAAAAATAAACTACCAATGGTCACATGATCAAAATTGGTCATATATCTATAGTTTTTAGTAGTCTATTCAGTGATATATTATTGATTTTGTACTAGTGTCAAGTTTGTACTCCATTAAATTCCTTCAACTTGAACTTGCATTAATTATGTACTTTGCAAATACAAAAAAGTTATCAATTACATTCTAAAATCAAATATCTACTCAAGATATTCTATCCAATCTTTAGATGCTACCTGAAGTTTACAATAGCTTCTTTCCATCATCACAATGCTGCACAAAATTCTCTATAGGAACATAGTTTTCATCTTCTGCTATAGAATTGACTTACTTTATAATAATTTTAACTCTTAATTCCTTCGTAATTAATTTAGATAAGCTAAAAATTACAAGCAAGATTAGATACAATCTGAACTTATCTCGATACACCTTTTCCCAACTTTGCTACCTCTAGTTTGATTTCTAGATAAAGTTCTCAAATTTTGGTGTTATGAACAAGCTTAATTCAACTTAATTGAATCAAACTTAGTTACTAACTATGGTCTTCCTATCTCGTCATCTTCTAGCTTTTCTTTTGAGATGTCTAGTATCCTTCTACAAATGTCTCATTGAGTTCTTCTTGAAGTTCACTAACTACATTTCTTTGCTCCTAATTGTCTTTGTTAGTTCCAGAGTTCTTCTCATGGTTCCTTTTGTCATTCCCAATGTTTCTTCCATCATTTCTTCCATTTTTGAAGTTTCTTCCATTGCGTCTTCTATCTCCAAAGTTTCTATCCATTCTGCAATGCTTTGTTGTATGTCCAAAGTTTTTGCATAAATGACATACTGGAGTTTTGCTTCTACAATTTTGCTGATCATCAGGTGCATGACAATTCTGGGCTATGTTTCCAAAGGTGTTAAATCTATAACACACAATCTATCTTCTTTCTTAATAAGGTCTTGCTCCTCTTGATGTCCTTTCATTAGATCCTCTTGTATTTGTAGGGTTAGTATTTCTAGACATTCCCCTATTCCTTCTATCATTATCATATTTAGGTTTCCTACAATCCAATGCTTTATGACCCATACCATGGCAATTATGACAATAAAAGTCCTTAACATGATTAAATGACTTGTTTGTACAATATATTTTCATAGGAGCTATTTCATTACATGAAAAATACTTACCTCTAAATTCATACATGGTTTCCTTAAGAGATTCCACTTGCTTTGGTTCATCCAATATCTCAACTCGCTTGTCTTGTCCAAGTTCTTTAGGTTTATCAGAAGATTGACTGGATTCAATCTTATCATCAGATTTATCTTTTTCTTATAGATCTGATCTAATCTTAGGTGTAAGGTCCCTCCTCACACGTACTTATTAAATATGAATTTCTTTGTTAAATTTGTTGTAGGAGGTTTGAATGGATATGAAGTTATGTTTTATGTTGTGAATGTCCTAATGAAATTTAGAGTAGTTGATACATCCATGTTTTAATACTTAGTGATTCGAGAACTACATTATCTCGACTAATTAAACATTAAAATTTCACTAACAATGATACAAGGAAATTTCACCTAATTATAAGGGTGTTGATTTTGGTACCTTGATGATTAAGTTAGATGCATTCAAATAGTTCATTATTCCTTAATTGGTGATGTTTATGATGTTTAGGTATATGCATGCCTAATGATGATTATTCTAGTATTTTAATCCGAATTAATTAATATGTTAGGTTATATTGATTTTCTAATTATTGATGATTAAATGCATGTAGAAATGAGATAGGGTAATTTAAATAAAGAAATTGATGTTTTGATTAATGTGACTTTTCTAGACAAGTCTTGAAAATATGCATGAGATTTTCTTGAGCTACTAATGTGTGCAATGAGTGTGCAAGATATTTTAGCTGAAAAATTTAATAGAGAAATGGTACTGAACCCTATGTACCATTTGTGGAAACTAGGGTTGAGTCTAAAAAAAGATGCAAACCCCATTGTTCATATTTTATTTGTATTGTGGATTGAATGAATGTATCATTTTGTAATCATTAAGTGTTAATGTTTGGTAACAATAATTTTATGGTGTCACTTGACACTTGTGAATTGTATATGCATTCCAACATGATAGTTACGGTTAACCAAGTAACCTAAAGCTCTAAGTCAAACTAGGTTAGTGACCTTTTTGCTAATTAGTTAGTAATCAAGGTTAATTATTCTAATCAAGATTAGTGAGTAACCTACTTTTTGAAGGTTTTTAGTAAGTCCTAAAATTTCCTAGCTTTTGATAGGTCCCTAATTAGTCCTTAAGGACAAAAACCATGAAATATAAGTACCCAAGGGGTATGGGTATGGGTTGAGGGCATTTTATACCCCCCTAGCCCCTTTTGTTGACTTCTATGGTCACTCAAAAACCCAATTTATACTTTATTGCGAAAATTGAGTGTTTCATCATGAGTTGGATAACTTTAACTCCACCTTCAAGTCAACCTTATGTCTCGTTGATTTAGAAGACTCTAGAAACTTTAGGCAAGTGGGAAGTTATTTCTTTTTAGAGTGGTTGAGTTTAGGATCTTATTTAGACACAATTTTGAGAGGGTTTGGAGTGTTCACCTGATCTAATTTCTAGGATCTAGGACTATTAAATATAATGTTAACCAATTACATAAAGTTAATTTTAAAGCTTTAATAAAGCAAAATTAATGTAATTGTAAATAAGAAAACACAAGATGAGTTGATAGAAAGAGAGATAGAGACACAACACATTTGATTTCGGAGTTCATCCGGGAAGGTCTACATCTCGGAGTCCAGCTCCAATAGGGTGATCAATCCGATTAACTCCAATAAATCAATACAAATGATTTGTGACAATTCCCTTCAAGCACACGTAGAAAAATTCCTCTATGTGCAGAAAAAATCACTAAGTCTCCAAATACATAAAATCTCTCTCACCATTTGCATAATTTCTCCCTTAACTTTCATGCCTTCAAAAGGCCCCTAACCCCTATTTTTATACCAAACAATGTCTAATAATAGGGAAAAATATATTTAGACCCTTACAATAGTCCCTCCTCAAAATGAGACTCATTTCTATTTTATAAATTTGTCCTTATTTACTAATTTCCTTTACTTAGACAAGAGGGAATCAGACTTTGATACACTTTAAATAAAATCTTCGCTAATACTATCACAAGCCACTCATGTGGTACAATGGTAGTGAGCATTTTGAGGAGGTGCAAGCAAGAGGGAGGTTAGTGGTTCCAACCACCACATCGGCCTTTGGCTTTTAGCCCAATTTAGCAGCATTCAAAACAATAAAACAAACATCGGTGACATATGTTTCAAATGGTCATTGGTGGTGTAATGGCCACCAACCAAATTTTAGGGATTGGTGGTCATGTGTTCAAAACTTGACGCCACTACCAAATATTTATTATTTTATTATTTTTGTTTTTTTTGTTTTTAATTATTATTATTTTTTTCCACCTCAAACTTGAATCGAACATATCTTTCACATACAAACTCCATTTTTGACGAAATGAACGCCGCTGGAAAGGTCTTGACAAGATCTTCAATTTGAAATCCATTGTTGACCACTTTTGAGATGATTATTTTTTCACCTTTTGATGACCTTTGTACCTAGTTTGACCAAACTTTGATTGGCTATAACTTTTGCATACAAACTCCTTTTTTGCCCATTTGAATTGCGTTGGGTGCAAAATTTTGAAGACTTTAAAATGATGTTGATTGTTGTAGTTTTGGAGATACTTCAATTTTTGGTGAAAATATCCCCCGGATCAAGCCTCCCCACTAAGAAGGTTTTAGATCACTGACACTTTAGATTACTTGGAAAGGAGGTGAGGGTATTTCTCCCTCACTTTACCAATCTCCATCCATCTTGCTTTTCTTGGATGCATCCCCTTCAATCCCACTCAGAGGTATTCAACTAGTCCTCTTCATGAAGTTCTAACATTCCTATCAAGGATGACATCTTCTCGCAATTCTGTCATATACTTTGGTGAAAGATCATCAATCGATGGAACCTGAACACTAATGTCTTCATCCAAGATCATTGGAGGCTCATACAACTTCAGATTCTCAACATTGAAAACTAAGTAAGTTTGCATGTATGGAGGAAGATTAAAGCAGAAGGCATTAGTACCAATCTTTTCCAAGATTTCAAAAGGACCATACCTGATAGGCTTGAGCTTCCTTCCTTCACCTTGCATTCTTTCCTCACTGATATGTAACCAAACTCTATCACCAACTTGGAACTGATGATCAATGCGATGCTTATCATGGCGAGCCTTGTATTTTGCTTGGCTTTTCTCCAACTGTGCTTCTACTACCTGATGGATTGCTTGGACCTTCTGGATGAACTTCAAAACCCTTTCTGCATCATGGTGTCCATCAATGATATTGTCCTTTCCAAAAGCAAAATCCGTTGGTGTTTTTGGCAAATAACCGAAGCAAGTCTCAAAAGGAGACCTCTTTGTAGAAGAGTGTGCTACATGGTTGTAAGCGTGTTGCACATAGTGAAGACTTTCATCCCATAACTTAGGATGCTTGCTATAGTAACCTCTAAGTAGATGCACAATTGTCTTGTTCACTACCTCTATCTGTCCATCAGTCTATGGATGGAAGGCTATACTCTTCTTCAACTTGGTATGCATGAGTTCCCATAAAGATGACCAAATTTCCCCTAAGAATCAAGAATCTCGATCCGATACAATGGAAGTGGGTAACCCAAAATAAACCCATACATTTTGAAAGTACAAATGAGTAGTCAGTTCAGTAGTGACTTGCTTTTTACAAGGCATTAAAATACACATTTTGCCGAACCGATAAACTACTACATACAAATAATCATGACCCTTCCTAGACATAGGTAAACCCCCCACAAATTCCATAGACACACTTTTCCATGGACGAGATGGTACAGGTAATGGTGTGTACAAACCAAATTTCCTATTACTTGGCTTACTGGTTGCACACATTACACATCCTTTTATATACTTGGTAACAATTTCCTACATACGAGGCCAGTAACAATATTTTTGCAATTGAGCTAATGTCTTACTTACCCCAAAATGTCCTGCAATCAAAGAGGTGTGTGCTTCATGGATTACATGTGCTTGTTCATCTTTACGAATGTAGAGTTTTCCCAAGTGGTACAAAAAATTATCCTGCACATGGTAATCTTTCTCTTCCACATGTTTACCTTGGATTAAAGTTGCATAGATATCCTTAAAGTCCTCATCATTAGAATATTGTTCCTAAAAAATTTCATGAACCATAGAACTATTCTGAAGGATTATCAAAGCATTCTTAATAGGAGGCCTAGAGAACATATCTGCTACTTTGTTATGGGAACCCTTTTTATACTTAATTACCAAATGAAACTATTGTAGAAAACCCATCCACCTAAAATGCCTACTCTGTTGCAACTTAGATTGTGAGTGCAAATATTGTAGTGACTGCTGATCTGTGTGGATTATAGTTTCCATTCCCATTCAGTAGTGCTTCCATTTTTTAACACTTTGAACTAAAGCTTAAAGTTCCTTATCATAAGTAGGATAGTTACTTACTACTCCTAAAAAAGTCTCAGAGTTGTAGCAGACTAGTTTACCTCCTTGCATGAGTACAACTCCCATGGCAAACCCGCTTGCATCTGTCTCAATCTCAAATGGTTGATGTAAATCTAGTAAAGCTAGAACTGGTGCAGTGCTCAACCTTTCCTTCAAAGTGTCAAAAGCCTTCTGTTGTGGACCTCCCCACTAAAACGTTGCCTTGGTACTAGTCAATGCATGCAACAGTGATGCAATATAAGAGAAGTTTACAATGAACTTTCTCTAGTACTGAACTACACCTAAAAAGCTCCCAACTTCTGTAACTGTACTTGGCTTAGGCCATTTTACAATACATTCAACCTTCACAAGGTCTACTTTTAATTGACCATTTCCTACGACATAGCCTAAGTACACTAAGGATGTCTTTGCAAATTCAAATTTTGACATCTTTACATAGAGTTTTTCTTTTCTCAATACATCAAGTACTTTTTTTACATGAATTACATGATCACCCCAAGACTTACTAAATAGAAGAATATCATCTAGATAGACAATGACAAAATCATCAATAAAAGGATGAAAGACATCATTCATGACTTTCATGAATGTAGCTGGTGCATTACAAAGCCCAAATGGCATAACCAACCACTCATAAAGTCCCTGTTTTGTCTTAAAAGTAGTTTTCTAAATATCATTTTCCGCTATTCTTATCTGATGATATCTACTACGTAAGTATAGCTTAGTGAAATAAATTGCATGTTTCAACTGATCAAGAAAATCATCAATTCTTGGAAGAGGGTACCTATTCTTTACTGTTATCTTGTTCAAAGCCCTGTAGTCAATGCACATTCTCTAAGTCCCATCTTTCTTTGGAACCAACACAATAGGAGAACCACAAGGAGAAGTACTAGGATGGATAACTCCTTTCTCCACAAGCTCTTGAACTTGCTTCTTTATTTCCTCATTTTGTAAGACTAATAAATTATACATGCCGATATTAGGAAGTGATGCTTTTGGCTGAAACTAAATTTCATCTTGTATCTCTCTTTTAGGAGGCAGTCTTTTTGGTTCCTAAAACAAGTCATCGTAGGTAGAAACAACTTTGACCATTTCATCTTTATGTTTTGGATCACATCACTTAAATGCCTCAGATGTTTCATCTTCTTTGGCTTTTACAAGCATTAACACAAAGTTCTTACTAGAGTTGACTAACCTTTTCATTTGACCAACATTAACTAGTTCCAGATTAGTCTTAACCTTATGAGCCTGTACAATGTATTCAATTTTATCTTTAAACAGATGATACTTATTTTCTCCCCTATAGAAGATAGCTTGTCGATCATATAAATAGGGACTCCCAAGTACAAGACCACAAATATCTAGAGGGACTACATCAACTTCTACCTCATCTACGAAGTTTGCAGTGATAGCAAATCTTAACTTAGATTGCTTGGTTACCTGTAATTGCGCATCATTGCAAACCCATCCAAGAGGATATGGCTTTGGATGAGGTGTTGTAGTCAGATTGAGCTTCTTAACAATTTCCTCAGATATCAAATTAACTTGAGAACCTGTATCAAATAATGTATTAACCTTATTTTGCTTGATGACAACTCAAATGTGAAACAATTCATTCCTTTTCTTATCATTCTTAGGAGAAGAATATTTAGTTGTACTTGCACTTATGGTAGAAGAACTAATAGTTGATGAACGAGAAATACCTTTTCCTTTACCTTGGATCCCGGTAGCAACGGTCTTTGTTTCATCTTCGGAGTCAGATCCAAGATCCTGTTGAGCTACAGTAGCAGTCTTTTGTTTGCCTTTATTTCCACCAAATCACTTTGGCCTCTTTTCAAGATGCAGCTTCCAACACTTAGAATCATCATGCCCTTCTTTCTTGCAATGTGAGCATGTGGGTTTCTCACCCTCTTTCTTTACTATAGCTGTCTTTTTACCCTCCCCTTTGCCTTTGGAATTTTCCTCAAACTTAGATGACCTTTTGTCAGACTTATCAATGAAGGTACCCTTACCTCTTGACTCTAAATGTGTTGCTTGGACACATACTTCAGCCAAATTACAAGGATTCAAGATGAGAATAGAGTGCCTTAGGTAAGAATGAAGACCATGTATATACTTGAGTAAAGTTTCTTGGGTATAAAATGGGAAATTTAATGAAATAACCCTTTTACAAAACTCATGGGTGTACACTTGGATAGTTTGACCTTTCCCTTGCCTAAAATGTTTCCAGCTCATTATTAATTGCTGCATATGGCCTAGGGGATAGAATTGCTTTTTAAAGCACTAACAAATTCTGACCAAGACATATTTCACTTACCATGTTGTGAAGTTTCATGCTGGGTCCTACTCTCCCACCAAGTTAGAGCTACACTGCCTAACCATAGAGTGGCTAATTGAATTCTATCGACATCATCTACAAGGTTTTGGACTCTATAGTAGACTTCTACTTGTTGAATCCAGCCATCTAATTTCTCAGCATTTAACTCTCCACAATATTTTGGCAAGTCAAATTTTACATCCAACTTTATTCGAGGCTTATGTCCACCCTTAAAAATATTAGAAGACTTAGAATGTGTAGAAGAAGGAGAAGAAGGGGGAGAAGGAGAAGAGGGAGATGAGGGAGGAGATGGAGGCTCATGATCAGGATCATGATCAGCACCTTACTTTTTCCCTTTGTCATCACGAGCTGCACGCCTTTGCATCTTCTGTTCTCTTTCTTGTAACAAAACTTCTACCATTGTTTGCAAACTCTAGAGAGTCTTCTGGACATTTTGATCTTTTGAAACTTGTCCACCACCTTTATCTTCCATCTGAAATGGTGGATTAGCTCCTCATTTTCTAATCTCAAGATTATATTCTTCAAGATCACCTTTGCCTTGATTCAACCTAGATCTTGTTAACATTCAAATCTGCAATACTAGTCCAACAAAGCTCTAATGCCAAATTTGATCTGATTTCTAGGATCTAGGACTATTATAGATAATGTTAACCAATTACATAAAGTTAATTTTAAAGCTTTAATAAATCAAAATTAACGTAATTGCAAATAAGAAAACACAAGATGAGATGATAGAAAGAGAGATAGAGACACAACACATTTGATTTCGGAGTTTATCTAGGAAGGACTACATCTCTGGGTTCAATAGGGGGACTGATCTGATTAACTCCAATAAATCAATACAAATGATTTGTGAAAATTCCCTTCAAGCACATGCAGCAAAATTCCTCTATGTGCAGGAAAAATCACTAAGTCTCCAAATACATAAAATCTCTCTCACCATTTACATAACTTCTCCCTTAACTTTCATGCCTTCAAAAGGCCCCTAACCCCTCTTTTTATATCGAACAATGTCTAATAATAGGGAAAAATATATTTAGACCCTTACAATATTCCCTTCTCGAAATGAGACTCATTTCTATTTTATAAATTTGTCCTTATTTACTAATTGCCTTTACTTAGACAAGAGGGAATCAGACTTTGATATACTTTAAATAAAATCTTCGCTAATAATATTACAAGCCACTCATGTGGTGCAATGGTAGTGAGCATTTTGAGGACGTGCATGCAAGAGAGAGGTCGGTGGTTCCAACCACCACACTGGCCTTCGACTTTTAGCCCAATTTAGCAGCGTTCAAAACAATAAAACAAACATCGGTGGCATATGTTTCAAATGGTTGTTGGTGGTGTAACAACCACCGACTAGATTTTAGGGGCCAGTGGTCATGGGTTGAAAACTCAGCACCGCTACCAAATATTTATTATTTTATTATTATTATTATTTTTGTTTATTATTATTATTATTATTTTCCACCTCAAACTTCAATCGAACATATCTTTCACATACGAACTCCATTTTTGAGGAAACGAACGCCGTTGGAAAGCTCTTGACAAGATCTTCAATTTGAAATCCATTGTTGACCACTTTTGAGATGATTATTTTTTCACCTTTTGACAACCTCTGTACCTAGTTTGACCAAACTTTGACTGGCTATAACTTTTGCGTATGAACTCCTTTTTTTCCCATTTGAATTGCATTGGGTGAAGAATTTTGAAGACTTTAAAATGATGTTGATTTTTGGAGTTTTGGAGATACTTCAATTTTTGGTGAAAATATCCCCTAGATCATCACCCAACCTCTAGTTTTAGAATAGAATTCAAAATTGAAGGAGAAGTAGAGGAAAGCAAGCTCATCTCAAATTTGTTCATTTGTCATAACATAATTTTTGATGGTAGGAATACTTCACCTCATTTGGTTTATGTTGTGTTTCAAGTTTTATTTTGATTGCATATGTATGTTCGTGTGTGTGTTGAGTATGTTTGGGAGGGATTGCAACTGGTTTTCTTAAATGTCTTTCCTTTGTGTTTTATTTGAAATTTTGAAGGGATTGTATGGGTTGTATTGGTATTACTCACCCTTAGATAGGGCAGAAGTGGCCATGTACAAGGGAAGGTCTTTAGTTGGATTCTGACAATGTAGAGGCTCTTCTCAGAATGAGAAGAGGGAGAGAGGGGTAGGGTGTTATGGGCCCCTACTCGTTAATTCAAAAACCACGTATGAGTTTTGGAATGTAAGAATGGAAGAATAGAAGTTCTCCAGTTATAGCCCCAAAAAGACACTTGTTTTAGTGTTGTGTCTGATGTCTCTTGTTGGAAAAATTCACCTTCTCTCTAGTCTAGTTCAATGTCAAACCTATTATGCAAACCTGGGATGGGAGTGAATGTCTGATTTTTTCTTCATGTTATGATTAGTTGTCTCCCAGTCAATTTTTTCTCTCTCCATGAACACCATGATGTACTGCAAAATTCATAATGGATCCCTTGTTAAGGGCCAAGAAGGAAATTCATAATTGTGGTTGGATTTAAATTATGTCAGGAGATTTCTCCTCGTGATGATATCCTGTGTAAAAATGTTTTTTTTTTAATAACTTATTGTTGAAATGGAAACGATGTCATGTCAATTAAAAAATGATTGAGTAATATCTTTTCTTATGATATTGCTAGTTCATTTCATTTTTTGCATATGTTCCTTAAAAATTGGATGCAATGATGTTTACCCTTCTAGTTGCATTCTTATAGTTCAAATTTGTATTCATTAGATTAATGTTGATTAGAGGAAATGATGATAAGCATAAAGCTATTCAATTCGATTCCAAACTGTGTTGAGAAAATACAATTATATGAACGATATTTTACTTTGTATTTTTGTAATTTATTAAGAAGAAGAAAATAAGTCCTTTTGAGTGCATCAAAATAACATCAAACATTATGCTATTAATTTTCCTAGAGATTTGTTTTTAAAAAAAAACTACATTGTCATGCAAATTTGATTGCTTTGAAAATATAACACTTTAGAAAAGATGAGACTCAAAACAAGAATTACCATCCTAGAGCAATATAAGCCCTCTATTTTTTCTATGAGGAAAATTCTAAAATCTTCTTAGAAATAGAGAATATTCCATTATGATCCCATTTGGTATATTTGAATACCTTTTTAAAAAAAAAATTACAAATTAAAAAAATTAATAAGCTAAGGCTAAGTGTCCTGCCTTATCCTATTTTTTTTCTTACCAACAAAACTTTATTGCATTACTTTTCAAATCATCCTCCACATGGGTGATGACATCATCCACCCTCCCATCTCCTCAAAAAGGGGTGCATTAACTATAGTGCATAGGGATGCGATTTTAGTTGTAAGAAATCAGATATAGAAGTTTCCTCCTAAAATCTAATTTGTGGAGGAGGCTTGTTGTCTTGTCAGACCTGCACATTCCCCTTTATGTCTATATCTTGGACCACGTGAAGTAAGGGAGTTTGGGGATAGGTTTGGGGTAGTCAATTTTGGTGGGAAGAATGTATTAAACTTAAAACAAAACAAAAAAATCCCCTTGGCCACCTCTTTTTCCTAAAAACTAAGTGCCACAATTAATGCAGGGTAGATCACCTTTTTTTGAAAGTCAAAGGAAGTTCTTGGGATCATGTGTGGAGACTAAGAAGCCACCGAAGGCATTGGTAAGGAGATTAAAGGAGTTAAGGTGGCTAGGATTACGTTAAGTTAGGTAGGTAGTGTAGGGTTGGGGGTATAGTATGGGTTAGTATGTGTTTTTTTTGTGTGTTAGGATTATATTTGGGGTATATGGCATGTGTGCTATGGTTAGTATGGGGTTTAGGTTAGTTAAGGGATAATTAGAGTTAGATGTTAGAAAAGTAGTATCTAGTATTTAATCTTATGGAATCATCTAGTTCCAAAAAAAACTATAAAATATATTATTTGAACCAATAAGATTGAAATTTTTTTTCAGTTGTAAGTTTTTTTTATAAATTTTGAATATTTTGATTGTTTTTTGAAATGGAAAAAAGCTATTTAACTAAAATCTTATTGGCCCTCATTAATAACAGCAAGGGGGATAATTAATTTTTGAAAAAAAAAAAAAAATTAAATTTAAAGCTCAAACTTTTAGCATTAATTATGCAATTAATGAATGAAAATATCATAGAAGATGATGTGACACTACATTTACTTTATCATTTAAAAATTTAAGAATTTAAATTCTTTATTATGATTGGAAATATCATAAAAGATAATGTGACACTACATTTACTTTATCATTTAAGAATTTGAGAATTTAAACTCTTTATAAAGTTTGGATATATATTGAAAAACTAGAATAGTATTTAATTAAAATCTTATTAGATCTAACTAAATATTAATGGAGAAATTCAATTTTTAAAATAAAAATTCAATGAAAATTTAAAATTCTAACTTTTTCTATTAATTGTGCAATTAATATAATTATTATAAAAGATATGTCATACCACACTTCACTTTAGCATTAGTCAAATTAATAATAATAATAGAATGTGCTAACTCAAAATTTTTTGATTCATTTTGTCCATAAAGCATTATCTTTTAAAATAATTAAAAGTAATAAAAATTAAATAATGTAACAACGAATTTTAAAAACTAAAAACTAAATAATGTTACAAAGAATTTGAAAAAGGTAGTTATTGTAAGTACAATTATGTTTATTGTTTCTGTATTTAAAATTTAAAATATCTTATATCATTTTTGGGTGTCAAGTTGTTCATTAAATATTTTTTTATAAATAAAAACTTACAATGCTAATTACTAATGATATTTTGCAATATATATTGAGAACTATTAAAAAAATTGTCTTTTATTGAAATGTACCTATTTTCCCATGTGAATGAATATAATTATATTATTCAGTCATTAAATATAAATTTTAGTTCTAATATTAATTCAATTTATTTAAAATATATAAGCTTCTCAATTCTATTAGTTAAATATTCTTTACATTTTTCAATATTTTTAGTTAAATATTTATTATTATCAAATACAACCTCTTACCATTAGATGAAAACGTCCTTCAAATTTTCAATAGTTCTCCTAAAAGTTCAAAAAAGGATTATACATACACAAATTCTATTTATTTTTCCTTCAAACTTGTACTCATAATTACAAAAAAATAACATATCATGCTTCATTTCTATTTATGAATTAAAGACCAACACCCAAAACTTCTTTCCATGTAGATATATTAAATTAGCTTTCCCTTGGTGGTAAAATCTGATAGTTGCATGAGCAAGGATGCGGCGAATAGAATTTCATTATCCATTAGATGTCTAATCTTCCACATTAGATTGTGGCTCTGATCGTGCTGGCATCTCTTTTTTTAATATAAATGGAATTATCAAACATATATTTCCTCCTAGAATTAGGGTAGAAACAATATCTTGTAAAACAAGGGAAAAAAGGATAAACAAAATGCTCTTCTGCTCTATTTCTCCCATACTATGCCCCCTGTTATGAGTCAACCCACATTGATATGAGACAATGAGAAATCAAATTTCATCTGGAGGAGCTTCGATTCATAACGAAGTACACTCTTCAATCAAAAGCTCTTGGTCCCTCATTAGCCCATTTCCCCTCACCCCATTCACCCATCACCACATTTTTCTTTCATGGTGGGACAACTTCAAAGTTTTCATTGTCAAAGGTAGACAAATATACTTTTTTCTACCATAGCTTGTAAAAGTAGCTACTGCAGCCTTTCTAGAGCTCATGACGAGAACATGTTTATTTTTCAATGCTAAAGAATATCGCTCTATCAAATACTTTATTAGGTATACAAATTGTATTTAATGCTTGTTTATCTCTGTCTCTCGAAAGTGTATTTCTCTTATGAGGTGAAAAATATGGAGGCATATCATGCAAGTGGCCTACCTTAAAATAGAGCTCAAAAGGCCTCGAGTACTACAAGAGTAGAAAGGGGCCCACTCTAATTCTCATTTATCTCCAATTTTAGTATGTATAATAAATAATTAAATAAAATTAATAATCAAATAGAACAATAATATCAAAAATAATATTGTGATTATAAATAAAGACATGATAAAATAGTAAATATAATTTATACATTTATAATTAATGTATTAAATATATTTATAATTAATTTAATTATTTTTAATATTTATTAATTATTTAAAAATAATATTTAATTTTCATTGGAATGTAGAGATTATTTCTTTTTTGAATATATTTTTGATATTAGATAACACTAAACATTAAGTTTTTATTATATTTATATTTATTTTTAATTCAACCATATTTTATGGTTATTATTTTTCTACACAATGCAAATTGAACAATCATAAATATATTCTTAGAAATTATAAAACTTGTAAACAAACATTTCATATCTCACAAACTCAACTTCATAGATCTCTAGACTACGACACATTTAATATCTTAAAATCATCAAATTCGGCGGGAACTTTGGTGCTTGCGCCTCTTGTTTTAGATGATAATTAGTTGTTAGAAAGTGTGTGTTAGTGAAGTTAGTTTAGGATAAATTTAGGATTTGTTCTTTTTGAGTTTTAATGTTAGATTAGTTTTTTAAAAATAGTTTTGAATTAGTATTACTTTTTAAGATTGGTATTATACTATGATGTTAATTAAGTTGTGTTCAATGTTAATTTATATTTTATGAAATTTTATATTTAAATTTAGATGTTAGAATTTAATTAAAGTTTAGAGTGGTTAGACAATAACTATATTAAATTATCATTGTTTTCAAATTTTAACTGGAAGCTTCATTGATATAATCAATTGTTAGGTTTGAAATTAGTCTTTTTTTTTTTATAAATACAAATATAGCGAGAATTTAAATTTGGTTTATTAATTGTTTTGCTACATGTTTAAGATATGATTGTTATTAGACTAAGTTTAGAAATTTAATGGCTATCATTTTGTTTCAGTTGTTTAAACCTATTTAATTAAGTGGTAAATAGTGTTTCATTTTGAATACTAAAGTACTAAATTCGAAAATATAAAAGTGGTAGGTTGAGAATAGGAATTAATGTATTACTAAACAAATATCGAAATCAATTTGATAATGAATGTTTGAATATGGTTATTGTTAAATAAGAATTCTTAGTAGTTAAGCAAAGGGTAAGATGGAAAAGGGATTAGTTTGTAATTTTATGTTAGTAACCTTTTTATTTGGTTTTAAATCTTTTTATGATGATTATAGAAATTGTGGCATTGAGTATTTTTCAACCTAGAGGGAGATCTATAAATCATGAAAAGTTATAATTTGACATGGTAATGTATTGTGACAAGTTGGGTTATGATAGATAATGAGTTAGGCATTGTAAATATAGCTTAATAATTAATGCCTTAATATTTTAATTAGTTCTAAATGAGTTATGATAATATCCAAATCAAGTATTAGTATGTTATGGTAGATTAATTAGCTTGAAAAAAAAAATTGGTGTGTTCTTGCCCCAAATTTTGGGCATGACATTAGGTTTCTTTGCAGACATGTTAAATAGATAACCAAGACTAGTTTTATCATAAGTAGGTCTTAGTATTAACATTGAGTGATCAAGCTTTCACTAGTAGAATTTTGGAAAATAAATGACTTCATGACTAAAAGTTTGTCATAAGAAAGAAACATTTAGTCACATAACCAAAAGTGATCAAATATTAGTAATATTTTACAATTTATAAGTACAAGTGACTAAATAAATGATCAAATAAATGACTAAATAATTGGTCACTATTAATTAGTATTTCAAATAAATGACTAAATGAATGATCAATGATTATTTTTATCATATTAATACATTCTTTTAATTTTTTATATAACTTTTGTACTCACTAATGGATTTATCTATCCTATCAATATATCATTAGTAGTTAACTTCCCTAAATATCCTTTTAACTAAAATTAAGCTAGAAATGAGCTCAAAATCACTCCAATCTGCACTCAAGCTCCTCAAAATCTATTTATAAATTCATGAAGAAAATATTTATAACCATTGACACTTCCAAAAGGAAACTCTAAGTCTATCTCTGCATATCCAAAACATAAATAATCAATCAAATATTTTATAATGTCAACATATATTTGTTATTAATCATATTAACATCATGTAATAAACATATATATATATATATATATATATATATATATATATAATATAATTTTACTTTATTATCATTATATTTAATATATTTTTAGTATTTAGTAAATAGTAGAAACTACTATTTAATAAATAATAAAACTTGAAATTAGATAATTTTATAGTTAAAAAAATCAGCCAATATGTTGCTTAAGTGTGAAGATAACCACCAGAATACAATGCCTGATGCCAAGTTTCTTCATAGGTACCAAAAAATATCACCATGACAAATAGAAAAGTTGTGTTCATGGAAAACACATGAGTTTACACATACACACACTAATGATAATGACTTGAACTTTATATATGATTATATTACACTTCATGTTGCAATATTTTCTTATTTTAAAGCCTTACACCATAATTTATCCATTGTTTTGGGTCTTATTAGCAATATCACATAACAATCAATTAATCCATTAGAATTGTCACATATATACAATTAATCGCAAATAGTTAATATTGTTTAGTTATAGGAATAATGATAAATTGGATCATAAAATATATATTCCATTACATGTAATGGATGTCATACCTTAGAAACTAATTTTCTCCTAATCTCTCAAATGGTCAACAAAGCCCTAATTTAGTAGGCATTTATAGTCCTAATTGACTCTACTTGATTTAAATATCAATTGTAGAAAATCATTAATCTACAGTGATCACTTAACATTGATAAATTCATGAATATGGACATCTTGGCTATTAAACCCACTAAATCAATTAATTTAATTAAAAGGCCCTAGTACTTTGATTAAATTAATTTCTCTTTTTAAATCACATGAAACATAAATTTATTTATTATTTGAATTATTTGAATTTAAATATTTAGAATATGAGACACAATTTTAATAAAATCTCCAAAATCTCTTTTTGACTTAAAAAATGGAAACAATGAGTTAACTTGAAAATAAGAAGGAAACAAATCAATTAACTCTCTGTCAAATGGAAACTTCAATTTCAAAATGAACACTTATTCGATCTCCACCATTCATTTAATTTGATATACATCTATTTATTCTTGATTTATCTATAAATTGGGAACTTTGTCTCTCATTTGAGAGGATGCAATTTCTAAGTAAAGAAACTCTCTCTATTTGAGTACTCCACATTTGTGCATTCAAAAGATTTGTTGCATTCTCATTAAATACTTATATTTTATTTGTTAAATTGAATACATGTTCTAGCTTAAATATTTTTTTATTATTCTTAGATTAAATTTGCATTTTATCTAGTTTAGATTCATTTACTTGCAAAGAAAATCTTAGATTAATCTTACATTTATTTTCTTTACAAATCCTTTGTTCTTTTTAAATTTGTGGTCACTAAGCTCTTGATTTGTGAGCTACATTTATTTTCTTTACAAATCCTCTTCTTTTTCAATTTGTGGTCACTGAGCTCTTGATTTGTGAGCAACAATCTAAATCTTGACCATGTTGAAATGTGTATAGGGACATTTTTACACATAATATTAAATTAGCATTCCTCTACCAATGGAATGAATTAAAAAAATACAAATTTAGCTAATGTTAGTAAGAAGTGAAAATGTATAGGTTATTCTTATTTTCTTTAATTAATCATGAAAATTAATTAAGAGATCAATTGAAAAATAAAAAAGTTGTATTTATTTTTTAAAATAGAGTAAAATCTAAAACATGAATTTGATCTTTTAAATGAAAATTCAATTTTTGTTTATGTTGCTTTATTTTTTACCTTAATATAATAATATTAAAAGTACATAAAAGAATCCTTAATTTAGAAATGTTAGACGTAAAAAATATTAATAAAATTAGTATTAATATTTTACTAAATACTATATAGTTATAAATGATTATTAAAGAACTAAATGACCTTTATTATGTAATTAATAGGTTAAAATAATATCAATGTTTTATCTTGAAGTTGAAAATGCAACTAAAGAAAGATCATTATTATTTTATTTTTAATAAAAATATTGCATTTAAAAATCAATGTATAGGTAGATTTGTTATTTGATTTAGACTAGATTTTAATTTTAAATATATAATTTAAATTATGCATTTTAGAATGTAAGATTAAGATATAAAATCACATGAAAGTTAATACAAGAAATTAAAATATAAAATAAAATATAATATAATATATTAAAATATTTCTAGAACCCTAAATTTTGCAACTCATCTTTATATTCTACGAGCACAATAGAGAATTTCTAAACCCCATTTGAGCTATATGGACCATATAGGGAATCAAAACCTAGACCTTGCAAGAGATTACAAGTGATTATCGTAGGATTGTTGGCACTATCACTCAGAAAATGAATTGTTTTAAAATGGTCATTTCAAGTAAGTAATTTTGAGAGATAATCCACAATCTCCTTGACTATAAATTTATTTCTAAAAGTTTGTCTATCAGTGCACTTCATTCTTATTATCCACTTTAGATAATAGTATATTGGATTAGGTTTCTCTAAATTTTTTTCTATTATTTTATTTTATTTTCTCTCCCCAAACATTAGTCCATCTTATAAATATAGTATCATAGTAGCAAGTAGTTGAAGTTTGTACATAAGTTTCCAAAAAATCAAGGGCATCCAAAAATAATTAGGTGTTGTTGCAAAATCACATTCTAATTTGTTTTGAATTTAGTGAGATTGACAATTAGATTGACGAAGAAATTCTATAAAATTCATTCACAGTACATTTGCCTCTTCCGATTGCTTGCTCAAATCAAGAAATGAAAGAATGTAATTGAAGGATAAAGATTGTACACATGCTCATAACCTATATAGAAGTAGTGTAGAGAAATAACCATTTTGTCTCAAATTATTTCAAGAAAATGAAATACCTTTGCTAACATTCTTCTAGCTCGTGCTTAAAAGAGGGTTTGGTACAGGGTATGAACTTACATTAGATTATAATTAGAGGATTTTCATTTGAAATAACATTAATCAAAATGCTTCAATGGAAGTATGAAATTCTTTGATGTATGGACAATTCATGTCATCTTTTTAAATAGGTATTATCTTGTAGACTCTATATCAACTCTTTGACAAAATGCTTCAAAGAGATGCCATCTCATGGAATGCATGCAATTAGTTTGACAAAATGCCCTCGAGAGATGTTATATCATAGAATATAATGACTACATGATATTCACAAAATGGATCTGGTGAGAAACCTTTTAAAAAGTCTAAGAAGATGTACTTTAATAGTTGTAAAGCCAAATATGTTGTAAGTGAGCTTGTCCTTTAGATGTTCTACTATAGTAATGCAATTGTTAATGTTTTTTTCTCATCAAATCTATTTTTGAAAAATTTCCTTTGTATTTTCACCATAAACTCTAATATTATCATGTTGTGCATCAAAGGTTATTTATTGTGTATTGTCTGCAAACTTCATTGATCAAAAATACAAGAGTTTCACATTCTTCAAAACCTCATATTGATGATATGACTAAGATAGATCTTTAGCTGATGACTGGAAAAGTGATTTATCCTATAGGCTTAAGCATGTTACCAAAAAGGTGGCTCTTTGTTCATTTATGATTAAATGTAAGAAAAGGGAAAACACATATGCGAAGCATTATCCTCCATACAAGAGAAGTAATGAATAGCTTATGGTTTAAACTCTATACATTTTCTGGACTAAAAGTTTTAAAAGTATGCTAGGCTTAAAAAATGGATGTATATTTCTCGAGAAATAGTTGTTGGAGTCATGTGTTAACCTATGGAGGTTTGAAGGATTTGCATTGTCTCATTATTTATTTTTTGGTATTTTATTTTTGAACTTTATTACTTGTTAATTTTATGTGATGGATCCCAATTTTTTTTCTAATGATGGTTGATCTCTTTCTCTCGAGTTTTGACTACCATTTTGATGGCTTGTGATTGTCCAATCTGCAATTACAATTGCATGTTTATAGATTTGATATTTGGAGTTCTAATGTAAGATTCTTTGTGTAGCTTTAATAAGTTTCCTACTATTTTTTGGTTTGAGTTAAACATATTTATTTTTTGGTGTTTTTTTTTTTAACTTCCTTATGTTTTAATATTATTTGAAGGACCATAGTTTGCTTTCTAGTGTAATTTTATCTTCTCTTGAGTTCTGACTACCATTAGTGTGGCATGTGATGCTCCATACTAAAAGTACAACATCTTATTTGAATTTGTAATTTTAACTTAATATTTTTTGTGTATTTTTCATAAATTTCCCAGTATCGGGGAATTTTTTTTTCTAGGAATTTAATAATTTAGTGCCACTAATCCTGTCAAATCCACATAGCGATTACACTTGGGCTTATATAATGTTCTAAGAAACACCCATAATTGAATGTAGTTTACTATTTTTATTAGAAAATAAATCCAAATTTTAAATTTAAACCACCAATTCTAGTTTGAAAGTCTCATTGCAAGTTCTTTCCAGTCTTCACTGACACATGCTTTTGAGGCTCTTTGTATGCCTTCAATTACTATATGTATTTCTATTTGTTAGTGACATAGTGCTTAATTCTATCTTATGTACTTCATTTGATTCTAGGGTTCTCTTTTTGTAGAACATTGTATTGTTGATTATGGTCATGTTTTCTCTCTCTCTCTCTCTAGAAATGTATAAATATTAGGATGGAGGTTCTAGAGAAATGGGGGTGGTCTTAGCTCCTTTATATGATTTTATTTGAACCCTACCTTGCTAGTGGTGTGACATACGTGTGGGCTTAGTTAAATGCCTTGTGATTAGTCTAACTCTAGCTTTAGATGTTCCAATGGCTATAAAAGGAATTCCAAGGAATTCTCTTAATTAGGGTATTATAAGATAGACTTAAGATATGAAACATTTTCTTCCCTATTATTTTATTTTTAAATATTTGGGGCCAATAATGTCAAGGTAATGTATTAGGATAGAGCTTGTATAAAATGTGTGGACAAATTCAGATTTTTACTATGGTTAAAATTGACCTATTTCAAGTTTAACCCATGGTGACACACAAAGACTTGATTCATACTCTAGATCTTCCCACTGAATAATGCTACTTGCCCCAAGTCATTAGCACTACTCAAACTTTAGATTTTTGCTAAAATGTAAGCATTATTTCTATTTTTTGCTTTATCTTTCTCCTATTTACGTACATGAGGATCTCTTCTAATAGGCCTTTTACATTTACTTATTGAAAAATACTTAAGATTTGATGCTAGTTATAGTGTAGAATTCCCTGGATAGTACTTAATGTACTTCTAATCAAACATTTCAAATGTCTACATGCTTCCACTAATTATAAATTTATTATAGGAACTCCTTTTTCATATAATATCTACTCCATCAATCCTTTTCTATATAATTCTTTAACATGGAAGTCTTAAAACTACCTATGGTGCATGTTTGGAATTTTTTGGAATAAACTCAACAATTAAGGATAGATATTATGTTCTACAAGAACATTGGCAAAACCTAGATAAGTCTTTACTGAATTTTGTTCATGGTTTTTGTCTAGTTTGGGTTTTCTTAGATACATTCAAATGTAAAAGGCTAGGTTCATAGCCAAAGATAAGACCCTGGGTAAATCTAGGGCAAACATTAGGAACCTACTTGGGGCCAACATCTGCATCATATTTAGCAATAGTGATAGGATTTCATAGTAGAATAAAAGAAAGAGATGTATTTCATCTTGTTAAATTGCATAGATAGGTGTAGTGCCTACCCTCGTTCACATCTTTTCTGGACATATTATTGCTATTATTATCAGACTATGATAGACTAGTTTTATGGTTGATGGATTAGTGGTTTTGTTTTGAGACTATAAAAAATTATGTTATGGATTCAGTTGGTATATGATGAGATCATTTAGCCTTTATATTTCATGTATCCATGATGATCATTACATTGCTTTTAGTTATTGTTGATGTTTAGTAAGATGGTTTATCATCTCATGTGTTTTATTATGGATACTTACCCCATACTTGCATGTGTATGGTATGTGTGTTTTCTTATTGTATGGTGTTTCTAATGTGGTTAAGGAACGGAGTTGTAGTCATCTACTTAGTCGAGATCTACACGATGCACCACTTCCTGCCATTGTCTATTTAGCTTAGCATTATATATATTGTATGTACATGCATGGTTTTTCTGCAGGTTGTAGGTACCAAGTATCGACTTCCCTGAACTGCCAGGATGAGCGTACCCTATTACACTATCTCAATGATAAGAGAAGGGAGATAAATTCTCAAGTCCAAATCCCAAACCCGAAAACCAATTGTCCTAGTAAGGTAGGACAAGTATTTGGATATTTTACCCACCAAATATGTTGGATGACATAATTCATGATTTTTAACACTTTAGACTAATTTTGTGTGAATTGCTCTATGATGGGTTTTCATATTTTATCTTGGAGGTCTATGGTGAATTTTATATTAATTAAGTCTTAATAAATAGATTTAATTAAATAATTAATTATTTGAAGAAATTAATATAAAATATCATGATCTTTGATATTTTGATTATAATTAATTAAATGATAATTAATTGAGGAAAAAAGAATTAAATAAAAGAAAATTAGAAATTAAAATTAATAATAATAATAAAGTAATAAATAAATAATAATAATAAAAGTTATAAAAATTAAAATGAAATTTATAAATATTTAAATGGAAGTTATATAAAAAGTAAATTGGAGTTATAAGCTTGCATGGGAGTTAATGCACCCTTTTCATTTCTCTTATGTCAACAACACGGGGGTTAGTGCATCAATTAAGCACATGGTGTCTACAACCCTATGACTTATCTAGAAGGTTGGAAAAGACCCATGCTTAGTTGGTGACACCTTCTAGCTATTTCTAGAGGCATTCTAGATGTTTTTT
This sequence comes from Cupressus sempervirens, assembly GCA_028749045.1. Classification (NCBI taxonomy): domain Eukaryota; kingdom Viridiplantae; phylum Streptophyta; class Pinopsida; order Cupressales; family Cupressaceae; genus Cupressus; species Cupressus sempervirens. The sequence goes on along the minus strand of CM053793.1, from coordinate 130,841,640 downwards.
GAGAGCCTTTTATATTCAGGCATTCCTAGAAGCTTAGATATAGCATTGGACAGCAATTGGAGCATTGGAGGACTCAAGAACTCTGAAGGAGGGAGGAGCTTGCTCTGCGGGTTTTCTGAGGAAGAGTGAATTAGCATCAGAATCCGAGTAGATTTTTGTAATTTTACTTATGCTATTTCAGCATCTTGCATTCCCTATCTTCTTCGTGTCTTCCATATGTCTTTTGAGGATTTTCCTATTTTTATTGTATGCATTCTCAATATGGGTAGTTAAATTTATTTGAGAATCTTATATGCATAGATCTGAAAAGAACACGGGACTAGGGATTAAATTGTAGCCAAGCCATTAGATAAACTATTGAGTAAATTTTGAGACCAAAGGTTTATAGGAAAATTCTGAGAATTGGAATTTATATATTGTATATATATGTTTATATTTTTAAATTTGAATACATGTATGTGTGTGTGTGTGTGTGTGTGTGTGTGTCTATATGCTGTGATATTTGATTAAAATCTGTATGTGTATATATATATATATACAAACATACATATATATACATATATACTTTTATATATATATATATATATATATATATATATATATATATATATACATACATATGTATATATACATATATATTTAATTAAAAGTCAAATGACATATATTTCACAGCGAGCGAATGAACGCATTGCGATTTACATTGGAGGGAAGCATTTTTAATAAAACACAGTATAAAAATAATAATAATAAATTTGGAATGGGCAGGGGGGACATATTTCCCCACCACCACTGATGACAATGTCTATGCAGACTGCGGTACCGCAGAGTACCTGCGGTCTGCAGTGTACCTGTGATTGCAGTGTACCCTGCGATCCACAAGTCATATATATATATATATATATATATATATGTTGTGACCGGTGGTTATTAAACTCGCCATGTGTAATGTGCGGTTATCATATGTTTTATTAATCCAATTTTTTATATAATACATTTTATAAATTGATAATTATATATGTATATGTATATATATATATATATATATATATATATATATATATATATATATATATATATATATATATATATATATAAGTATATATATCTATATACATTATTAATAATAAATAATTAATATATTGATGGATGATTGGAATTTAAAGAGTAATTCTTTAATAAAAATTTATTTTATAATGTTGAGCAATATAGGTACAATTTAATCTTTTAATTTGGAAAGATGAATATGAAAAGAATTTCACTTATTATTTTGAAAATGATGGGGGTCATTATCATCAAAATGTGTATATAAAAGACATTTAGAACATTTAGAAAATTGAGTCTAATGGTTTTTGGGGAGAAACATTTATCTATTAATACAATACATGGGTTAGGTAAAACGTGAAATTTCTCCACTTGATATTTAAATTGGAAAACATAAACTCAGACCTTTACAATTAAATTCAAGTTTCTAAATTTAGCAAAACCAAAACATGTGTTTGCATTGTGTATTCTTTATCCTATTGTTTTGGGTTTTGGGTTGACTAGTGTTGACCAGTTATAGGACGTCTACCAGAGGCTTGGGAGTTATGTGATTGTGATGTAATGATGATGTTTTAATCTTGATCTTTATAAACCCAACCATGGTTATGTGATGGAATGCTCTATGTATTGGTTGTAATTACTGATTGTTATAGTTGAGACTCTTATGCATGAGACACTTGACTTAACCATTTTTGGGTCATTGATCAGTTATCCTTGGTTATTTTCTAGTCACCATGATGGGACTATAATGTGGATTTATTCTTGATGATGTCATGTTGTGACATGTTTGAGTCAACCATTTTTGCAGTCTTCAATTAGTATGATTGAGATATATTTTGGTTATTGAGAACTATTGGATACTTTTGATTATCAGTGATACTTTAGTTGCCAACAAAGAGCTGTTGTGGTCATGATTTTCTATGGATGCTTGCTCGTGGAGATTTGATGCTTTTATGCATATTTGATGATTTTATTATGGATTATCTTTTGTGATTTTGAGATTTATGATTCCATGAGCTCAGGGTAGGATATCTGCATGTATTATTGAGAAGTGGCTTGCAATGGGGGTCGGGGCCCTAAGAGGCTGCCAAGGTAACTCATTGTAAGTTGGATTAATAAGTGATAAAATTCACACCTAATACTAACTGAATGAACCTAAAAAGATAAGTGTTTTCTTCTCACCCATGCCTTGAGTGCTTGTACAGGCTAGGATGGGAGTAGTGAGAATGCATGGTTGCAACCTTGCATTCCATAGTATCCCTCATCAGTATGAGAGGATACTAGTGGCCGCATGAGATCAGTATGGACCCATGGAGTCTAGCTAACTACCAGGGTAACTTGTACGTGATAAATGTGATGACACTTTCTCGCTTGCATAGTAGGTTCCTATGTGTCATTGTGTGCCTCTGGGATTAGATGTCGATTTTTGTGTTTGGAACTTTTGAGTTAGTATACTTTTAAGATTCCTGGACTTATAGAGATTTTTGCTATGTGTTTTGGATAGCCTATTCGGGACTTGAGATTATCTCCTTAGCATGGTGAGAGTGGACCACTTAGGTACCACACAGTCGGGTAGTAGTGTATTTTCCACTCTTATCATTTGAGATTCATTGAGACATCATGGCTGATGCATCTTTCATGTTGGTGGATATGTATCCTTTCATCCATGATTAGCATATGTTAGATGATGCTATCTTATGCTTTTATTTGCATGTTAGAATACTTTTTTCATATGATATAGTATATGTTAGGAGTGACATTCCTACTATGTTAATACCGATGATCCCTTCGGTGATTTGGAATGTTACACACGGAGGGATGGCTAAGATCCACGATGGTCTAATGATGCTATTAACAGTTGGGAGGAACCGTGCACTTAGTTTATTATTTTATGATGGATTTTTTCTAAGATGATGTATCATGTGTATCATTGATTAGAATAGGATGATGTACCTTATTCTACATATGTATATTCTTTTGAGCTTTTCATACCCTATGACATGTACAGTAGATGATTGAGCATTTGAAATGTAATGTATAAACATTGGACTTATCATTATTATTTCATGTGGTTGTTGCACTAGATAGATTGATGTGTCTTTTAGATATAATTCAATGTTAAGGGATCTTAAAGAATGTAATATATTATGTATGATGGACATTACTATTGCTTCCATTATGTTGCATAAGTTATATGTGGTATTTACTTTCATGTTAAAAAAAAATGTTACCAAACTTAGTGAAATTCTAGGTCAATTCTTTGGATCCCATGATGGGGCATTACATTTGGTATCAGAGCTCGAGTTTCTACATTGGGAGCTCTAGGTATTTTGGAACAACTAGAAATTTGAACTAAAGTGTATTTGTTCAAACTTGAAACTAGGTGAACTGAAATAGAACTTGAATTGTTACTTGTATATTTTTCATACTTCAACACTTAGTTTTCAAAACTCAAAATTTTACTCGAGGTTGTGGTAGAGGCCGTGGTCATGGCAGAGCTATCAGTGTCCATGTGTCTGCCCATGAGGGATCGACTCATGTAGAGAGCAGGGAAGAGCACACTAGTAGGAAGTAGGAAGAGAGCCATAAAGAGGACCAAGCTGAGTCTGAAGAGGTTGGTTTGAGATAGATGATGCAGACTATTCTAGAACGTCTACCTCTTGTTCAAGAATAGCCCAAAGTGCATCAGGCAGAACAAGAGAATAGAACCAGATCTAAGAGTTCTCGAAAGGATTGTCAAAGGTCCATTGTGTCCACTCAGATGAAGGATCTTTCAAGATCCAAAGTTAAGCCTTTCAATGGGCAAGGTTCTAGTTATGTGGCCGAGTAGTGGCTTATTTCCCTCGACAAGATTTTTGCCATGTAGGAGTTCGACAACAATGTTAAGGCAAGATTTGTAATTACTAATGTAGAGAATTTTGGGGCCACTATGTGGACGATTGAAGAGAAGAAGCTAGGAATCGATATGAGCAGTTTCATGTGGGAACTATTCCTAGAGAGTTTCTATGAATGATTCCTACCAGAGGAATGGAAACAATAAATGGCTGATGAATTTCATAATCTTAGATAGTACGCTTTTTTAGTGACCGAGTATGAGCGTAAGTTTTATGAGCTCATGTCTTTTTTAGGGTTCAGTGAGAATTCATCTCAGTTGACACAACATTTTATTAGGGGTTTGAATAACCATATAGTTGGGGGTGTCAAGGTATTTGAGCAAAAAGCCCTCAAGGATGCGGTACATCAAGGTATCCTTGTTGAGAAAAGTGTCAACCTTGGTGAAGGAGGTTTTGTAGGAGCTATAGATTCATTTATTTCACCATCTATAGTTTCTAAGTATAAGCTAGATGCGATGAAGCAAGATCATGGTTGGAAAGTAGAACTAGCCTCAGGCATTAAGGTCTCCACAGATTCTATAGTTCATAAGTGTGGGCTTAGCTTAGGAATCTTTGATACTGCGGTAGATCTTCGAGTCATACGCCTTGGTTCCTCTGATGTGATTTTAGGCATAGACTAGCTTGGATCTCATAGAGCCCGTATAGATTGCAGGAAGAAGACTATTATGTGCCAAGATGACCAAGGGAATGATGTGAAGATAGTTGGGATACCAAGGCCTATATCTTTGTGGATGATTTCTACTATGCAATTGAAGCGAAGTTTCCGTAAGGGATGTTGGATATTTGTTGTTATGGTAAATGATCTTGATGAGGAAGACTTTAGATCACTCAATTTTACAGGAGTACGTTGATGTTTTTCCAAGTGAGATTCCAGGCATGCCTCCAAAGAGGGACATTGATTTTAGCATTGATTTGATACTTGGAGTGAAGCCTATCTCTAAAGCTCCTTATCACATGACTACACAGGAATTAGGTGAGTTACGTCTTTAGCTTGAGGAACTTCTTGCCAAAGGGAGCATTCGACCTAGTGTATCACCATGGGGAGCTCCAATGCTCTTTGTGAAGAAGAAAGATGGTTCTCTGTGCCTTTCTATCAACTACAAATAGTTGAATAAGGTGACTATTAAGAACAGGTATCCTCTTCCTAGGATTGATGACTTATTTGATCAGATCAAGGGAGCTACAGTATTTTCCAAGATTGACCTTAAGTTAGGATACCACCAGCTTCGCATTAAGGAAGGAGACATTCACAAGACCGCTTTTTAAACTTGCTATGGACATTATGAGTTCATAGTGGTACCTTTTGGGTTGACTAATGCTCCATCAATTTTCATGAGTTTCATGAATGGTGTGTTTTGATCTTATCTGAATAGGTTTGTACTTGTGTTTCTTGAAGACATATTGATATATTCTAAGACTCAGAAGGAGCATGAGGAACATCTGTGGTTGGTATTGCAGTGTTTGAGGGACAATCAACTTTATGCCAATGCAGCTAAGTGAGAATTCTTCAAGTCAGAGATTCAGTATTTAGGGCATGTTATTTCAGGTGATGGTATTTCAGTGGATCCTACAAAGATTCAAGTAATAATAGATTGGCCTACACCAACTAATGTGTCAGAGGTTCCTATTTTTATGGGTCTAGCTGGTTATTATCATAGATTTATCTAGAACTTCTCTAGGATAGCACATCCTATCACTTCTCTTCAGAGGAAAGGAAAGAAGTTCATGTTGAGGGAGAAATATGACGAAGCTTTTTTGAAGCTCAAGGAGCTTTTGACTAGTGCACCAATTTTAGCCATACCTAATCCAGAAGGTGATTTCATGGTGTGTACAGATGCTTCTCTTGAAGGGATTGGGGCAGTGTTGATGCAGAATGGATGGGTGATTGCGTATGAATCACACAAGCTCAAGGATGATGAGTTAAATTATCTTACGCATGATCTTGAGTTACCAGCAGTAGTTCATGCTTTGACAAGGTGTAGACATTTCTTGTTGGGACACAGATTCAAGCTACATAGGGATCATTGTAGTCTTCAGTATATTTTCACTCAGCCTAATTTGAATGCTCGCCAAAGGTGATGGATGGAGTTTCTATGCAAGTATGATTTTGAGGTTAAGTACATTCAGGGTAAGGAGAATGTGGTGCCAAATTCTTTGAGTCGTAGGAGACATGTGGTATCATTGATGGCTCTTAGTGTGGATTTGAGGAGTAGGATTCTTTAGGCACTTCCTATGGATTCTTGGTATCATGAAGTGTGTAGAGAGATAGATTCAGAAAGATCTTCGGAAGAAAAGTTTGCAGGTTACATTTGAGAATCAGATGGTTTTTTAAGACATTTGGGAAGGATTTATGTGCCATTTTTGGATGAGCTTCACACCTATATTCTAGTAGAAGCCCATCATACACCTTACTCAGCACATCCAGGTGTCAAGGAGATGCATGCTGATTTGAGACATTTGTTCTTTTGGTCTGGGATGAAGTGAGACATTGCTGATTTTTTGGCTAGGTGCCTTGAGTGTCAGAGAGTTAAGGCAAAACATCAGCACCTGACTTGACTTTTGCAGCCAAATCTCATTCCTTCTTGGAAGTGGGATATCATCTCCATGGATTTCAGAGTAGGATTACCTATGACTGTTCGACTTCATGATGCTATCATGGTCACTATTGATCAATTTATTAAGGTGGTGCATTTCTCACCAATCACGTCTTCCTACACATCAACTTCTATAGCCAATGTCTTCATGCATGATATTGTGAGATTACATGGTATTCCTAGAAAGATCATTTTTGATAGGGATCCTATATTCACATCTACATTCTAGACATCACTGAAGCATGAGCTTGGAGCGCAGTTAAACTTTAGTTCGGCATATCATCCAAAAATTGATGGTTAGACAGAGAGGGTGAATCAAGTTTTGGAAGATATGTTACAGATGTATGTGATGGATAGGCAGACACATTGGGAGGACTATCTCTACCTAGTGGAGTTTGCTTACAACAACGGGTATCATAGTTCTATTGGCATGGCACTATTTTAGGCATTATATGGATGTCCTTGTTGTACACCATTAAGTTAGGACAGCCTTGAGGATTGCATCCTATTGGGTCTTGAGATGCTTCGTGATATGGAGGAATAGGTAGTGCATATCTGTGAGCACTTGACTACGGCACAGGATAGGCAGAAGAAGTATGCTGATGCATATAGGACTGATAAGTAGTTTGTTGTGGGTGATAAGGTTTTCTTGAGAGTGCATCCGCGAAAGAGTCTGATCTGATACAGAAAGGGTTCTAAGCTAGCACCTCATTTTGTGGGACCATTCGAGATTTTAGAGAGGATTGGCCCAATTTCTTACCACCTTGCTCTCCCAGCCTAGCTCGCATTCATGATGTTTTCCATGTTTCAGTCCTTCAGTAGTATATTCCTGATATTGTACCTGTTCTTGATTGGAATGCATTGCAGGTAGAGGATGGGCAGCTGGCTTTGGAGCTGGTTCATATACTGGAGTAGCGAGAGTTGACCCTCAGGGTTCGAACCATCGAGCAGGTAAGGGTCCAATGGGACCCTACTGATGATTCTTTAGCTACATGAGAGGATGCAGCTAGATTAGAGGAGTTATATCCCTACTTATTTGTAGGCTTCTAGGAGTAAGCCTAAACCAAGGGGGGGTGGATGTAGTGCCTACCCTCGTTCACATCTTTTTTGGACATATTGTTGCTATTATTATCAGACTATGATAGACTAGTTTTATGGTTGATGGATTAGTGGTTTTGTTTTGAGACTATCAGACATTATGTTATGGATTCAGTTGGTATATGATGAGATCATTTAGACTTTATATTTCATGTATGCATGATGATCATTACATTTCTTTTAGTTATTGTTGATGTTTAGTTAGATGGTTTATCATCTCATGTTTTTTATTATGGATACTTACCCCATACTTGCATGTGTATGGTGTGTGTGTTTTCTTATTGTATGGCATTTCTGATGTGGTTAAGGAAGGCAGTCGTAGTCACCTACTTAGTCAGGATCTATATGATGCACCACTTCCTAAAATTGTCTGTTTAGATTAGCATTATATATATTGTATATACATGCATGGTTTTTTTGCAAGTTGTGGGTACCAGGTATTGACTTCCCTGAATTGCCAGGATGAGCGTACCCTATTACAATATCTCAATGATAAGAGAAGGGAGATAAATTTTCAAGTCCAAATCCCAAACCCGTAAACCAATTGTCCTAGTAAGGTAGGACAAGTATCTAGATATTTTACCCACCAAATGTGTCCGATGACATAATTCATGATTTTTAACCCTTTAGACTAATTTTGTGTGAATTGCTCTATGACGAGTTTTCATATTTTATCTTGGAGGTCTATGGTGAATTTTCTATTAATTAAGTCTTAATAAATAGATTTAATTAATTAATTAATTATTTGAGGAAATTAATATAAAATATCATGATCTTTGATATTTTGATTATAATTAATTAAATGATAATTAACTGAGGAAAAAGGAATTAAATAAAAGAAAATTAAAAATTAAAATTAATAATAATAAAATAATAATAAAGTAATAAATAAATAATAATAATAAAAGTTATAAAAATTAAAATGAAAGTTATAAATATTTAAATGGAAGTTCTATAAAAAGTAAATTGGAGTTATAAGCTTGCATGGGAGTTAATGCACCCTTTTCATTTCTCTTATGTCAACAACACGGGGGTTAGTGCATCAATTAAGCACATGGTATCTACAACCCTATGACTTATCTAGAAGGTTGGAAAAGACCCATGCTTAGTTGGTGACACGTTCTAGCTATTTCTAGAGGCATTCTAGATGTTTCCTGGGAGCCTTATTTATTCAGGCATTCCTAAAAGCTTAGATATAGCATTGGAGAGCAATTGGAGCATTGTAGGACTCGAGAACTCTGATGGAGGGAGGAGCTTGCTCTGCATGTTTTCGAAGGAAGAGCGAATTAGAATCAAAATCCGAGTAGATTCTTTTGATTTTACATATGCTATTTTCGCATCTTGCATTCCCTATCTTCTTCATGTCTTCCATATGTCTTCTGAGGATTTTCATATTTTTATTGTATGCATTCTCAATATGGGTAGTTAAATTTATTTGATAATCTTATATGCATAGGGATTAAATTGTAGCCAAGCCATTAGATAAACTATTGAGTGAATTTTGAGACCAAACGTTTATAAGAAAATTCTGAGAATTGGAATTTATATATTGTATATATATGTTTATTTTTTAAATTTGAATACACACACATATCTATATATATACATATATACGTATATATATATATATATATATATATACATACATACATACATACATACATATATATATATATATACATACATATATATATATACATACATATGTATATATACATATATATTTAATTAAAAGTCAAATGACATATATTTCCCAGCGAGCGAATGAATGCATCGTGATTTACATTGGAGGGAAGCATTTTTAATAAAATGCAATATGAAAATAATAATAATAAATTTGGAATGGGCAGAGGGGACATATTTCCCCACCCCATCGACGACAACGTCTGTGTGGACTGCGGTACTGTAGAGTACCTGCAGTCTGTAGTGTACCTGCTACCGTAGTGTACCCTACGATCCACAGGTCATATATATATATATGTTGTGACTGGCGGTTATTAAACTCGTCATGTGTAATGTGCTGTTATCATATGTTTTATTAATTCAATTTTTTATATAATATGTTTTATAAATTGATAATTATATATGTATATGTATTTATATATGTGTGTGTGTGTGTGTGTGTGTGTGTGTGTGTGTGTGTGTGTGTGTGTGTGTGTGTCTATATATATAAAAGTATATATATGTATATACATTATTAATAATAAATAATTAATATATTGATAGATGATTGGAATTTAAAGAGTAATTCTTTAATAACAAATTATTTGATAATGTTGAGCAATATAGGTTCAATTTAATCTTTTAATTTGGAAAGATGTATATGAAAAGAATTTCAATTATTATTTTGAAAATGATGGGGGTCATTATTATCAAAATGTGTATATAAAAGACATTTAGAACATTTAGAAAATTGAGTCTAATGGTTTTTGGGGAGAAACTTTTATCTATTAATACAATACATGGGTTAGGTGAAACATGAAATTTCTCCGCTTGATATTTAAATTGGAAAACATAAACTGAGACCTTTACAATTAAATTCAAGTTTGTAAATTGAGCAAAACCAAAATATGTGTTTGCATTGTGTATTCTTTATGCTATTGTTTTGGGTTTTAGGTTGACTAATGTTGACCAATAATAGGATGTCTACCAAAGGCTTGGGAGTTATGGTATTGTGATGTCATGATGATGTTTTAATCTCGATCTTTATAAACCTAACCATGGTTATGTGATGGAATGCTCTATGTATTTGTTGTAATTATTGATTGTTATATTTGAGACTCTTATGTATGAGACACTTGAATTAACCATTTTTGGGTCATCGATCAGTTATCCTTGGTTATTTTCTAGTCGCCATGATGGGATTATAATGTGGATTTATTCTTGATGATGTCATGTTGTGACATGTTTGACTCAACCATTTTTGGAGTCTTCGATCAGTATAATTGAGATATATTTTGGTTATTGAGAACCATTGGATACTTTTGATTATAAGTGATACTTCAGTTGCCAATAGAGAGCTGTTGTTGTCATGATTTTCTATGGATGCTTGCTCATGGAGATTTGATGCTTTTATGCATATTTGATGATTTTATTATGGATTATCTTTTGTGATTTTGAGATTTATGATTCCATGAGCTTAGGGTAAGATATCTGCATGTAGTGTCAGGAAGTGGCTTGAATTGGGGGCTGGAGCCCTAAGAGGCTGCCAGGATAACTCATTGTAAGTTGGATTAATAAGTGATAACATTCACACCTAATACTAACTGAATGAACCTAAAAATATAAGTGTTTTTTTCTCACCCATGCCTTGAGTGCTTGTATAGGCTAGGATGGGAGTAGTGAGAATGCATGGTTGCGACCTTGCATTCCATAGTATGCCTCATCAGTATGAGAGGATACTAGTGGCCGCATGAGATCAGTGTGGACCCGTGGATTTTAGCTAACTTCTAGGGTAACTTGTACATGATAAATGCGATGACACTTTCTTGCTTGCATAGTAGGTTCCTACATGTCATTGTGTGCCTCTGCGATTAGATGTTAGTTTTTGTGTTTGGAACCTTTGAGTTAGTATACTTTTAGGATTCTTGGACTTATAGAGATTTGTGTTATGTGTTTGTGATAGCCTATTTGGGACTTGAGATTATCTCCTCAACATGGTGGGAGAGGACCACTTAGGTACCATGTGGTCGGGTGTTAGTGTATTTTCCACTCTTATCATTTGAGATTCATTAAGACATTTTGGCTGATACATCCTTCATGTTGGTGGATATGTATCCTTTCATCGATAATTAGCATATCTTAGATGATTTTATCTTATGCTTTTATTTGCATGTTAGAATACTTTTTGCATATGATATAGTATATGTTAGGAGTGACATTCCAACTATGTTAATACCGATGATCTCTTTAGTGATTTGGAATGTTATGCATGAAGGGATGACTAGGATCCACGATGGTCTAATGATGCTATTAACGGTTGGGAGGAACTGTGCACTTAGTTTATTATTTTATGATGGATGTTTTCTATGATAATGTATCATGTGTATCATTCAATTATCTCTACTTGGATGTATCATGGATTAGAATAGGATGATATACCTTATTCTACATATGTATATTCTTTTGAGCTTTTCATACCCTGTGACATGCACAATGGATGATTGAGCACTTGAAATGTAATGTATAAAAATTGGACTTATCATTATCATTTCATGTGGTTGTTGCACTAGATGGATTCATGTGTGTTCTAGATATAATTCAACGTTAAGGGATCTTAAAGGATGTAATCTGTTATGTATGATGGACATTGCTATTGCTTCCATTATGTTGCATAAGTTATATGTGGTATTTATTTTCATGTTAAAAAAAATGTTACCAAACTTAGTGAAATTGTAGGTCAATTCTTTGGATCCCATGGTGAGGCATTACATTTGGTATTAGAGCCCAAGTTTCTACATTGGGAGCTCTGGGTATTTTGGAACAACTAGAACTTTGAACTAAAGTGTATCTATTCAAACTTGAAACTAGGTGAACTGAAATAGAACTTGAACTATTACTTGTATATTTTTCATACTTCAATACTTAGTTTTCAAAACAAAAAAAATTACTTTAACCTCAACATAGAACTAAACTTAGTCTATTGTAGCATTTGATTGTAATAGTACCTTGTACTATTGTAGGATGGTATCTAGGACTAGGTCTTTTGTTAGAGGCCGTGGTCGTGGTAGAGTTATCAATGTCCATGAGTCTGCCCATGATGGATCGGCTCATGTAGAGAGCAGGGAAGAGCACACTAGTAGGCAGCAAGAAGAGAGTCATAGAGAGGACCAAGCTGAGTCTGAAGAGGTTGGTTTGAGACAGATGATGCAAACTATTCTAGAACATCTACCTCCTGTTCAACAACAACTCAAAGTGCATCAGGCAGAACAAGAGCATAGACCCAGATCTAGGAGTACTCGGAAGGATCATCAAAGGTCCATTGTGTCCACTCAGATGAAGGATCTTTCAAGATCCAAGTTTAAGCCTTTCAATGGGCAAGGTTCTGGTTATGTGTCCGAGTAGTGGCTTACTTCCCTCGACAGGATTTTTTCCATGCAGGAGTTTGACAACAATGTTAAAGCAAGATTTGTGATTACTAATTTAGAGAATTTTGGGGCCACTTGGTGGAAGATTGAGGAGAAGAAGCTAGGAATCGATATGAGCAGTGTCACATGGAAACTATTCCTATAGAGTTTCCATGAATGATTCCTACCAGAGGAATGGAAACAACAAAGGGTTGATGAATTTCATAATCTTAGATAGTACACTTTGTCAGTGATTGAGTATGAGCATAAGTTTTATGAGCTCAAGTCTTTTTCAAGGTTTAGTGAAAATTAAGCTCAGTTGACACAACACTTTATTAGGTGTTTGAATAACTATATAATTGCGGGTGTCAAGGTATTTGAGCCAAAAACCCTCAAGGATGTGGTACATTGAGCTATCTTTTTTGAGAAAAGTGTCAACCTTGGTCAACAAAGTTTTGTAGGAGCTATAGATTCATTTATTACACCATCTATAGTTTCTAAGTGTAAGCTAGATGCGGTGAAGCAAGATCATGGTTGGCAAGTGGAACTAGCCTCAGGCATTAGGGTCTCCATAGATTCTGTAGTTCATAAGTGTGGGGTTAGCTTAGGAAGCTTTGATCCTGCAGTGGATCTTCGAGTCATACCCCTTGGTTCCTATGATGTGGTTTTAGGCATGGACTAGCTTGGATATCATATTGCCAGTATAGATTGAGGAAGAAGACTATTATGTGCCAAGATGACCAAGGGAATGATGTGAAGATAGTTGGGATACCAAGGCCTATATCTCAAAGATGATTTTTGCTATGCAATTGAAGCAAAGTTTCTGTAAGGGATGTCAGATATTTACTGTTATGGTAAATGATCTTGATGAGGAAGATCCTATGAGGAAGACTTTAGATCACCCAATTTTATAGGAGTACGCTGATATTTTTCCAAGTGAGATTCTAGGCATGCCTCCAAAGAGGGATATTGATTTTAGCATTGATCTGATACCTTGAGCAGAGCCTATCTCTAAAGCTCCTTATCGTATGACTACATAGGAATTAGGTGAGTTACATCTTTAGCTTGAGGAACTTCTAGCCAAGGGGAGCATTCAACCTAGTGTGTCACCATGGGGAGCTCAAATGCTCTTTGTGAAGAAGAAAGACGGTTCTTTGCACATTTGTATTGACTACAGATAGTTGAATAAGGTGACTATTAAGAACAGGTATCCTTTGCCTAGGATTGATGACTTATTTGATTAGATCAAGGGAGCTAGATTATTTTCCAAGATTGACCTTAAGTCAGGATACCACCAGCTTCGCATTAAGGAAGCAAACATTCACAAGACCACTTTTTGAACTCGCTATGGGCATTATGAGGTCATAGTGGTACCTTTTGGGTTGACTAATGCTCCATTGATTTTCATGAGTTTGATGAATGGTGTGTTCTAATATTATCTGGATAGGTTTGTACTTGTGTTTCTTGATGACATATTGATATATTCTAAGACTCAAAAAGAGCATGAGGAACACTTGCGGTTGGTATTGCAGTGTTTGAGGGACAATCAACTTTATGCCAATGCAGCTAAGTGCGAATTCTTCAAGTCAAAGATTCAGCATTTAGGGCATGTTATTTCAGGTGATGGTATTTCAGTGGATCCTGCAAAGATTTAGGTGATAATAGATTGGCCTACACTGACTAATGTGTCAGAGATTCATAGTTTCATTGGTCTAGCTGGTTATTATCATAGATCTGTCAAGAACTTCTCTAGGATAGCACATCCTATCACTTCTCTTCAGAGGAAAGGAAAGAAGTTCATGTGGATGAAGAAATGTGAGGAAGCTTTTCTAAAGCTCAAGGAGCTTTTGACTAGTGCACCGATTTTAGCGGAAGTTGATTTCATGGTGTGTACATATGCTTCTCTTGAAGGGATTGGGGCAGTGATGATGCAGAATGGATGGGTGATTGCATATGAATCACACAAGCTCAAGGATCATGAGTTAAATTATCTTACGCATGATCTTGAGTTAGCAGTAGTAGTTCATGTTTTGACAGGGTGGAGACATTTCTTGTTGGAGCACAAATTTGAGCTAAATAGTGATCATTGTAGTCTTCAGTACATTTTCACTCAGCCTAATTTGAATGCTCGCCAAAGGCGATGGATGGAGTTTCTATGCGAGTATGATTTTGAGGTTAAGTACATTTAGGGTAAGGAGAATGTGGTGGTGGATGCTTTGAGTCGCAGGAGACATGCGGTATCATTGATGACTCTTAGTGTGGATTTGAGGAGTCGGATTCTTCAGGAACTTCCTATGGATTCTTGGTATCAGAAAGTGTGTAGAGAGATAGATTCAGGAAGATCTTTGGAAGAAAAGTTTGTAGGTTATGTTCGAGAATCAGATGGTCTTTTAAGACATTAGGTGAGGATTTATGTGCCATTTTTGGATGAGCTTCGCACCTTGATTCTAGTAGAAGCCCATTGTACACCTTACTCAGCACATCCAAGTGTCAAGAAGATGCATGTTGATTTGAGACATTTGTTCTTTTGGTCTGGGATGAAGCAAGACATTGTTGATTTTGTGGCTAGGTGCCTTTAGTGTCAGAGAGTTAAGGTAGAACATCAGCACTTGGCTGGACTTTTGCAGCCAAATCTCATTCCCTTTTGGAAGTGGGATATCATCTCCATGGATTTCATAGTAGGATTACCTATGACTATTTGACATCATGATGCTATCATGGTCACCATTGATCAGTTGACTAAGGTGGTGCATTTCTCATCGATTAGGTCTTCCTACACAACAACTTCTGTAGCCAATGTCTTCATGCATGACATTCTGAGATTACATGGTATTCCTAGCAAGATCATTTCTAACAGGGATCCTGTATTCACTTCTACATTCTGGACATCATTGCAGCATGAGCTTGGAGCACAGTTAAACTTTAGTTCGACATATCATCCAAAAACTGATGGTCAGATAGAGAGGGTGAATCATAGATGTGTGAACACTTTAAAACAAAAATTATCCTCCTACATGAATTGTATGTTGATCTTCATCATAAGTAGAGTTTATTGAAATTTTTTCTTTATCTAGCAATTTAGAATTCTTTCCTTGAAATAAATTGATTAGCTATCATCTCTTTGTGTACACAAGCTAATACCTTCTTGAATTATCATATTAGGCTCCCAATGAACTTCATGTACAATCTTATAAAAATACATTGTAAATAAATTAATAGTGATAAATGAATTAAATAGTTATATAGTCATTTTTTTTTTAATCTCCTAGTGGTAAGTACATATATATTATATATTGGATGGAGCTACACATAAACCAAAATCCTCTAAGCAAGATAAGAACAAAAAACTTGGAATAATATTAAATTATCATCCAAAAATTTTAGACTTAATTTTCTCCATTATTTACACAAATAAAGTTCTTTCTATTTTTGTTCCATAACTTTATTATAATAAGGGGAACAAGTCACTTACAATGAATTTGACAATGGAAAAATTATCTTTATCTTTATATCATGCATTTAATAATATCACTATTCTTTAAAGGGTACTAGCTCAATGGAAGAGCACATGCTTTACAAGTAGGAGGATGGTGGTTCGATTCCATTGTGCCATAATATGATTAAATTAATTAGTAAATAAACTACCAAATATACTATCAAATCAAATACCAAATATACTATCAAATATACTACCAACTAAACTACCAAACAACCTACTAAATAAATTCCTAAATCAACTACCAAATAAATAATCAATTAATAATGATCAACTACTAAAGAAATGATTAAATAAACTACTAGTTGTACACAATCAATGTCCAAATAAAACACCAGATAACAACAATAAACAACCGAATAAACTATTGTTTACCAACAATAAATGGCAACACCAATGATCAAATCTATAAGAATTTGGCTTAGGCCAGAATTCATCCAAGACCAAGGAACTCAAACATAAGCACATAGTAGACCAAAGATAGAGTATGATAAAAATGATGATATATTCATTTAATATGCCCACATAAGAGTACACTAGGAGTGCCTGTATATAAAAGCCTCTAAGATACATCTGGAATGTGTCTAGAATGTACTAGGAGATAAGTATCCACAATAAGAGGATAAGCATGATGAGGTGTCTAGAATGTTGTAGACACCATGTGCTCAAATAATGTTCTAACTCCTAAGTGTAGACAACATGTGCATAATTAGAGTACAAACTCCTATGTCATCAACATGACAACTCACAAGAGTACACATACTCTTAGGTGTCTAATAAATAAATAATAAAATAATGCAAAATAATTAAATAATGTATTAACCTAAATAAACTTAAGTGTAATAATTAAATACTTATTTAGACCAACAACCCCCCTTAAGTGCAACTTAGGGGAATGCCCTTAAGCTTACAAAATCTAGGATGATATGCAAGATGGGTCCCAATTACTAGGCCATGTTAGGTACCCATGTACATAATGCAAATGCAATTTCTCATAAAGTGGAGAAAGAGGGAAAACCTCATTTGAAAAACCCTCCCCCCAAAAGAGAGATAAATAGGGATGCATGGATGGATGGAGTAATCAAGACCCCCCCTCCCCTGCCCCCCATTATGACATACATCTAGTATATACATAAGAGAATAATGAGGAGAGGAAGAGAGATAGGATATATAGGCTCCCCCCCACAAAGAAGAATGCCAAACAGTGACTAATCTGATGAAGAAGTTGATCCAAGACTACAGAATGGTGTTCCTCCCCTTAGGAAGAAACAATGCCAAAGGTACAAATGAGATTCTTTTGCTATTTGTGGAAATAATCCAATGGATAAGTGATGTGTCTAGAACCTGTTCAACTGGCTGAAGAACCTCACTCAAAGAACTATCTATCTCTACAACTGATGAAGAACCCTATTGTAACTACTAATCATAAGTATCCATAATCACTTCAACATGTGAGGATCGATCATGTAGAGAATGAACAAGAGAGTCTGATGGAGCCTTCATGAAAATTGAAGAAGGTGATTATGCATCAAGAAGAAGAGGCAAATCATCAATACTATCCCCCAAATCTGTCACTGAAGCTAACTTGGAAGACTAGATGTACCTTGTTGTTCTAGACCTATCACTATGGTGATTTATCCATGCAGATTGAACTGATAGAGTGATCTCTCACTACAACTATTGATAGAACCCCATGTGTCTAAATCTATTGAAGCACTATCACTTGTGTCACTGTCAGTTTCCACACTATATGATGTGCGAGGATGATGGGAGGACAAGCTTGTTGAACTTTCCTCAAAGTATACATCCTTTTCCACAAATATTTGATGTCTCTAGATCTAGAAGTTTATATGCCTTCAAACTGTCTTCATAAAAAAATGAAGGCACAAGGCTAAGATGACTGTGCCTTGCATCCCTTGAAAGATATCCTTGCCCATACAAGACAACCAAAGACTCTAAAATGTGTCACAATGGGTTTTCTACTGCACCATACCTCAAAAGAAGTCTTGCCATCTAAGGTTGGATGAGGAGAATGATTAAGAATATTAGTGGTACAAGAGATTTATTTCACATCTAATGATGGATCTAGAGAATTGGCTTGTATCGTGCAACTTGCCATAGACTTAAGAGTTTGAATCCTCAATACTATAACATCTGTCTTATGTGGACTAAATGTTGGCAGAGTATGAAGATCAATTCCCTTGAGTCTACAAAAGTCTATAAGTCTTCTAGTCACATACATTCTTCCATTATCCATTATGAGTACTTTGATGGCCTTTCTGAATTTTTGTTCTACATGAGTCTTGAATTCTAGAAACTTGTCCAACACTTCATTCTTGTTATGAAGAAAGTAGACCCAAGTGTATCTTGAAAAGTCATCAATGAAAGTCAATATGTAGTGACCCTAGTTGATTGCAAAAGGACCTACTAATACCATGTGAACCATCTGTAGAACACCGGGTGCTCTTGAAGACTTCCCTTTTTGTAACTTCCCCTTTGGATGCATATCCACCAAATCTATTGAACATTCACCCTTAGAAAAGTTGATTTGAGGTAGAGCTTTGACCATTTGGTTTGTGAAAAGTTACTAAAGATACTGGAAGTCAAGATGACCATACCACACATGTCATAATTGCATGTTTGAATTTGATTGTGATAAGAAGGGTTTTGAAAAAAACTTGGGTACAAAATGGGAGAAAGAGTACAATGATTTGTTATGATTCACTTTCCCCACTGCAACTAAGGAATCATCTTTAAGATTGTTCACCTTTACTAAGTTTGGAAGGAACTCAACTCTATGTCCATCTTTGAGATGAGTGATTTGGTAGATTGATAGGAGATTTGAACTTAGGTTTGGAACATAAAGAATATCTTGAAACTCTCCATTTTCCATCTCCGCATTTCCTTTCCCTTCAACTTCCATTTTTCTATCATCTCCCATGAAGATGTGTGGTACCTTTGATTACTTCATTGAAGAAAAATCCTCCTTTGAAGAACCCATGTGATATGAGGCACCTCAATCAAATATCGATTCCTTTGAAGAGTTGGAATTAGCCATGAATGCTTGCCCTTTGCCCTTTGAATCTGAAGAAGATCCTTTCTCCTTATAAGAATTAGGCAATGGAACATTATATTTTTCCATGATATTGGTCAACTCATCAATCTTTTTGAGATAATAGTCATGCTCTTCATGACTTGATTTCTTGCAATAAGTACACTTCTTCTTGTCCTTATTATTGTCCCCCTTCTTGTTGGAGTTCAAGGACTTGCCTTGTTGATTGGATTGTGTCATTGTCTTTTTTGCATCCTCTGATTTGTTCTTCCATTTCTTCTTACCCTTTCCTTTACTTGAAGATTGTCTAATTGAATTTTGAGAACCCTCATTGTTGGACACCAATGCTTTACATGGAGGTGATTTGAGAATTCCCATTGATTTCAAATTCTTTTCTTCATCGTCCAATAGTTTAGCATATTCATCAAAAGTAACTTTCTTGTAGGTAGACCCTAAGGTAGTCTTTAATGTTTTAAAAGAAGATACAAATGTGGAATATTTTGATGGAAGCTTGTTATTTATGAGATAGATCAGTCTATCATCTTTCATAGAACTCCCACAATCAGTAAGATTTGTCCTTAGTTCATTCACATTGATGATGAAATCCTATATAGAATCATATGACTTAGGATCTAAGGAGACAAGCTCATCTTCAATTTTAAAAAATCCTCTTCAGACACTTTACCATAAAGTTTTTAAAGGGTTTCCCAAGCTTCCTTGGATGTAAAACACTTCATGAATTGATACATGATCTTATCATCAACCCTCAAACATATATCACCTAGGGCTTTCCTATTCATTGCTACCCAAACTGAAATATCAATTTCTGATACCTTATCACTTGTTGGATTAGGAAGAGTACCATCTACATATTATGAAACTCCATTATGCATTAAGTGATACCACATTTTTATGGACTACGTAGCATAGTTATGAGGAGTTAATTTAGGAAACTTAAAGTTTCCCATGATGCAAAAAATGAAATCAAAGTGTAAAAAAGAGAGAACACAACACCAAGAACACCCCCGCTTTTCACTAAATCAAGAAGCCCCCCCAAAATAGATGCTTTGGGCACTTTATCAATAGTGCAATTACAATGGGCCACTTGCCAATTTTGGCATTCGTGGACTTCTAATTTTTCTTGTTACAACCTTTTAATGGATTACAAATCTAGAACTTTACAATGTGTTACAATTTTGAAGCATTACAAAACAAAGAAAGGCCCTATTGCTGAAAGTGACACTTTTGTCCACACAACCCTACAATCTGATAGCAGATATGGAAAGTAGACAAAAAATAATGCACTTTAAAAAAAATAGAACATATTTTGACTCTAGATGTGTTTGTACAGAGTGTTTAAAGATGTAAAATGTAGGATTATGCAGGTATAGTCACCAAAAAATGAAAATTCTTACAAATCTATTCACCAAACTAGAAAAGAGCCACACCACTAAATTTTTTAAAAAATTCTACCCAATTTCAAAAAAAATTGCACCTAATTTGGAGTCTAGATGTCTGAGTTATGGACTCCCGAAGTCAGTCTACAAAAACCAAAATCAATCTAGAGAGGGGTTGCATCAATGAAAGATGGGGTTAAATTTGACCGCCATATGACCATTGTAATAGTTCAATTTGGCCATGGAATGATGGTCAAATGACCATCAATTTTAGGCTCATGAACAAGATGACATCAACATCCTCCAAGCCTATGATGATGTCAACATGGCATCAACAACCTGTGTGGTAGTTTTGTACCATATAGATTATACAAAAAAGTGACAAAGATTGTCTCTGCCTAGTTGGATGTGACATGGATCTAGTTGGCATGTGGAATGTTGCATGTATAGACACATAGTTTCTTATGTGTCACTCACTAGATAGGGTGACACACTGGCTAATGTGGCAGGGCATCTAATGAAAAATTGTCGCATGGTAGAATTAGTAGAGGTCACATGTCCTACAGATCATCTATGTGGTAGAAAATTTGAATTACACAAGTTGAGAAGTGGGTCTTGCATAGTGATGATGCATGGTAGGGTTTTCCTATAGTGTGGGCAAAAAATTTAGCACAAGCATTGTACATTGAGCTTTGTGTGGTGCCCATGCTGTGTTGACATATTCTACAAGCTCTACGTATAGCATGCTAGAAAAGGCAATTGTGGGCTAGAATCTATGCCGGCAACTTATTCCATTGCCAGGAACTTATGTGGTTTAGTCCCACATTTGGTGGCAAAGTGCATCAAGCACTATGTATAAACTAACTGCCACAGATGGGAAAGAAATAAGCTCACCGATGTTGTAGGCTCTCATCTGGTGAGATGAGAGAATACTGGTCGTCAAAAAATTGATACGATTGATGTGTGTGGCTAAATTTTAATTGGTCAACTTTCTATGGTGGGTGTTGTAGTATAGCTTGTGTGGTGGGAGTCACAATATGACCCACTTGATTAATAATAATAAGCCTGCAAAAATAACATAATATATTCTAAAATTGCAGAGTCGTGATATGACAGCTCAGTTCTGCAAATTTTTTTTCCCTAACTGGACAACTATTCCAAAAATAAAAATTCAAAAAATGCCCAAAAATGCAGAGAATGAAAAAAATTTAGATCTGGAAAATAATTAAATAGATCCAAAAATGACCATACTCAAACTGAAAATTGGGGCCTCCGGGTTCTGATTTGCAAAATTATTTTTCCTCGCGATCAACTTTCACTTAGCATAGGAAAATTTATAGTCAATCTTCACCAAATTGATGCTTCAGATGCAACAATCAGGTCAAATTTGGCTCTAGACACTCCCAATGTCTGGGCATCCTCTAGATTTAGGTCAAGGTGCTGAAGCATGAATGATCTCCAATGGCTATGTGTAGAGAATCTCCCTCAACTCTGATACTATGTAAGAATTTGGCTTAGGCCAGAATTCACCCAAGACCAAGGAACTCAAACACAAGCACACAGTAGACCAAAGATATAGTATGATCAGAATGACTTTATATTCATTTAATATGCCCACATAAGAGTAAACTAGGAGTGCCTGTATATAAAGGCCTCTAAGATACATCTAGAATTTTTCTAGAATGTACTAGGAGATAAGCATCCACAATAACAGGATAAGCATGATGAGGTGTCTAGAATTTTGTAGACACCATGTGCTCAAATAATGTGCTAACTCCTAAGTGTAGACAACATGTGTATAATTAGAGTGCAAACTCCTATTTTGTCAACATGACAACTCACAAGAGTACGTATACTCCTATCTGTCTAATAAATAAATAATAAAATAATGCAAAATAATTAAAAAATGTTTTAACCTAAGAAAACTTAAGTAAGTGTAATAAGTAAACACTTATTTACACCAAAAAAATGAATGATTAAAATAGTTTAGTCATAAATTTGGTTTGAAAATAAATGTTTGGCAATAAAGTACCACTAGTCACGTGATCAAAATTAGTTATATATCTACAATATTTAGTAGCTTATTTAATAATATATTATTGTTTGTGTACTAGTGTTTTCTCTACTAGAATAAGGCTTCTCAAATTGTTGCTTGCATTGAGTTAATTTACCTTTCTCAATAGTATTGTACTTATGAAGTTCTTCATGATCTTCTTTCGATATTTCAAATTCAGATGACTTCTTCACTAGACTTGCTCTAAGATCTGTATTTTTTTTTTGCAAATCTAACTCAACTTTGCTAGGATCACTCCTCAAAGTCAACCTCAAATTCATAATCCTTCAATTCATGCTTCAAGATCTTATACTCTAAATAATCATCATTACTAGTTGTAGATTCAGTAGATTTAGGCTTGGATTTGAGATGTTCAATATTTTCCTTCAATTTTCCAATGTATACTTTGGAGTCTTCATATTTATCCTTCAACTTATCTCTTTCTTTAGTAACATGATCAATTTATTCAAATGCCTCTTCAAGGTTCTTCATCAATTGTTCGATATTCATAGGGATCTTACTCAAGCTATTAAGCCTCTTATGAGTAACTATAGTCTAATACCAATTGTTAAAAATAGGAATTACTAAGGCAGGGGGTGAATCAGTAATCTAAAAATTTTAATCTCCAATTGAATATTATTTGTTACTTTAAACCATACATAACAAAGTAATAAAGTAATTTTGAATAGTAATAGTAACCTTGCACAAAGACAACTCATGGCATCATATTTTTTTAACTAGGGGAACCCTGGCCAAGGGAAACCTTAGTGAGGATGATACCCACTAGATAATATATTGATATATAAGCTCCTTATTAGAGGATGGACCTTTCTAGGAGTCAATAAGAAAATTTAGTATAATGATTCCCTATTAGGAGATTCCAACCCTATTAGGAGTTGTAGTATAGTAGATGCAAGATGAGCCCACCACCCAAACATGCACTTCAAATTACAAGAAGAGATCACTTTTGAATCAAGTAATCAGACTTCTAGAATATAGATTTTGTAACTTCTTTCTTGTCTAATCTCTGATTTTTAGCACAATCTTGGATCAAAAAATAGCTTTACAAAACTTTTCACATATTGCTTTCACAGTAATTTTGCATATCACAATACTCACAGAACTTACACATCACTTACAATTTTAATTTGCAAGATGTCCTTTGCATAAATGCGATGCCTTTACACAAATTTTTAAAAGGTTGGCTAAGACTATAATATACTTTTTCAACTTAGAGTAAACATCTAGGATGTTGGCCCTAATTGGTCAAGTAATTATTTTGTAAACAAAATAATTCCTTTCCTTTAATTTTTTTATATTTTTTCATTGCTAAAACACAAATATCTCTTTCCTGTACATTTTTTACTGAATTCTAAGGTTATACATGTCATCATCAACATGTACAAAATCTCCATCTAGATTCGTTAGTCATTATGACATCAATAACAAGTTACATACAAAACAATACACTGTTGTATTCCAAATTCATACTTAGATAATGTTTTGAGTACCAAAAGCTAAGTATCTTTATTTCTGAGGTTTCCTATAAGCATGTACATCATGTGTTTCCGTAAATGATAAAAATTACATATCTTTATTGGCTAATTGGCAGCAATATCATTACCAAGAGTACATCTCAGGTCTTGTATAGAAGAGAATCTAATAGCATACATAGGAAATAGGGTTCTCAACACTTTTCTAATTATAGTCAAATATCTAATTATTAAATTAAATCCTCTGATGACATTAATAATTTCCTTATCTCTAGCACAATATTGAACTATATTCTCAGTGTCTTGCATTCTCATTTCATTGAACTTACCTCTGAGGCTTTCAGATTTGTCTCTCAGCACATTCTTATGTCCTTTATAGATCTTGTGTAGAGCATCCCACATCTTTTTGGAAGTATTACGCTTTTTGATGTGATTAAACTTAGAATAGATTAGGGTAGATCCAATCTCTAGAATTTTTTGGTTGTGTTCTTTCTTTTGTTTCAATTCTTATGCTTCCATACCTTTGGTAATTTTTCTTTCAAATTTGTTCAATGCTCCCCTCGGGATTCATGACAAGGGTGTAACTACCTCCTAGGTACTATAAGTTGAGTGGTTGTATTGGGCATTGATAGATCAATCTTTTGGTGCAATGAAAACCCCACTCTAACAAATAGTATTAGAGCTTGGTCATAGATTCAAATCCTCAGAACCTCAAGTAATACTGAGGGGGAGATTGTTGGAAATTTGTTCAACACTCCACTCAAGATTCATGAAAAGGGCTTAACCACCTCATGTGTACTATAAGTTGAGTGTTTGTATTGGGCATTGATAGATCAGTCTTTTCCTGTAATGACAACACCACTCTAACAATATCTAGATACTTAGTAGTTATAGTTGATAGTGAAAAGTCTCCAAGTCCTCATAGATACAACTTCATCAAACTTTTTCATGCAAGAAAGTTATCTTTATTAAGCTTGGGTACCTCCCTTTTGGATATCTTGATCTTTAGCTTCTAGTACCTTCAAATTGTTTCCTCACAAGAACAAAATCTCTTATGCAGATTTTTGGAATGTTTAGAATAACTAAGAGGGGGTTGAATCTTTTATCCAAGGTCCAAATCTACAAATAAAACTTTTTATTACTTAACATATTCATATCCATATATCCATATCATGCATGCATCTAATAGTTCCATAACTTAGTAGGTCACTATCCTAGGTCAAAATAACTTTGCAAAAATGTAAACATTAAACACCAAAAAATCAATCACACATTTTGACAAAAGGATTTAACATGGAAACTCAATTTGGAATAAACCACTAGTAATATGCTACCAATTTTCACTCTTCTAATGTGAGCCCTATTAGGAGCCAACCTTGTTAAAAGTTATACTAAACACTATTAAATGTGACTTGGTTAAAGGATTTCAATCACCCTATTATGAGTGAGCCTTGTTAGAGGACTTTAGAACATACCATTAGAATTTCACCCAGTTACAGGATTTATAAATGATTGTTAGATCAATCTTAATCCAAAGGATTTATCAAAACTGATACAATGGGTAGAAAGTAGTAGTAGGACATGATTTGATAATAAAATACAACTCAATTGTAGATTACAAATCTCTATTTTAGTCCTCCATTCTACTTGGCATTCTTACCCTTCATGTCTATTTGTTTTTTCTTGCTTCAAACCTTCAACTCCTTAAGCCTTCTTACTTAGTATCCATTTGTAGAGTCATTCCTTTGGCCACCATATGAAGCAACACTTCCTTTCTCTTTTCAAAACTCATTACTTTTGGCATTTTATTCCCTTATAAAGAGAATTATGATCTTTTCCCATTGAATCACAATCATCCATCTAATGGTTAGGTTAGATTCATTGAATCCTCCCTCTTTTCATTTTGTTCCCTCTTGAAACTTCTCTCATAATCTTCCTTAGATTCACCTCAAAATGGTTTACCTTCAATTTTGTGCCTCTAGCTCATCAAGATTATCTTCTACACACTTGGCATAATTCAATAAATCAACTTTGTTAGCTTAGATCTATCAAATATTTGATTAAACTCATTTTCCTATCACTTGGCATCCACACTATTCACTCAACAATAACATTTCTTCTAATGCTCATCCAACACTAGGTTTCTTGGAATCTACTAAGTCTTCCTCACTTGGTCGCTACTATTATTTACCTGATGCTCGACACTTACTAAGTTTTACTAATGGTTAAAACATACAAGATTTTCTGACACTTGACAAATGTTGAATTCTGGCCCAAAACTAAACTTTCTCAACTTACATTATTTTCTCAGCCAGGCTTTGTAGACACTTTTTATGAAAAAACTTCTCCTTGGCTTAGATAAAGTAACCATTCACTTTAGCCTTAAGTAGATCAATAATGCAATATATCATCAATGTCTTACTTTATCTTAGTGCTCCTTTTGTACACCATACAACTCAACCTTTCACTAGGTACTCTTGTTATGCTTTCTTTTCAAATCCTCTTTGCTAACCAATCAAATTATAATTTAGACCAAAAAGAAAATGTCTCATGAACAAGTAGCAGGTTTGACATTAGTTACAAAATAATGATTTTTCCATGATAGGTTCCCCACTTTAAACAATTTCTTTTCAACAATCTCCCTTTTTGACATTGATGGAAAACCAATACGAACAATAATACCAAAAGGAAACTTAATATAGGTTTGAAACTCTCCCTCTATTAGTATGTTTCCTTCCTCTATATAAGGTAATGTAAACATTTTCAATCCATTTCAATTTCTTTCTCCCTCTATCTTCTTCGACATATTCTTCTTCTTAAGATGTTTCAATATATATCTCTTATATCCCCCTTATCAGAGCATATCTCCCTCTTTCTGTGATTCTTTTTTTATCTCCATCTTTGAGAATAATGACAAAGATTTGTAATATCAACATGAAAATATTAATAATTTAGGTTCTCCCTTTGTCACCTTGGTTGTGACTATAAATCTTCTATTTTAGCTCTTTGATTACTTTAGAAAGATCCTAAAGTAAGATCCATTGTACCAAGTTGTAAAATATGTCATTCAACTCAATTGATGCAGGGAACCACTCTTTCTTTTGAAGTAGCTTGAGATAGGGGTATCACCTCTAGCTTACCCCATAAATATTCATGTGCATCCTTAGGTAAAGCATTTGTGAATATATCAACTATCTGTTCCTTTGTATTTACATACATCATTGTCACTTCTTTCTCTTGAACCAATTTTCTCAAATAATGATATTTGATTGCTATTTGCTTTGTCTTTGTATGCATCACAAGGTTTTTAGAAATCTTTATAGAACTTGTATTGTCACAGTAGATTACCATAGGTTCAATGATTTCCTCTTTCATACATTTGAGTAACTATTTAATCCATACCACATTTGTACAATTCACTACAACATCCACATATTAATCTTTAACAATACAATTTTGTTTGTCACCAGTCCAGGTAAATATTCTCTTTCCTAAGAAAATGCTTCACCACTTGTAGTTTTTCTGTCACCAATGTTTGTAGCCCAATCAACATTTGTATATGCTCTCAATTCAAATTTGTAATTTTTCTTATAGTATAGACCATAATCTTTTGTGCCTTTAAGATATCACATTATCCTGACAACCATTTGGTGATTCTCCTTAGTATTTGTAGAAAACCTTGCAACAATCCCAATAGCTACTGCAATATCAGGTCTGCTATGCACTACATATCACAATTTTTCAATCATAGACCTATATAATGTTTGATTAACCTCAACAAAATCATGTATTTTGGATAGTTTGTGTGTTGTCACCATGGGAGTGCTAATTGGTTTTGAATCTTCTAGACCAAAAATCTTTAAGATTTTCTTTACATACTTAGATTGCCTAATGTAAATACCATGTTTCATATGATACACTTCCAAATTGACAAAAAATTTAATCTCTCCAATCATAAAAACATCTCAAATTATTTCATCATCTCATCTACAAATATCTTACACAATGCATCTTGTCCTCCAAATATGATATTATCAACAAATATTTCAGCCAGTAAAATTTATTTACCACCTCTAGTCTTCAAGTATAAGTTTTTTTTGTCATTAGTCTTCTCAAAACCAATCTTCACAAGATAATTATGGAATCTTTCATACCATGCTCTAGGAGCTTGCTTTAAACCATATCAAGCTTTATGTAATCTAAATACCATGTTTTTATTGTTAGGATCAATAAATCCTTCAAGTTGTTAATTGTAAGCCTCGTCTTCTAGTATATCATTAGGAAATGGTGAATTAATATCCATTTGATAAAATTTGAATCCTTTATATGTAGAGTAAGCAAGTAGAGTTCTCACAACTTCTAGTTTTGCAACTGGGTCAAATTTATCTCCATAGTCAATTCCCTCTTCTTGAGCATAACCTTTGCAAACTAGCCTTGCCTAATTTATAGGTACTTCACCATTCTCATTCAATTTTTTTCTGTACACCCACTTGGTTCCAATAAAATTCTTTTTCTTTGGTCTAGGCACAAGTGACCACATTTTGTTATTCTCATTTTGATCAATTTCTTCATTCCTGGGTTTAATCTAGTCTTCATTTTCTAATGCATCCTTTATAGACCTAGGTTCATGTATGCTCAACAAGCTATATCATTTTTCAATATGTTCCTTTTCATTTTTTGATCTTCTCTTCCACCAATAATTTTCTTAGTAGGGTGATGTCTTCTGACATACTTTAACAATCTTGGCTTTGTCCTTCTTTCTTCAACAATAAATCTTAAGGAAATTCTATCTTAGGTTCACTGTGTACATCTTTATTAGGTAATTTTTCATTCCTCTCTTATAATATGACCTCAACATCATACTATAGCTCAACATCTAAATGCAACTCAATATCCATTTGATGTGACTTGGTAGTCACTAATTCTAGTTGATTAACAACTTTATTTATAGAATCATCAACACTCATGCCTTCATAGTGTTACACAAAAGTTTTGTAATCTTTAGGTTTCTCCTTTTGTTATTCTCCATGTATTTCTATATATTCATCAGCTTCACATTGGTACTTTACAATTTTGTTAGTTTTGGTATTTAAACATTTATAATCTTTTCTTCTTGTGAAATAACTAAGGAATATAACTTCTTCACTTTTAGCATCAAATTTTCCTATTTTCCTTAAGAATGTAACATTTTCTTCCAAATACCTTCAAATGTTTGACATTGGGTGAGTTTATATACCACAACTCAAAAGGTATAATGTTTATACCTTTCTTCACTTGTACTCAGTTCAAAGTATAGACAGTTGTGGTAAAAACTTATCTTCAATATTTCAAAGCAATATTCTTCTCCATCACCAAAATCCTAGCACAATCCATCCCAAATTTTTTCCTCCTTTTAGCTATCCCATTTTTTTTGAGGGGTCTTAGGTAAAAAATTTTGTCTCTTGATTCCTCTATCATTACAAAAAAATTAAATTCATTTGATATAAATTCTCCACCTCTATCAGACCTTAGACACTTTAAAATTTTACCAGTCTCTTTCTCAACTCTACCCAAGTACCACTTAAAACTTTGGAAAGCATCTAATTTCTCTCTAAAAAACATAATAACCATCATTATAGAATAATCATAAAAAATATCATGAATTATTTATCACCTTTGTAACTTTTCACACTAATTGGTCCACATAGATTAGTATGAACTATTTCCAAAATTGCATTTGAAGTATGAGTCTTACTCTCAAAACTAGACCTTGTCATTTTTCCTAATTGACATTGTTTACAAATTACATTATCTACTTTCTTCAATTCTGGAAAACCCTTGAATCTCTTCATCTTATTGATATTTACCATATTATCAAAATTTACTTGACATATTATTTTGTTCCATAGCCACACATCATCAAATTATACAATAAGACAAGTAGCTTCACTCATGTGAATATAAAATAGATTACCTCTAGTCTAATCAACCCCACCAATGAGTTCTCCATCAACATCATAAATCTTAGACTTTCTATTTCATAATTCAACCTTAGATTGTAAACTTTTCAAACCTAACTCACTCAATAGATTATAGTTAAGTCCTTCTAGATAGTAAGAATTGTCACACATTATCTTATCTCTGAATTTTATTAATCATTTTCCTTTTATCAGACAGAGTGCATCATTAGCAAATCTAACACTATTACCATCATAATGCACAAGATAGTTGAACTTACTTTTTTCTCTAGTAATGGAATTAGAGCAAACACCATCGATGATCCATCTATCATTCTTGTTCACATAAGATACTAATGTAGTTACCTCATCTTCATGAAAATCATCCTTCATAGAAAAATAGATAACTTTATCATCATGATCATATGATTCTTCATTGGATTCCTTTTTAGAAATTTATGAAACCTTCCTTTCTTTATATTTATGATCTTTCCTATTCTCATCTCTTTTACCTCTGTATTCGTCTCCACTTCTATTATTCTTCTTCTATGGACATGCTCTAGCAATATGACCAACCTCTTACAATTGAAACACATGATAGGTAACTCTTTTCAACACTTCAAACAATCTATTTTAGTAGTGTAAGGGTTTCAAGGCCCCATTAAAACCTATTTTCCTTAATGAAAAAAAAAACCCACCCTCAAAAACTTGCATAATATATTATTAAATTAAGAAGATGAGAATACACTTGCAATGCGAGTTCTTATAAGAGCATCACCATGACTCAAGCTTAGAAAGATACCTTCTAGTACCCAACATTGCAAACAAAAATGAATCATTTGAACTCCTCCTGAAGACCTCCTTATATAGTGATTTTAAAACCTAGAAATCATTTTTTGTGTAACAATACCATGGGCTAACCCACCATGCCTAGTGTTTCCCATTCTCAACATTAACATTTCCAAGATGGAAAAAAGCTAGGTTAGTATAGTATTCTAGTCCAAAACATTGTCCCCTAGTTTGGATACCCATAAAAGACATAAAATGAATATTCTATGCTCTAAAAATGTCCCTCCTATGTTTTCCTATGGAAATAACACTTCTTTAACACATAATACTCATTTTTTCTTATGCATAAACATGTAGAAAACTACCAACCAAAACTTTTCAAGTATCTAGAAAAAGATTGCAAGGTTGAGACACATATTTCTCAACATTCTCCTATTGTAAATATTAGATAAGAAAGGTTATTAAGAGCGAAGGGGTGAACCAGGAACAAATAAAATTTTAACTTATTTCACCAATTAATCTTTCATATAATATTTTGATCTAATTGCATGCATGAACAAATGAAAGAAGTAAAATATTCATCACACTTTGACAGAAGATATGGTGCCCCAGAAACCTTCCAAGTAGAAGGTAAAACAAGGGTGGGGATGATACCCAAAAGCTTTAGTACTATAGTATAAAGTTGGCATGTTAAGGCTTACAATTGATCACTTCTGATGATCTGCCCTATTAGGTGCAATAAGGACTGCTAGGTCCACCTTGTGAAAGGATTTACAAAACATACAATGAAGTATGCACTCAGTAAAGAGATTTTTCAAAGACTCTTAAGTCTACCCTGTTAAAAGATTTAATTGATACACTTGTTAGGATGAACTAGTGGCTGATCTCTGATCTACAAATCTAATTTGTTAGTTGAGATTCCATTGAAATGTAAAGATCACCTAGTTATGATACATAATTTTTTCTTGTCCTTTATACTCCTTGTAGCCTTTTCAATTCACACTTCTTCTCTTCATATTCACTTTATACATACTTATTTTGATATGATACAATTAATGACATATATACCAATCCAAATCATAATTAATCAAAGTTGGCTATAACATAGGTTTCCATCAAGATCACAAAGTCAGCCCAATTGCTGACACTCAGGTGCAGAAAAAAAACTCTATGATTTTTTGATACTCAAAAACCAATGTCAACACTCAGTATCATCATGCACTTTGTAGATTTAGAATCTTGGTTCATATTAATCACTTCCAAGTAGCTTGAGCTTCGTTAGAACTTGTGTGACTCAGTGAACACTGCAAAACTTGGTATATAAACTAAATCACTTGGTTGACACTCCATAGCTTGACCAATAGTAACATTGCAAGCTCAATATAAATAGAATCACTTGGTTGATATTCCTTGGATTGGTCAACACTAGATTCTCATCACTAATACTACAAGCTTAAGTAGATACTAGAGAGCATGGTTGACACTGTGGAACTCAGTTAATACTATGATTTCAGTCAACAGTGTCCCTGAATAGCTCAGTAGATACTACTTGTCATGAACTGTATATTTGATTCTAGAACTTGGTAGCAACTGTAGAACTCAATAGAAACTATATTACTTAGTAATAACTAGATTACTTGGTTAACACTTAACCAAGTTGTTCAGTGATAGTGTTAACTGAGCTTCACAGTATTAACTAAGTTTCATAGTATCAACCATGCTCTCCAATCTCAACAGAGTACTGAAGTATTAGAGAAGGGTAAGAAAATTGTTTCTCCTACTCTAAATGAAAAGGATAAAGAAGAGGAAATAGATTTAGATGGGGATATTATTATCCCAAAATAGGATATCACTACCCTCACCACCGATAAGATGAACATCCTATGGAAATTACTACAAAAAAGTGCTAAGTAACAAATGCTTAGAGAAATGAAAAGGATGGAAACCCAAGTGCTAGAAGATATAAAAGACATATTTGTGAATGCACTAAGTATAGAGGTTGGTAGTACACAACCTATTTTGAACCAATTAGAAAAATTTATCCAAAAATTCAATGAAGATCTGAATGGACAAGATAAGTTTCTGCAAAGAGAAAAAATAAATTTTGAAAACAAAGTATTCAAACAAGTGGCATGGAAAATAGAAACAACCAAGTATAATTGTCTACTATTCTTATTTTATTGGAAACATCCACAAATAATGTAACTTCATTATTTAGTAAGTTCTATGATACATCTATCTTCACCCAAGGAATAAAGGAAAAATTATCTATGATAAATGAAGACTTTAAGGAAAATGCACACCAATTGTCACTTGACCCAAGCTATAGTTTTTCTCACTATTCAAAGATTAGATATCTAAAAAATTTGCAAGCAGAATTATCAAGGGAAGAAGCCAAGATTAGGGCCACACTTGTATCCATCTA
Organism: Cupressus sempervirens; assembly: GCA_028749045.1. Lineage (NCBI taxonomy): Eukaryota > Viridiplantae > Streptophyta > Pinopsida > Cupressales > Cupressaceae > Cupressus > Cupressus sempervirens. Next base: position 130,808,306 of record CM053793.1, on the reverse strand, counting down.
AGGCATGCTTCTTCCAGACATGGATACATTGTAGAAACACATTGCACATGCCAAGACTCTCATCCATGACAATAACTTCTGCATCGCTGATCACATGATGGAGTTATTAGTAGAAGTGAAAATTGCATTGCATGCAATCAAGGTGTTATAGGAAAATTGGGACAAGACAATGACATTGATTTTGAAGGTATATTTTGACTTCTTGTCACATTTTGGCATTAACATGTAGTATACACCTTTGGCATTTATATCAAAAAGGGGGAGAAGTATAATATAAGATGAATGTATATATGAAGAGTATTGGGGAGAAGTATAATATGAGATATATGTATGGGGGTGTAGTACTCCAGATATATGTGTGTAGATGAGATATATGCATGGGGGAGAAACATAGTATTATACACATACATGTCCAAGTTGTAGACATAGAAAGGAGATAAAAGAATGTTTTGGACTTAAAATTTTGAGCAATTAGTTTTGGATTGATAAGTTTTTTTGTCACTAATGCCAAAGGGGGAGATTTTTGACACTAAGGTCAAAGTTTATTTATTAATGACTCACACTTAGTCAATTGATTAAGCTTGGTAGTAGCTTAACCTATTGACTAAGTGGGAATCATTAATAATAAAAAATTGACATTAGTGTCAAAAATCTCCCCCTTTGGCATTAGTGACAAAAACACTTATCAATTCAAACCACATGGTGACCCTTGTACATCTTGAATGATGATATGGATCTTTTCTTCTAGCTGGATGGAACTAATGAGAGATGTCTAATTTACAATATCAGTTCCAATTATTCCTATGGGAATTTAAGACCTTTATCAAGCTAGGTTGGGTCATAAGACCCTGCTGAGCAAGGTCAGGTTATACTGAAGTATTATGTCTGGACACCAAGATGTTAAAGACTCTACTGAGTAATGTTGAGACCATCGAGCTATGAATTCTGTTGAATATTAAAATATAGTATCAAGTGGAAGATAGTCTTTCATTGAGCAAGTGGTCATACCAAAGCATATATGCTAATTGAAAAGTAAAAATTTGTTGAAAGGAACAAAATTGAATTCATTTTTCACAGTGAATTTTTGAGACCTATTTGCGAAGAGTGATCATTGTGCTTCCAAGTCCTCGATGTGTTTTTTATTGGAAGAATTCTTGAATTTTTTTGAAACCCTACAAAACATCTACCAATAGCATCAACCGAGTGACTTTGTTGCTCATGTTGATGATAAAGATGATGAAGATGAAAAGGAAGATGATGAAAATGATAATGATGAAGATGTGGAAACAAAAGATGTAAATCTTGATGATAAGGAGGAAGAATAGGAAGCTACAAAGGAAAGTCTCCCTTAGATTAAGAGAATTGAGGAAGCTAACCCAGAAAATATTGCAACAATAGTGATGGCCTCAATTCCTCACTATCTAAGAAAAGCTTTAATGCCATCGAGCTATAAGAAAGCTTTTGACAAGTTGGTTGTGGTAACCACTACTCTGATACCAACTGTTGGAAATATTAGATAGGCAAGGTTATCAAAAAGGGAGGTATGAATCAGGAACCAATAAAACTTAAACTTATTTCACCAATTAATCCTTCATATAATAGTCTGATCTAATTACATGCATGAAAGAATAAAATTAGTAAAAAATTCATAATACTTTGACACAAGATATGGTAACCCATAAACCTTTGAAATAGAAAGTAAAACTGGGGTGGGGATGATACCCACAAGCTTTAGTACTATAGTATAAATTTGTCCTATTAAGGCTTATAATTGATCACTTCTGATGATCTACCCTATTAGGAGAAATAAGGACTCCTAGGTCCACCTTTTGAAAGGATTTACAAAACATACAATAAAGTATGCACTTGGTAGAGAATTTTTTCAAAGACTATTAAGTCTACTCTGATAAAGGATTTAATTGATACACTTGTTAGGATCAACTAGTAGCTGATCTTTGATGTGCAACTCTAATTTTTTGGTTGAGATTTGTTTGAAATGTATAGATCACTTTGCTATGATAGATAAATCTTTGATCTCCCTTATACTACTTGTATCCTTCTCAATCCACACTTCTTCTCTTCATATTCACTTCATACATAATTATTTTGATATGATACAATTCATTACATATATACCAATCCAAATCACAATTCATCAAAGTCTACTACAACATAGGTTTCCATCAAGATCACAAAGCCCAACTATTGGCACTTAGGTTTAGAAGACAATCTTAGTGATATTTTGATACTCAAAAATCATTACCAACACTCAGCATCAACATGAACTCACTAGACATAGAAGCTTAGTTCATATTAATCACTTCCAAGTAGCTTGAATTTGGTTAGCACTTGTGTGACTTGGTGAGCAATATGAAACTCAGTATATAAACTAAATCACTTGGTTTCCACTCCATGGCTTGGTCAACACTAACACTATGAGCTTGGTATAAATTGAATCATTTGATTTACACTCCTTGGCTTGGTCAACACTAGATTTGCATCACTAATATTGTAAGCTCAGTAGATACTAGAGAGCATGGTTGACACTATGGAACTCAATTAATACTGTGAAGCTTAGTTAGCATTTTCATTAAACAACTCTATAGATACTGATCATCATGAACTATATAAAGACTCTAGAACTTAGTAGCAATTGTATAATTCAATAACAACTATTTTACTCGGTAGCAACTATATTACTTGGTAGTAGCTAGAGCACTTGGTTAACATCAAACTGAAAGATAAGCTTGGTAGTAGCTTAACCAATTGACTAAGTATTAGTCACTAATAAATTTTTTTTTACCTTAATGTCAAAAAAACTTGTTGAAAACCTTAAAAGAGTTAGGGGATGCAAAGCATTATAGACTTAATTGTTAGGGGACAAAAGGCCCATAAAATCTAAACACTATTAGAACTTCTCTATGCTTATGAGCTTCAACAAAGTAGTAAAAATATTTACTAAATTTTTTATCTTCTCTAGCTTCAACTTACCATCCTCAACCATATCTTTCACAAAAATATATGTCACATCAATGTACTTGGTCTTGGCATGAAAATTTGGCTTTTTTGCTAGGTAGATTGTACTTCGATTGTTACTACACCTTAGTTGAACTCTATATCTAATTACAATATCTTTAGCCTGATGACTTCCTTATAGGCATGAGTAGGTTCCATATACTTTACCTTTGTAGTGGACAAAGAAAAGATAGCATGTCACTTTCTCAGCCAACTGATTACATCACTGAATAATGTAAGTTCATGTATGGACTAGTAGATTTTAATAGCCTTTTTATCCAAGGAATTCTTGTTTCCTATTCCATGAAAACATATAGGGTACATGAGGTACTGTGTAAGTATCTAAAATCATTTTTATTGTATCCCAATGTACTCTTCCTATATTAGGCATGTAATGGGAAAGTAATCCCACTGTTTGGGTAATGTATAGTCTTATATAATCCATAACATCCATCAAACTTCTAACAATACTCTACTACAGTACTTGACTCATCTCTTCCACCTCCAATGGCAATGTAGGACACTGTGAGCTAGAAAAATCAATGGTTTATAATCCTACAGATTGAATCTTCTCACAATAGTACCAACATACTTACTTTCTCCTAGGAAAGGATTAATGTTTTGTCTCTCTTATAATATCCATTCTTAGATGATGCCATGCTACACCAAGATATTTCATTTCAAACTTTTTGGAGAGATGAGATTTTAACTCTACAATCAAAAAAATTTCTTTTCTAATAAATAACATGTAATCACAATATAAGGCAATAACCATGAAATGATCATCATCAGACTTGGAATATATAGAGTAATCAAATTTAGACCAAATAATTCCTAAACTGAACAGATGTGTATCAAACTTCTGGTGTTGCATCCCCTTACTTTATTTTAAATGATACAAGTATTTCTTCAACTTAAAGACCAAATGACTTTTACTTTTCACCACTTAGTGTTTTGGTTGTGTCATATAAATTTTTTCCTCCAAATATCCATGAAAGAAATCTATTTTCACATCAATCTACTCAACTTCTAGATCATAACCTACTGGAATAGAAAGTAAAAAATTGAATGGATGTTATTTTTTCCACAGGAGAAAAAATTTCACCATAATCAACTCCTGTAATTTGGAAGTAACCTATTGCAACCAAACATTCTTTGTACTTCTCAATGCTTCCACCTAAACCCGTCTTCCTTTTGAACACCCATTGACTACCAATAAACTTTAGTCCTTTAGGAAATGGTACAAGGTCTTATGTGTCATTCCTCTTAAGACCCACCATCTCTTCATCCATTTCTATTTTAAAGGACACTAAATCACTCATACTAAGAGCCTCTTATATAGATCTTGGTTTATCAATATTAGCATTCAATGAAAATATACATCTCTAATCATTAGAGGAATATCCATAACTTTCTTGTGCTTTCCTTTGTCTACTAGACCTTCAAACAAGATATGGTTTAGGATTAGATTTAGGTTCATGTTTTAGTTCATGTTTAGGTTCTCCCTCCTCCTTTGATGATTATGCAATTGTAGAGCTCTCCTCAACTTCATGCCTTTCTAAGGGCCTTGGTTAAACTTTTTTACATGTAGTAGGTAGTTGAATCTCATATTTTTATGTTATTTTTTCTAGTTGCACTGGAAAAGAAGAAGGCTTAGTTTCTCTAAAAATAACACGTTTGAAGTAAAATACCTTTTATTCAATAGGATCCTGAATCTTTTATCCTTTCACACCATAACTATATCTGATGAAAATATATTTGACAACTTTCTTATCCTTTTTTTTTTTCACTTATCCTTTGGTACATGAGCATATGCCTCACAACCAAACACTCTTAGATGACTAAATGAAGGCTTGCATCCTGAGAATGCTTCTATTCGTATCTTATCAAAAAAAGATGATGTAGGAAATTTATTTATTAGGTAGTAGGAAATCACTATAGCTTTACACTAGAAATCATGTTCTAGTCCATCTCCACTTAGCATACTCCTAGCATTCTTCATGAAGGTCCTATTCATTCTTTCTACAATTTCATTCTATTGTAGAGAATTCAAAGTTGTCTTTTGTCTTTTAATACTAAAATACTTACATAATTTATCAAAATCATTGGAGAAAAATTCACCTCCATTATTAGTTTTGAAATTTTTATCTTAATTGCAGTCTGCAACTTAACCACGCATTAAACTATTTAAAATGACTAAAAAAATCGTCTTTAATCTTAAGAAAATAAACCCATGTTCTTCTATTAAAATCATAAATGAAGGAAACATAGTAAATTAATATACCAATACAAGAAAATTAACCAACTTAAATACATATGGATGGTTTAGATCAGCATGAGCACTTATGAGAACTCAAGTAGAACTTAATTTAGTTTTTTTTACCATGGATACAATGCTCATAAAAATGAAACTCAAAATTGTAGTCATTTCCCATGAACAAGGTTTTGTCTTCAAGGTTATTAGACTATTCTCACCTATGTATCCAAGTCTCTAGTACCATAATAAGAATTTCTTTGTAGGTAATGTTGATTTAGTAGATATAGCACCCTTGGGTATCCAAAAACTACAACCATCTGTTAAATGAGAAACCCTCTCCTTTTCTGACAAAGTAGTCCTTGTAACAATCTTATCATAAGTGCTATCACACTACACTATGCATTCATAAATATGGTATGATGTGCCCAATTCTCTTCCTCTTGCTATTACAAAATCACCTCTTATCATTTTCAAACCTTCTTCAGAAAACATGCACTAGTTTTCTAATAGATAACAAATTTCTTTCTAGTCTTGGGATATGAAAGACACTATCAAATATTTTAATTCTACAATTATAAAAAAATTCATGAATGCTTCTATAGACAAAAATACCATCAATTGAGTTATCACCCAAATACACCATACCACCATCAAAATTCATACTTAATAAACTAGTTCCTAGTAGGACTTATGTGAAAAAATATACCTGAGTCTATCAGCCATGCATTATTACCTACAAAAGTGATCAAGAAAGCAATAAAATAATCTTCATCTTCCTTCTTAGACTTAGAATCAAAATCTTTCTTCTTCTTCTCCTCTTTGTAGTTCCTTTGGAAGTGACCAAGTTTTCCATAATTCTAATAGATTACTTTGGACTTACTAGAGGATTTGATAATCTCTTATTCTTGGACTTAAAATGGTCATGTTTATTTTATTTCTTGCCTCTTTCTTTTTTGTCTTCCTTGAATGCTCAAAGCCTTTTTGGCATTTAGAGAGACCATCCTTCTCATCTCCTCATAATGTAGAGAACTAGCAACATTCTCCATCTTCAAAAAACTAAATTTCTCCTTGTGGTCATGACAAGGTTATTCCATGATTTTGGCAACAAATATTGCAATATTCAACACCTTTATTCTTCATCCATTGGCACCCCTAATGAGGTAAATTAAGTCGCTAATATATTAAATCTTTCCATATGCTCAGAAATTGATCCACTTTCCATTCTCAAGGAATATAATTTATTCCTTAAGAAAATATTATCCATAGGTGACTTTTCTTGGTAGATCTCACCTAGCTTCCTCTAAAACTTCTTCGGAGTAGATTATTCATGTGGATTTATCATAATTGAGTCTACAAGACATAATCTGATGAGACCTTTAGTATATTTGTTTGTCACATCATATGGTGTGATTAAAGTTGGATATGTGGGCCTCTAATTATTCTCATCAATTGCTTTACATAGATCCTGATCAATCAATAGATCTTACATCTACATCTTTCACATCTCAAATTTTGTGCCAAAAACTTCTCTACATCAATTCTCCCTAACATTCTTCCCATATTTTCAATCCTATAGTATGAAAATGGAATACTTTGTAGAAGCTACCTCTTAAACCCTAATTAGGTAAAAGACCTTGTACATAGAACCAAAATTGGCCAAGCTTTGATGCCACTTGTAAGGAAGAAAAGGTATGTAAAAATTCTTCCTATAATAATCTTGATAGGATGAATATGAAAATTTCAACTTTAAAGTATTACAAAGATCTCAAGAAATTCATAGACACACAATAAAAATGAACACATAACACATTGATTGTTGTGGGAGAAACCCTTACAAAAAAAAAAAACCCACCCACCAAAAAACTACATACTATATTATCAAATCAAGAGGATTACAATACAATTGCAATGTAAGTTCTTACAAGAGCATCACCATGACTCGAGCTCAAAGAGATACCTTCTAGCATCTAGCTTGCAAATAAAATTAAATGATTCAAACTCCTCCCCAAGCCCTCCTTATATAGAAATAGAAAACATGTAAACCATTTATGGTTTTAAAATACCATGGGCTAAATCACCATGCCAAGTGTTTCCTATTCTCAACATTTACATTTCCAAGATGGGAAAAACTAGGTTAAAATAGTATTCCCGTTCAAAACTTTGTCCCCTAGTTTATACCCCCACAAAAGATATAAAATGAGTCATATATTCTCTAAAAATGACCCTCCTATGCTCTACTATATACAAGGAACATTTTTAACAACTCCTACACCTTTTTTTAATGCATAACCATGTGGAATACTGACAACAAAAACTTTGTAATTATCTAGTAAAATATTACGAAGTTGAGACATATGTTTCTTTTTATATGAATGGTTGCTTCTCTATTAATTAAATATTAAAGTTACATATTCATAAAAAAGGGTTAGGGGTTATTAATGTCAAATCATAAAAATTCACATAACATATCCAGGAATCTAAAAAGTATTCATCAAAAAAATATAAAAATTGCCCTCATCAGGCTAAGAAAGTTCTGGTTGAGGGAGGTGGATCCCATCGATCATTAAAACCCAATACATCAATGGGGTTGGTGGGTGGCTCACCAAAAGATAAGCCATTAGTAGTAGTATCTTTCTCTTTATCTTCTTCTCCCTCTACCTTGGGAGGCAAAATTTCAAGGTCTAGGTGGGGGAATGACCACTTAAGATCACTACCAAAGTTAGGCCAACTAGAGGTAGTAGGAGCAATAGAGGACCAACTAAGGACCAACAAACACCTCACCAAGGAGATGCATAGAGATGATAGTGTACTTCTCAACCACTATGGAAGAGTGGTAGGGGGCCTGGGAATACAACGTCTTTGAGTGGCAAGCCAAGGATCCATGACCACATTGGAAACCACATAGTGAAGTATGATATTATGTGGTAGTAGAATTTAAAGGCACCTAGTTGATCATATAAGGTTTGTTACCACAATGATTAAGAAACTCCTATAGGTGGGCCACCTCAAGACACTCCTTGTTGGCTTGTACTAGAATTTGCATCATTATATTATTACATATGCAAGATTTAGGGTACATAGATACATTTATATCTAGAAAGTAAATAACATCACTCCTATCTTTCCTTAGAGAAAAAAGAATCTCCATCCTAAAATCATGGAAAAAATGGGTATACTTGAAAGGGATTATGGAGGAATCCCCCAACAAAATCATATTCCAAGAAAATGTCTCAAGCCTAAAAGCCTTAAAAAAATCATGACTCCAAAGCCAAGCATGAAATATTGTAGGTGACAACATTGGTTGAGAGTATCAACCATATATAAGTGAAGAACTAACCAAAGGTCTCCCATCTTGGGCATGTATTTGACAAGAGGACTACATGGATACCACTTCTAGTCCTTTCACCATGGTTTGATAGGATAAACACCCACCTTGTAGAGCATATGAGGTGGAAATGTAGAGATCAATAGGTTAAAGTTTGTGGATCTAGGTGAGATAGATGAAATTGGACCTATGAATCCTCCCACGATCTAAGGCTCATGATAAATGTAGGAAAAAGATCTTTGGGAGTCTTGATGCTACATTTTAAGAAGTGTAGCACAGTGGCACCCTAAATTTTTGCAATAGACATGCCTTGAATTACAAACAAGGGTGACCACCATAGATTGTGTTAGTTTATAGAGAGCCCATTCCTAAAGCCATCACAAGATAAATGAAGCGACATCTTGATGACATCCAAAGGTTTCTATATTTTTTCAACAATAAAGAGCTCTAGATTTGCACAAGCTCTAACATGATGAGAAGAGTTGAATCCCAATCTCCTTCCAAGAGGGCCTATTAATTGGGAATCAAAACTAAATGCAATTTCTATGAAAGAATTTTTAAGGCTTCACCTTGAGTGAGGGATCAAATGACCCATTTATAACATAATGAAATATGATGTTTTTGAATGAAAATGAGGCAACGAGCTCTAGATTACTTGGGAAAATAATAGTATTCTCGAGAGATGATGTAAAATCCATGATGCTTTTCTCATGAAGCCTAGAGGAAATCTTTGAGAAAATTTTCAAATTTCAAGTAACAAGATTTAGAAGGGGCCCAAGAGGATGAATAATAAACATGGGTAGTAGCTAACACCTTGGTGAAAATCTAGAATTTTCTAGTTAGACAAAGAGGCTTGGTGAGCTAATAATCCAACTTCTGAGAAATATTAGCAAATTTGACATCCCAAAGATCAATAGATGAAGCTTAAAAGGAAAAGGGAATGCCCGAAAGTGGAAAATATTTTCATGTTTAATCTATTTCCACTAATTTAGTGGGCTAGCCAAGGTGGAGCTAGAGAAAGAGATTGTCTATAGCAAAAATTTGTGTGCCATTAGATGGCCGACCTAGAAGCCAAGAAAAAGGTATCTAAACATTAGAAATCATTTGAGATATTTTCCTCATCCTCCATTAGAGTGACAAAGGAGACATAAAAAAAATTCCCATTGATAAGATGAGAAGGAGACTCAGCTAGGACAATACCTCTAACATGGCTAGAGCATATGTCCTTGTCAAGAAGATACCCAAACCCTTTACCAACAAGAACATAGAAAGATGGAGCTAGAGCAAAACCCTAGTGGATGGACCTTAAGAGATAAAAGGCCACAAATTTCTTTCCATTGATGGTAATGTAAGAAAAATCATCCCCAAAGAGAATCTCCACTAATTGGAGAAAAAATTGACCAAAATCCTAAGGTGTGAAGAGTGGAAAGAGTAATAGACCACTCAATACAATCGTAAACCTTGGAAAAATAAATATTGAGAAAAAGAGTTTGATTCTACAACTACAAGCCCATTTCATGCTTTCCACAAAATAAATGATGTTTTCTATGATGTATTTAGATTTAATGAAACCAATTTGCTATGAGGAAATAATTAGTGAAAAATGATGGAAAATTTTGAGAGCCAAGGCTTTAGTTATATCTTGTTAGAGACATTCAACAGGGTGATATCTCTCTAGTTTCATATGTCTTTAGCATCACAAGCTTTAGTAAATTTAATGTTTCCTTTGTTAATAATATTTTTGAGTGATTTGGAATTGAAGACTTCAAGATAAACATGTGCAAGTCTGTTCCCATGGAATCCCATAAAATTTTGTACAATTGACAAGGGAAGCCATCACACCTAGGGGCCTTGTCATCTTCCATAGAGTTTAGGGATTCCTTGAGGTCATTAAGGGTAAGAATATTCTTACAAAAAGCATAGTTCTCAACCACAAGCTAGTTAAGAGCAACATTACTATATTCCTTCAAAGCTTGGTCTCTTCCCATAGAATTGTTGTGCATGGTGAAAAAAATTCTAAGCATGATGGAAAAAACATTAAAGAATGTGAAGAAGGTCAAAGAATATCTACTGACCTTAAATTTTGTTATCCCTAGGAAGGTGTGATAAGCTTTGAGAGCTTGAAAGAGCTCATTTCAGGCTTGGTCTTTGACTTCAACCTAGTATAGGTGAGCCTTAATTTGAGCACCCCTTAGTGATGTAGTCATCAACAACCTTCTTTTTATGGAAGAGATTGGCTAGCCAAAGTTAGAGATCTGAATCAAACAGATTCATGGTCATGGTGTGAGAGACATATTTCTTAGCATTATATTGGGTGAGGAAGTCATTGGGATGTTCCTACTCAATGATTTTTAGAAAGGTCTAATATTTCTAGTTGTATCAATGTTGAAGTATTTGAAAAAATATTTATGTCTAGGTAGTTTCCTCAAAGATTTAGATATGTCAATAGAGGATTGCTATCCCATAGTCAAGGATGAATTTCTTCCCCAAGACCTATGTTTACCATTTAGCAAGTCTAAAAAGTAAGAATTGAGTTGAAATCCAAGCTATAAATTCAACATCAATCATACATAACACTAGAATTAGTTATATTAACTAAAAGGATGGAATCCAGATCAAGGAATCATTTAGAACACAGTTGGATAAATACAATGTGGTAAGAGGTGAGTTTATAAAATATTGAGAGAGCAATTCAAGGTCAATGAGATTAAAAATAAAATAAAAGATAGCTTGTTATTTATGTGGCTGGTGGTTCATTATGTTGACCTTCTATTAGAAGGAAACTATAATTTTTCTAAATTTTGATATATGCTCATAGGAGTAATATCAAAATAACATCAGAATAAAGTCAGAGATAATAGAAGTTATCATGTGAAACAAGGAAACAAAAATGTAAACCTCATTCTTTCCAATTTTTTTTACCACAACCACTCAAAAATAGGTAGGAATGGTTGGAGGCATGCACTACTCACCACTTAAGAACACATGTGTTGCATTCATGTGCTCAACCACCACTCACTACTCAAGTCAAGTCATGCATTTTGATGCATTCACAATGCACTAATTCCATCATAGAGTTTAGTTCTAGCTTTTATTGTCTTAATTTAGATTATTTTATTTATTTTCTTCATTCTTAATAAAATGGCATGTTGTAGTTAGCCTCATAGGCATCGGTTTTAAATATTTGTTAATTAGTTTGCATAATATGAAAAACTCTAATTTTCATGCAATCTCTTTGCATGTTAATGTTTAGGATTTTTTGTTTTTTTTTTTACTATCTTCCTTGATTAGTAGTCAAGGTTAAGTGTTTTAGTTTTTCTTTATAGTGTACTCTTTATTTCACAAATACACATTCAATAAAAACAAAGTTTTTATTCTGATTTTGGTTATTCATTGTTTATGCTCTATTTTTTATTTCTTTGATTATCAATATAGCATAAGAGATTTTATTTTAGATCTTCAATTGGTATTAGAGGAGGTTTTAGATTATTATTCTCTTGTAGGAAGAGCAACAATTTTCTCAAAGATCTTTTAGAATGGAAAATGGTGGCAACTTTCCATTCTAGCTTCCATTATTTTCTAGAGACAACTATGAATATTGGAGTACCAAGATGAAGAACCTACTATTATCTCAAGAGCTTTGGGATTTAGTAGAAGGAGGATACACTAAGGCTATAGACCTAAATTCTTTAAATTCCTTAATACATGCTCAATGGAATCAATTGGAAGAAGACAAGAAGAAGGATAATTGAGCTCTTTTCCACATTTAAAATGCATTAGATATGTCAATTTTCCCTTGTATAGCTAGTATGAAAAAGTCAAAGGATGCATGGAAAAACCTTCAAACAACATACCAAGGATCTAAAAAGATAATATTGGTGATACTTCAAACCCTTTGAATAGATTTCAAAAATTTAAGGATGAGAGAACCTGAGCCCACTCATGAGTTTATAATGAGAGTTCAAACTATTATCAATCATCTTAAAACTCAAGGGGAAACTATTACAAAAACAAATTTGTACAGAAGATTATGAGATCTCATTCTCCAAAGTTTCATACAATGGTCATAGCCATTGAAAAAATCAAATATACATGATCTACCTTGAAAATTGAAGAGTTGATAGGTTCTTTGAAATAACATAACGAGCACATGTAGTGTTCAATAGAGAATATAGTGCAAGCCTTCCAAATTACAATCAAAATTGAAGCAAAACATGCAGCCCCTTTTCAATCAAACAAAGCTCAAGTGGACATGGTAGAGAATGATGAAGGGGAAATAACCAAGGAAGAGGAAGGAATTATGAGGATTGAAGAAGCATCTAGTATAGATATTGTGAAAGGTATGGACACTATGAATATGAATATAGAAATAAAAATCTGATTTGAATAAGTCAAGAGCCAACAATACTAAAGAATCTCTTGTAAATGTAATGAAATCCATGTTTTTTACATGTTATTTAGATAAAGAATCTCAAAAGGACATATGGTTTCTTGATAGTGGGTGCTCAAATCATATGATAGGTAAATCTAATCTCTTTGTCAAATTAGATGAATCTGTGAGAAGTCAAGTAAAACTTGGTGATGATAAAGAGGTTTATGTTATGGGGAAAAGGTACCCTTGTAGTGATAACTAAGAAAGGAGAAATTAATTATATTCATGACAATTTGCATGTTCCCAAGTTACAACATATTCTTTTGAGTATTGTCTAGCTTGTATCAAAAAATTATAAGGTTTTTTTAAGGATAACTATTGCAAAGTTTTTGATAAATCATCTAGCCACCATCTTGTAGCAAAGACTTGTATGATAGAGAATAGATTGTTTCTTCTCACTTTGGTTTCCTCTAATATGCATGCTCTTAAGGAAACCACAAATAATTCATGGTTATGACATCAAAGGTATGGTTATTTACATTTTTAGGGCTTTATTTTGCTTCATAAAAAGGACATGGTGAGAGGACTTCCTGCCATTTAGGAAAAATGAGAAGTTTTTTCAGGATGTGCTCTTTGTAAGCAACATTGAGGAAGCTTTTTGGTGAACAATTCATAGAAGGAAAAATCTCCTCTAGAGCTTGTGCATTCTGAAATTTGTGGTGCTATGCAAGAGGAATTTGAATATCTATTTTTTGACCTTTAGTGATGATTTATCATGCCAAACATGGGTATAATTTTATTAAGAAGAAATATGAAGCACTTGGATGCTTCAAGGATTTTATAACTATGGTAAAAAAAAAAGGGGTTAGCATTAATGTTGATGAAATTACATTGAAGGAGTATTCTAAGCATTCAAGAGTATTGACATGTTGAATTCATTACTATTTTTGTCATTGATGTCAACATAGCATTGTTTCTGTAGGGACTGGGAGAATGATAGTTATAGATCTTATTGATATGAACAATGGTTTTATTATCTAATGGTGCATAGTGAAGGACATGCTCTAAAATATGTCCTAATGATGTGGTTAAGTGCATAGAGTCTAAGTTAAAAGCATACAATTTGTGTACCTGATTTACTGAGAGTAGTACAAAAATAGAGTATTAGGGAACAACGTTCTGATGTTTGTTTCCTATCTTACATATGAGATGTAATGAATAAGTGCATAGTCACACAGTGACAACAAATAATCATATGGTGATGTCAATGTGTACACAAGCCCTAATATGGCACATGTGAAGTTTTGTATGGACTATGAGATGACGATGCTATTTTAATTGTAATTAATTAATTATCTTATTATAATTAATTGGAAAAGCCTTAAGGCCAACTCAAGGAATTAAATTATGAAGATATGATATAAAGGAAAGATGGTTTTCTTGTTTTTAAAGTGTGTTAAGAAGTATCCATTGTGTTGAGCGTGAAGTGTGAAAAGGAGAAGAGCATTTGGAGAATGTGAGTACACAATCCAAGAGATTATTTGATGTGAGATTTTTGATCTAGTTACAAGGTCAAAAGGTGTAGAGATCCAGTTGATAGGACAGAGATAGGGAAAGGAAGTACATTTCATTTCTATTACTCTACAAGTAATATTACAAAGATCATTTGGATAGTGGGTGCATTGGTCTTAACCTTGAGGTTGTTTGGGTAGTGGGTTCAGCTTTCTTCCACAACTCCTAACAGGGTTGGCAAAACTCCTAATAGGAATGGAATCTCCTAATAGGAAGTCAAAATCTCCTAATAGGGAATGATATTTACTGAAATTTACTTAATGTTGTAATAGACTCCTAACAAGATCCATCCTCTAACAAGGAATATTTATCCATCCCTAGTTAACATATTTGGTGTTAGTTGTATACGAGTATCTTGTTGTAGTTTTAGTTTATATTGCTCATATGGTTAAGTTTCTTTAAGGTTTATAATTATGATAATAGTTAGATAATTGATTCACCCACCTACCCCACTTAGTTATATTAGTGGACTATATATTTTAACACATAGTGGGTATTTGATAAAAATACTAGGAATAGATAGAGAGGAGAATTCATCTCCAAAGTGTTTGTTGATTTTTGTGACATGCATGGCATTTAAAGATAGCTTACGACAGCCTTTACAACTAGTAGAATGTTATTATAGAAAGAAATAATTGTACCATTATGGAGATGGCATGATGTTAAAATCTAAAAACCTTCCAAATTCTTTTTGGGAACTTGCAATGGTAACCGCAATTTAAATTTTCCTATTCAAAAGAGGAAAACGTTGGATGCCAAATCCAAACTTTGTAACTTTGTGGGATAGTTAGATTCCACCAAAGGATATAAATTTTATGAACTTGACACAAAGCAATGGATTATTAGTCAAGATGTAGTTTTTGATGAAGGGGGAGTATGGAAATGGAAGAAATAAGTTCAACAATCTACACCATTCATCATGGGTAATGAAGATGTTCAAGTCCCTCCTCTCCCAACAAGCTCAAGTGGAAGTTCAAGCCCAAGTCCACCAAGTTCACCAAGTTTCTCTATAGGTAAAAGGTCAAACTCACAATCTAGTCCAAGATCCTCACAAAAGGTGCAAATTTTAAATGAAATATATCAAAGGAGTTCTATTGTGGATCTATTTTCTAACTTTTCATTGTTAAGTTCCATTCAGGTTGAACCTTCTGCATATGAAGAAGTTGTGGTAGAACCAATGTAGATTAATGCTATGAATGAAGAGATGCATGCTATTGAGAAAAATGATACATGGGAATTAGTTCCACTTCTAAAAGAAAAACATGTGATTGGTATCAAATCAATTTACAAGGTGAAATATCATGTTGATGGTTCTATGAAAACACAAAAAGCTATACTAGTTTCCAAGGGATTTGTACAATCACCTAGAGTATATTATTCAGAGACTTTTTCTCTATTTGCCAGGTTTGATACAGTTAAATTTATACTGTCTATTTTGCTCAAAAAAAATGACCAGTCTATCAAATGAATGTAAAATCAGCTATCCTAAATGGTTATATTGATGAAGATATTTATGTGCATCAACCTATTGGCTCTAAAATTTTACGAAAAAGAACACTTGGTTTACAAGCTTAAAAAACACTCTATGGGTTGAAGCAAGTACCGTTTGCTTGGTACATAAAAATTGATAGTTATTTATTGAAGAAACTATTCATTCAAAGTCATTCAGAGCCAACCCTCTATATCCAACATGTTGGTAATGATATTCTAATTGTTTTTCATTATATTGATGATCTTATTTTTACAAGTAATAGGCCATCTCTCATGAATAAGTTCAAAGAAGAAATGAAACAACTATTTGAGATGTCAGATCTACAACTTATGCATTATTTTCTTGGGGTAGAGGTTCAGCAACAACCTTATGGTATATCTATTTCTCAAACCAATTAAGCTGCTCATTTATTGAAGTAGTTTAGAATGATGTGATGCATGGCAGTTGCTATCCCTATAGCTCATGTTGAAAAGTTAACCATGGATGATCCAAGTCCCCATGTTGATCCTACCAAATAAACAAGTTTGGTTGGGAGCTTCATGTACCTTACTACAATGAGACCTGATATTATGTATGTTGTGAGCCTCATCTCTCAGTTCATGCAAGATCCACATGATTCTCATTCTTTAGCTAGAAAAAGAATCTTTAAGTATGTAAGTGGTACACACAATTTTGGTATTCTTTATTCTCCCAATGATAAGTTTGAATTGGTTGGTTACATGAATTATGATTGGGTTAGTTCAAAGGGTGATTAAAAATAAACCTTTAGTTATATTTTGTCACTTGGTTTTGTAGTTGTTTCATGCCATAGTAAGAAGCAAGCAATAGTGGCTCTCTCTTCAATAGAAGTAGAGTATATTGTAGAAGAAACAACTAGTTGTCAAGAGATATGAATTCGAAGGATTCTAGGAAATTTTCATTTGGTTCAAGAAAACCCTAAAAATATTTCTTTTGATAATAGTAGTGCCATTGTAATGACAAAGAATTCAATGTTTCATGCTAGATGAAAGAACATTGACATCCGTCATTACTTCATTCAAGATTTTTTTTGGAATGGCACATTAGAGTAAGAGTTTTTCCCAATTTTTAAGAAAGCTATTGATATCTTCACAGAAGCTCTCACTCTACTAGTTTTACTACTTTGAGGAATCAACTTGGTCACATTCCCATTGTTCATGTAGGGGGAGATTGAAGGTATGTGTTCTTGAATATGCATGCACCACTCACCACTCAAGAATGCATGTGTTGCACTCATGCATTTAACTACTAGGGAAAACTTTAAGAAACCCCCCTTTAGAAAAAAAAAAGTATAAAATTTTGGTGAATCAAATAATAGTTCAAGGGGAAAAAATTAATTTCTATTGGTGAATTTGTATTTTTAAGTAGGAATTTTTTTAATCTTATAGGTGGTTGTTTTCCAATGATATGAAAATTCTATAAAATCCTTTTGAATCTTTCATCATTGATGGAAATTGTGGAAAAAAGTGTTGGAAATATTCAAGACTATGCTAAGTTACTAAGAGGGGAGGGGTGAATCAGTAACTTTGAAAACTTTATCAAATTTTGATCTTTAATTGCAATAATCCAATAACCATTTAATTCAATAAATCAGATCTAACTGCATGCATAAGAAAATGAGAACATTCATGGCACATGAACACAATAATTTGGTGACCCAAAAATCTTCCAAATAGAAAGTAAAATTGGGGTGGGAATGATATCCACAAAACTTCAATACTATAGCATAAAGTTGGGTAGTTAAGGCTTACAATGATCACTTCTGATGATCTGCCCTATTAGGAGCAATTAGGACTGCTAGGTCCACCTTGTTAGAGGATTTCCAAACATACAACAAAGTATGCACTCGGTAAAGA
This sequence comes from Cupressus sempervirens, assembly GCA_028749045.1. Lineage (NCBI taxonomy): Eukaryota > Viridiplantae > Streptophyta > Pinopsida > Cupressales > Cupressaceae > Cupressus > Cupressus sempervirens. The sequence goes on along the minus strand of CM053793.1, from coordinate 130,790,399 downwards.
GATTTGACAAATATTGGTAATTCTACCTTGTTAGAGGATTTGAACTGGTTCACCTATTAGAATAAAATAGTATACTTCTAACTTACAACTAATTTTCTGATAGATATTCTTAGAAGTATTGATCACCTTTATTTGATAAAGATTCTTAGTATTACTCTGCTACTCCTCTGCATATATGGCCTTACAATATACTTTTCTATTGATTCATGTTCACATGCTTCACTCATTTTTTCTATTCATCTATTGTATATTATTGGTTATGATACAATACACACACACACACACACACACACACACACACACACACACACACACACACACACACACACACACACACACACACACACACACACACACACACACACACATATCCAATTTTCAAAACTAAAAAGTCAGCCAATATACAAGTTAACACCAATATAACAAAGTTGGCTCAAATGAAGACACTTGGATTCTAAAGACTGACTTGGTGAAGTTTTTATACACCGCGTCTTGTGTCATTACTTGGCATTATCATGCATTCAGTAGAAGTAGAAGCTCTTTCCATACTAATCATCTCCAAGTAGTCTTGAACTCAATAAAAATTGATCATCACATAGCTCAGTTAACACTATCTTTACTTCTCATGAACTATTGGCTTGGTAGAAACTATGAAGCTTGGTAACCACTGAACTACTCAAGTTGAACTACTAGACTTCATACTGCCTGAATTTACTTGGTAACCACTAGGATGCTTGGTAGAAACTATAAAGCTTGGTGGCTATTGACTTACATGGAAAACACTATAGACTATTCAATGAGCTTGATAGCCATAAAAAATCTGAATAAGTGTTTTCACTAATTAAAAACTTGAATTAATGTCAACAATCTCCCCCTTTGGCATTAGTAACAAAAAAAATTATAAACCAAAACTTATATACATCATAGTGTGATACTAGCTCAGTACTATTTTTGAGATTTTTCAAAATTTGTCTTTTTAAGTATATACAATATACTTTCTTTTCCTTTGCATGATTCTTCCCCATACAATATACATACTATTTTTCCATATATATACATTGTCTCTCCCCCTTTTTGACAATAATGCCAAATATTTATTCAAAAATTATTTACACAAAGACACCAATATAAGAAAGAAACTCAGAATGTACCTTAAGTATGAGTGATAAAGTCTTATCCCAATTTTCTTGCAAAACTTTACACATATGTAAAGCAACTTGGACTTCTATAGAGAGTTCTATCATGTGATCTATAATTGAGAAATTGTTGTCATGGATCAATGTTTTTGAGTAAACAATTTGTTTCTATATTATGTTGATGATAGGAAGGATCATATTCTAGATATCTATCCTTGAAGACCAAATCCTTGCTTCTTCTCTCAACAACTATGCTGGAATATTTGACAAGAATCTAATTTTCATATGATGTGTAGAGCTTGAACTGGGGTCATGTTGCAATTGTTGTGCACTAGCCTTTAGATCTTCATCAATATTTGTTAGTTTTCTTTTTATTTCCTTTATGAACTTGGTAACATTACATAATTTTCCAAAGAGTGAAGTTACATTTTTGTAAGTGTTTTCAAGCTTGATCAAAATTGAGGAAAGCTCCACTTGCTGGATGGCAATTTTTTAAGCAATGTGCTCAAGCACTTTGTTATCAAATTTCTTCTCTGCTTTCTCTATCAATTTGTCATGACCACTGAATTAATCATTAATCTTCTAGAATTCTTCATCCAATTGAATCAAAATGTGTTGAAAAGTGTCAACTTCAACACCTATTACCTAAGTCAAAATATTCTTAGCACTTTCTATGATTTTATATTCTTTGTCTCTTTCCTCTCTTAATTTCTTTTGTTTCACTTTCTTTTGGAGGAGTTTACTAGCTAATTGCATTTGATCTGCAATGACATTATCAAAATCCCACTTTTGAATTCCAATCTCCTCATCTAGGTCAATATCTTCCTCTATCTCCTTTCCACTTAAAATTTTTATAATTGGTTGAGCCTTAGGTTCAACTACCATTGTACATATTGCCTTAAAATTTGGAATGGAAACAATAGTAGAGATAGCAGGGCTAGCTATAAAAACTAATATATTACTAATAGATGGAATACTAACTTCTATATTTACTAAATCCAAAACTGATATACTTATAGAAGTATCCAAAGCTATAGAAAAAAAACTATAGAATCCAAAATTGTAGAACTCGAAACTATACTAACTACTAAAGAAAATAAAATCATAGAACATGTTGTACTCGTTGTTGATGAACCTAACTCTGGAGTTGAAGAAGAGGGAGGCTATAGCTTGGTAGATGAAGTGGTAGACACTTTCATTAGTGATGTGCTAAGCTCTGAGGGAGCAATGAGTGATTGGACATTTGATGTATTTTTTGTGGTCACAATCAAATTTGCTGAAGTTGTCTCCAAACTTGATGTAGATGCTGATTTTCTTGGAGAATGAGGAAGTGAGTCAATGATTGTTGCTACTATCTTCATAGATCAGTCTCATCATCTTCTTTGACTTCCTTGGTAGCTTCTTCCTCTTTATCTTCTTCAACTTATTCATTGTCAAACTATATTTTCTCAAATTTTTTTCCTTCTTCCTCATCATCACTGTCATCAACCTTGACTTCTATGGGAAAATCACTCTTTTTACGCAAGTGATAAATATTCTTCCACATACCTATACCATTCTTGACTACATGATCTATATATTTTAACATGATTAAACAAGTATTAAATCTAAGAGTCATCTTGTCTTCATTTTTCTTCATAGACTCTTTTACCTCATCATTGGTAATGCTCGGTAACAACTACCTTAGGGTTTTTTCATAGATATCTTTTATTGTCTACATAGTTGAGTCCCATCTTGGTTTCAATCTCTAATAGATCAATAGAAATCTAGGAGGCTATCTAATTAGGGGAATACTTCCATTTGCCCATCTTGGTTAGCACCAATTCTTCAATCTACTTCTTCTCAACCTCTATCTTGGACTCATACTTTAGTGATTTGAAGTTAGTTATTCCTACACCTACTTCCAATTGTTTTCAATTTTTATTGGAAGGTGGGAGGAGGCTTGCTAAACACAACTTCACTACCTTTCTTCCTAGATCTCCTAGAAGACACTATAGTGGATGGCTTGGGTGGCTTGGTGATGATCACCTTGCCTTTCTTCTTTACTGGCTTTTCTTCCTTTTCTAACTCATCCTCATCCTCTACTTCATCATCATCTTCTCCCTTACTTTCAGTCAACATAAGAGGTGTGCTAGTTTTGAGTTTTGCTATTCTCCTCTTCCCTTTGTTAACTGCTCGAGGAAGCCTGATTTCAAGCTCTATTCTTTCCTTAGCCTAATCATATGTTCCAAAGTGTGGTTCCTTTGGATCAATAGGTTCATTTTTCAAGGCTTCAATTATGTTTTTCGGTTCATCAATGTTCACCTCATAGGCAAGAGGTTTCACCCATACAATTCTTGGTTTTATTGCCTGAATGTAGACTTTGTCACTATTTGCCATGAAACAAACATCATCTTTGTAATCTTCAACCAATGTCTTGGGAATCCTAAATCTAATATTCATTTTCTCTTTGAAGACATCAAAGTAGTTATCCATTATGTTGACAAAATTCTCACCCATTTCTAAAATATATTCGTTAATCTGATACAAAACTTGCACATCCTTTCTCCTTATGACTATAACGTTAGAAAGGAAAAAATTTTGAACATAGAAAAATAGACATGTCAACAATGAACTGAATTTACAAGGATTGTTCTTGGATGTCTTTATACTTTCCATGTTTTTTTTAAATTGTTTTAACAACAAGTTTGCAAGATCATATGATATATTGTTCTTTATGACTTTAAATGCCAAGTCTACTTCTTCACACAACACACTATTTAGATGATTTGAATTGTAGATCTTGTGTGCTATCACGTGTATGCAAAATTTTAGTTCTACATATATTACACTACTAATCTTCATACCTCTACCATTCCACTCAATTAGGGTTTTCTTCTCTAACCCCACCCGACCTATGGTTTTAGTAGTTTTGGCTTTGGAAAACATAGGAAGGTTGGTGATATGATGAATCATCTTCTTAGTGATCAAAACTAGTTTCTCAAGCCATAAATGACCATTGCGAACTCGACTTAGGATGTATCTGATCCATTTGATTTGGAAATTTTGGGGCAGGTGGGGAATTTGGGTTAAACCCTTATCTTCCAAGTGTTTATGTTCAGGTTTAAGAGGACCATTCACACAAAATTCACCTAGGGAATCATCCATCTCTATGGTTACAATTTGTTGAATTGCACACTTAAAATGAGTTAGAATATCATTAATGAGTAGTACCTTAGGAAGGATTTGCAATTGTGTTCCATTTGGATTGAGAGTTTTTGCAATTGTTGGTACAAGTTTTAAATTTGGTGGTTTCCATTCAAATCCTCAGACCAACATTTCTAACCCTTTCTTTTCCTTGCTAGTATTGCTTGATGCTAATATGGCTACTCAGTAGGTGATGGAAAAACTCAAAAAAAAATTATTGCAAATTTCACTCAAAATTTCTTGATCGCTTGGCAATTCACTTGATCATAATAACACTTTAAAATTTTTGGTGAAAAATGAATTCTATATCTTGCCTTTTTTATAACATTTTTCTATTAATGTTTGGTACAAAAGTATCATTATGAGTGATAGTATGTGTCAGTTTGTGATAGCCTATCATCCACTATCTATTTAGATTGCTCAGTGAATACTTCATAACTCGGTAACAAAACATGTGTGATTATGATGCAGGAGCATCCAAAGGTATAAGGGCAATCCTGTGTCACCCAAAAAAAAAATGTGCTTAGACTTAGTTTTTGTTTCATGTGTTTTCATTTCTGGATACCCATTTGGGTCAAATAAAGGTTCCAACACTCACAGTTCCACTATTAGTGTTCTAGGATAGAGTATTTGAACACCTTGGGATATGTGTAAATGCTAAAAAAATAGGAGTATGTAATTGAGCCATCATTTTGGTGAACTAGGAGGTGTAAATTGGCCAAATGAATGTAATTGCAATTTAGAGCACTCCAGAAAAAGAATCAAGTCAAAAGGCCCCATGCTTTGAAAGTTATCGTAGTTTTTCAATTTTTGGAGACCTCCTAAGAATGCTTCAAAGTTAGTTTAGGGGCATTAAATGACTTCAAAAAGGGCTGAAAAGTGGGGGGATGAGAAAAGCTGGTCCATAGGGTTGTAGAGCACTTTGAGAGCTTTCTAGAAATGTAAACGGTTCATCAATGAAAGCTACAGTTTAAAAGTTATGCCTCCCAAAAGTTTGGTTACCATTTTTGGATTCTTCTAGATTTGCACCAACTTCTAACACAGCTTTTGGAGCCTTCTACTTGGTTGGTGGATGCCTACTAGCATCTTCTAGAATGTACTCCTAGTCCTTAACCCTTCAAGATCTATTTAAGGACATTTTTGGCATTGTAAAAGGCAGTTTGGAGTGGAAATTAAGAGGAGGTACCAAAGGGAGACATTATCTCTAGTTTTGTGCTATTGTAAGCCCTTAGGGCATGTTTTGAAGTCTATTTTCTCTGTACTGAATGTACTAGCTTATTTTCATAGTTAATACAATTTTTTTTTCCTATTGTGTCGATTTTGTGCTTGGGTTGTGTCCCCATCAATTGGTATCAAAGCATACCTTTGTCAGTGGTAGTAGAGTGTACCATCATCAGTGGTATCAGAGCTGGTTTTCTTGAGTGTGTAGATAGAGTGTCAATTGTGAAGTAGTTTGCACTAGGACTATGTGGTTGTGGGTTTGAGTTAAGAAGATGCCTCTATGAAGAGAGCGTGGTGGAAGGGCTAGAGGTTAGAGCCCTCTAAAGCCACGTACAAGCATTGCAGGAGGAGCTCCATAGAGGAAAAAATGTTGCCGCAGGTGATGATAGTGACGATGAAAATGAAGAAGAAGAAATTGGACCAAAAGGTGAATTTGATGGGGAAGTTTTGAATCAAGCAGAGGAAAGGCTTTTTAGGGCCATTACTATATTTGGGAAAAGACCTACAACTGATGTGGCTATATTTTCAAGAAATCTGAAATCAGATGAGTTGATCGACTGGATCAATGAACTGGAAGAATACTTTGAGTATGAGGATATCAGGGACCCAGATAGGGTTAAGTTTGTAAAGGCCAAATTGAAAGGCCATGCAAAAATTTGGTGGCAAGAGGTTCAATTGGAAAGAAACAGAAAAGAAAAAGAGAAGATCAAAAGGTGGGATCACATGGTGGACAAATTAAAGAAGCAGTTCATCCTTGTGGACTACGAGCTTGATTTGTTTAAGAAGATGCATGTGCTAAAGCAAGCAAGAATATTAATCCAAGAATATACAGAGGAGTTTTATCGACTTTTGATTGGAGCAGGGCATGCAGAAGAAAATAAGGAGAAGGTTGCTCATTATATCAGTGGGTTGCGACCTAGCATCCAAGAGGAATTAAGTTTGGTAAGAATGACCAGCATTGAAGAGGCATACCAGTTTTCCCTACGAGTTGAGGAGAATCTGAATAAGAGGTTTGAAGAGAGACAAAGAGGGCATGGTCAAGGAGGAAGGGGAAGTGATAGGTCATCTGGAGGTTGAAATGAAACCTAAAACAAAAATGAAGATGTGGGTGCTAGTAGGAACCAGAGGAATGAGGGTTTCAACTGCTCCTACGATCAAGACTTTGGAAATCAGAGAGGAAGAGGAGGCTTCTGTGGTACCTATTTCCATTGCAATGAAGAAGTTCATCATGCCTTTGAATGCCCTCAACGAAAAGGAAGGATAGATAGGAGAGCTGAGGGTCAAGCTAGGGTTGCTCATGTGGATGAGGATGCATAGTCATCACATTCAGAGGATGCAAAAGGAGGAGAGACCTTGGTAAATGAAAGTGTCCTATTAAGTGGTGAGATTGAACTAGGACAAAGGAGGAGTTTGTTTCGTACCAGGTGCAAATGTGAGGAAAAATGTTGTGATGTGATCATTGATGGTGGTAGCACTGACAACTTGGTGTCAGAGGAGATGGTCTCTAAGCTGAAGCTGAAGAGGGAGAAACATCCCCAGCCCTATCGGATTTCTTGGGTGAAAGACAATCATAAGTTCCTGGTAAGTGAACAATGTCTCATGAAATTCAAAATTGGGAGTTACCATGATGAAGTTCTCTGTGATGTTATTCTAATGGATGTTTGCCATCTATTGTTGGGTAGACCATGGCAGTTTGATAGACATGCAATACATGATGGTCATGCAAACACATACTCTCTAACAAAGGATGGAGTTCATAACAAACTAAAGCCCATAAAAAAAGGAAGGTGAAAAGGTATGTAGTAGTGCTAGGATTTGTCTTGTTGATGGAAGAAAGTTTTTAGATGGAATGAAACATCAGTGTATGTGTTATGCTTTGATTTCTAGGAAAGAAAAAGAAGGTAGTAGTGAAATACCACTTGAAATCTTAGATTTACTAGGTGAGTTTGGAGATATTATCTCTGATAATGTTCCAGAAGGATTACCACTAGTAAGGAAAATCAGTTGTCAGATAGATCTAATTCTAGGAGCTAGTTTGCTTAACAAGGCTGCTCATAGGATGACTCCTACTGAAATAGAGGAGCTAAATAGACAGGTTCAGGAGCTATTGAGGAAGGGCTTGATTCAGGAGAGCCTGAGTCCATGTGCAATACCTACAGTATTGGCACCAAAGAAGGATGGAGAGTGGAGGATGCATATAGACTCTCGAGCTATAAATAGGATAACCATCAAATATCAGTTTCCTTTGCCAAGAATGGATGATCTTATGGACTGCTTGAGTGGAGCTCAGTACTTCACAAAGATAGATCTCCTGAGTGGTTATCACTAGATATGGATTTGAGAAGGAGATGTGATGCAGGAGCATCTTCCATCCAAAATAAAAGGGAGACATGTTGAATGTAAAATTTAAAATTAAAAAAATTATTTTAAAAAAATAAATAAATAAATAAAAATTGAAAAAAAAAAAAAAAAAATTGGAGGAGAGAGAAGATGACGAAAATTAGAGGAGAAATAATTAAAAATAGAAAAAAGGAAAAAAGGGAAAAGAGGAATTTGTATTTTCGAAGTGCATAGGTGGCATAAATAGAAAAATAGGAAAATAGTTGTCATTCCATTAATTGAGGTGTGTAGGTGGAAATTCTAGAAGGTTTTGGATAAATCATGTATTTAGTATTTGTTGGTGCTTAGTTGTATTTGGGTGAGAATTTAATATTTATTTAAAGATAGTTGTATTTACCTTTTATCCCACATTGGTTGTGTTTGTAATGTCTTGGGTTAGAAGTGCGCATTTAAGCAAGGCTTATTATCATTTGTAATCAAGCTCGAGGACTACAAGCTTGAGAAGTAGAAGTTGTGGAAGGAGAAACTCAAGGAGAAGTTTGATATCATCTTGTGGTTGTTGTAAGGATCTTCAAGTATAATAAAATTTCTTGTGAAGCATTTTTTTTATTTCTCTTGGTCTCCATATTGTTGCTTTCTTGATTGTGAGTGGGTAAGGGTGGTGTGGCCCTCTATCAGTGGTATCAGAGCAGGAGTTCCTGAGTGTACAAGCAGATCGCCAAAGTGTGAGGCAGTTTGTACCAGGACCTTGGTTGGGTGAAGTTTATCAGAGTTGGTGGATTGAAAATCCATTGTCCTAGACTTGTGATGTGGTTCTTGATTGTTCGTGCAAGGTGGCAGGTTGCGATCTGACTTGCAAACAATTTGGTTGTCACAAGGAGCGTGGGAAGAATTTGTTGCAGAGGGTTTACGAAGATCTTGGAAGATGGCTCCAAGAGGATTGGACCCTAAGATGATTGCAAAAATCCATGATATAGTGGAGAGGAATTTTTCTAAGATAATTTCTCGGTTGGATGCTAGATTGGCTATTCAAGCTAAGAAGGTTAAGGTGGAAGAGGATGGTTTTGCTGATCAATTTGTGGAGCCTAATGAAGAACCTGTAGAGCAACTAGAGGTTGTTGCTGAAGATATTCCTACTGTTGTTGATGTTGGGACCGAGGTTGGTTTTCATGATCAATTGGTTGAGTCTGACATGGAGATTATCGAGCACTTGGAGGTGGATGATCCAGTTGTTGGAGATGAGTTATGTATTGCAGAGCATCTTGTTGTCAGCAATGAGGTTTCTGGTGTTGAGATTTTGGCATGTATTGATGGTGATCTACAAGTTGGTGCTGATATGGAGTTTGTTGGTGCTGATGTGGGGTTTTTTGCTATGGGTGTGAATTCACTAGTTGCTAATGTGGATGAGAGTTTTCTGTTAAAGCATTATGTTCAGTTTATTCTTGGGAATGAGCATGATTGGATGGTTGAGATGTTGGTGTGGAGGATTTGCATGGTGGTTTTTTTGCCCCTATTGAGGTGGAAGCCTTTGGTGAAGATGAAGATGGTTGTAGACCTTTCTTTTTGGTGTCAAAGTGTGGGGACACACTTTTCTATCTACCGGGGGAGTCTGATGTAGGAGCATCTTGCATCCAAAATAAAAAGGAGACATGTTGAATGTAAAATTTTAAATTAAAAAAATAAAATTAAAATTAAAAAAATTGAAAAAAAAAAAAAACTGGAGGAGAGAGAAAGTGACGAAAATTAGAGGAGAAATAATTAAAAATAGAAAATAGGAAAAAAGGGACAAGAGTAATTTCTATTTTCAAGGTGCATAGGTGGCATAAATAGAAAAATAGGAAAATAGTTGTCATTCCATTAATCGAGTTGTGTAGGTGGAAATTCTAGAAGGTTTTGAATAAATCATGTATTTAGTATTTGTTGGGTGCTTAGTTGTATTTGGGTGAGAATTTAATATTTATTTAAAGATAGTTTTATTTACCTTTTAACCCACATTGGTTGTGTTTGCAATGTCTTGGGTTAGAAGTGCACATTTAAGAAAGGCTTATTATCATTTCTAATCAAGCTCGAGGACTAGAAGCTTGAGAAGTAGAAGTTGTGGAAGGAGAAACTCAAGGAGAAGCTTGATATCATCTTGTGGGTGTTGTAAGGATCTTCAAGTATAATAAAAAATCTTGTGAAGCATTTTTTAAATTTCTCTTGGTCTCCATATTGTTGCTTTCTTGATTGTGAGTGGGTAAGGGTGGTGTGGCCCTCTATCAAGATGAGTGCAAAATGGCCTTTAAAACCAAGGAGGGTCTTTATGAGTGGTTAGTCATGCCCTTTGGATTGACAAACGCCCCAAGCACCTTCATGCGGCTTATAAATTAGGTACTTAAGAAGTTCTTGGGAAAATTTGTTATTGTCTATTTGGATGATATTTTAATTTTTAGCAAGACTTTGGAAGAACATTTATTGAATATTTGTAGTGTCCTTGAAAGGTTAAGGGAAGAGAAACTGTTAATTAATTTGAAGAAGTGTATCTTTGCAAAAAGGGAGTTAGTCTATTTCGGGTTTGTTATATCACCTAAAGGACTCAAAATGGATCTAGAGAAGGTAAAAGCCATCTTGGAATGGCCTACTCCAAGGTCTGCTACTGAGGAAAGATCATTTCATGGTCTGGTTAGTTTTTATAGGAAGTTTATTAAGAATTCTTGTGGCATATGTGCACCCCTAATTGACACAATAAGAGGGGATAGAAAATAGTTCAAATGGACTGCAGCAGCTATGAGAAGTTTTGAATTGTTGAAGAAGAAGGTGACAGAACAACCTGTGTTGGCACTTCTAGATTTTAGAAAGGTGTTCTAGGTGGATTGTGATGCTAGTGGAAGTGTTATTGGGGCTGTATTGAGCCAAGAAGGTAAGCCTATTACATATTTTAGTGAAAAATAGAATAATGCAAAGAAGAAGTATTCTATTTATGATCAAGAGTTCTATGCAATAGTTCAGGCCTTAAAGAAATGGAGGCATTATTTATTGCCAAAGGAATTGTTTTGTATACTGATCACCAGGCATTACAATACCTAAATAGCCAAGGTAACTTGAATCAGAGGCATATGAAGTGGGTAGAGTTCTTGTAGAGCTATACATTTGTGTTGAAACATAAAATTGGAAAATCTAACAGGGTTGCAGATGCACTAAGTAGGAGATAGTTGTTGCTTACAGTAATGCAGGTTGAAGTAGTTGGGTTTGATGAACTCAAGAATCTGTACCCTAAAGATCCTGATTTTGCTAAAGTGTGGAAAGCTTGTAAAGAGCTTGTTGCTATAGATAGAACTAGGTAGTTAGACTATCTAATTCAGGATGGTATGTTATTCAAGGGCAACAAATTGTGCATTCCAAGGAGTTCCATGAGGGAAAATCTGATTAAAGAGAAACGTAGTGGAGGGATGGCAGGACATTTTGGTCGAGATAAGACCATTGCCATTCTTAGAAAACATTATTTTTGACCTCAAATTTCACAAGATGTGAAGAAGTTTGTACAGAGTTGCCAGGTTGGTCAAGTTGCCAAGGGATTTAGCCACAATACTGGACTATATCAGCCATTGCCCATTCCATCAAAGCCATGGGAGGACATAAGTATGGATTTTGTTCTTGGATTGCCGAGGACACCAAGGGGTAATGACTCAATATTTGTGGTGGCTGATAGGTTCTCCAAAATGGAACATTTCATTCCATGCCACAAAACTCATGATGCTATCCATATTCTAGACTTGTTTTTCAGAGAAGTGGTAAGACTACATGGTCTTCCAAGGAGTATAGTTTCTAATAGAGACACCAAATTTGTGGGGTATTTTTGGAGAACATTGTGGAAAAAGTTGAGAATAGACTTGAAATTTAGTTCCACACATCACCCATAGATCAACGGCCAAACATAAGTGGTAAACAAAAGTCTGAGCAATTTGCTGAGATGTTTAGTTGGGGATAAGACCAAGGGGTGGGATTTGATTCTACCACAAGCCGAGTTTGCTTACAATAACTCTATAAATAGGAGTACTAGTAGATCACCATTCCACATTGTATATGGAAGTAGCCCAAGGACTACACCATAATTGAGGAAGATACAGCAAGGGGAAAGGACAAGTGATTAAGTTGAAGAATTTGTTGAACATATCAAGCATCTACATGGGGAGGTTCAAGCACAAATTACCAAGATGAATCAAGAGTATAAAGCTAGGGCTGATCAAAGGAGAAGACATAAGGAATTCCAAGTAGGGGATCTAGTCATGGTACACTTACAGAAGGAAAGATTTCTAGATGGTACTTACAACAAGCTGAAAATGAAGAAATTTGGCCCCTGCAAAATTCTGAAGAAACATGACTCAGGAAATGCATATGAGGTGGAGTTGCTAGATGGTATTCACATTTCTCCTATTTTCAACATTGCAAACTTAACAGAGTATCATGATGATGGTACGGATGAGGAAACAATGTTAGAGCCATGTCCAAATCCTGCTTCTAAGAAGGAGGAGATAGAAGGCATTCTAGATCATCATGTGGGTAGGAGCACTAGAAATAGGTAGTATGAAGAGTATTTGGTCAAGTAGAAAGGATGGCTGATAGAGGACTCAACCTGGATTTCAGCAGCTGAGGTTTCCCATTTGGAATTTCCTCTACCATTCATAAAGTGACAGGGTCACTTTTCAATCTACCCTAGGTGTCTGATGCAAGAGCATCTAGAGGTATAAGGGCAATCCTGTGTCACCCAAAAAACAAAGTACTTAGACTTACTTTCTGTTTCATGTGTTTTCATTTTTGGATACCCGTTTGGGTGAAATAAAGGTTCCAACTCTCACAGTTCCACTATCAGTGTTCTAGGATAGAGTATTTGAACACCTTGGGATAGGTGTAAATGTCAAAAAAGGAGTATTTAATTGAGCCATCATTTTGGTGAACTAGGAGGTATAAATTGGCCAGATCAATGTAATTGCAATTTAGAGCATTCAAAAAAAAGAATCAGGTCAAAAGGCCTGATGGTTTGAAAGTTATCACAGTTTTTCAATTTTTGGATACCTCCTAAGAATGCTTCAAAGTTATGTTAGGGGCATTAAATGACTTTGAAAAGGTTTAAAAATGGGGGATGAGTGAAGATGGTCCACATGGCTATAGAGCACTTCAAGAGCCTTTCAAAAATGTAAACGGTTTGTCAATCGGAGCTACAGTTGAAAATTTATGCCTCCTAGAAGTTTGATTACCATTTTTAGATTCTTCTAGATTTGTACCAACTTCTAATGCGGCTTCTAGAGCCTTCTACTTGGTTGTTGGATGCCTACTAGCACCTTCTAGAATGTACTCCTAGTCCTTAACCCTCTGGGGTCTATTGACGGATATTTTTGGCATTGTAAAATGTAGTTCGGAGTGGAAATTGAGAGGAGGTACCAAAGGGAGAAATTATCTCCAGTTTTGTGCTATTGTAAGCCCTTAGGGCATGTTTTGAAGTCTATTTTCTTGATACTAAATGTACTAGCTTATTTTCACAGTTAATACAATTTCCCTTTTCCTATTGTGTCCATTTTGTGCTTGGGTTGTGTCCCCATTAGATTAGTTACTTTGGACCTTGCTCGATAGATTCCATGACCCAACCTTACTCGATAGACAAAGTAACTCAGTGATAAGTGATCCTCTATGATCCCTTTTTATTTTGAATACTGATTTGGATCTTTGTATACTTTCAATTTTGGAACTATTTAGATGTGATCATGATAATGCAGTTCCAGTTCTTGCTTAAGGACTTAGTTGGAAATGGTGGAATCACCCACTTCTTGAGTGACATGAACATCATTATTTGGAATTTCTTCTTTGGTGGATTTAGGAATCCATTTTTGCCTCATTTTCTTTCTAATTTTTTCTACCTTAGCTTTCTTTTCATCTTCAATTCTACACGCATTCATGCAATTCTTGGCCGGATGACCAAGTTTTGTACAAGTGAAACATCTTTTGGTGGTATCTCTTTTCCTTGTGTGATATTTAACATAGTTCATGCCAATGTGTCCATACTCTCCACAGTAATGACATATGCACATGGCATTGTAGTCCCAACCAAATATTGCTTTCACAATTTGCTTTGTTGGATTGAATATCTTGGTTCTGCAGTTTGATGCCTTGTGACCTTATTTCTTGCATTTGTGACATTTTCCTTCAAATTTTGGTTTCTCTTTACATTCATTAGCCTTGTGACCATGCTGATTACAATTTTAACATTTACAATTGAATTTTTCATTACCATTACTCCAACATTTTTTTGATGTATGACCTATCTTACCATAGTGATTGCAAGTAGGTCTTTGATTCCTTTGAGCACCTTGTTGGGAGGATTCACCTTCTTATTTGTATCGAATTCCTACTTTACCCTTTTTTTCTATAGAGATTTTACTCATTTAGTTGATTCAATTTATTCATGTTTTCTTTAGATTTCATCATTCTTTCATTGATTTGATTCTTAGTGTTTAGGTCATTCTTCAATCTTTCAATTATTTTCTTTTCAGATCTCAACTCACTTCTTAATTTTTCATTGAATTGTCTTTCTGAATTTAGATCATTCCTCAATCTTTCATTGATCTATCTTTGACTCATGATTTCTTTATTTGCATTGGAGATTTGATCTATAAGATCTTCATGTTGAATGGATTATTTCTGGATCTCATTGTTTCTTCCATCCATTTCTTCTTTTATTTTGTTCCTTTGTTTCGAGATTTTACATAGCCTTATTGACTGAATTTCTTATAATATTTTGACCTTGCTTATTTCTTCTTGTAGGGAACCATTCTTATCTAAGAGTTCTTTGATTGCATCATTTGCTTCATCTAAGCTAATTGAAGGAAAAAAGGTCTTCAATCTTTTCTTCAATGTACTGGTGATCATTCATTTGATTTTCAAGCTCCTTCATTCTTTTTAGAGATTGGGAAAGTTGCTCCTTAGTTTTCTTGAGTTGTATAATGGCCATCTCTAGATCTAGCTTTTCATTGTCAATTGCCTTATCAAGTCTAAATATCTCCATTGTACTTGATCTTTTCTTGAGCTATTAAGCTTTACCTTGGGAGCCACAAATGTTCTGATACCAATTGTTGGAAATATTCAACACTATGCTAAGTTACTGAGAGGGGATGGTTGAATGATTAACTTTAAAAACTTTATCAAATTCTGATCTTTAATTGCAATAATCCAATAACCATTTAATTCATTAAATCAGATCTAACTACATGCATAAGAATCTAAGAACATTCATGGCACATGAACACAATAATTTGGTGACCCGAAAACCTTCCAAATAGAAAGTAAAATTGGGGTGGGGAAAACTTTAATACTGTAGGATAAAGTTGGCTAGTTAAGGCTTGTAATAATCAATTCTAGTGATCTTCCATGTTAGGAGAAATTAGGACTACTAGGTCCACCTTATTAGAGGATTTGCAAACATACAACAAAGTATGCACTTGGTAAAGAGATTTGACAAAAGACTGTTAAGTCTACCTTGTTAGAGGATTTGAACTAGTTCACCTATTAGAATGAAACAACATATCTTTGACATACAACTAATTTTTTGATAGAGATTCTTAGAAGTACTAATCACCTTTATGTGATAGAGATGACTCTACTACTTCTTTGTTGATATGGCTTTACAATATACTTTGCTATTGATTCATGTTTGCATGCTTCTCTCACCTTTTCTATTCATCTATTTTATATTATTGGATATGATACAATACATTATATATATATATATATATATATATATATATATATATATATATATATATATATATATATATATATATATATATATATATATATATATATATATATATATATATATATATATATATATATCCAATTTACAAAATTACAAAGTTAGCCAATATACAAGTTAACACCAATATAACAAAGTTGGATCAAATGAAGATACTCAAGCTCTAAAGACTGACTTGGTGAATTTTTGATACACGGTGTCCACTATCATTACTTGACATCATCATGCATTCAGTAGAAGTAGAAGCTCAGTCATACTAATCATCTTAGAGTAGTCTCAAACTTGGTCTACACTAGTGACTCGATGGATACTATGTAACTTGGTAGAAACTAAATTACACATTTACCATACTTGAACTTGGTAAACACTAATCATCACATAGCTTAGTTAACACTATCTTCATTTATCATGAACTATTGGCTTGATAGAAACTGCAAATCTTCGTAACTAGTGAACTACTCAGGTTGAACTGTTGGACATCATACTACCTGACTTCACTTGGTAACCAGTAGGATGATTGGTAGGAACTATAAAGCTCAGTGGCTACTAAATTACATGGAAAACACTGAAGACTATTCAATGAGCAGGATAGCCATATAGAATCTGAATAAGTGTTGTCACTGGTATCAATTTTGACTTAATGTCAACAAAAAGTACACATACCTAGAAATAATGATTATTACTATTATTATTATTACTATTATTATAATAATATTATATAGAGCATAATTAATTATCAAACATTAAGGTTAAATTTATCCCACTTTTATCATTATAGTTTCCCTCCAAATTATTGAATGGTGGTTTGGGGGAAGCACCCCTATTATTTTTAACCGTTGGATGATCGTAAATCTGTTGCCTAAATCTAATTTCAAGCCAAACTTTTAAAATGATACCAAGGTTTAAAGAAAATTCCCAAAGTAAAGACACCTATCCCATATTAAATCTCTTTTGCAGAAAAGTGAGAAAGCATAAAAATTTTCATGAAAAGTCTTGAGAATAGAGAGATGTATCAAATCTACATATTTAATTTGTAGTGTGACTTAAATTTTTACCAAATATTTGCAAAAATGATCATCAATTAAAAAAAGCCTTGAAAATTGTAGGCTAAATATTTATTTTACTATGTAGAAAAATTAGATTCCTTTGGTGAAGTCATCACTAAAATATAAATAGTTATGTATTATTATTGGCGATTAGCCTAAGCATGGGACCCAATTTTGGTAAAGTGCAGGCAACATGGACACCCCAAAAATGTAAAAGTATTAGCCAAATATGTGGTCCTCAATGAGTGAGATTAGTCAATTAGCAAATATTAGCCACTAAAGTTATCCTTGTCAACCATCGATCACTGCTCAAGTCAATTCATGCATTTTGATGCATTCACAATGCATTAATTCCACCATAGAGTTCATTTTTAGTGCATGTCATCTTTATTTAGATTGTTTTATTTATTTCATTCTTAATAAAACTATATGTTACAGTTAGTCTCGTAGGCATTGGTTTTAATTATTTGTTAATTAGTTTGCACAATATGCAAAACTCTGATTTTCATGCAATCTCTTCGCATGTTATTGTTTAGGAATTTTTATTGTAGTTTTTACTATCTTCCTTGATCAATGATCAATGTTAAGTGTTTTAGTTTTTCTTTATTGTACTCTTTAATTTCAGAGATACACATTCAATAAAAACAAAGTTTTTATTTTGATTTTGGTTATTCATTGTTTATGCTCTAGTTTTCATTTCTTTGGTTATCAATATAGCATAAGAGCTTTTATTTTAGATCTTCAATGGTCTAGTTAAGCTTGATGAAGTAAAATATAATTGGTAATCAATTTTAATATGATACAAAATGGTGTACTATGAAATCCTATTAAAACAACAAAAATGATCTCTCCAACACATCACTAGTTGAGGATTCAAGAGGAGAGTTTTTTAGCAATCCAAAAACACATTTTCCCATAATTTTTCTTTACTAGATCTTGTTAGTCTCAGAATGGTTTTGACAATTGAGTGTCAACACACTTAACCAATTCTCAAGATGATGTCAAGCTACATTGAATGCTGAGCCAGAGAATAATTTAGGTGTCGAGCAATCTTTAGGTACTGAGGGAACTCCAGGTATGGGTGAACTATAGTGAAATTTAGAGGGAAGTGTGAAAAGACTTAGAAGAACAAAGCAGCATTGTAGTATATGGTTGATCAAGAATAGAGTATCAGAATATCACAGAGTGACATATCAGATCAAGCAAGGATCATATCAGCAAGAACAAAATAAGGATCTGGAATCAACAATTGAAGATTGCAAAGATATTGGGTCAAAGACCTTCTAATACCCTCTAACAATTGTATTAGATAATGGAAATCCTATGGATTTAGGTTGGTTTAGTAGCCATCTACAAATCCTTTAATAGGGTGGCATTCCAAGTAAATGTACTTAAGTTTTTTAACCAGGCCTACTTTTAGCAGGGTAATGAAATCCTTTAACCAGCTCAACTTTAATAGGGTGTAAAGTCTTTAACAACACATGCCTTTCATAGGGAAAACCATTGGAATGGTCAAATTTTATAACCTTGAATAGTTATACATTGCTATAGTGATATTTTGTGGGTGTCATCCCCACCCCTATTTTACCTTCTCATTTTGGAGGGTTTCTGGGTTACCAAATCTTGTGTTATCTATTTTCATGCATGTCTCTACTTTCATGTTTATTAGATGGACTAGATGTATGTGAATTTTTTCAGCTAAAAAAATTTTAGAGGTTAAATTTAAATATGTCTGATTCATCCCTCTCTCAGAAGTGTATCTTCTCACTTGTAAATTCCAACAATTGGTAATAGAGCCTAGTTCTCTCAAGAAGGAGCCTTAAAACTTGGAGAAAATATCTAGAAAATGGAAGTCTAAAACTTGGGAAGATCATAGAGAATCAGGTAATAGATATAAAACTTTCTATACATGCACTAGAGGAAGCTAGAGAGGAACTGAGAAAATCCTTAAAGAGAAGAAGAGAAATTGCCATAGCTGAGAATGACACACAGTACAACAAGATTGACACCTCAAAAATATTTTCAAATAGAGATTCCAAAGAGTTTGATGCAAAAATTTTAGACTTGATGAAGAAGAATAGAGCTTAAGTAGAAGAGATTAGAATACTTAAGCTTGAACAAGAATCACAAGCCATAATGCTTTGTGAAGTGACTAAACAAAAGAAAAGAGCCATTGAAGAAAAAGCCATGATAGAAGATGACAAGACAAATCTTACCAATAGACTGGATGAAAAAACAATTGAGTTTGAAAGAATTTCTAACATGCAGCTAGACACCTTAAGCTAGATGATGAATGCACATGATGAGCTAAATATGAAAGACATTGAGATCTCTACACTGAAAATAAAAAATGAACAACTACAAAATGACTTGAAAAGAGAAAAGGAAAGTTTAGAGAGATTTAATAAACCTAATGAGGAAATCAAGTACTTTGAATAGCTATTAAAATCACCAAGGTCCAAAAATGACACTTCAGGACTAGGACACACTAGCACTGAAGAAGGAGAGTCATCCAAGATTATTGAAAACAGAAGTAACAAAGGTAAGAACACTAAATTTTTTTGTCATTTTTGTGATAAAAAGGGACATAATTCTAATGTATGTAGGAGCGAGAATGCCCATCATCATGACAAGCCTAAAAGTCCAAGTTGTTGTCACAAGTGCAAAAGATAAGGGCATCAAGCACATAACTGCAAGACTAAGACTATTCAAACACCAAAATTTGTAGGTCACCATTACAATTGCAAGAAGCATGGACATAGAGCTTTTGAGTGTAGATCAAAGCCTATGTGGACACCAAATTAGCCAGTAGTAGCAAATCATGTACGTCACTATAATTCAGATTACAACACCAGGTATAGCTATCATTACTGTCAGGAATATGGACACATTTTAAAGGGAACTACAACAAATGGTTAAGTCAAACTACATGTTTCAATTTCTTTAAGACTGGTCATATAAGCATGAATTTCCCAACAAGGTCAAAGGTACCTAAGTCAGAAGTTAACAAAGGAAAAGAGAAGGTAGATGTTGAACACATTAGAGGAGAAATGAATAAGACATGGAAGAAGAAATATGAGCGTAGCTCATCAAATGAAGGGATCACTTCACCTAACAGGTCAAGTGATCATAGTTAATCAAACTAAGTAGATAGAAGGCATGAGGGACTGATTTACTAAGTTTTATCATACATTAGTTCCTAAATAAGATAGTACTGAAAAGAAGAGATCACCATGATTAGAGATGCAAAATTGAAATTCAGGTTTCCACCAATGTTGTTGAGTCATCCTTAGATGTCGAGTGAATGTTAGTATATGCCAAGCTACTACTAGGAGCTAAGTGATTGGTCACAACTGAGTTGGCAATGGAAGCTAAGTGAAGATGAAATCTAGTTGGATTTGAGTGACAGAAAGTTAATGGAAGCTTAGTTATGTTGAAATCTTTAAGGAGTAGAGTGTACAACTATATATGCACTAAGCATTTAATGCTATGTTTTGAAGAGTATAAGGTCAATTTTTTGATCATTTCTCATCATTTGAATGCAAAGAAAGAACAAGAAGAGCACAAAAGCGATTATGAACAACAAGCAAAGCTTTTGCACAAATTTCAACAAAGATCAAGCACCATTTTCATTGATCTAAGGTATTCCTCAAGTGTCGAGTTGTGCAGTTATAAAGTTTAATATCTTTTGAAACCCTAGATTTGAAATATGGCTTCCAGTTGTAAAAACCCTAAGGAAAAGGAAGGTTTCAAAGTTCAGTTAGTGAGCAATCAGGTTAAAAAACCAAATTTTAGGCCAATTCTAGAAGTTGCATATAAGAATGACCCTGCCAACACACTATCCATTATTCTGCCCAAAGTCGTGATGGTGTAAGGTGTTGGGAAATGTTACAATTTCAAGGTAAGAGAAATAGGAGACAAGGAGATTCATTAATAATATGATAAACTATGTGAAAATTGAGTGG
This sequence comes from Cupressus sempervirens, assembly GCA_028749045.1. Classification (NCBI taxonomy): domain Eukaryota; kingdom Viridiplantae; phylum Streptophyta; class Pinopsida; order Cupressales; family Cupressaceae; genus Cupressus; species Cupressus sempervirens. The sequence continues at coordinate 130,769,722 of CM053793.1, read as the reverse complement.
TAAAGGAAGAATTTCAAATAGTTGAAAGAAAGGGTTTAATCTGTGCCCTAGTTCTCCCCACAGTTTTCAATTCTAAATGGATAAGAATTTTCCTAAGCAAAATACATAATGGTTATTTATGGTTAGAAGGATAACCTATCAAGATAACAAAGAGAATCATGCATAAGGTGATAGGTTTTCCAACCCTAGTGTTGGAAATATAGATGGAGTAACTGAGAGGGGGGGGGGGGGGGTGGGGGTGGTGAATCAATTACCACAAAAGAAAATCCACAGTTAGATGTCTTAAAAACTAGTTACTTTGTCACTTGGTAGCCACATAGAAAAATGTTATATCTTGATAGATGTATGTTAACTTATTACTGATCTTTAAGCATTCAGAAAGATTCAACATGCATGCATAAAAGAAATAACATCTACACAAGAGACACCAGATTTAACATGGAAACCCAATATGAGAAAAACCACCAAGTAACTAGCTATTGATTTTCACTCTTATGAAGTGAGCCCTATTAGGAGCTAACCTTGTTAAATGTTACAAAACACATTGTTAGGTGTGACCTTGTTAAAGGATTTAATCACCCTGCTAGGAGTGGCCTTGCTAGAGGACTTTAGAACAATCCAATAAAACTGTTCACCTTGTTAGAGGGTTTACAAAAATGGCTATTAAACCAACTCTATTAAGAGATTTAGGAAATCATTTCTATAATTGTGAGAGAGTATAAATGAAGTGATCTAAATGAGATGCAACTAAACTTTTCTAATAAAGATCTCTATTCTGCTTCACTAGATCCTCTCTGAGCGAATAAATCTTTGCTACTTCACATGGATACCTGATCCTTCTTCAAAATGTGCTCACACTTTCCTCTTCACAATCAATACACTTTCGTGCTTTTCCATCAATCCATTCATACATTAGAATTCATAATTTGACCTTTTATTTATACCTTATAAATTATCTAGTCAAATCATTTACAAGTTATAGTTACCAATAATCATTAATTCAGTCGGCTACATTCATTACATGAAACAATTAAACTTTATTTCCCAAAATAATGAAATCCTTCATTGGGTGACCTTGCTCGATAGACACTATTCTACAAATGATTTCTAGTGTTAACCAACTAAAGCATGGTAAATACTGTGAACTCTACAAAATTCTTTGGACACCGAGTAAACACAGTAAACACTAAAAACTCTATAAAATTCTTTGGAGACCAAGTGAACTCAGTAAATGCTGAATTTCCTTTTTTGTCCTTGTGAGCTTGGTAGATACTGATTTCTGTCACAGAGACCTTCATTTCCCAAGTGAGCTTGGTAGAGCCTATTTCCACAGAGTAACTTCTAGGAATGTTCAATAGACTCTGTAATTTACTTTTTTGACCAACTGAGCTTGGTAGACTCTAAGAATTTCCTTACTAACCAACCAAGCTTGGTAGACTCTATTTGATAACTAATATGACATTTTTGTAACATCAAACAGAACACACAATTGAAGAATTGTATCCAACAATCTCCCTCTTTGGCATTGATGGTAACACAGCATGTCATAGCAAATGAAATTTGAAAACAAGTCTTTTCTACTAGAACATTTCTCCCTCATAGATTATATGTCACAAACTTCTCAAATATAGTAATCTCCCTTTGTGAAGGAATTACATAGCTTCTTTTCAAACGTCAAACTCTCCACAAAAAAATTCAAATTTCAAAAAGATATTACAATATACTCTCCCTCTTTGAAAACACATGCCAAAGAAAAAACAACACAAACCAAATGAGTAGTAATGTACCTTGAGAACTAATTCATATGCAATATTTCTATGACTATGCTACATCAACTAAAAAGATTTTCAACTTGGTTCCTATTGATGCATCACTAAAACTTTATTTTAGTGAACTTCAAATAGGGGAATGACCCCTAGCTTACCTCTTAGATACAAGAGTGCATCCTTAGGTAATGGCTTGGTTAATATGTCAGCAATGTGTTCCTTTATATGGACATATTCCAATCTGGTCTCTTTGTCTTACACCAATTCTCTGACAAAGTGATACTTTATTGCAATGTGCTTGGTTTTTGAATGCATTACTAGATTCTTGGATATGTTGATTGCACTTGTATTGTCACAAAACATAACAACTAGTTCTTTGATTTCCACCTTCATGCCTTCCAATAACTGTGTGAACCAAACAATATTAGAATAGTTCACTACTGCTAAAATATATTTAGCTTCTGGTGTAGATTGGGATGTGCAATTTTTTTTTTTTCTTATGTAAGAAACCAACCTCTTTCCAAGAAAGAATGCTCTTCCACTTGTACTCTTTCTATCATCAATGTTTCCTACCTAATCTGCATTAGTAAACACTTTCAAGTCCAGATAACCTTCAAATTTGTACCATAATCCATAATCTTCAGTGCCTTTCAAGTATCTCATGATCCTTTTGATTTACATCATGTGATTTTCTCTTGATTTTTTTGACAATCTTGCAACTATACCAACTGCAAGAGCAATATCTAGCCTTCTATAAACTACATACTGCAACTTTCCAATCATTGATCTATATAAGGTTTGACCTACCTCTTTTGATTCATCATCCTTGGTAAGCTTTAGTCTAGTACACATGGGAGTCCCAACGGGTTTACAATCTTCCATACCAAACTTTTTGAGTATCTCCTTGATGTATTTTGATTGAGTAATATAGATACCATTTTTGCTCTGTTTAATTTGAAGACCAACAAAGAATTTAATCTCACCAAACATTGACATCTCAAATTTCTTGTTCATTTTCTCTAAAAATTCTTTGCATAAATCATCATTCCCTGTAAACAAAGTATCATCCTAAAATATTTCTACCAAAAAAATCTTATTACCTGGTCCTTCCTTGATATATAAGCTATTGTTATCATTAGTTCTCTGAAAACCAATCTAAATAAGATAGTTATGCAATCTTTCATACCATGCTCTAGGGGGCTTGTTTCAAACTATATAATGCTTTGTGTAGTTTATAGACCATGTATTTCTTGTTAGGATCAACAAAACCTTTAGGTTTTTCAATGTAGACTTCTTCATCTAGAATACCATTGAGAAATGAAGATATGCAAGTAAGGTTGTGACACCTTCTAGTCTTGCAATAGGGGGAAAAATCTCTCCATAGTCTATTCCTTATTCTTGAGAGTAGCCTTTACATACCAGTCTAGCTTTGTTTCTTGATACCTTACCATCTTCATTTAACTTATATCTAAATACCCACTTAGTACCAATCACATTTTTATCTTTAGGCCTTGGTATAAAAGTCCAAGTTTTGTTCTTCTCTATTGGCTCTATTGCTTCATTCATAGCCTCAATCCAAATTTCATTTTCTAATGCATCTTTGACATTTCTAGGTTGAAAATCAGTGAGTAAGCAAGTACCTTTTAACTTACTCTTTTTCATAGTACATTAATATTTTTCTCAAATAATCTGCTCTGGAGCATGATGTCTCCTTACATACTTTGTAAATATAGGTTCCTTGCCTTTTGATTGAGTTCCATTGTCTTCATTTTGAATTTCAATTTCAGTTTGTAGCTGTTCTGACTATTGCTTGAGTCCTTCACGCTCGATAGGCATTGGCTCGATAGCATCAAAATGTGACTCAGGTTCCTTCAACTCAGTTTGAACTTCTTGCAACTCGGTGACTAAAGACTTGGGAGTAAAAGTTTCTTGATTAAAAGATGTATTTGGCACTATATAAAATCTCTTGTAATCTTCTGGTTACTTTTTGCTTTGTTCTTGTCATGCCTGAAATAAGAGGGTGAAAACACAAATTTTTTAATTTTTAATTTTTAATAATAATTAGGTTCACAACTATTTAAGAGTTGATTTGCAAGTGCAAAAATAGGTTCACTACATGTCATCTAGAGCTTATAACCATGAGGAATAATATGTTAAACTTAACTCTCATTATTAAATTGATAATGATGCATATTGATTATTATATTGTCAATATACTTAACATTATTCAAAATCGATTTGAAAAGAACTTACTAATTAATGTGGCGATACATTCATAATTATAATTTATTTAAAATTTGTGTGGTTCAAATCATAATTTATTTAATCCATAATTCTAATAAAACATTCCTAAAGACAAAATCAATATAAATTAGATTAAACATGATTTCATGATAAAATAAAAATAAACTATCACAATCTACCAATCCAACTTTAAAATTGATAGAATTGTTAACATCACTAAATAACTCATATTTACAACATATAATTAACCCATAACTAATACCCAAACACATATTAATTTAATAAAACAAAATGATGTTTAATGTGAAAACTATTTAATAATGAACTGATGATAACCCATATAATAATGGTCATCTAAGAACATATGAATGAATTCACCATCAATTTAAATTATCTAAATTAATGTTCCAATTAGTAAAATTTATCATAACAATTACTAACCACTACTAAATCTAGGCTAAGTACCTACAAAGATGATGCTAAAAAAAATACATATTCCTAAACTAATAAAATTTAGTAACATTAACTCATATATCTACTAACTCAACAAATTTGAAAATTTCTATTCAATTTACTTACTAATTGCTATGCCTTACATAACACTCCCAATCATAACTGAAATTGAATCTCATTAATATAAGAGAACATTAATTAAAATTGTTTAATATACATACTAATCTACAACTTAAACCCATAAATAAAACAAACTACTAGCAAAACAAACATTGCACTAACCTAGACTCCCTACCCACTCTCTACTTGCCAAGTGTCCCAGCCACCAACTTGGCCTTCTCCCATGAGGCCTCACACTACCCCAGGCATTAGCACACTACTCCAAGTCTGTTGAGTGCAGAAAGCTAGCCCCCCATTGCATGCAGGGTGAGACAAAACAGAGGGAAGTGCATTGGGAGAGGGACTGGGGAAGTTACAAGGTTGTTGGGGATTTTTAAATTTACTTTTCTTATTTGATGCAACATAGATCCTTGCGTAGGGCTGTCCATAAAGTGGTAGGTGGGTGGATGATTCCCAATGCCTAGCATCCCACTTGGAAAGTCAAAACATGGGAAAGGTGGGGGAATGAATAATCTAAAAGATGTAGTTACATAAATTTTTATTTAACAATCTGACTAGACTTGAAGCCTAAGACAAGTACCTTGCCCCCTCATGATGCATGGTATTAACTGCTAACTTAATCCACCAGGTCTATGCTTGTAATAACAAGCAGGTGATTGAAAAAATGAATCAGTGATAGGCTAGGTAGCTATTGGAGTAATTGCCAAAAGTTTTGTTGTTGAGAGCAAAGCATTAATGAGTGCCTTAGGGTATGTTATTATTATTATTATTTTTTATTAATGCATTTTTTGACACCAACAACTCATTCCTTTCTTATATTTAAAGAATTTAGTAATCATTTTCTTGAAAAGGAATCAATATAGAATATGCTCTATTGCTTAGTGAATTAAATCTCCCCTCCATACAAATTCCAGAGAGCATTTTGCTCCTAGGAGTATACTTTTTCTTTTGCTAATAATTTTTTATTAGGTGCTAGTCCTCTTCCCTTTTTTTTAAAACTATATTTTTAACAAAGGGTGTATATTTTCCTTCCAAATTTGATTTTACCAATTACCTAGTTTAACAAGGGGGATTGAATAATTTAGTTTATCAACAATGTAAGATATGTTTGTTTCCAATAATCACAATATGTATCAAATTTTCAACATAACATACTTACTTCCTTAGCATAATTGAACTTGAAAATTTTTATAATTAATCATCACTATTTAATCTATTTTTCCACAACATACACAAGAATTGAAATAACATAAAATACAATGCAAGGAGGCTTTCTCAATCCTTTCTCTCTATTAATTTACCTGGTTCAACACTCCATTGGGAAAGAACTAGTAAGAAAACCCAATGTCTTTGCCAAATACATCAAAATTTAAAATATATTTTTACATAATGTTACAATTCAATTGAATTCTCTTCTAGGTCTTTCGCAAGAGATCTTTTCCAATGTCTTCAATGCATCAAGGGATCCATGGGAAGACAAGAACTGACTTGGAGGTAAAATAACATATATGATGACCAAATTCAAGCATGCATTCCCAACCCAATTTTGTACAATAGGTTCAACATTGAACCAAAATATAAGGGAGGTGGATTTTCTCAATAGGATACGTCAATCACCATACCATAACATAGCCCTTTCAGGGCTAAAATTCAAGAACTTCTATTCTTCTACAAATGCCCTTTCGAGAACAATGCAACAAGGATTTTCATTCCTTCCCTTCTACAAGAATTCAAATTTTCATACAAGGTATGTGATGACAAGTAGGGGCCCATACACCCTACCCTCTTTCCCTCTTGTCACCATGGGAGGAAACTCTACACTATTGAGCTTCAAATAGGGCCCTTCCTCCATACTTGGCCACTTCTTCCCTATCCAAGGGTGAGAAATGCCAAAACAATCCCCCATGAAATCTCCTCAAAGTTTCAAAGCAAAATATAAAGAAAAAACATCCAAGAACAAGTTAAGATTTCCCCAAAAACACCCTAAACACATATACAAGCAATACAAAGATCATCACAATGCCTTATGCACGAATCAAGCATGAAAAATAAGAAGAAACATGATCAAAAGAGTGAAGAACCCTACCTTCACAAAAATTTATAGTAAAATGACAAGTTGAGAAGAGCTTATCCTCCCTTTCCTTCAATCTTCAATTTCTCTCTAAAAACTAGAGATTGGGTAAAAAAACCAAAACTTCCCCAAAAAGCCTCTAAATATGATACTAACTCAACTAGACTTTAGGTAACCTGAAGGTTGAGTTTGAGTCACCAACTCATGGAGGAGACAAGTCAATTTTTGTAATCAACCAAAAGTAGGGTTTTTGAGTGACCCTAAAAGTCAACTTAAGAGGCTAAGGGGGTGGAAAGTACTCCCAACCCATACCCTTACTCCTAAGATACTTAAATGTAATGTTTTTAGGCCTTAAAGACTTAATAGAACCCAAACAAAAGCTAAGAGAATTTTAAGACTATATAACAACCTTCAAAGAAAGATAATGCAAAAATAGCACAAATTAACAAGGGGTTCCATTCCGTCTCTCCATTAGGTTTCCCAATTAAATATCCTGCAACTAATTGCACACATCGGTAGTTCAAGAATCACATGCATATATGTAAATTATGTATCAGGAAAATCATTTAAATTTAAAACATCCACCTTTCTAATAATCAATTGTTTATCTCATTCTAATCATATTTTGACCATTAAAATTGCATAATCAAAGTGTTAGTTCTACATTCATTTACTTCATCATTATAGATGTTCATAAAGCATTAAATGACTAAATCAAATATGCGAAAGTAAAGAATCACTCATCATAAAATAGCATAATAATGTTTAGTGCATCAAATAATGTCTCGACATATTGAGTCATGAGTATCAAAATAACAAAGTATCACCTAAGCTATGATGGGTCGAGGTGAGGCCTCACACTTCTTTAGTCCTTTATACAAACTCATCAACTTTCACATGTGCACTTTATATGACTTTGTGAGTAGACAAATTCAAACATCTATATGCTTTACTCTTGCAATAATATCCCAAAAATATTCCTTCATCACCCTTCACATCAAATTTTCCTTTTCTAGATTCTTTCAAAATGTAACATTTACTTCCAAATACTTTTAGATAACTTACATTGAGTTTATAGCCATACCATAACTCATAGGGGGTTTTGAATAAGTCCTTCTTTAGCTATACTCAGTTCAATGTATGAACTGTAGTGTTGATAGCTCCCTTCTAGTATTTGATAGAAATGTTCTTTTTAGTCATTAGAGTTCTTGCATAATCTATGATAGATCTATTCCTCCTTTTAGCAATTCCATTTTGCTCAGGAGTTCCAGGTGTTGATACCTATCTTTTGATTCCCCTTTCAATGCAAAAGTTATTGAATTCATGGGAGATGAATTCACCACCTCTGTCTAACCTCAAGCATTTTAGTCTTTTCCCTATTTCCTTTGAACTTCTCAAATGTTTAAGATTTCTCTCTTAGATACACGATAGTCATCATTCTAGAGTAATCATCAACAAAAAGAATGAAGAATTTTTATCTAATATAATTGTCAATTCCAATAGGTCCACATAGATTAGTATGCACAATTTCCAAAATTTCTTTAGACTAATAATTTTTAGTTTTAAAGCTAGTCTTTCCCATCTTACCAATCTAACAATTCTTGCATTGACCAGCCTCAGGTTTCTTTATACTAAGAATGCCTCTTACTTTCTTTAATTTGCTTATTTTCACCTAGTTATTAAAATTCACAAGACATAACATTCTATACCATAACCAAATTTCTTCAACTTGAGCAATAAAACATAAACACTAACTAAGTTCAAGATAGAACAAGTTATCTTTAGTTTGTATGCCTGATCCAATTAGTTTTCCTTTGTCATTCAGGAGTCTTTCTTTTCCATGCATGAATTCCACTTTAAAGCCAATATTGAGTAGTTGTGCCACACTTAGCATATTGTGTTTTAGACCTTCAACATAATAGGCATTATCACATAAAAGCTCTTTAGTTAGTGAGATTCTTCCTCTTCCTTTTATCCAACAAGGTTCATTATTACCAAATCTCACACTACCAGCATCATAGTTTTCAAAATATTCAAACATTGTTTTGTCACAAGTCATATGATGAGAGAAACCGCTATCTATGATCCATGTATCATTTTTTCTCACATGAGAGATAAGTGTCATTTTATCTTCCTCATCATTATCAGATTCATCTTTCATAGCAATGTAAAAAATCTCATCTTCACTATTGTTAGAATACTTAGAATCTTTAGCCATGAAACATGTTTTCTTACCTTTTTCCTTGAATGATTTGAAGTCTTTCTTTCCATTGCACTTGTGACCTTTCTTCTCATCCTTCTTTTGCTTGTGTGGGAACCTAGTAGTAATATGACAAATTTCCTCACATGAAAAATAGATCAAAGGAACTTTATCTTTGTATTTCCCTTTTCCTCTAGAATATTTCCTTGCTAGTAGAGCTTCAACCACCTTGAGATCACTATCAAAACTCTATTCTAATTCTTCCTCATTTTCTAATTGAGATTCATTTATCTTCTTTCCCTTTTCTTTGAGTGAAATCTTGGCTTCAAATGCTGATTCAATGTTCTTGGAAGCTAGAACATAGTTGTCATAGTTATCTAGCTCAAATGTAGTCAATCTTACTACTATGGCATCTAAATTTATCTTATGATTTGCTTCACATCTTCTTTCCTAAATTATAGAAACTCTAATTACATGAATGGGAAGTAATGTTCTGAGAAATTTACTTACAATTGTTTCCTCCTCGATGTCTCCTCTAGAAGCCCTGATTTCACTAGTGACTACTTTGACTCTTTCAACATATTTGACAATGTTTTCGGCCTCTCTCATCCTCATCTAATCAAATTGTCCTCTTAGACTTTCTCTTTGGCTCTTCTCACATTTTCATCACCTCCATAGATATCTTTTAGCTTGTTCCACATTTCAAAGGTAGTTTTGTAGTCCTTGACATCATCAAATTCTTCATAGCTTAGGGCAGATGCAATGTCTATCATCATGGTGTTGTGAGTCTTCTTCTAAGAAATGTCATTGACAAATAGTGTACCAGAAGGAGTTACATATGCTTCATCAAGATATTTCATTTTTGTATTTCCAATGGAGGCCAGATGGAGTCACATGAGACCTTGCCATGCTGAAAAATTATCCCTATTAAGCCTTGGAATTTTCCTCTTGTAAGACATCATGATCTTTAGCTTAGATCCTTGAAATCCTTCCTGCAAGTACCAAAAGCTTTGATACCAATTTTTGGAAATATAGATGGAGTAATTGAAGGGGGTGGGGTGAATCAGTTACCACAAAAAAAAATCCATAGATCCCTTAGATGTCTTTAAAACTAGTTACTATTGTCACTTGGTAGCCAAACAAAAAAATGCTATAACTCAATAGATGTATGTTAACTTATTATTGATCTTTGAGCATTCACAAATATTTAACATGTATGCATAAAAGAAATAACATCTACATAAGAGACACCAGATTTAACATGGAAACTCAATATGGAAAAAACTACCAAGTAACTAGCTACTAATTTTAACTCTTCTAAAGTGAGCCCTGTTAGGAGCCAACCCTATTAAATTTTACAAAACACATTGTTAGGTGTGACCTTGTTAAAGGATTTGATCACCCTACTAGGAGTGGCCTTGCTAGAGGACTTTAGAAAAATCAAATAGAACTATTCACCTTGTTAGAGGATTTACAAAAAGGGTTGTTAAACCAACTCTATTAAGCAATTTAGGAAATCACCACTACAATTGTGAGTGACCTAAATGAGATGCAACTAAACTTTACTGATACAAATCTCTATTCTACTTCACTAGATCCTCTTTGATCAAATAAATCTTTGCTGCTCCATAAGGATACTTGATTCTTCTTCAAAATTTGCTCACACTTTCCTCTTCACAATCAATATACTTGCATCCTCGCTCATCCATCCATTTATACATTAGAATTCACAATTTGACCTCTTATTTATACCTTACAAATTATCCAGTTAGCTCATTTACAAGTTACAATTGCTACTAATAGTTACATCAGTCGGCTACATTCATTACATGAAACAATTAAACTTTATTTCTCAAATTAATGAAATCCTTCATTGGCCAACCCTGCTCGATAGACATTGTTTCAAAAATGATTTCCAGAATTAACCAACAGAAGCTCGGTAAACACTGCAAACTCTGCAAAATTCTTTGGAGACCAAGTGAACTTGGTAAACACTGCAAACTCATCAAAATTCTTTGGAGACTGAGTGAACTGGATAAACACTAAATTTCCTTCACTAACCTTGTGAGCTTAGTAGATACTAACTTCTACCATAGAAACCTTGATTGCCCAAGTGAGATTTGTAGAAACTATTTCCACAGAGTAATTTCTAGGACTGCTTGGTAGACTCTGTAATTTGCTTTTCTAACCAGTTAAGCTTGGTAGACTCTAAGAATTGCCTTGCTGACCAACTCAGCTTAGTAGACTCTATCTAATAATTGACATGACATTTGTGTAACATCAAAGACAACACACAATTGAACAATTGTATCCAACACCTAGATCGATACAAGACCCTGTGAAGAGATTCTAAGTAAGCTATTGAAAATAACACCACGATGAAATGGAAGAAAAGGGCCATGACTATTGATACATTCAAAATCCCCTTATAGACTTTGTAGTAAGAATCATATCTCACAATTTCTATCAATCAAGCAGATTGAATAGTGTTCTATGCATTGGTGTGGATGTGGCCTACAAAATTGTTAAGAAGGATCATACCTATGATCTAGTAGAATTTCTATTATAGTAGATCATTGAGAATCTGGGAGCAATAAGAAGATCAAAAGGTCCTTAGTGTAAGTTTGGATCAATTTTGATCTATATATTTTTCTATGTTCTAGAAGAATTTCTCTCTTTTGGCAAAGTAGATTGGAAATAAGATCAGTCAGCTATTACTCAAATCAATGATTAAATTGAGAAAATGGGAGACAACTTTGAATCTCTAATGATGAATTACTTCAAGGATTTCAAGAAATCCATGAAGCAAAGACTAAGGACACCAATATCCCTAGCCGAACAACACATTAATGATATTTTTTTCTTAGTTGATATTGATCATACTGTGAGGCCTCACCCCGACCAATCATAGCATAGTGATACATTACTATTATTTTCTTATTCACGACTCAAGATGTCGAGACATTATCTAATCCTTAGAACATACTTTATTATTTCATGTTGTGTGATGTTACTTTCAGATATATTTGATGATTGTCATTTAATGTTTCTTGTATATGTATGTTAATGAAATCAGTAAATGTAGGATTGAGACTTTGATTTAAGAGATTTTAAATGGTTAAGAGTTAAGCAGGATGAGGAAATCCCTATTGATGTATGTTTTAATTTATGTGAATTGATGATACATATACATTTATGTACATGTGATTTTACGGGACTATTGATGTGTGCAATGAGTCTGCAGATATTTTAGCCAAGAAACCCTACGGAGGAAAAAAACTGATCTCTATGTGCTAATTTTGGAAACCCTGTTGTTCGTAATTCACGTATTTGTATTGTGAGATGTATGTATGCATCTTCTTTGTTCAGTGAATGTTAATTTTTGTAATTATGTTCTTTTAGTGTCGCTTGACACTCATAAATCGTTTATGTGCTTTAGTATGCTGTTTAGGGTTAGTTGTTTAACTTTTGAACGCAAGTTGCTTTAGTTGGTTTCAGCTTGCTTATGGGTTCTTAATTGAGGTTAGTCATCCCTAATTCAGATTAGTGCTTAATTTGCATGTTAGAGTAGTTAGAAGTCCTATTTTATTCCTAGATTTTATTTGGCTCTAAACCTCTTTCCTAAAGCTTAAAACATGATATTATTATACCCAAAGGGTATGGGTATGGGTTAGGGGTCTTTTCCAACCCCTTTTATTGACTTTTGAGGTCACTCAAAAAGTCTCTTTTTGCTTTTGTACGAAAATTGACCATGGTTCCATGAGATGCCTCACCCCACCTCCTTTTTAGTGTCTAACCATAGTGACGGGTAGAGTTAGGAGTTTCTAGAATTGCAAGTGGGTGGGAGAAGTTATGGATCCTTTTGGGTGGTTGAGATGGAGGCTTATTTAGAGGCCCTTCTTGGACTTGTGGAGGTTGTTAACCAATCTCTACATTTATAGAAGAGTTCTTGAATATTGAAGGAAGGAAGTGGAAACTCTACTCAAAACTTTTTCTTTTCCATTACCCCTTTGTGAAGGTAGGAAATTCTCATCTCCCTTATTTAGTTTTTTATGTTTTGTTTCATGCTCATGCTACTTTGTTGTTGTTTCAATGTTTGTATGGTTGTGGGTATGTTGGGAGGATTTGAAAAAACATGTTATTTTGATTGTTTTCCTTTCTTGTTTATATTTGCAATTTTGAGATTTTCCTTGTATGGGTGTTTTGGTATTACTCACCCTTGGAGAGGGAAGAAGTGACCAATTTTGGGAAAGGTCTATTTAGTTGGACTCCAACCAATGTAGAGTCTCTTCTCAGGATGAGAAGAGGGAGAAAGGGTATGGTGTTATGGGCCCTTACCCGTCAACACAAACTTGGTATGAGTATGGCATGTTTAAATGACAGAACGAAAGTTCTTGGTTAATAGCCCCGATTGGGCATCTGATTTGGTGTTGTGCTTGACTTCTCCTATTGGAAGAATCCCCCTTTCCCTAGTGTTGATTCATTATGGATCTCTTTTTGAAAACCTTGTATGAACATGCATGTGTTTGAAGTGTTCTTGGTCGTGCTTTTGGGTCACCTGATCAGATTTTGCTTCCTCCTTGGTTCTAGAAATGAGTTCCAAAAAACATTATAAATTCCTTGATTATGATCATGAAGAAAATTTGATTAAATTTTTGAAATTTGGGATTGAGATCCTATTGTAAAATTGTATTTTTTAAACCTTGTTTTAATTGGCAACAAAGTCGGGTTTTCTTCCTGATTCTTTCCCAGCTAAGCCTTGAATCAGGTTTACCAATAAAATTGGTGTTTTGAGCATAATTGCTTGTCATGTGATTAAATTTTGTAAACTTTATTTTGGATGGATGCACATCAAAACAAGATGGAAATGGTGTCGATTTAATTAGGTAAATTTCAAGTTTACTTCTATGTTGGGAACGAAAATTATATCAAGAATGTAGATTTAGTTGAATTGAGTAAATATTCAAGTTCCTTTTTATGTTCCTTATATGTTCAAAATGATAATTATGTTAAGGAAAGAAAATAACACCTAAGGTTGATATATTGCAAATTTAAGTTGTATAGGAGATCACATTAAATATGGTGTTAATATGCTTCAAACTCTTGTATCCATGTTTTAATTCTATTTAAAAATATAGACAAAAAAATAATAATACATGCATTGCTTGTAAGTCTTTACTTAAATAAATTTTCAAAAAAAAAGTTGTATCCAAGAGCCAAATAGTCTCTGGAATTTGTATGAGGAAACTAATTAAATGCCCTTTCGTAACAGAGAATATTCTTTTAAATATCCTCTTTTAAATCATTTGTAAAATATTGTAAATTAAAATAATAATAATTATGATAATAGAATTTGTGTAGAATATATTTAAAACTAATATCCTTAATATCTTATCTCCATCTATAAAACTTTAGCAATAACTATCCTAAAATATCCTAACCCAACAACAAAACTTTTTCATTAACTCAGGCTAAGAGGCAAGGTTTTTAAAAAAAATAAAATTTTAAACAATCCCCAACCACCTATCAGCAAGTACAGGGGTCGAATCATGGTGAGGGGAGAGCTAAGGTCATCAAGTATTATCTTTGTTAATAAAGCATCTAATTTCCTTTCCCCACCTTTATCCTACCTGTCTCCTCCATTTTGACCTCTTTGTATGAGATAGGGGGAAGGGGGTAGGTCTGCGTGCATAGGCCTCTGGGCAGTGCACGCGGCCTTTGATAAGAGGGCTCCCCTGACATGCCACTTGGCATAGGGTGTAGGGGTGTAGGGGGGGGGGGGTGTACGGAAGTTAGGATAGGGTTAGATTAGTTAGGATGTTAGTTTTAGTGTTTAGTTAGTTTTTAAATTAAGTTAGTTTAGTTTTTTTTTATTTGTATATTGTTTTAATTTAGCTAAGTATAGAGTTGTGATATTTTTATAATTCTAGTTGTATAGTTAATAAAGTTTTCCTTGTTGTTAAGTTTTAGAACTAAGTTAGTTTAACATTAAAAATGTAATTAAGTTTAGAATTATGACTACTCAATTATATTAGATTTAGTTATTTTTTTTTTATTAATTTAGTTTTTTTTATATTAATGTTAATTTATTTAGTTTTGTAATATTTTTAGTTTCGATTTAGATATATGTAAAATTGAATATGGTATTTAATTTAAGTTAAATTTTGTTTAGATTTAAGTTAAATCTTAGATTTTAGAGATGTTAGTATTAAATAGAATCTTGTTAATTTGCTTTTAATAAATTGAATTATTAAATTAACTTTTTAAAAGAGAGTTAGTATTAGATGTAAATATTAATGGGTTTAATTAAGATGATTAGTCCCATGTATCATATTTTAATAGACTAATTAACAAATTTTTAAATAAATGATCTATATCAATCTTATCACGAAAGTTTTAATATCTTAACGATGTAATCGTCCTCATGTTATAATCTTAAGACATCTTGTAGAGGTTATCTCAATCATTTCATCTTTAAGCACTTTATTTAATAACTATACTTAGGAAAAAAAAATATTTGTGTGTTTTTGCCCTTGTAGTTTGGGCATGACATTTTGGTATCAGAGCCCATGTTTCTACACTAGGAACCTTAAACCATTGTGCTTCCTAAACTTAACTCAAGCTTTTAATTGTTTAGATGCTGCCTATTACTCGTAGCCAGCGAGGTAGAGGTCATAGGACTAGGGGTGGTAGAGCAGGATAGGAGGATGGACCACCTCCACCACCACCACCTCCACCTCCACCTCCGCCACCACCTAACCCAAACCAGGACATTGTAGATGCACTTCAGACTTTGATTGGTGTAGTTTAGTAAAGAGTAGTACCTGTAGTTCAGCTAGTTCAACAAATTCCAGTAGTGGAAGTAGAGGGACCCGAAGGAGGCGGGCCCAGAGTTAGAGAGAGGACTAGGAGTCCCCCACCAAGGCAGTTAGAGGGTCAGGGTGAACATGAGGAAGATTCCATACACCAGAGAGGGCCCCCTTTTGATAGACCTCCTAGACATGTAGGAGATGATATCAGGGAATTGATTCGACTTGGGCCACCATTGTTTACTGGTACCATTTTGGGTTCAGTAGCAGAGGCATGGTTGCAAAGCCTACATCGGTGCTTTGGGTTATGCCCTTATGGGAGTAATATAAAAGCATGCCTAGTAGTCCATTAGTTGAGAGGGGATGCCTCCAATTGGTGGCATCAAGAGGAGATTATTGGTGGAGTAAGGATTGACACCCTCACATGGGAATCTTTCCTAGAAAGATTTTGGGAGAGGTACTTGTCAGAGCATTTTTAACAGAAACAAATTGAGGAGTTACATTCTCTTTATTAGAGAGGCCTTACAGTGGGATAGTATGAGAGAAGGTTTCTCGAGCTCCTTCCTTATGTGGAATACATGAAGGATGAGAAACTTCAAGTGCATCGCTTTATCATGGGTCTGAATTTCTCTCTTTAGGGCCTAGTTAGGATGGCATTCCCTACCACCTTTAGATAGGCAGTGGAGATAGCACTAGTTGCTAAGGATACTCGAGGTAGGTAGGAGTCATAGGATTGGTCTCAGAACCAAAACTCCTCCCAGCAGAAACCCCCTTGGAAAGGGAATCAGAACTATACAACAGGGTCCTCTAAGGGCTAGCAGTCTCAACAGCCAAAACCCCAGCAGCAGCAACAGAAACCTTCTCAGGGTATTTAGGGCTCCAAGCCCAAGTAGTGGCAGTCACAGGGACCTAGGTAGGATCAAAAAGTGCAGGCCCCACAGTCACAGTTAGTGAAGACTCAACAGTCTTCTAGGGGTGGATAAAACGGATCTAGCAAGTTAGGAGGCACACAACAGTCTGGGTCACAAGGTGCATGATCTTATACTCGTGGACCATGCTACATTTGTGGTGGCATGGGTCATATAGCAAGGGAGTGCCCATAGGGATAGGCATCTAGTGGTCAGAGTAGGACTTTTTCAGAGCCAACAGTTGGTGACATGGGTAGATCCCATAGAGTTTTTGCAATGGTTGACAACTACTAGGCTGAGCATCAAGCCATAGTTATCGAGGCTACAGGTATTATAAAAGGCCATATTGTTGCAATTTTATTTGATTCTGGGGCTATTGACTCTTTTATATCTCCATTTGTGGTGGAGCATTATGGGCTACTGGCAGTTAGACAAGGTGTTAGTTGGGAGGTAGAGTTAGCCTCAGGAGCTAGAGTGTCAGTTAGTTCCATGGTGTGAAGTTTTCAGATGCAGATTGGAAACATGTCCACTAGGAATGATCTACACATTACCCCTCTAAGTTCTTATGATGTTGTTCTTGGCATGGATTGGCTTTATGCCCATAGCACCAAGGTGGATTGTCGACAGAAGAGGGTGGAATGTGTGGATGATGATGGTATCTCTAGGGAGATCTTTGGAGTGAAGAGGCCAGTGTCCCTTCGTATGATTTTTTCTATGCAGCTTAGATGGTGCAAGCGAAAGGGCTGTCAGTTATTTGCTATCACTATTAGTGATAGAGAGGAAGATTCAGAGAGGGAATCATCCCTTGATGATTTTCCAATCCTTCAGGAGTTTGCAGATGTGTTTCCTTCAGAGCTTCCTGGTATGCCTCCACCTCGAGCAGTGGATTTTCACATAGACCTAGTGCTAGGAGCTGAGCTAGTTTCGAGAGCACCATACAAGATGACTACTCATGAGCTTAGTGAGCTAAAGGCTTAGTTGGAGGAACTCTTAGAGAAGGGGCATATTCAATCTAGTGTGTCACCTTGGGGTGCACCAGTGATCTTCATTGAGAAGAAGGATGGATCACTTAGCTTGTGTATCAATTATCGGCAATTGAACAAGGTGACCATCAAGAACCGATATCCTCTTCCTAGAATTGATGACCTCTTTGATCAGTTGCAGGGTGCTTGAGTATTTTCAAAGATTGACCTTAAGTCAGGTTACCATCAGTTGAGGATTGTGGATAGTAATATCCCCAAGACAATTTTTTGTACTACATATGGCCACTACGAGTTCACCGTGGTACTTTTGGCATTACGAATGCTCCAGTTATATTCATGAGCCTCATGAATGGAGTATTTCGTACATTTTTGGATAAGTTTGTAGTTGTTTTTCTTGATGACATTCTGATTTATTCTCATGATGAGAGAGAACATAAAGAGCACCTGAGATAGGTATTGTAGAAGCTGAGAGAGAATCAGTTATTTGGTAGCTTGTCAAAGTGTGCATTCTTCAGACCCGAGATACATTATTTGGGTCATGTCATATTGGGTGATGGTGTCTCAGTAGACCCATCAAAGATTAGGGCTATCATGGATTGGCCAGCACCCACCAATGTTACTAAAGTGAGGAGCTTTATGGGGCTAGCAGGATATTACCGATGCTTCATTTCAAGATTCTCTAGATTGGCACACCCCATCACTTCTCTTCAAAAAAAGGGGAAGAAGTATGAGTGGATAGAGAAGTGTGGTAGAGCTTTTGAAGAGCTCAAGAGAGCCCTCATGAGTGCACCGATTCTTGCAGTACCAAATCCTATTGTAGATTTTGTGGTATGCACTGATGCATCTTTAGATAGTTTAGGGGCAGTACTTATGCAGGAAGGATGACCTATTTCCTTTGAGTCTATAAAGTTGAAGACTCATGAACTCAATTATCCTACTCACAAGCTAGAACTAGTGGCAGTGGTTCATGCCTTGGTGAGATGGTGACATTTCCTTTTGGGTCATAGATTTGAGCTTCATTCTGATCACCAGAGCTTGCAGTACATATTTTCTCAGCCAAACCTTAATGCTAGGCAAAGAAGGTGGATGGAGTTCCTATGTGAGTATGATTTTGATGTACATTACATCAAGGGAAAGGAGAATGTGGTTGCAGATGCCTTAAGTAGAAGGCACCATGAGCTTTCATCTGTGACTACTTGCACTGACTTGAGAGAGCAGATTTTGCAGCACTTACCAGCTAATGAGCTTTATGCAAAAGTTAGTCAGTTAGTGCATTCTCAGAGACCCTTGGAAGGGATGTTTGTAGAGTATTCTTTGGAGTCCAATGGACTTTTGTGTCATAGGGGACATATGTATGTACCTTTCATTGGGTGTTTGCATGAGCTCATTGTACTTGAGGCTCACAGAGCACCTTATGCAGCGCACCTTGGTGTTAAGAAGTTACATGCAGATTTGAGGTAGTTGTATCATTAGCCAGGCATGAGAGTGCAGATTGCTAGCATAGTTACAAGATGCCTTGAGTGCCAGAGGGTGAAGGCAGAGCACCGTCATCTTGGCGGGCTTCTCCAGCCGCATGAGATTGCAGTGTGGAAATGGGACACTATATCTATGGATTTTATTGTTGGTCTTCCTATGTCATCTCGTCGCCATGATGCCATTTTGGTGATAGTTGACACATTGACCAAGGTTGCCCATTTCTCACCCATGCGTACTACATTCATAGCACGAGACATAGCTCAAGTGTTCTTGCAAGACATTGTTAGACTTCATGGTGTTCCCCGTAAGATAATATCTGACAAAGACTCTTTGTTCACTTTTTCATTTTGGAGAGAGTTGCAGTTAGCTTTGGGAACTAGGCTCAATTTTAGTACAGCGTACCATCCTCAAACCGATGGCCAGACTAAGCAAGTAAATCAGGTTTTGGAGGACATGCTATGTATGTATGTGATGGATCATCAGGTCAAATAGGAGGAATACCTTCATCTTGTTGAATTTGCCTATAATAATGGGCATCATTCTTCCATAGGTATGCTACCTTATGAGGCTTTGTATGAGAGACCATGCAGGAGACCCTTGAGTTGGGATAGGATCGAGGATCGAGTATCTATTGGTCCCCAGTTAGTAAAGGAGATGGAGCAGCAGGTGACCCTGATTAGACAGCGCCTGAGAGGCATAGAATAGGCAGAAGAAGTATGCTAATGTGAAAAGGACAGATCGAGAGTTTCAGGTTGGTGATAGAGTGTTCTTGAGGGTGCGACCACACAAGAGTCTAATTCATTTCAGAAAGGGCTCTAAGTTGGCACCCTGGTTTGTTTGGCCGTTCGAGATCCTAGAGAGGATAGGACCTATTGGTTACCATTTAGCTTTGCCACCTAGCCTGTCACGCATCCACGATGTGTTTCAAATTTTAGTACTTAGAGGATACATTTATGATGAGTCTCATATTATAGATTTGGATGCTTTACAGGTGGAGTCGGACGGACAGCTAGCACTGGAGCCTATCTGCATTATTGGCCGATGAACCCTAGCACTTCCAGGGCAAGAACTGGACCAGGTTTGGGTCCAATGGGATTTTTACGATGAGATCACAGCTTCATGGGAGGATGCAGCGTAGATGCGATCTCGATACCCGTATCTTTTTGATGAACTCCAGGAGGAAGTTCATGCCTAGTGGGGGAGGATGTGAGGCCTCGCCCCGACCCATCATAGCATAGTGATACATTACTATTATTTTGTTATTCATGACTCAAGATGTCAAGACATTATCTGATGCTTAGAACATATTTTATTATTACATGTTGTGTGATGTTACTTTCAGATATATTTGATGATTGTCATTTAATGTTTCCTGTATATGTATGTTAATGAAATAAGTAAATGTAGGATTGAGACTTTGATTTAAGAGATTTTAAATGGTTAAGAGTTAAGCAGGATGAAGAAACCCCTATTGATATATGTTTTAATTTATGTGAATTTTTGATACGTATACATTTATGTACTTGTGATTTTACAGGACTATTGATGTGTGCAATGAGTGTGCAGATATTTTAGCCCAGAAACCCTACGGAGGAACAAAACTGAGCTCTATGTGCTAATTTTGGAAATCATGTTGTCCGTAATTCACGTATTTGTATTGTGAGATGTATGTATGCATCTTCTTTGTTCAGCGAATGTTAATTTTTGTAATTACGTTCTTTTAGTGTCGCTTGACACTCGTAAATTGTTTATGTGCTTCAGTGTGATGTTTAGGGTTAGTTGTTTAACCTTTGGACCCAAGTTGGTTTAGTTGGTGTCAGCTTTCTTATGAGTTATTAATTGAGGTTAGTCATCCCTAATTCGAATTAGTGCTTAATTTGCATGTTAGAGTAGTTAGAAGTCCTATTTTATTCCTAGATATTATTTGGCTCTAAACCTCTTTCCTAAAGCTTAAAACATGATATTATTATACCCAAAGGGTATGGGTATGGGTTAGGGGTCTTTTCCAACCCCTAAGCCCCTTTTATTGATTTTTGAGGTCACTCAAAAAGTCTCTTTATGCCTTTGTGCGAAAATTGACCATGGTTCCATGAGATGTCTCACCCTACCTCCTTTTTAGTGTCTAACTATAGTGAGGGTAGAGTTAGGAGTTTCTAGAATTGCAAGTGGGTGGGAGAAGTTATGGATCCTTTTGGGTGGTTGAGTTGGAGGCTTATTTAGAGGCCCTTCTTGGACTTGTTGAGGTTGTTAACCAATCTCTACATTTAGAGAAGAGTTCTTGAAGATTGAACGAAGGAAGTGGAAACTCTACTCAAACTTGTTCTTTGCCATTACCTCTTTGTGAAGGTAGGAAATTCCCATCTCCCTTATTTAGTTTTTATGTTTTGTTTCATGCTCATGCTACTTTGTTGTTGTTTCAATGTTTGTATAGTTGTGGGTATGTTGGGAAGATTTGAAAAAACATGTTATTTTGATTGTTTTCCTTTCTTGTTTATATTTACAATTTTGAGATTTTCCTTGCATGGTTGTTTTGGTATTACTAACCCTTGGAGAGGGCAGAAGTGACCAATTTTGAGAAAGGTCTATTTAGTTGGACTCCAACCAGTGTAGAGTCTCTTCTTAGGATGAGAAAAGGGAGAAAGGGTAGGGTGTTATGGGCCCTTACCCATCAGCACAAACCTGGTATGAGTATTGCATGTTTAAATGACAGAACGAAAGTTCTTGGTTAATAGCCTCGATTGGGCATTTGATTTGGTGTTGTGCTTGACTTCTCCTGTTGGAAGAATCCCCCTTTCCCTAGTGTTGATTGATTATGGATCTCTTTGTGAAAACCTTGTATTAACATGCATGTGTTTGAAGTGTTCTTGGTCATGCTTTTGGGTCACCTGATCAGATTTTGCTTCCTCCTTGGTTCTAGAAATGAGTTCCAGAAAACATTATAAATTCCTTGATTATGATCATGAAGAAAATTTGATTAAATTGTTGAAATTTGGGATTGAGATCCTATTGTAAAATTGTATTTTTTAAACCTTGTTGTAATTGGCAACGAAGCTGGGTTTTCTTCCTGATTCTCTCCCGGTTGAGCCTTGAATCAGGTTTGCCAATAAAATTGGTGTTTTGAGCATAATTGCTTGTCATGTGATTAAATTTTGTAAACTTTATTTTGGATGGATGCACACCAAAACAAGATGGAAATGGTGTTGATTTAATTAGGTAAATTTCAAGTTTACTTCTATGTTGGAAACGAAAATTATATCAAGGATGTAGATTTAGTTGAATTGAGTAAATATTCAAGTTCCTTTTTATGTTCCTTATATGTTCAAAATGATAATTATGTTAAGGAAAGAAAATAACACCTATGGTTGATATATTGCAAATTTAAGTTGTATAGGAGATCACATTAAATATGGTGTTAATATGCTTCAAACTATTGTATCCATGTTTTATTTCTATTTAAAAATATAGACAAAAAAATAATAATACATGCATTGCTTGTAAGTCTTTACTTAAATAAATTTTCAAAAAAAAAGTTGTCTCCAAGAGCCAAATAGTCTCTGGAATTTGTATGAGGAAACTAATTAAATGTCCTTTCATAACAGAGAATATTCTTTTAAATATCCTCTTTTAAATCATTTGTAAAATCTTGTAAATTAAAATAATAATAATTATGATAATAGAATTTGTGTAGAATATATTTAAAACTAATATCCTTAATATCCTATCTCCATCTATAAAACTTTAGCAATAACTATCCTAAAATATCTTAACCCAACAACAAAACTTTTTCATTAACTCAAGCTAAGAGGCAAGGTTTTTAAAAAAATAAAATTTTAAAGCAATCCCCAACCACCTGTCAGCGAGTACAGTGGTCAAATCATGGTGAGGGGAGAGCTGAGGTTAGAAAGTATTGTCTTTGTTAATAAAGCATCTAATTTCCTTTCCCCACCTTTATCCTACCTGTCTCCTCCATTTTGACCTCCATGCATGAGATAGGGGGAAGGGGGTAGGTCTGTGTGCGCAAGTCTTTGGGCAGCACACGCGGCCTTTGGTAAGAGGGCCCCCCTGACACGTCACTTGGCATAGGGTGTAGGGGTGTAGGGGGGGGTGTAGGGAAGTTAGGATAGGGTTAGATTAGTTAGGATGTTAATTTTAGTGTTAAGTTAGTTTTTAAATTATGTTAATTTAGTTTTTTTTTATTTGTATATTGTTTTAATTTAGTTAAGTATAGAGTTGTGATATTTTTATAATGCTAGTTGTATAGTTAATAAAGTTTTCCTTGTTTTTAAGTTTTAGAACTAAGTTAGTTTAACATTAAAAATGTAATTAAGTTTAGAATTATGACTAGTCAATTATATTAGATTCAGTTAGTTTTTTTTTTATTAATTTAGTTGTTTTTATATTAATGTTAATTTATTTAGTTTTGTAATATTTTTAGTTTCAATTTAGATATATGTAAAATTGAATATGGTATTTAATTTAAGTTAAATTTTGTTTAGATTTAAGTTAAATCTTAGATTTTAGAGATGTTAGTATTAAATAGAATCTTGTTAATTTGGTTTTATTAAATTGAATTATTAAATTAACTTTGTAAAAGAGAGTTAGTATTAGATGTAAATATTAATGGGTTTAATTAAGATGATTAGTCCCATGTATCATATTTTAATAGACTAATTAACAATTTATTTAAATAAATGATCGATATCAATCTTATCACAAAAGTTTTAATATCTTAACGATGTAATCGTCCTCATGTTATAATCTTAAGACATCTTGTAGAGAACCTGTACGTAAAATGTTATCTCAATCATTTCATCTTTAAGCACTTTATTTAATAACTATAATTAGTAAAAAAAAATATTTGTGTGTTTTTGCCCTTGTAGTTTGGGCATGACACATACTTATATGGGTATGTGTAGGATCATGGTCAACCAAACTATGCTCTTAAGTGGCAGTAAAAAATTAGGGTTACTTGATGTGTAATTTTCTACTTGTTGTTTACTTTATACCGAAAAGTTGAGAGAAAAGAATATCTACCGAATTGAATCTAGTTTCTAAAAAAACTAGGACTTATCTCAAAAAAATAAAAATTGATTGGTCAAAATTTTGAATTTTAATGGAATATTACCAAAATTTCAAAAAAAAAAAAAGAAGTATATGTATGTCTGACCACCTTAATCAAAATCAAATGAAAATATTTTTTAATAATATTCTATATATAAGTAGTAGACTCATGCTTGCATGTGACACATATTTATGGGTATTTTTATTTTAAATAAATAATAATTAATTAATTTTTGACTTTAGTATTTTTGGAATAAAAAAACTCTTGTGTTTGACCACCTTAACTAATTGAAAACTCTGCAAAATTCAAATTTTCATTTTTTTACTCCTTATAGTAGAAGAAACATAGAATGTAATGCATCTTTTGGATTTAAAATATGTTGTATCATTTGAAAGTTATAGTTGTTTTTCAAGTAGTCTGTCAGTCAGCACTTTATATATAACTCCATTAGAAAATAAGTAATAATTACTTACTAAACTCATAATTTGACAAACTTTACATTTATGAAAAGATAAGAACATTATTAAGAAACCCTTTGCATTTCATCAAATTTTGGTGAAAAAAAAGTTGTTAGCTACATGTTTGGAGTAAAAATCACATAAAAATAGGCCAAAAGCACATTTTTAAGATGTTTTAAAGTTGAACATATGATGGGGACAAAAGCCAAGCACAAAATGGACACAACAGAAAAAGGAAATTTTATTAACCTTGTAAATAAGCTAATACATTCAGTACAGAGAAAATAGACTTCAAAACATACCCTATGGGCTTACAATAGCATAAATCTAGAGATAATTTCTCCTTTCAGTACCTCCTCTCAAACTCCACTCTGAACTACCTTTTACAATGCCAAAAAAGTCCTTAAACAGACCTTGGAGAGTTAAGGATTAGGAATACATTCTAGAAAGTGCTAGTAGGCATCCACCAACCAAGTAAAAGGCTCTAGAAGTTGCGTTAGACATTGGTGCAAATCTAGAAGAATCCAAAAAAGGTAACCGAACTTTCAGGAGGCATAACTTTTGAACTGTAGCTCCGATTGACGAACTGTTTACATTTTCAAAAAGCTCTCGAAGCGCTCTATAGCCTTATGGATCAGATTCACTCATCCCCTATTTTTTGGCCCTGTTTGAGGTCATTTAATGCCCCTAACCTGACTTTGAAGCATTCTTAGGAGATCTCCAAAAATTGAAAAACAGCAATAACATCCAAACTGTGGGGCCTTTTGACCTGATTCTTTTTCTGGAATGCTCTAAATTATAATTACATTCATTCGGCCAATTTACACCTTCTAGTTCACCAAAATGATGGCTCAATTACATACTCCTATTTTTTTGATATTTACACGTATCCCAAGGTGTTCAAATACTCTATCCTAGAACACTTATAGTGGAACTGTGAGAGTTGGAACCTTTATTTGACTCAAATGGGTATCGAAAAATGAAAACACATGAAACATAAACTAAGTCTAAGTACATTTTTTGGTTGACACTAGATTGCCCTTACACCTCTGCATGCTCCTGCATCAGACACCCAGGGTAGATTGAAAAGTGATCCTATCACTTTATGAATGGTAGAGGAAATCCCAAATGGGAACCTCAGCAGCTGAAATCCAAGTTGAGTCCTCTATTGGCCGTCCTTATCACTTGACCAAATATTCTTCATACTGCCTATTTCTGGTACTCCTTCCCACACGATGATCTAGAATTTCTTCTATCTCCTCCTTCTTAGAAGTAGGAATTGGACATGGCTCTAAAATCAGCTCCTCATCTGCACCATCATCATGATACTCTATTAAGTCTACAATGTTGAAAATAGGAGAAATGTGAATTCCATTTGGCAACTCTACTTCATATGCATTTCTTGTGTCATGTTTCTTCAAAATTTTGCAGGGACCAAATTTCTTCATTTTTAGCTTGTTTTAAGTACCAACTAGAAATCTTTCTTTTCTTAAGTGTACCATGACTAGATCCCCTACTTGGAATTCCTTATGTCTTCTCCTTTGATCAGCCCTAGCTTTATACTCTTGATTCATCTTGGTAATGTGTGCCAGACCCTCCTCATGTAGATGCTTGATATGTTCAGCAATTTTTTTAGCTTCAGCACTTGTCCTATCCGCTTGCTCTATCTTTCTCAATTCTAGTGCAGTCCTTAGGCTTCTTCCATATACAATTTGGAATGGTGATTTACCTATACTCCTATTTATAGAGTTATTGTAAGAAAATTCCACTTTTGGTAGAATCAAATCCCATCCCTTGGGCTTGTCCCCAACTAAACATCTTAGCAAATTGCCCAAACTTCTGTTTACCACTTTTGTTTGGCTGTCGGTCTGTGGGTGATGTGTGGAAATAAATTTCACTTCTTTTCTCAACTTCTTCCA
The DNA here is from genome assembly GCA_028749045.1 of Cupressus sempervirens. Lineage (NCBI taxonomy): Eukaryota > Viridiplantae > Streptophyta > Pinopsida > Cupressales > Cupressaceae > Cupressus > Cupressus sempervirens. The sequence continues at coordinate 130,743,253 of CM053793.1, read as the reverse complement.
CAATGTCCTCCAGAAATACCCCAAAAATTTAGTATCTCTGTCAGAAACTATACTCCTTGGGAGACCATGTAGTCTCACCACCTCTCTGAAAAACAAGTCTACAATATGGACAACATCATGATTTTTGTGGCATGGAATGAAATGTGCCATTTTGGAGAACCTATCAACCACAACAAATACTGAGTCATTACCCCTTTGTGTCCTCGGCAATCCAAGAACAAAATCCATACTTATGTCCTCCCATGGCTTTGATGGAACAGGAAATGGCTGATATAGTCTAGTATTGTGACTAAATCCCTTGGCAACTTGACAAATCTGACAACTCTGTATAAAATTTTTCACATCCTGTGACATTTGAGGCCAAAAATAATGTTCTTTGAGAATGGCAATGGTCTTATCTTGACAAAAATGTCCTGCCATCCCTCCACTATGTTTCTCCTTAATCAGATTTTCCCTCATTGAACTCCTTGGAATGCATAATTGACTGCCCTTGAATAACATACCATCTTGAATTAGATATTCTAATCACTTAGTTCTGTCTATAGCAATAGTCTCATTACAAGCTTTCCATGCTTTAGCAAAATCAGGATCCTTAGGGTACAAATTCTTGAGTTCATCAAACCCAACTACTTCAACTTGCACTACTGTAAGTAACAATAGTCTCCTAATTATTGCATCTACAACTTGGTTAGATTTTCCACTTCTATGCTTCAACACAAATGTATAGCTTTGTAAGAACTCTACCCACCTTATATGCCTCTAATTCAATTTAAATTTGGCTATTTAGATACTGTAATGCCTGATGATCAGTATACAAAATCAAATTCCTTTGGCAATAAATAATGCCTCCATTTCTTTAAGGCCTGAATTATTGCATAGAACTCTTGATCATAATTAGAATACTTCTTCTTTGCATCATTCAATTTTTCACTAAAATATGCAATAGGCTTACCTTCTTGGCTCAATACAACTCCAATAGCACTGCCACTAGCATCACAATCCACCTAGAACACCTTTCTAAAATTTGGAAGTGCTAACACAGGTTGTTTTGTCACCTTCTTCTTCAGAAATTCAAAACTTTTCACAACTATCGCAGTCCATTTGAACTATTTTCTATCCCCTCTTGTTGTGTCAGTCAGGGGTGCACATATGCCACTAAAATTCTTAATGAACTTTCTGTAAAAACTAACCAGACCATGAAATGATCTTACCTTTGTAGCAGACCTTGGAGTAGGCCATTCCAAGATGGCTTTTACCTTTTTTGGATCCATTTTAAGACCTTTAGGTGATATAACAAACCCCAAATAGACTAACTCCTTTTTTGCAAAGATACACTTCTTCAGATTAATTAATAGTTTCTCTTCCCTCAACCTCTCAAGAACACTACAAATATGCAATAAATTTTCTTCCAAAGTCTTTCTGAAAATTAAAATATCATCCAAATAAAAAATAACAAATTTTCCCAATAACTTCTTACGTACCTCAATCATGAGCTGCATGAAGGTGCTTGGGGCGTTTGTCAATCCAAAGGGCATGACTAACCACTCATAAAGACCCTCCTTGGTCTTGAAGGTTGTTTTCCACTCATCTCCTTCTCGTAGCCATATCGGATGATAGGCACTCTTGAGATCTATCTTTGTAAAGTACTGAGCTCCACTCAAGCAGTTCATAAGATCATCCATTCTTGCTAAAGGAAATCAATACTTGATGGTTATCATATTGATAGCTCGAGAGTTTGTACACATCCTCCACTCTCCATCCTTCTTTGGTGCTAGTACTGTAGGTACTGCACATGGATTTAGGCTCTCTCGAATCAAGCCCTTCCTCAATAGCTCCTGCACCTATCTATTTAGCTCCTCAATTTTAGTAGGAGTCATCCTGTGAGTAGCCTTGTTAGGAAAACTAGCTCCTGGGATCAAATCTATCTGATGATTGATTTGCCTTATTGGTGGTAATCCTTCTGGAACATTATCAAAGATGATATCTCCAAACTCACCTAGTAAATCTAAAACTTCAAGTGGTACTTCACTACTACCTTCTTTATCTTTCCTAGGAATCAAAGCATAGCACATACGCTGATGTTTCATGCCATCCAAAAACTTCCTTCCATCAACAAGACAAATCCTAGCACTGCTACATACCTTTTCACCTTCCTTTTTCATGGGCTTTAGTTTGTGACAAACTCCATCCTTTGTTAGAGAGTATGTGTTTGCATGATCATCATATACTGCATGCCTATCAAACTGCCATGGTCTTCCCAACAATAGATGGCAAACATCCATTGGAATAACATCGCAGAGAACTTCATCATGGTAAATCCCAATTATGAATTTCACTAAACATTGTTCACTTACAAGGACCTTATGATCATCTTTCACCCAAGCAATCTGATAGGGCTGGGGGTGTTTCTCCCTTTTGAGCTTTAGCTTAGAGACCATCTCCTCTGATACTAAGTTATCAGTGCTACTGCCATCAATGATCACATCACAAAATTTATCCTCACACTTGCACTTAGTATGGAATAAACTCCTTCTTTTTCCTAGTTCAATCTCACCATTTAGTAGGACCATTTCATTTACTAAAGTCTCTCCTCTTTTTTCATCCTCTAAATGTGATGATTTTGTATCCTCATCCACATGAGCAACCCTAGCTTGACCCTTAGCTCTCCTATCTATCCTTCTTTGTCATTAAGGGCATTCAAAGGCACAATGACCTTCTTCATTGCAATGTAAAAAAGTACCACAGAAGCATCCTCTTCCTTGTCCATGTCCTCTACCTCTTACTCTCAGATTTCCAAAGTCTTGATCATGTGAGCAGTTAAAACCTTCATTCCTCTGGTTCCTGCTAGTACCCACATCTTCATTTTTCTTTTGGGTTTCATTTTGACCTCCAGATAACCTACCGCTTCCCCTCCCTCATTGACCATGCCCTCTTTGCCTTGCTTCAAACCTCTTATTTAGCTTCTCTTCAACTTGTAGGGAAAACTGGTATGCCTCTTCAGTTTTGGTCATTCTTACCAAACTTAATTTTTCCTAGATGCTAGGTCGTAACCCACTGATATAACAAGAAACCTTCTCCTTATTTGCTTCTGCATACCCTGCTTTAATCAAAAGTCGATAAAACTCCTCTTTATATTCTTGGACTGATCTTCCTCCTTTCTTTAACCCATGCATCTTATTAAACAAATAAAGCTCATAGTTAACAGGAATGAACTACTTCTTCAATTTGTCCACTATACGATCCCACCTTGTGATCTTATCCTTTCTTCTTCTATTTCGTTCCAATTGAACCTCTTTCCACCAAATTTTGGCATGGAATTTTAAGTTGGCCTTTGCAAACTTAATCCTATCTGGATCCTTGATATCCTCATACTCAAAGTACTCTTCTAGTTCATTAATCCAATCGATCAACTCATCTGGTTTCAGATTTCTATAAAATACACCTACATCAATTGTAGGTCTTTTCCCAAACTTAGTAATGGCCCTAAAAAGCCTTTCCTCTGCCTGATTCATAACTTCCTTATCAAATTCCCCTTCTAGTCCAATTTCTTCTTCTTCATTGTCATCCTCACTTTCGTCACCTGCAGCAACATTTGTTCCCCTACAGAGCTCCTCTTGCAATGCTTGGACTTTCCTTTGGAGGGCTCTAACCTCCTCAGGATTAATAGCTCTAGCCCTTCTGCCACACTCTCTTCATGGAGGCATTTTCTTAACTCAAACCCACAACCACATAGTCCTGGTACAAGCTGTCTCACAGTCAACGCTCTGTCTACACACTCAGGAAAACTTGCTCTGATACCACTTGATAGGGACACAACCCAAGCATAGAATGGACACAACAAGAAAGGGAGATTTTATTAACTTTATAAATAAGCTAATACATTCAGTACAGAGAAAATAGACTTCAAAACATGCTCTATTGGCTTACAATAGCATAAATCTAGAGATAATTTCTCCTTTCAGTACCTCCAACCGCCTTTTACAATGCTAGAAATATCCTTAAATAGACCCTGGAGGGTTAAGGATTAGGAATACATTCTAGAAAGTGCTAGTAGGCATCCACTGACCAAGTAGAAGGCTCTAGAAGCCATGTTAGAGATTGGTGTAAATCTAGAAGAATTCAAAAATGGTAACCGAACTTTCGAGAGGTATAACTTTTGAACCGTAGGTTCGATTGATGAATTGTTTACATTTCTAGAAAGCTCTCAAAGGGCTCTATAGCCCTATGGACCAGCTTCACTCATCCCCCATTTTCAGCCTTGTTCGAGGTCATTTAATGCCCCTAACCTGACTTTGAAGCATTCTTAGGAGGTCTCCAAAAATTAAAAAATTGCAATAACTTCCAAACTGTGGGGCCTTTTGACATGATTCTTTTTCTGAAATGCTCTAAATTACAATTTCATTCATCCAACTAATTTACACCGTCTAGTTCACCAAAATGATGGCTCAATTACATACTCCTATTTTTTTAGCATTGACACGTATCCCAAGGTGTTCAAATACTCTATCCTAGAACACTGATAGTGGAACTGTGAGAGTTGGAACCTTTATTTGACCCAAATGGGTATCTAGAAATGAAAACACATAAAATAAAAACTAAGTCTTAGTACATTTTTTTGGTTGACACAAGATTTCCCTTACACCTCTGGATGCTCCTGCATCACCATATAGGTTTGGTATCAAAAAATATAGTAGACTTTATAAAGATATTAATTATTTTCATTTAGTATTAGGGTGGGTGGGAAAAAAGTTGGAATAGATTTTGAAATGGTATGAGATATTTCAGAACTACATATTTTTCAAATCACCACTTTTTGGCACACCATGATCCTGCACATACACATAGCCAAGTAGCAATTCAAAGGACTAGATGGCTAAGACCATTAAGGTATGATCTAAACATTGATGAAGCATCAACAGAAATCACAACATTACTTGCAGAAGAAATTGATAAGAGTTCCCAACCTTTTCGAACATAAGATTTTGTGAAATCTAAAGTGGAAACGAAGTTGAAGATTGCCTCCAAATTAAAGAAAAAGGATACACTAGTAAAATAACTTAAGAAAAGATATGGTGAAGGTGTTGATGTCAAGGATGAGGAAGATGATGATGAGGAACATCAACCTCTTGAATTGACACAAGGCTTAGGTGCGGATGAAGAAAAGGAAGAAGGTGTCAAGGTAGAAGAACCCAAGGAAACACTAGCTCAAGCTGAGCCCAAGAAGAGAAAGGCCAAAACTTAGCCTACAACCTAGCCTAAAGCAAAGAAAGTTGCAAATCCAACCCAAGCCTAGCAAACTATACCAGTAACAAGAGCAACAATAAGAGCCTCAACTCAAAGGGCCAAGGAGCAAGACAAAGAGAAGAAGAAGGCTATTGAGATGACTAGTCCTATGCAGAAGTAAACAAAGAGAAGGTAAATTTCACAACTAGAGTTAGATGATGAGGAAAGGATAGAATCTAAAGATATCAGCCAATTTAGAGTGGTAAGTCATGCTCCTAGGTCAAATATTGATAAAATTTGTGATAATGTTAAGAAGAATGTAGATTTTTTTGAATTGAAAAATATTGATTTTAATAAATTGAGTAGAGAAGATCAAAATAAAGTTCAAGAACACTCCTCTTGAATTAGACAATACAATGCCCAAGGATTTATATGAAATTGTTGAAAATAAGTGGCATTATTTTTTAAAAATGGAAAAAGAAAAAAGAGAATCCACATTGGCAAAGGTAATGCCAGAATTGACTAAAGGTCAAATAACTAAGGAAAATAAGAAACATGGAGTAAGTTTGCACCAAAATATAGAGCCTTTAGCATCTTGCAAAATAAATTTCAAGAAGTTGTCAATAAATCAACAAGATTATGGAAGTTAATATATGGCTTGACTTCTATCAAGGATGGAGAAGAAGATCCCTTTGAGGGACAGAACACTAAACATGATGAAGATGCAAATAAGGCTAAGGCTAATAAGAAAGAGAAGGAAGATAAAATAGTGAAGGAGGAAATAATAAAAGAAGATGAAATGGCAATAGCTGAAGAGCAGCAAATAGATCAGAGTGTGCAAGATACGCAATTACCACCTCCTAGCCCTCCACATGTCATCCATACACCTATAGAAAACATAATTGTGAAGGATGTTCTTGACAAATGTTGTTATAACATCAATCCATTGACTGCAGAGGATCTCACAAAGATCCTTGACCAATCCACTCAACAAGAAAAGTTATGTACTAATCTAGTATTGGTTAGTGTGGATGAGTTGCAGAAAGTAGTAGCTGACTCATCTGGAGATAAGGTGAATCCACAAGAACCACCTTCTGTCATCTCTACAACTACTAATGTTCAACTTCTAGTGCCTACATCACTAGTTCTATCAGCCAAAGTTGACACATTTGGAACAATTGATACCATGTTGCAAAGGTGGACTACAGAAGAAGATAAAGAAACATCAACAAGGAAAATAGGATAGATTGCTAAATCTATTCCTATAGTACAAAAAAAAGGTACACCTCAAATAATTATAATTGATCCAGGGAGATCAAATGAAGACAAGGACACTCCAAAGGAGGAGGAGTAGGCTACCATACAGACATTAGTAAATCTACCAACTACTGGCACTCCTACAAAAGTCCTTCAATAGTCGAGCACTAATGCAATGCCATTGCAAATGTCTACACCAAGCTCGAGCTCTACCAAGGTTACAAGGTTACTTCACTATGGAGACCCTACATTAGATGAAGAAATAGAGATACCCAAATTTGATTATGCAACCATGAGCCTTGAACAAATAAACATCATGTAGTAGGCATTAGAGAGGAAGAAGAATCAAGAAATACTTAGGAAGGAGTATTAAAAAAGGCAAGCATTACATGAAATTAAGAACATCTTTTTAGATGCCTTCAGCTTGCAAACACCTGACGAAACCAAGCCTATATTGGAACAACTAATAGATATTGTAGAATAGGTGACTAATGAAGACTAGGAAACCAATGTGAAACTCGTGGAATGGTTTGAGAAGAAATTTCAAGGAAAAATTAATGAGAAGATATCAAGTGAAATAGCACTTTCATAGGTTGATTGGCAAAGAATATTGAAAAAGTAAAGAAAGTACTTGAGAATGTATTCTCATTGTACAAAATGTTGTGTGATTTCTCATATTTTACATAGGAAATAAGACAAAGGATACTAAGCTTGGAGTGAACTCAAAAGATTTCCAACACACAACTACTAAAAGATCTAGCTCAGAGTGAGAAGCATTTTTTCCAAATGCTTCACACACAGAAAGAGTTAGTTGTGTTGATAGTAGAAGAGGCCAATATTAAAGCCAAACTGTTACAAATTCAATCTTCCATTACCCCACATCTAAGAAGTACTTCATAAGGAAGAAGCCTATGCAGAAACTATTCTAAAGAAAGATCATAATCTTTCTACTTTGGATAGACTTGTTCATCTTGCAATAGAGACAACCATCTAGTACAAGTCCTTAGAGATAGCTTTAGACAATTGGGATGCATCTCTCAAGATGATTATGGAGGTCAATAAAATATTTTTGGCAAAATATGGTCTTAATCCCTAGAACCCTTTGACATAAGTGTCAAAAAGGGGGAGAATTAATAAAGGGGGAGATATAATGTTTTGGGGAGGTTGTAAATAATAATGGAAGATAACATAGATATAGAGTACAAGAAGCAGAAATAGGGTACACAGATATAAAGGAAAATAAGGCAAGGAGTATCAGACATATTTAGCACAAGAATTTTGGTTACATGAATGTTAATGGCACATCAGCTCAAGGCGAGGTACAAGATTTTGAGGCATACAAAATTTTGAATAAGTTTTTGTAGTCTTGTACATATACTAAATAGAATGTGTAGTATACTCATAGAAACTAGATACATAATGGTTAGTTAAGTGTTTTTTCCACTCATGTCAAAGGGGGAAATTGTTAGTCTCAAAATGGTTTTGACATTTGAGTGTCAACACACTTAACCAATTCTCAAGATGATGCCAAGCTACAATGAATGTCAAGCTAGAGAATACTTTAGGTGTTGAGCAATCTTCAAGTGCCAAGGAATCTTTAGGTGCTGAGTGAAGTTCAAGTGAGAAGAAAAGTATAGGTGTTGAGTCACTATAGAAAGCCAAGTTGAACAGAATTACTATAGGAGCTGAGCATTAGCAAATAGTATGAGCCGAGTAATAAAGAATCAAAATATGAGTTTGTGCCCTCAAAAACTCAGATGTAAACCATTTTTGAAGCTAACATAGGATGAATCTTGAAGGATCTTAAAGATAAGAATGAATCTTTTTCATTACCTATGTAATCAGCATGTAGCCAATAAGAAAAATGGAAAAGGCATGCATCTAATATGAAAAGTGCATGAGTTGAGTAGGAAATGAAGAATGAATATGGATCATACATTCATACCTAACCCTAAGTCTTTGAAATCTTTAATAGGAGGAAAAAACCCCATTGTATGAGTGAAAAAAGAGAAGTGTATGGGTGAAATATAGCAAAATTCATAGGGAAGTGTGAAAAGACTTAGAAGAACAGAGCAACATTGCAGTATATAGTTGATCAAGAAAAGAATATCAAAATATCGCAAAGTGACATATTAGATCAAGCAAGGATCATATCAATAAGAATAGAATAAGGATCTAGAATCAATAATTGAAGATTGCAAAGCTATTAGGTCAAAGATTTTCTAATACTCTCTAGTAATTGTATTAGATAATGGAAATCCTATGGACTTAGGTTGGCGTAGCAGCCATTTGTAAATCCTTTAATAGGGTAGCATTCCAAGTGAATGTACTGAAGTTCTTTAATCAGGCCTAATTTTATTAGGGTAGTGAAATCCTTTAACCAGGTCACTTTTAACAAGGTGTAAAGTCTTTAACAAGATAGGTCTTTCATAGGGCAGAGCATTGGAAGTGGTCAAATTTTGTAACCTTGAATAGTTACACATTGCTGCAATGATATTTTGTGGTTGTCATCCCCACCCCAATTTTAACTTCTCATTTTGTAGGGCTTTTAGGTTACCAAATCTTGTGTTATCTATTTTCATGCATGTCTTTACTTTCATGTTTGTTAGATGGATTAGATGCATGTGAATGTTTTCAGCTAAAAAAGTTTTAGAGGTTAAATTTAGATATTTCTAATTCACCTCCACCCCCACCCCCTGTCCCCCCAAGAAGTGTATCTTCTCACTTGTAAATTCCAATAGATCTTACTTGTTTTTTCTATTAGTTAAAATCAAAAAAAATTCACTGGCATAGAAACAATCCACACACATATGACACATTTTCTCATTTGAATTTAAAAATTGACTGAACTATAGCGTTCATGAACTAAACTTCTCCATGACTAACCTTGAATGTTGGCACTCATAATGGGTCATGAGTCACTATAGTCATATGTTTCCATGTGTGTGTGTGTGTGTGTGTGTGTGTGTGACAGAGAGAGAGAGAGAGAGAGAGAGAGAGAGAGAGAGAGAGAGAGAGAGAGAGATAACTTTGATATATTTTAACATTTAATATAAAATTTCTTTATTTTTATTCTTTTTATTGTTATATATTTATAGTAACTTAATAATTATTTATCTAATTTTATTTATATTTTATTTATCATTTTCTTTATTGTGAAGAAAAATCTTTATTTTGTTTAAGTTTGTGATTTCATTCTATAATTTTTTTTTGATTCAATACTAAATTTCTATAATTAAAGGCATTTAATATATTGATTAATTTTGTTGGTGTAAATATATATTTAACATTTACACTTTACTTAAGTTAACTTAGGTTAGTGCATTATTTTATTATTTTTCATTATTTTATTATTTCTCTTTATGAGACACTTAGGAGTTTGTGCATCTTCTACAATTGTCATGTAGACAACATAGAAGTACGCCACTCTATTCATGCACATGGTGTCTACACCATAGGAGTTTGCATCATTCCCTGAGTTGTCATGTTGACAAAAAAGTTTTTCGCACTCCTAATTTAGCACATGATGTCTACAACACTGATGTGCATGTTCTCACCTTTGTAGGCTTATCCTCACATCATCGCACTTACTTCTATGCATAATGGTGGATAACCCATATCTAGTGGACATGTGCCTAGTTGTTGGACTTATCATGGTGCTGATTATGAGGCACTCTAGATGTATCTCAAAGGCCTTTATATTGAGGCACTCCTACTGTACTTTTACATAGAATTGAATACTATACAGTTATTCTAATCATACTCTGGTCTAATTTGTGCTTGTGTTTTGAGTTCCTTGGTCTTGGGGAAATTCTGTTATAATGCAGATTCTTACATGGTATCAGAGCTGAGGGAGATACTCATCACATAGCCTTTGGAGACCTCATTGATTCATCTCTTTAAGAGACCTGATTCAGATTCAGAGCATCAGCTGCAATTGGGAGCATCTAAAGCTGAAGCGAACCTTGCCATTATGTTTGGAGCAAAGATTCGATGAAGATCGACTATAAATTTGCCGAAATTTTTTTTGCAAATCGAAACCTGAAGGCCTGATCTGCAAATCTAGGTATGGTCATATTTCGATCTGATAAATTTATTTTCGGATCTAATTAATTGTGCAATTTTAGAATTATTTTTTGAATTTATTTTCTAGTTATTTTACCAAAATTATTCAAAATATTCTCTGTGAGAGAAAATATTATTGCTGCACTGGGTCGTCATATCCTAGCCCACAAACCATTTAATTTATTTTTGCAATTTTTTACCTCTGTTCATTTCGGCACCGACTTACCAAATCTGCTGGCTGCAAACCTTTGTTAATTGCCGATGATTACAATATACCAACAATTTTTAATACTCCGGTGATTGGACAATCCAACTTCTGGTGGATACCTCTTGGCATTTGAAACACTACGTTGCCTTGCATTTTAAACAGTGCAGACTCCCACTACTTAGGGAATGTGGGACTAAATCATCAAACCCTGCCGACCGAAAAAGAAAATTCGGCAAAGTTTCCCTAGTCCCAGCGGCTGAAAGATGAAATCTGACATCATATCTCTGGCTGAGGAAATAGTGCCATGCAACGCCATTTGAATAGCTCCCATAGATTCTAGCATGACTCTGCTATTATAGCCTTCGACACGCGGCGATCTCTGATTCAACCACGCAGACCTGCAACCTACACACGTCACCTTCCACGCGACACTTCCAATGAGAAGCTGCAAACCCTCATCTGTGCCACCTATGCATAAACTGCCATGTCAATGGCTGACTTAGCTAAGACACGTCAGGAATTTCTGTACGATTATGTACTGCCACATAGGTTCTAACGTCATCTCAGGCCTACATTTCTGCTGATGTCATCATTTTATGAGCCTAAAATTGATGATCGTCAAACCATCATTCCAGGGCATTTTGGTACTATTATGACGATCATTTAAATGTCAAATTTAACATAGTGTTTTCCTTTGAAGACCCCTCTTCATTTGCAATTTTGATTTTGGAGCTCAACTTTGAACAGTCATAACTTGGTCATACCTACTACAAATCAGGTGCAATTTTTTTTATTTTGGGTAAAATTTTCTGAACTTTTCAGTGGTGTAGTTTGTTTCTAGTTTTAGTGCTTAGATTGGTCAAAAATTGTAGTTTTTCATGAGTGTACCTGTCTAATCTTACTTTTTGCAACTTCAAACGCATCGTACGGGCTCATCTGGACTGCTTTTCAAGTTCCATTTTTTTTGAAAGTGTATTTTTTTTGTCTATTTTTTAAATCTAGAATCAGATTGTAGTCTTATTTGGACAAAAGTATCACTTTCAAAAAAAACTCTTGTTTTGCATTGTAATGCTTCACAGTTGATGTAATTTTGATCTACATTGTAATAGTCCAGATTTGTACTCTATACAGAGGTTGTAATCAAAAAAATTAGAAAGCCCACTTTGTCCATTTTGGCAAGTGGCCCATTGTAACTGCACTACATATAAAGTGCCAAAATCATTTTTTTGGGGGGGGGGGGGATTTTTTGATTGAGTGAAAAGGGGGGGTGTGTACTATGTATTGTGTCTCCTTTATCTTGAGTTCTTGCATCATTGGTTCTTTTTCAAAGTTAACTCCACATAATTATTCTTCTTGGAAAGAAAACATTAAAGAGCCATTGGTAGAAAAAGGTTTATGGCATTATGTCACTGGTGTAGCCAGAAAACCTCTTGCTGATGCTGATGAAGCTCATAAAGAAGATTGGGAATCCAAACAAGAGATGGCCTTAGGTACCTTGTTGAAAAATATCTCTGATCCTATCAAATTTCACATTAGGAAGCTTACAGATCCAATAAAGGTTTGGGCTAAACTAGAAGCTTTGTATGGGACAGTAGATGAAGACATGGCTTACACAATAGAGGATAAAATTCTCAAGTTGGATCCTAGAAATTTTGATACAATTAAAGACTATCTTACCCAAGTAGAAATGTATAGGGCATAGCTACATGAATTTGGAGAACCCATTAAAGATGGAAAGATGATCAAACACATCATGACTCATCTTCCATCTAAATATGCTCCTTTTGTTTCTAGCTTTAATACACACAAATTAACAATGGGTAGTGCCTATGTTAAGCCTTCATTTGAGAAATTCTCAAAAATGTTGATCCTTGAACATGACAATCTAGTGGGTATGGGAATTCTCATGTCTTCCAAAAATAAAGCCTTGGTAGCAAATGAAGGTAATTCAAGTGGTAAAAACTCAAACAAGAAGCAGAAGCAATGGAAGGCCAAGCAGCAAGAAGAGACACAACAGTCCTCCTCAAAACAATAATCTTCCACAAATCAATCTTCTTCTACTCAAAATTCTTCACAACAAGAAAAATCTTCTTCAAAGAACAATAAAAAAGGGAACAATTCCAACAAGAAGGAGAAGAAAACATGTTCCTATTGTAAGAGGAATGGACATGAAGAACATGATTGCAAAGATAAGAAGATTGATGAATTGGTTAACATTATGAGGAAACACAAAATGGATGTTCCTAATACATACAAAGACAAAGGTTCTTCATCCAGTTCAAAGGGCAAGGGCCAAGCTTTATTTGCAAGTACAAACAATCTAGAGGAATGGATTTTAGATTCTAGAGCATCTCATCACATGGGGGCTTCAAGAAAGCACTTTCCCTCTTTAAACACTTCACATGTACCCTACATCTATGTGGGCAATGATACTCAAATAAAAGTAGAAGGTAAAGGGAATGTTGAGTTAGAGAATGGCATCTTCAAGGATGTATTGCATGTTCCTAGCCTAAGTACCAACCTTCTCTCCATATATCAAATCACCCACTATGGATGTGGCAACAAAGTAGAGTTCCTCCCTGACACAGTAGTGGTAAAGAATCTCAAAGATGATTCAATGGTGGTGATTGAAAAGGTAAACTATGAGACAAGACTTTATTCTTTCTCCAATTTTTTGCCTAAGTCCACATCTCTTGCCTTGTTGACTCATTCAAACACTCAAACTAAACTTTGGCATGACAGATTTGGACACCTTAATTACCGCTACCTTCAACAATTAAGTAGCAAGGAAATGGTCATTGGTCTACCTCAAGTCCAGTTTTTAGAGGGAGTATGTCTAGGCTGTGAACCAGGTAAGCATCTCGAAGAGAAATATGACAAGCGAAAGTCTTGGAAAGAAACTGTTGTTCTAGAATTGGTACATAGTGATGTAGCTGGCCCCTTTCCACTACCTTCTTTTGGTAAGGCCCGCTATGTTCTCACATTTATTGATGATTTTTCAAGGTATACTTGGGTCTTTTTTCTTGGTCATAAGAGTGAATTCTATGACAAATTTATCACATTCAAAGCTCAAGTTGAGAAGATATTTAGGAAAGCCATCAAGATACTAAGGATAGATAATGGCAGAGAATATGTCAATTCTGGGCTTATATTCTATTGCACACATGAGGAGATAGATCTTCAACATTTAGTTGCATACACGCCAAAGCAGAATGATGTAGCTGAAAGAAAGAACTAAACACTTAAAGAAATGACTACTTCCATGCTTCAACACAAGTCTCTTGATCAAGTGTTTTGGGCTGAAGCCATGTGCTATGCCAACTACATTAAAAACTACAATCTGCATAAAGCCTTAGATGGAATAACACCTTTTGAGGCATGGTGTGGAAGGAAACCAAGTGTTAAGCACTTCAAAGTTTTTGGTTCTCCAGAATGGGCTAGGATACCTCCATAGAAGCGTAAGGCATTAGAACCTCAAAGAAAACCATGCATATTTGTTGGATATCCTGATCACCTCAAGGCATATAAATTAATGGATCTAGAGACTCATGAAATATTTTATGAGAGGAGTGTTCATTTTGAAGAGACATGTCCAAGTTTGGCCTGTTCACCACCTCCTCCTTCTTCCTCTTATGTGGATAGTGAACATAGTGAAGATAGTGACTCGAAAGATGAAATTCCTCCAACCTTGACTCGTAGGACACCACCTTCGCAAGGTCAACAAATAATTGGGGATATTCCTTCATCTTCTTCCACCAAACCTCGTTGGGCACAACAGACCCTTGATGTAGCAGGTTCAATGGTGGGAAATCCTTCAGATACTTGGAGGACTAGGTCACAACACAAGTCATTTCCACATGCATACATAGCCATTTCTTCAGATCCACAGTCTTTTAAGGAAGCATTAGGGATTCCAGAATGGGATATAGTTATGGAGGAAGAATACAATTCATTGATAAAAAATAACACATGGGACTTAGTTCCCCTTCCTAAGGGAAGAAAAGTGGTTCGATGCAAGTGGATCTATCAAACCAAATTTGTAGTGGATGGTAATATTGATAAATATAGAGCTCGACTAGTTGCAAAAGGTTTCTTGCAAGTTCTAGGTATTGATTATACAGAGACCTTTGCACCAATTGCCAAGATGAACTCCATTCACCTGACACTAGCAATTTCTGCAGCTCAAGGATGGGTTGTACACTAGATGGATGTTAAAATTGCATTTTTGAATGGTGACCTTCATGATGAAATCTATATGGAGCAGCCACAATGGTTCATACAAGATTCTACTATGGTTTGCAGATTAAAGAAGTCTATTTATGGTTTAAAACGGGCTCCTTGGGCATGGTATGCCAAAATGGAATCATTTCTCCTCTCAGTTGGTTTTAGAAGATGTCATTCTGACTCAAATGTCTACATTCTTCAAAAAGATGACTCACACTTGATCTTAGTGCTTTATGTCGATGACTTGATCATTACAGGGAGCACTGCATCCATCATAGCCAATGTCAAGACCATTCTTCAAGACAGATTTTCCATGACAAACTTGGGTTTGCTACATTACTTCCTTGGCATTGAGATCATACAGTCTTCAGCATGGATTTCACTTTCACATCCTAAGTATGCTCTTGATTTGCTTTCACGATTTCACATGAGTGACTGTAAACCTGCTCCTACTCCCTTCTTATCAGGTGTTAAGCTAGAGGCTAAGTGCACAACTCCAATTGTTGATGTGACATTATACAGATAGTTAGTTGGAAGCCTTATCTACTCGACAGATACATGCCCTGATATTGCCTTTGCAATTGGTATGGTTTCACGCTTTATGCAAGAACCTCATGAGCTTCATTGGAAGGCTGCCAAGTGCATTTTTCACTATATCAAGGGTACTCATACACATGGGATTCATTATGCAGTAGGTATAAGGCTTCAATTGATTGGATATACAGATTCAGACTATGCAGGAGACTTAGATTCTCGAAAGTCTACTTTAGGGTACACATTTCACCTTGGTTCTGGCCATATTTGTTGGCAAAGTAAGAAGCAGAACAATGTTTCTCTTTCGTCCACAGAGGTTGAGTATCGAGGGGCTATCAATGTAGCTATAGAGGCTCTTTGGTTACAACACATCCTGGAGGAGTTTAGATTCAATCTACCTAAGCCGACAGTTCTTCATTGTGACAATCAAAGTCCCATTGAAATCTCTAAGCATCTAGTTCAGCATCAGCGGACAAAGCACATTGAGGTTCATATGCACTATATCAGAGAGCTTATTCATGAGCAGATCATAGCACTTCAGTACTGTCCTACCGTAGAGTAGGTCACAAATATTTTCACCAAACCCTTTACAGAGGTCAGGTATTCTCACTTACAAGATCTCTTGGGGGTGTGGGATGTTGCAGATAGGGAAGTCCCTTTACTTCTCTTCTTCTTCTTTTGGGAGGGATTTTTTCCTCTTACAAGGTCTTCTTCTCTCTCATTCTCTATTGTACTTATCTCTCTTTTTCGAGGAGGGTTCTTCCCATGAGGTTTTCCCTCTTTTTCCGCTTTATGAGAGACTGCATTGGATCATCTTAGCATTGCTTTTGTACATGGGTACCTAACATGGCCTAGTAGCCGGGACCCATTATGCATTAGTGAGCTTAAGTGCATTCCCCTAAGTTGCACTTAAGGGGGGGTGTTGGTGTAAATAGATATTTACTATTTACACTTTACTTAAGTTAACTTAGGTTAGTGTATTATTTTATTATTTTTCATTATTGTATTATTTCTCTTTATGACACACTTAGGAGTTTGTGCATCTTCTACAGTTGTCATGTAGACAACATAGAAGTACGCCACTCTATTCATGCACATGGTGTCTACACCATAGGAGTTTGCATCATTCCCTGAGTTGTCATGTTGACAACTAAGTTTTTTGCACTCCTAATTTAGCACATGTTGTCTACAACACTGATGTGCGTATTCTCACCTTTGTAGGCTTATCCTCACATCATCGCACTTACTTTTGTGCATAATGGAGGATAACCCATATCTGGTGCACATGTGCCTAGTTGTTGGACTTATCATGGTGTTGATTCTGAGGCATTCTAGATGCATCTCAGAAGCCTTTATATTGAGGTACTCCTACTATACTTGTACATAGAATTGAATACTATATAGTTATTCTAATCATACTCTGGTCTAATTTGTGCTTGTGTTTTGAGTTCCTTGGTCTTGGGGAAATTTTGTTCTAATGTAGATTCTTACAAATTTAATATGTTATCTAAAATTAAGAACTTTAAACAATTACAAAGACATGGAACTCAAGTGTATTTAGACATTATAGAGGAAATAAGTCATCATCAATATATGAATAGGTCTTACATAGTGATAAATATTGTAATATGATATATGTCATAAGCTATCAAATTGACCTAACAAAGCATCTAACCAAAAAGTAGACAATGGAAATTCAATAGATTTCTTGGTGATCTTTGTGAATCCATCTTTACAAGCTACTTTGATATCACCATCAAATTTATTTCATTCAAGAGTGAAAGCATAATAATATGTCCAAATTTTCATCCTTATGAAATTACAAACTTATCATTCAATAAAAAAAACCATACTCTATCAATTATATTGAATTTCTTATCAAAAATTTGAATCTAATATAGATTGAGAGATTTTCATTTTACCCATAAAATCTATTTGTAATTATTGAGATATTAAAATATTTAATTAATTTATATTTTTTATTTATGATTCACAGAGACCTTATTAAACACTTTAAATATTTTTCTAGAAAATAATATTTTCTTGATTTTCACAAAAAATTAAATCATCAACTTTGACAGTAGTGTAAACTTTTTTGTATGCACATATATATATGTATGTATGTATGTATATATGAATGTATGTATGTATGTATGTATGTATGTATGTATGTATGTATGTATCTATGTATGTATATATGTACACATATACATACATATACATACATACATATGTACATAGATTTACATACTTATGTATGTATATGTATGTGCATATATATGTGCATTCATATTTGTATGTGCATATTTGTATGTCCATATATGTATATGCATACGCGTGTGTGTGTGCATACATACATACATACATACATACATATATATATATGCACATACAGATCTATACATATATGTAGATAAATATACATACATACATACCTATGTCCCCAATTTTATCATTACAGTTTCCCTCCAAATTATTGATTAGTAGTTTGGGGGCACAATCCCTATTATTTATAATTGTTGGATGATCCCAAATCAATGGCCTATATCATATTTTGGGCCAAACTTTTAAAAGAATACAAAGTTTTAAAGAAAGTCTCCAAAATAAAGACATGTCTCCAATCAATCAAATCTATATTGGGCCAAAGTGAGAAGGGATACAAAGTTTTAGTGAAAATATCTAGAATGGAAACATGTCAAATATACTAATTAACGTATAACCTAACTTAAATTCTTATCAAATATTGGAAAATATGAGCATTGATTAAGAGAAGGCTTGGAAATTGTAGGCAAAAATATTTAATTTACCCCATTGAAAAATTAGATTCAATTGGAAAAGTCATCATTAAAATAAAAGTACTTCTGTATTATTATTGGCAATCAGCCTAAGCATGGGACACAATTTTTGTAAAGTACAGGTGACATGGCCATCCCAAAAGATCAAAAAAATATCAAAATTTGTTGTTTGTGATGAGTGAGATTAGCCACTAAAGTTATCCTTGCTCCACTGCCTTGGCTAGGAAAATTAGGAAGGAAAAATTTAAAATCCTAGATGTAGAAAATACTGGCACCACCTCTAGGAAGGACATCAATTGACCAAGAAAAAGGTTGAGAGATAAAACCCCCCTAACCGCTCTAAGCATGTGTAAGCTAGACAACTAAAGAAAAAAGTATAGCCATAAAACTAAATGCATGGCCACTTGAAGGAATTATGGGGAGGAGGAAGAGGAAGACCCTTAGAGTGATGATAATAATGAGGATGCAATGGAGGGTTAGAATAACCGTTTTCCCAGTAAGGTTTTAGATACTCTCAAAAATGATACCATTACCCTAATTCTAGGCAATCTAAGAATGTTGAGGATCAAGGAACACTCACTTTTCCAGTTAATATGGGTAACTTGGGCATCCACACCTAGGAAAAGGTCACCGAGGGAGATGGGGAAGAAGAGGATAAGGTGCTACAGGGAGAGAATACTGAATAGAAATATGTCACGATGGAAACAAATGAAAAAATGGAGGGAAAAAAAAAGGTGGAGATGTTGGGAGGTCCATTGTTGATAGATTATCAAAAGGAATGCAGACTTGGAGGATAAGTTCGATAGGGTTGCTAACTTCTTAGTGTGTTATGCACTTGGTGTCCAGTATGCTCTACCTTGTGCAAGTTTACTAGGATTGTGCAACCGATGAAAAGGAGGTGGAGACTACTCACGCTCTATACAACTTGCTGGCTGATAATTAGCTTCACTTGCTACTAGAGATTTTGAGGAACTAGTGATTGGTTACCTCCTATTGGTATGCTTCCTATTTTTTTCTTCTTCTTATGTTAGTTAGTTTTTCTCTAAGCCTTTGGGTCCCCTTAGGTTTTTTTATTTTGGAGTAGTATTATGGCCAATTTGTATCTTGTGGCCAAGTTTATGTATATGGTTAATACTTTTTTTGTTTTTAGTAGTGCTTACTTTACTTTTTTCTTATTATTCTTATGGGATGACTTTTGAGATTCAAAAAGGGGGTTGGGTAATTTCATTGTAATGACTTCCAACTAATCTTTGAATAATTAGTTTGTTTTATTATCATTCAATCCCCATTTTGGTTGCTTCTTAATTTAAAAAAGAGATCCTATCAATTATAGTTAGAAAATAGTTAAATATAATATTAAATAATAATTTAAATATTTTCTCTTTGAATCCAATTTGTAAATATTGAAACATCTAATTAATATTAATTTAATTATTTTAAGTTCTAAACTTGATCCTTTATTTCATTCTATTATATCAAACTTATGAGATTATTACTATGGACAAATCATTTTCATAATTTTATAAAATTAAATTACTAATTTAATATATCTAATAAAGAAAAAAATTTAAGATTTTTTTTACTCAATTATTCCATTTAAACTATTTTCTATTTCTAGTTATAAAAATTCAAACGCACAACATGTTCTTAGTTTATTTATCTAAATTATTATATTTTCAAAAAAAATAAAAGAATTATTAAATTCATTGTGTTATTTTTCTATCTTTTGTTTACATAATTGGGCTTGAAGGTTTTGCAATCTCCCTAAAGCCTAGTTCCCTAATCAGTCTATGTGGAATTAGTAACCTCTCATATAGATAAGACTTAGTAACTATGCAAGACCATGATCAAGAATCTTCTCCCACTCATAGCCTAGCCTAAATTAGCACTCAACATATGGACAAGGAAGGTAGTTGTATTATTACTGTTTAATCAAAATCCCATAGTTTATTAAGTTATCACTTATTATATCAAGTAAAAATGAGTGACCCTCAAAACCACTTAAAGCCTCAACCCTCACTGTAAGATAATTCCCCTCTATACACCTACATAACCCATCGTAATGCTTAAAACAAAACAAAATTTAAGAGGAGGAGGAAACTAGTTCAATAAAATCTTTTCATAAAAACTAATCATGAAATCACTAAAGTAAAATAATGTAGGACAAAAAATAATATCATATTCCAAAAGAAAAAAACAATTCAGGTTCTCAATAGAAATATTTGTAAGGATCATAAATTCCATAATAGATATCTCATCACTAGCATAAATCATCTAAATATTATAACACAATATCAATGATAATCAAGCATCAATGACATCATCTCCAAAATGGACTAAAATTATTTGTAAAGATAATTCTTTAGAATGCAAAATAAACGTAGTAAAGAACACAAGGTTACCAATTAAATCATGTAGAATATAAAAATTCCTATCACCCCTTTTATAGTCAAATAACATAATGATCAAGAAAATTGACATTGCTAAGGTATTCAATCCAAAACCACACATGGACTAATAGTGATTCAAAACTAATTATATCTTTTCACATAGAAAATAGAATTGTAAAGCCACTACGTCATAATTCCTAAAATTCAATGCATAACCCATACAATTTATCCCCAACTAAGGCAATGACGCACGCAATAGAAAACTCTACAATCTTGACAATCTCTACATGATGACTAGTCTCTCAAGTTCTAGAATAGCATGCTTACTCCTTTTAAATTTATATCTCACATTAAGGGTCTTGAAAATTAGATCACAAGATACTCATTCAAAGGTATTATGAGTCAGGTGATTTGGAATTGGTTTGATTGAAACATAAACATAAAATATTGGTAACATGAAAAATAATGGATTTAATTGTAAAATTACAAGTTAAAGAAGATGTTTTGATGTATTACCATAAATGTATAGAAATATTTGTTTACTTCAAAGGACATAGGAGAAATAACTTATTTATGAATTATTTTAAATGAGTAAATTTTTAGAGTTTTGTGAGTTTAGGGAAATGCAAAAAAATTTTAAAATGAACATATAACAGTTAATTTTTACCATTCTTATTCATATGTACACAAATAAATTGTTTCTAAGTAGTCTTATTTCTATTTTGTGTATTAGTCATTGATCATTAGACTTAATAAGATGAAATAAATGAGATTACCAAATTATACTTTATTTTAAGATATTTTGTACTGAATCTATGATATTTTTAAGAAAATGTAAACAATCAAAAGTTGACAAGTAGAATACAACTTTACATATAATGAAAACCATCCTACATAAGAATAAGCTCTTTGGAAGTTAGAACACAATTGGTTTTTGGTGGAACTAATATGGATGTATGTCAAAATTTTAGACCATTACATATTTCTTACATGTTCTCCTTTTAACATCTTGTAATATGAAGAAAAAAATAGACCTAACAACACATAGAGATGAGTCAACTTGTGCTCACTTCAAATAAATATATACTTATTATAGGTCCACATGGTATGTCATCTATACGTGGTATAATATCACAATCTTATGCTAGCTGGTTGAGAACCTATAATGAATTAAAATATATTTAGAACCAATGAAAATTTACCAATAATGGCTGAAATAGAACATATTAGTAGATGAAATAGACTAAGAGCACATGAAAACATAGTGTGACTACAATTTTATGATGTGTAGAAGAAAAAACACACATCATAAGTAGTATGTGTGCAATTCAATATGCATGTGACATCTAACTTTCTTGTGAGAACTATGATGGTGACCCCTAAATGTTGAACATAAAAAGTAACATAAATTACCTTTATTACTGAACTTATCAAATACAATAACAAGGAGATGGGACTAATTGCTTCAAGAAAATATAAAATTGCAAAAAAAACTCAAGAGACTTCAAATTTGTGGACCGTGTAATTGATAAAAAAGAAAAAGAAGATGTAGGCATGAAAACAATACATTAGGGTATATGATTGAGGTAAAAAATGATAATAACGTATGAAAACTCTAGAAAATTCTTGATCCTAATAGGTTGGCTTCAATATTTCTTTTTAATAGGGATGTCTTTACTATGACAATTGTTATTTATATAAATCCAATCTTCACATTCTTTATTTTGTTACCTAACATGACCTTCAAATACTATATTATTTCTAACAAATAGATGATGGAGTGAAGAAGTTGAAAGATATATATATTATGTAAATAATAGGTTACCATATCTATCCATTAGTATAAAAATTTGAAAAGTTGGGATATATTTTATAGATTGAACTATTGCAAATAGATTGTTTATGCTTCATGTGTAGAATTCTTTTGTGTTAAGATAAATATCAAAATTTAATGTCAAGTATTTTAAATAAGAATTTTTTTTTCATTTTTTTTTTCATATATTTCAATTGTGTTTTTCTTTAAAACAATCTATAATTTTACAAATTGATTAAGAAAGATAAAAATTCAAAGTTTATTTCTTAAGTTGTCAACAAACTTGTGTATTCAAGAAATAAAACATATTTCAACATTTAATTTTTTTAAATAAGAATTTAAACAGTAAAAAAAAAATATTATTTATTTGAACATGGAATTTTTATATACAAAATTAAACCATAACATATCAAAGCAAGTTTAATTTAATTTTTATAAAACTCTATAAAACATAAAATTAAGCATCCACTATTCTTCTACAACATATTGTTTTAAACTAGTAACAATTTCAATTAATTTTTAAAGTACAATCCAATTTGGTCATAAGGGATAATAATAATAAAAGATGAAAGATATAAATGATAGTTATATGATAAAACACATAATTAATATAAATTAATCAACTAAAATGAAGGTCTATTATTTTATTCTAATGAAAAATACAATAACTTTTTATTAAAAACTAAAATAACACTTCTAGAAATCTATAATTTAAGACTAAAAAAATAATATTTATAAATTGCTAAGAGTTGTATGTCATAATGGTTAAGTTGGTGCCTTATAGTGCTTGCCATCAAGATTGAAATCCTATTAATAATGAGGTCCACTAACTCTAGATCAAATGTTTACCCTTCTTTAAATAAAAGAAGATTAAATTTATAGCTAGTTAATCTATTGACAAAAACAAAGATAGTGCAAACTTGAAAGACTTCTTTTGACAAAACCTCTAAAATGTCTTCATAAAAGCTACAAATATTCATTCTAAATCTTGATAGAGTTGTTTGACCTTCTTCGTATTTCTTCATATTACTCTTCCTATCATTCTTAATTGATTTTATTTTAGCATAAATGGAACTCTTAGCTCTTATGTGTTTATCACAATATCTTCACAAAACATTTTCATATAGAAAGCTAGAGTAGAGAAATCTTTCAACAAGTTTATTTTCCTTATTAGTTCATATTTCAATTTAACTTCTCTATAACTAATCATCATAAAAGTTAAATAGAGTCATTTTGGAATGGAAGGAAGATAGAAAGGCATGCAATAACATTTGGGTGGGATGTTTATAATAGCGAGCCCATTAACGGTCAATGAACTCTTTTATTTTTATCTATAAAATAAATTTACATGAAAATAACTAGTTCTCCATGTAAATCTTTTGTGACATTAGAATTCCAAGACACACATGAAAAAAGTCATATGAGGCGAAGAAACAAAATATAACTTCACTCTTCATAAATTTTAATTTCCTGACTAGTTAATGTTTAAATGGTTTGTGTTTATCTTCTTTTCATTTACCAGTATTAAAAGTTTGTGCACTTGTTCAAACTTGTTTATATTATATTAAATTTAGAATAATAATAACAATAAAAGATCTACTTTCAACCATTTATCCCAATTTTTGGGGCACTGGTTAATCTCGAGACAAAATGTACCAAAGACAAAAAAAAAAAACAAAGTAAAAAATTATTCTTTTTCAAATACACCAAAACAATTAAAATTTTCTCAAAAATTTTGTTGTTTTGGATCACAAAATATATAGATGATGAAGATCAGACATTGAATTTTTTTAAAAAAATCATTGTGTTTTTGTTTTTTTTGAAATTTAGTCAATGGTGCAATTTGTAGGGAGGATAACCACGTCCAATTATTCACATCATAGATCACGCAATGCTGAAACCCAAAATATGCTCCAATTTTTTTTCTCATTTTTTCCTTACTTTTTCTTAATGGATGTGATTGTTGACTTAGAATTTCCACACCTTATTTGATTGACAATGCCTATAGTCATGAGTCATGATTTGCAAATGTACTAACCTTATAAATGGCTAACATAAAAAAGGAAACTACTTAATAAATTGTGCAATGCCATAGAAAAGTAGGTGTACTAAACTCAAATAGTCACATATTTCCATTTACAGTCAGAAATTGACAAGACTTATTGGTGTTGGAAACCTAGAATTCCAAAAAATTACACATCCTCCCTACGAACTGTACACTTGACCAATTTTCAAAAAAATGAAATCACTGATTTTTCTAAAAATTTCAGCATTTGATGTTCATGATCTGCATAGTTTGTAGTAAAAAACAACAACAAAATTGGAAAAAAATCACTATATTTTCATGAATTTGGAAAAAAAAAGTTTGACTTTATTTTGTCTTTAGTGTATTTTTTTTTGGAGATTAGCCTATCCCCTTCGAATATGGCTGCCCATTACTGACACAAAAGTAGAAGTCAACTTGGAAATGAGAGACACATTAATAGATGTTAGTAACATTATTTATTTACTATAGTAGTCAATTGATAAGTAGTAGATATATTTCACAGTAAGTGGTATTATTATTATGATTGTGATATAGGATTTAATATTTACTTTTATCTTTAATATAATTCTCATTTTCTTTTTATTTATATACATTTTGATTTATTTATTTTTATTTCAATTTCTAATTGTTCGAATTTAAGAAGTAAATATACCATTTTAAGATAGTTTCAACCAAATTTTTATTTTGTTTAACTATTTGATTGCTACATTTTATCAAAATGTATGAATTATTTTCACAATTTCTGAATTTTTTTTATTAAAAAAGGAAGGATAAAGGTCATGAACTCAAGTCATTAGAGTCAAGTGGCAGAAAAGAGAAGCTCAAAACTCAAACAATCTCAAGCCCGTGTGTTTATAAAGTTAAATCATTAACTCCAATATCTAGTGAATATCTAATTTTTTTTATCATTTATTTCTACTGATAGCTGTAAAAAATTTAACATATATTCTTCATAGCATAATTTTATTTTCTCATTTATATAAATCATTTTATTTTTATTTTTATGGAGGGTTTAGGCATATAAAGAAACCACACAAAGACACAAAACCTATGATTTACTTACCAATGAAGGTCACTAGAGAGATGTTTTAGCGACCTAATACGGACATACTCATCTGTAAAACCTCTTTGGCTTAGAGCTAAGGATCATAGGGTATCCACATGGCAAAAATTGCCTAGGCTATGACCCTGATCTCATCTCTTGTGATGTCAAAGCCTTGCACTAAACAAGACTTGATACCCGGTGCGATTGTTGAAAACTTTTCAACTTCACCAATAGACCCAAGGCCCATTCAAAATTTATTATTTTTGAAAAAATTAAATTATTTTTGAATTTCATTGCATTATTTTATTATTTTTTAGCATTCTTTATAATGAACCTATCTTATAAATATATTAACTATATATTAGATAAAACTATATTTCCCAGTTTTATAGATATACTTTTAAGGGGTATGTATACAATACAATTTTCTTTCTAGATGATTTCATTAGGACCCCATATAAATGACATGAACTAAAGTATTTTGACTTCTAAACCTAAACCTATTGATGTAAAGTTAAATATTTTGATATCTAAGAGTAAAGCATGTGTAAATGAGAAGAATAGGATGTCATTAGAGTATCACATGAGTATGTTTGAACAAAAATATGGTAGATCAATGTTCCTTATAAATTTTATCTAAAAAACTTATTATCTCCATGTGGTACCGCAAATGCAATTACAAATTAGTTGAATTTAAGTTATTGTGGAAATTCTCATTTCTTTGATTTTTTTAAATTTTCTCTTAAAAAAAGGAGTTGTTCATATTATTTGACATCACCATTTAATATGATTTTGAACTTTCATGAATTATATGCATGCAAGTCTCATTCCTCTATTGCTCCTTTAAGATCAAGAACAAAATGAGATTCTTGGGAAGCTTAGCCCATTTCCTCTTTTTCCCCTTTCACTAGGTAGAAATAATTGATGTTGATGAAGGTTTCTCCCCTTTATACTCCAAACACTCAATAGAAATAGAGAAACAACCTAATTCTTGCATGAACTAAAAAAAAAGTTTCTTATTATCTCTAAAAGTATAAAATTATAGATTATCCAAAGTACAATATGTAGAGCAACATGGGCACTTTCTTTACAATATTCTTCAAGATAGAGCCATGAACTACCACCTAGAACTGGCCTATACAAAACAATGGGCCTTACTTATATAGATAAATTTCAACCACTTAGGAAGGTTCTAGACATTTGACCCTAATGCTTAAGGCTGACGTACTCCCAAATAATTATTATTTTTATATTTCTTATATAAATTTGGGCTAAAGTAATTACAAATTATACTCTTAGATAGTCCAACTTCTAGAGGGCATAACTTTTATAAATCAACTCTGGTTGACAACTATAAATACTTTTTGAAAATAGAAGCTCTTGATCTATAGTGTTTGACTAACACAAGCGCCAGTTAGCAAAGGTTCAACCTCCTTCTAAATCCATTTAGGCATTCACATGGAAAAGTGTGGGCAAGAGGGTTCAGTGTCATTCCTAGGCGTGATGACAATCTTCTCAGCATTGTTCAAGGTAACTTCATGGTTTTACTAAGTTGGGAGAATTCTAGGGAATTTAAAAGTCATTAAATCTTGATTGATTGTGTTATAATGTGATCTTCCTCTTCTTATAAATGTCTTTACTATGATATTTTTCAATGGAAAAGGAAGAAAATGAAAAGAAAAAGGAACGACTATTTTTTATACAGAACGTAGTATAGGTAGCTTACATACAACCACATTTATGGCCCATAGGAGTAGCAAGAGGCTAGGTTAGTATAGGTGGATTACATATATTAAAGCTCTAGGGATTTCTTTTGATGATGAATCCTTCTATTAATCCATGTTGCAACAGACATATCTTTCAATCATAAAATATTAAGATCTCTTTGTGTTTTCATAGATGCTCATTACCTTTAGTAGTTGAGCCACAACTGTGATAGGATATTTTTTTCATATATTATATGGTATTATCTTAACAAACCCCTGGAACTTTGCATTTATTTTATTTTTCCTATCCCTCTCTTCTCTTGCTCAATTTCATCAAGATTGTACATTGACCATCTTTCCCCTCCTAAAGTTTAGACCACATCAATTACCTCCACATAAAACTATACATCTTTGGTCTTCTTAGTTCCCACCATAATATGGTTATGCAAATGAAAATGAAGCAATGTAATCATCTCCTTCTATGCTACCTGAAAAATGCATGTATAATATTTTGATATAAAGATATAAGAAAGCACATATATGTTATAAATAAATCTATTAGTTATGGTATTGGATTCAATTGATTTATTATTGCATCATTGATAGGAGTGCAACTTATTCTTCTTCATATTATCGCTTTCTTTTGTTTTGTTCACTAGTCTCTAATCCTAAGTTGTTAATGTTATATACAAATTCTTATAGAGACCTATACAAGCACTCATACGAGATTATGTAACATGTCATTAGGAAGGATATAACACCTACATAATGTAAAAACTTGTATGGCATGCTCAAATATTTATATAGACTATAATTCTCCAATAGTCAAGATGAAACATGAATACAAGAATATCTTGCAACTAAATATTTTAAATTTTCAACCAAACACCTATAGCTTTACAACATATAAAGAAAAATGGATATTTCCAAAGGCAACCCAACATAATTCTCCTCAACAAAGTCAAATTATAATTTTATCTTACTCATCTTAAAAAGACTCTACACAAAACTATAACGAGCATTAGCTCATTCTTGAGTAACTCCACACCTAACTTTCACAACTATTGAATGTAAAATCTTATCCTACCATGACATGAAAGATAATTTAACATACAATTGTAAATCTCATATAAGTGAAGATGTACACATCTTTTGAAGGATGACATACATACTAAATTCCTTATCAAAAATTATCTTTGTCAACCTCAATAAGACATTGACCTTTGTAATCCAAAAATACTCTATTTCATTCAAATGAAAATACTCAAAAGGATGTTGAAGGGTCCTCTTTTCAAGGAGCAATGAATTATTTCATCACAAATACCTTTTCCTTTTTCATGAAGTAAAATTCACTCCCCTCACAACATATTTTTTGAGCTTACAACCAATTAATCATGCACCTTAAGGAGTAACACTAAAGGTTCAAATCTTGCAACATGAAAAAATTTTGTTGACACTACTAGAAAAATAGCATGTGTGATAATAACACCTACTATTCAAGTTTGCACCCTCCCAAGGCATTCGACAAAGGAAAATTTCTATTTTCACCTCTACACAATAGCGATCTATTTATCAAGTTTGCATATGACAAGATTAAGCATCCACTAATAGAAAATACAATAAAAATTCAAATATTTCAGCATAACAATAACTATTTGTTGACACCATTTCCACAATACCATGTGTAATGAAAAACATACTAGTCAACTTTATGCCCTCCTAAAACATTGAACTAAGGCAACTTTCTAGTTGTACCTAATTGAAATGAGAACACCTATCGATCAAGTTCGCATCACAGAAGTTTAATCAAGCGTGATTAATGAAAAAAAATTATAAATTCATTCATATATTTTGAACATCACAACTCTTTTTTGTCACCACTTTCATAAAAATATGTATGATAAGAATACCTACTAGTCATGTTTGCACCCTACCAAGATATTCAACATAAGCAACTTTCTATTTGCATCTCTATGGTATACAAACACTAAGGTCAAGTTTGCACCTCACAAGAATGATTCCACCTATAATAAAATTAATACTCATGTCCAAGATTTACCATCCATGTTGAAGAACCTAGTCAACTTAATAGAATGCAAAATATTGCACAATATTAAGAAATACTCCATGCACTCTTCAAGAAATGTCCCAAGAGGTGGTGGAGTCCTTGTTTACAAAAAAATAACACTTTTCTTTGAGTGAAGAAAAGGTTAATAATTTTAAAATGATTGTTATTGAATAGAAAGAAAATGGAAACCCTCTTCACAACCCTAATTTCCAAATGGAATTATCCAAATTGATTAAGCACAAGAAAGTGTTCAATGCAGAAATGGATCAAGTGATGGGAAATTGGGAGAAAGACAGGATCATATGATATTTCTATTATGGGGGAGTATGTCCTTAAATCCAGAAATAGATAAAAGACAAATACTCACCTCAAAATAGGATAAATCTAGAAAGCGACATTTTCTAATGTTTTTATGTAGTTTTAGGAAAATCTGTAGGCTGTTTCGGATTGGAAATGTTGTGATGGAGAAAACCCATAAATGTTTTGTGCTTTTGAAGGGAGTTATACCTTGAACCTATTGGTGGGGAAAAATTGTACCCTAGGGCACAATTTTACCTCGAAAAGCCAACCTTGACCTGTATTGCTCTGAAAAATTTTTTGTTTGCAAATCTTGCAAGTTTAACAAAAATGGTATCTGAATCTCCTCTCCAACTTTTTGTTCCACACCTATATCTATAAGAAAAATGGTTTTTTTGTTTGGATGAGGGGTTTTCCTTGGTCAAACCATGGTTTGGAATCAAGCTTAATAATTGAAATAAATAATGCTATTGAGTAGTAGAATTAAATCTAATAATGAAGCTATAATGCTCAGTAAATATGCAATTGTATTTAAAATGTAAACAAGTATATTGATATGAAAGTTTGAATATAAAATTAAAAAATCTAAATTTAAACCTCCATGATTGTATTTTTAAAATCAACCTTGATAGAAGAATGAATAAATCTTGAAGATGAAGAAAAGATTTTGAAGGAAGATCACACCACCATGATGGCTAGATCTAGGGTTTTAAATGATGAATCTTGAATGCTTGAACCAAATCCCTTCAAAGGCTTGAATACTTCAATCCTTGATCTTCAATGGAGAACTTGAATTATTGATAGAAATATTTCTCACTTGAAAAGTAGGTAGTTTTTGATAGATAGAAAATGAGCTCATGAATAATGGATTGTGGATATGCATGGGTGATAAAATGAGGGAAGAAGGCTTCCTCATATAGAGATCTAGGGAAAAAAATCCTAAAAAAGGTCAACATAGGAGCATTAAATCCCATTTAACCTTAACCCCTAGCCATAGACCTAGATTAGTGTTATTTAAGACTCTACCATTCTGAAACCTAAAATAGCCGACCTAGAAGTAGGAATAAAAACTTTCCAAAGCCTAAGATCTTGAAACTCCCAGAGATTGAAAATGGGACCTAGGGTCAGGGATGAGTTGACTCTTCCCTAGGCTAGGGTTGAGGTCATCCTTGACCTAGGTTAAGGTTGATGTTGATCTTGACCCAAAATGTCATCCTTGACCAAGAGGCCAATGTCCTCAGTTTCATAGAGTAGTTTGTCAGAAATAGGCTAGAGAGAGAGAGAGAGAGAGAGAGAGAGAGAGAGAGAGAGAGAGAGAGAGAGAGAGAGAGAGAGTAGGGGAAAACTACCAAATCCATGCAAAGACCCATTCAAGGCACTTGACATGAACCTAGACCATATACTTGAAGGGATAAACACTCTTAACATGGAAGTTCTTCCATTTTAAGATGATACATTAAGCCCCAACTTTAGCAAGAGTATGGATTTAATGCAAACTCTTCGTAAAGGAAGAGAAGAAAAGAGAGAGATCCAAGTGGATCCATAATAAGATAATATAACACTTAACTAAGGACATAATGCCCTAGGCTATGGATTCTAACTCAACATAAATGCATCAAAGTGCAAAAAAAAAACAAAAAAAAAACATTAAATGGTTAGTACAAACAAACCCAAATCAACTAGCACACACTAATATCATATTTTGATATCTATCATAAAAACATAAATAATTACATAAGAAAGACAAGAGAAAAAAAAAATAACATAGCCTCATGATCCAGTCCTGCTAGCATGAAAGTGAAAAAGAATGAAAGGAAAATGTGATTACCTTGCCCAGTAAAATGCCACCCTTACCATGAATCAACAAGAGAGAGGAAGAGCCAAACAGGTGGCCAAACTTGATAGTTCACCCATAAACTATTCTTTCAATTGTAAATGTATCTTCTGATGGCTTCTTAAATATTTATATCTCTACCTTCTTGTATCACTATGAAATGTGTGCCATTTTAGGATTTAGAAACTTATGTGCATTACCTTTGAAAGATTTAGCATATTAAAAAATAAGGATATGTCATTTATGGAAAAAGGATCCCAAAAGAAAGAGATCTTATCAACAAGACTCCCATCATAGAGAAATTATTTTAGATAAAATACCATCTTTCAAATCAAATGGAAAAAAATATTCAATAATCAAGCCCCTTAGGAAAAGAAATCTTTGGAATAAGGAAAACAACTCTAACACCAAAGAAAGGGTAAGAGTTGATAAAGAGTCACAATTTGCAACATAGGGAAGAGGGATGACCTAGGAAAACAACCCCTCATATAAAAAGATTATCAATAATCAAACCATCTATCAGTATAATGAAATAATATTACAATATAAACAAATTCCATTAAGCTAAGGAAAAAAATTCCCTAGTCAAAGATAAAGAAGAAAGAACCTTGCCCCCCCAGGGAGGAAGACAAGGGACATATTTTGCAAAACAAATGTCATAAAAAAAATATCTTGAATAGACTCTATATATAATTATAAACACAATACAATATTATAGAGAGGTAGAACAGAAAGAATATAGATTAAGCTCAAGGCACAAAATATGCTAAAGCCTAATGAATCTTAAGAGACTAGATGAAAATACACCTCTTCCTCCTAGTCCATAGACAAGAGGAAAATAAATCTATATTATATCAATAGGATGGGAATCCCCTATATCAAAATTATGAAGAAATTGTAAAACTACAAGAGATAGAGATATAATTCATAAAGCATCTCATTCATGAACATATAATTTAAAATGTCTACAATTAGCAGGTAAGTGTGTATTATGATAATGAAAAGGATATTTGTACTTGGATAAGGAATCATTCAATATAGGTTTAAAGATTTATTTTTTGAAATTCATTAATTCAATATACACCTGTTTAGCCACTGCTTGACAAAAATTAGATTTATCTAAAGTAGGTGTAGGGAGAAGTTTATGAAGAGGAGGATGATGATTAACATCACCTTCATTAACTTGAAATTTTGAACAAACAACACCATGAAAATCCCATTTAAAGGGTATATGAATGAGACACATAATACCATGCTCATTAACTCCAATACCTAAAAATTTATAACCTTGTTTAGTGACCATCATATATCCTGTAGTATATATATCATTTAAATCTTCTAGAGGAGCTGATTGTTTTTGGATACAATTGTTCAATTGTGTGTTTTCTTTTATGTTACACAAATGTCATATCAGTTAGCAGTCAGAGTCTACAGAGCTCAGTTGGTCAGCAAGGAAAGAGACAAAGTCTATTGAGCTTAGAAGGTTAGCAAAGAAGATTTATAGCATCTACTAAATGTTCTCAGACTTTACCTTGTGTAGATAGTTGTTACAGAGATTTCAATATTAGTAAAATAAATTCAATGTCTACCGAGCTTACTCAGTCATCAAAGGAAAATATGATAGAGAATAGATCTTATCAAGCTCTCATGGTCAGCGAAGGAGATCTAGTTCTTACTGAGTTCACTCGATAGCCAAAGGATTTTACAAAATTTGTAGTATTAACTAAGTTGAGATGGTTAGCTTAGGAAATTATTTCTCAAGTAGTGTTTATCGACCAGGATTGACCAATAAAGGATTTCATTGTTTTGGGAAATAAAGTTTATTTTCTTAATGTAATATTTGTAGCCGACTGATGTATGGTTCATTGGTAAATGTAACTTGTAATTGAGCCAACTTGATAATTTGTAATATATAAATAAAAAGGTCAAGTTGTGGATTCTAATTGTAAGTAATGAGTATGCAATAAGATGATTGTGTGAAGAGGTAGTGTAAGCAAATTTTGAAGAAGGATTAGATATCCTTGAGGAGAAATAGAGTTGTATTTGATCAGGGAGGATCTATTGAAGAAAAGCAAATATTTATATCAGAAAAGCTTAGTTGCATCTCATTCAGGTTACTTATTGTTACTTTCTCACAATTGTAACAATATTTCCTAAATCTCTTAACATAGTTGATTTAAAACCCATTTTGTAAATCCTCTAACAAGGTGGATAGTTAAGCTAAATTGTTCTAAAGACCTCTAGCTAGGCCACTCCTAGAAGGGTGATTAAATCCTCTAATAGGGTCACACCTAACAGTGTGTTTTGTAACCTTTAACAGTGTTGGCTCCTAATAGGGCTCACTTTAGAAGAGTGAAAATTGGTAACTAGTTACTTGGTAGTTTTTCCCATATTGGGTTTCCACATTAAATCTGGTGTCTCTTGTGTTCATGTTATTTACTTTTGCATGCATGTTAATAATTATGAATGCTTAAAGATCAGTTACAAGTTGATCTACTGAGTTAAATCATTTTGTGAATGTTTACCAAGTAACAATAGTAAGTAACTTGTTTGACATCTAAGGGATCTACGAATTGTTTTTGTAGTAATTGATTCACCACCCCTTTCAATTACTCCATCTATAATTCCAACAATTGGTATTAGAGCTTTTGGTGCTTGTAGGAAAATATTTCAAGGATCTAAGCTAAAGATCAGGATGTCTTATAATAGGGAAATTCCAAGACTTAATAGGGACAACTTCTCAGCATGGCAAGATTTGATAAGACTTCATCTAGCTTCAATTGGAGATACATGACCGAAATATCTGGATGAAGCATATGTAGAACCTACTGGCACATTATCTATCAATGATATTCCTAAAAAAAAGATGCACAACAACATGATGATAGATATTACATTTGCCCTAAATTATGAAGAATTTGATGATATCAAGGATTGCAAAACTGCCTGTGCAATGTGGAAAAAGGTAAAGGAAATCTATGGAGGAGATGATAATGTGAGAAGTGCCAAAGTAGAAAGTTTAAGAGGTCAATTTGATAAGATGAGGATGAGAAAGGATGAAAACATAGAAAAATATGTTGAAAGAGTTAAAGAAAACTTGTTAGTGCAATCAAAGCATCTGGAAGAGATATCAAGGAAGAAATAGTTCTAAGTAAAGTTCTTAGAATAGTACTTCCCATTTATGTAATCAAAGTTTCTACAATTCAAGAAGGAAGATGTGAGGCAAATCATAAGATAAATTTAGAATCCATAGTTGGAAGATTGACTGCATTCGAGCTAGATAACTATGATAATTATGTTCTAGCTACCAAAAATATTGAATGATCATTTGAAGCTAAGCTTTCACTCAAGAAGAAAGGCAAGAAGATAAAGGATCCTTAGTTAGATAGTGAAGAAGAATTAGAATAGAGTTTTGATAGTGATCTTGAGGTGGTTGAAGCTCTACTAGCAAGTTAATATTCAAGAGGAAAAGGGAAATACAAAGGTAAGGTTCCTCTAATCTATTTTTCTTGTGAAGAAATTGGACATATTGCTGCTAGGTGCCCAAAGAAGCAAAACAAGGATGAGAAGAGAGGTCACAAGTGCAATGGCAAGAAAGACTTCAAATCATTCAAGGACAAAGGTAAGAAAACTTGTTTCATGGCTAAGGATTCTAATGATTCTGATGATGAAGAAGAAGATGAAATTGTTTACATTGCTATAAAGGATGAATCTAATAATGATGAGGAAATTGCACTCATTTCTCATGTGATAAAAAATGATACATGAATTATAGATAGTGGTTTTTCTCATCACATGACTAGTGATAAAACTAAGTTTGAACATTTTGAAGACTATTACGGTCGCAGTGTGAGGTTTGGTAATAATGAACCTTGTTGTATAAAAGGAAAAGGAAGAAGCTCACTACCCAAAGAATTTGTATGTGATAATGCATATTGGGTAGAAGAACTAAAACACAATATGTTGAGTGTGGTATAGCTACTCAATAATGGATTCAAAGTGGAATTCAGGCATGAAAAATCAAGACTACTAGATAGCAAAGGAAAGCTGATTGGATCAGGCACTCAAAAAAAAGGTAACCTTTTTTTTTTATCTTGAACTTGGTGAATGCTCATGTTTTATTGCTCAAGTTGAAGAAATTTGGTTTTGGCATAGGAGGTTGTTGTAAGGCCCACATTTGTACCATATTATGAATTTGAGGAATTAAAATGTTTAGAAGTTAATTAGGTCATGATCAACACTCTCATTATTAACAATGATTTATGAAGTCCTATTAGAGACTTATGTAGATTTTGATTATTAAAAGGTGTATACCCTATCCAATAACATTAGGTTGATAAGATAAGACCACATGAAAATGAGACTCAATGTGTTCAAGTTGAGGACCTAGCCATGAGATTCAAGGTCTGATCTACAAGCTAAAAAGAAAATATAAATTAATATTTACTCTAGTGAGGACAACAATGAACATAGGATTATAATGATAAGAAGACATATGATTACATTCAAAAATTGGTTTTAAATTAGGATGACATAATTATGGAAATATTCTAACAGTATGAGGAATTACCCCTAGGAACTCACACACAAACCCCTCATATTGTGATAAAGGGATATTGCTAGGACTGTCGACATATTTAACTTGATTGGAAGGATACTAGTTAACAAGTCTCCATATTAGTGAGCTTCACTTAGGACATATATAATGAGAGCTGTTTTATATGTTTTAATGATTTAGTAGATATGACTTTAGTGTTTCATGATTATAAGTATGGTAATAGAGTTTAGAATGGAAATTTCATTATGTTAAGAAAGATAAATGTTGATACGCATATTTTGATTTTTGCAATATTTTGAATATTTTATGGAAATGATTAGATGAAAGTTAATTTTACATGTGATGTGAATTTTGTGATATTGGATTATTCTACACTTATTTCTATGTATTTTTATACTATTTTATTGGGCTACTAATGTTTAAGTTGAGTGCGTAGTAAAGTTGAACCAGGGAAATTATTCGGGGAAACAAGGTTCAAACATATGTGAATATGATAAAGCCAAGGTGAATCTTTGGAAGATTCAAAACCTCATTGTATTGTGTTTATTTTGTATTGTGATTGTGCATGGGTGTTATAAGTTTAAAGATAATGGTTATTAGCGACATGTCATCATGATGTGTAAGTATTTAATGGGTCTGTGTCATTTGACACCTGTGTTGTGTATGTGTAAATGGAATGTTAGGTAGGATTTTGGGCATGAAGTCACTTAATATAAACTTAACCCCATTATTAAATTAAGTTAACCCACCTTGAAGAGTGTTAGGATGAGTCACCTTAATGATGAAATTCAAATTAAATTTGATAGGAACTTTAGAGAGACTAAAAGTGGTTCCCAATTGTTATTTTGTTGAAAATGATTTACCCACATGGTAGTATTATAGGTTGGTAGTCTAAATATAACCATAAGTTGGCCTAGGGGACTTAAGAGACCCTCTAAATTAGTCATTTTCAAGCCAATTCGAAAATTAGAGTACCACACGACTTCTTGCCTCACCCCTCCCCTTAGTTAATTTTCCATTGGTAGAAAGGTATGAGGGTGTAAGAGTGGTAGGTGGGGATAGAAGTGGAGGTCCTTTTAGGGAGCTTGTGCCAAACTTAGTGATTATTCACCCACTCTCTAATGGTAGAGAAAAATAGGTTTTTGGAAGAGGAAGCTTGGAATCCAAGGAAGGAATGATCTTGATCACCATTTGATAACCATAGCTTGGAAGGAGGTTAGTGCTTCATGCCATTTTTTCTTCATCTCATGAAGTTGAAGTTTGAAATTGTAAGAGTGTTTCTTTTAGGATCTATATGTGTGATATGGAATTATACATTGTCATTGAAATATTTGTGTTGTGGTGTTGTTTGTGTATATTGTTTCATGAATTCTCTTGGGGTTTCTTGTTTGGTTTCCTTGTTTTGCTTCAATGTTGAAATTTGTTCATGGGTTTTAAGGATTCACTCACCCTTGGGAGCAAAGAGAAGCCTTGGGTGAAGGAGTTAGTTGGGCTTGAAATATAGTTGAGAACCTTGGAGTATAGGCTCCATTGCATGCCATATTCATTCACATCTTGTTTTTGGGATGATAAGAAAAATGATAGTGTAGAAAGAAAGATTATGGGTATGGGTTTTCAAGGATGTTATGGTTGATGGTAGTATGTTTTGGAGGAAGTTTGTGAAAGCCCCGAAAGGGCATGGATTTTTTTGATTGTAAAAACCCCAAAAGGGCATGTAAATTGTTGTTGCAGATAACTTATGATATGGCAAGTCTCCTAATTGAAAGCCCACTTTCACCCTATGTTTATGATTCCATTTGTGAATCATTGTGCAGGCCTTGGTTGGGGTTGTAAGTGTGTTGCAAAAATGTTGTGTTCTTGTTGTTCTTGTTTTGTGAAATTGCTATGGATGTATCTTGTCTAAGCCTTGTTTCCCTTGGCACGAGGGTGGTCTCCTTGATGCCTAGGTTGGGAGGTGAGTCTCCATGGTTCAAAAATTCCATTTCTTGTTTGCAGGTCTTTATTGGAAGATCTTGAAAAAAAAAACTTGGAGCTTTTATTGTCTTTCCATGTGTAGAGGAGATGCAGATATTCTTTAATGCATTGAGATGAGATAGAGAGTAAACTCTATTTTGTTATGTAGATATAAATGTATTGTAAGAGGATTTTAATGACTTAGTTCAACTGTCAAATGGAAAGGTTATGTGAAATCTAGCGCAGCTAAAACTATCTCCATCATGTTTAAATGGTATGTTGAGTTCACCACCTTTGTCTATTATAGGAGTGTCGTGGAAGAGAAATTCAATGTAATGATATTGTTGTTTGCAATGTCTTGAATATGAGTGTATGGAGGTGGAGAGTTAATTATCATTGTAGAATAGGAATGGCGGAGATAATGAACTTGTATTTGGCTCATGGTCATGTTATGAATATCATTCTAAAATTTAACATATTTGAAAGTTTGTGAACTATATACATAAGGTTTCTTCAATTTTCTAAATCCATAGATGAGTATAATTAGATCTCTTTTGTATAAGAATTATATCATGTTTATTTATGTACTTTTGGGGTTGAGGCTATTGGCCAAATGGAGCAATAAGATCATCAATTTAGATTATCATAACATAATTTAGAAATCTCTAATGTATCATTGTAATAGATATCATGATGCATTAGACTATAGTAGTAGAGAGAAATAAATAGATGACATATAGTTTATAAGGTATACAACTTAAAGCTTGTTGTAGA
Source organism: Cupressus sempervirens (assembly GCA_028749045.1). Classification (NCBI taxonomy): domain Eukaryota; kingdom Viridiplantae; phylum Streptophyta; class Pinopsida; order Cupressales; family Cupressaceae; genus Cupressus; species Cupressus sempervirens. Next base: position 130,704,462 of record CM053793.1, on the reverse strand, counting down.
CACACAAATTACTCTCTAGATTTTATATGGAGGAAGTGGAAATAATATCTACTAATACAGACCAATACAATAATTAGAGAATATTCTATAGTATCTTCTAAATAAAATAATAGAATACCTAATTAACAAGCAAGACATAATATAATAAAATAATCTAAAGGAAATAGCTAAGGTACAAATCACTATCATTCAAAATTAAAAGTCAAAAATAATTAAAGATGAAATCCCCAAGTGAGGGTCAACCTAGCAGAGGGATGAGACATTTAACAATAAAATAACCAACAAAAAACATATAACATTTAAATCAAGTTGCTTCCCATTAAAGACAAGGCGAGCAAGATGATGCAAATATATATAAAAATGCATTGTATGGGGAAGAGGGAGGATGAGGGTCCCACGTTACCATCTTCCCCTCCCACGCCTGTCCAAGTTTCTCAAGCACATTTAGTGGAGACTAAGCCTGACATAGGTCAGGAGATATCTCATCACCCCTACCTTTAAGTTGCCTACCTTGGGAAAAGGTGTTAGGTCAGCTAGGATGTCCGATCTTGAGTGGGGGTACGTTCTTGGTAAGTAAACAAGTGATTTTTAAAAATGTGTTTAACATAAAAGAATGATAAGAAGTAAATTTTGCATGGGTGGAGTGGTAGGGAGAAATTCAAGGGGGTAGTTAGCCATGTGGATTAAGTTGGATTGGTGTTTTGAATAAGGGATGGTAAGGGGAAAAGTAGTATATAGTGTTAGGTATAGTGCATAGTTAGTAATAATGAGTGGTTAGAGGTACAAATTTAGGGATTATCTTTTATGAAGTGTAAAATTTAATGGAGTTTTTCTTGAGCTTAGAAATAATATAAATTAGGATAGTATACAAAGGTTACAAGTTATGGAACAACATGAATAGACAACTTAAACTAGTGGTTAGTGTGATTAGAGAGAATCCATTAGGAAAATTATATATATGTTGTAGAGAAAACTTTGAATAATCAATTAAATGTTATACTTTGTAATTAACATAATGTTCGAGTATTAAGAGTAAGTACCTCATTCTAACATTGACACACATTTTATACATGAATTTATGAAGAAATTAGAGGGACCATTGAATAGTCAAGAGGTTAGAATTAAGGATGTTAAAATATCATATAGGTTCATGTGTTTAGAAGTGTTAGAATTAAGAGGTTAGCATCATCTAATTAAGCATATTAGGAAAGGAGGGTTAGTTAATACTAATAACTTTAGGTTTTTTTGGTGTTAGAAGTATTGATTTTTTGTTTGACGTAAGTTAGTAGGTAGAGTTAGGAAATGGGTTGCAGTGAGAAGTTGTGTATGGGTGAGATGAATAATATTAAGTTAGATAATCTAGGATAGTTAGTGATACATGCATGGGTAGCAAGTAAATAGTTAATGAGTTGAATAAATACATTTATTTAATTATTGTAGCTAGCATGTAACATTAAATAAAAGATTATTTAGCAAATTAATTGATATGCTTAAGTTAGAATGTTGAAATTAAATTGGTTAGTACCTAGGTTCAATGGGTATCTAGGCATACAACATATAAAATTAAACAATGATCAACTACATCAAAGATTTAGATTTTAGTTAACAAGGAAGTTAGAAATTATAATTAAGTTTAGTAATAATTTATGGGTTGGTATTAAATAGGTAGGTAAGCATTCAATTGATATTTTCCATTAACTTACTATAGATCAAATTTCCTCTGTAACTTATACTTTCACAATTGTTTCTTATTCCAATCCTCTATTATTACTAATCAAATTTACAATGTGTAGATCCTTTTAAGAATTCCTAAATTATCTTTAAAAGAAAAGAAAAAAATTGGTTGTGTTTTGTCTCATAAATTTTAGGGCATGACAGTTGTGTCATGTGAAGTTTGATAACTTGGTGAAAATAAGTAAATTCAGGAAAGTAAGAGGCATTCCTAACATAAAGAAACCTAAGGTTGGTCTATGCAAGAATTGTCAAATTGGAAAGATGGGAAAGACTAGCTTTAAAAGTAAGAACTATTACTCTAAAGAAGTATTAGAAATTGTGCATACTGATTTGTGTGGACCTATTGGAATTGAAAGTTATACTGGTGAAAATTTTTTCATTATTTTTTTTGATGATTACTCAAGAATGATGACTGTCATGTACCTAAGAGAGAAATTAGAAGCATTCAAGAAGTTTAAATGGTATTTGGCCAAAGTAGATAATGAAACAAGAAAAAGACTAAAATGCTTGAGGTCAGATAGAGGTGGTGAATTCATTTAACATGAGTTCAATAACTTTTGCATTGAAAGGGGAATCAAAAGGTAGGTTTTATCACCTAGAACTCCTGAACAAAATAGAATAGCTGAACGAAGGAATAGATCTATCATGGACTATGCAAGAACCTTAATGATTGAATAGAGAATTGCTATCAAAACTAGAAGACTACAAGAGATTTTTTTTCATTCAACTTGATATAGTGTCAGGTACACCTTCCAATTACAAATCATCGACTCTAGAATCTTATATAACCAAGTTGCAAGAAGTTCAAATTGAGCTAATGCCTACTGAGTTGCAAGGACCCGAGTTGCAAACAAAAGCTACTGAATCAACAACTACCAAGCCCAAGCAACCAAAACAAGAAGTTGAAACAGAAAAAAATAACAATGCAAGTCATTCAAAAGGCAAGGAGCCTATGCTAGCCAAGTATGTCAGGAGGCATCATGCACCGGATCAAATCATTGGGGATAAATCTAAAGGAACTATGACAAGAAGTAAGTTGAATGGTACTTGTTTACTTGCTGAATTTGAACCTAGAAGTGTCAAAGATGTATTGGAAAATGAAAGCTAGATTGAGGCTATGAATGAAGAGATAGAGCAAATAGAGAAAAAAAAACATGGACTCTTGTACCCAAGTCTAAAGACAAAAATGTGATTGGAACTAAGTGGGTATTCAGAAATAAGCTAAATGAAGATGGTAAGGTGTCAAGAAACAAAGGTAGATTAGTATGCAAAGGATACTCTCAAGAAGAAGGTATAGACTATGCAGAAACTTTTTCTCCTGTTGCAAGATTGGAAGGTGTTAGAACTTTGCTTGCATATGCTACATACAAAGGATTCAAAGTTTATTAGATGGATGTCAAGTCAGCATTTCTCAAAGGTATACTTGGTGAAGAGGTTTACATTGAACAACCTGAAGGTTTTGTTGATTTAGACAAGAAGGACATGGTCTTCAATTTACATAAAGCATTGTATGGTCTAAAACAAGCCCCTAGAGCATGGCATGAGAGATTACATAACTATCTTATTCATATTAGTTTTCAAAGAACTAATGATAATAGTAGCTTGTATATCAAGGAAGGACTAAATAATAATATTGTTTTGGCAAAAATATTTGTAGATGATACTTTGTTCATAAGAAATGATGATCTTTGCAAAGAATTTTTAGAGCAAATGAAAAATGAATTTGAAATGTTAATGTTTGGTGAGATCAAATTCTTTGTTGGTCTTTAAATTCAATAGAATGAGAATGGTATTTATATCACTCAATCAAAATACATCAAGAAGATACTAAAAAAGTTTGGTATGGAAGACTGCAAACTAGTTTGGACTCCAATGTGTATCAGATTGAAACTTACCAAGGAAGATGAATCAAATGAAGTGGATCAAAAATTGTATAGATCTATAATTGGAAAGTTGCAGTATGTAGTGCATACAAGACCGGACATTACCCTTGCAATAGAAATTGTCACAAGATTTTCTAGAAAACCAAGAGAAAGTCACATGATGGAAATCAAAAGGATCATGAGATATTTGAAAGGCACTAAAGATTATGGATTATGGTATAAACTTGGAGGAAATTTGGATTTAAAAGTGTTTACTGATGCAAATTGGGCAGGAAATATTGATGACAAAAAGAGTACAAGTGGAGGAGCTTTGTTTCTTGAAAAGAGTTTAGTTTCTTGGACAAGTATAAAGAAAAATTGTACATCCTAGTCCATATTAGAAGAAGAATATGATGCAACGACAGTAAACTGTTCAAACATTTTTTGGTTTAAAAAATTATTGGAAGGCATGAAGGTAGAGATTAAAGAACCAGTTGTCATGTTTTGTGACAATACAAGTGCAATTAATATATTCAAAAACTAAGCATATTGCTATAAAGTATCACTTTGTTAGAGAATTAGTACATGATAAGGAGATCAGATTGGAATATGTCCATACAAAGTAAAAAATTGCTAACATATTCACAAAGCCTTTACCTAAGAATGCATTCTTATATCTAAGAGGTAAGTTAAGGGTCATTCCCCTATTTGAAGCTCACTAAAATATAGTTTTAGTGGTGCATCAACAAGAATAGAATTAAAGATCTATTAGTTGATGCAACAAAGTAATGAAGACATTGCATATGAATCAATATTTAAGGTGCATTGGAATTCATTTGAATTGTGTTGTCTTTGGCATGTGTTGTCAAAGAGGGAGAGTTTACTATCATATCTTTCTAAAATTAGCAATAAAAAAAGAGTTTATGCAAGAGGGAGAGATTACTATGAAAGAGGGAGATTTTTGTATTTGAGAAATTTTGTGGAATGAAATATAAAAGGGAGAAGCCTTCTATCAAAAAAGAATTTGTAAGAAAAAGAGAGTTTATGCAAGAGGGAGAGATTACTATGAAAGAGGGAGATTTTTTTATTTGAGGAGTTTTGTGGAATGAAATATAAAAGGGAGAAGCATTCTGTCAAAAAAGACTTTTTTTCAAATTTCATTATGCTATGACATGTTGTGTTGCCATCAATGCTAAAGAGGGAGGTTTTTGGATATAATTTGTCAATAGTGTGTTGCCTTTGATGTTACACAAATGTCATATCAGTTATTAGTCAAAGTCTATCGAGCTGAATTGGTGAGCAAGGAAAAAGATAGAGTCTATCAAGCTTAGAAGGTTAGAAAAAAAGATTTATAATGTCTACCAAGCATTCTCAGACTTTACCTTGTGCAAATAGTTGTTACCAAGATTTCAAGGTTAGTAGAAGAAATTCAATTTCTACCAAGCTTACTTGATCATCAAGGGAAAATATGGTAGAGAACAGTTCTTACCAAGCTCTCATGGTCAGTGGAGGAGATCTAGTTCTTACCAAGTTCACTCAGTAGCCAAACAATTTCATAGAATTTGTAGTATTAACCAAGTTGAGATGGTTAGCTCAACAAATTATTTCTAGAGTAGTGTTTACCGAGCAGGATCAGCCAATAAAGGATTTCATTATTTTGGGAAATAATGTTTATTTGTTTAATGCAATATTTGTAGCTAATTGATGTATTGTTTATTGGTAAATGTAACTTATAATTGAGCTAACTTGAAAATTTGTAATGTATAAATAAAAAGGTCAAGTTGTGGATTCTAATTGTAAGCAACGAGTATGCAATAAGTTGATTGTGCAGAGAGGCAGTGTAAGAAATTTTTGAAGAAGGGTCAGATATCCTTGAGGAGAAACATAGTTGTATTTGATCAGCGAGGATCTATTGAAGCAAAGTAGAGATCTGTATCAGCAATGTTCAATTGCATCTCATTCAGGTCACTTATTGTTACTTTCTCACCATTGTAACAATATTTCCTAATTCTCTTAACAGAGTTGGTTTAACAGCCATTTTGTAAATCCTCTAACAAGGTGGATAGTTCAGCTCATTTTTTTCTAAAGACCTCTAGCAAGGACACTCCTAACAAGGTGATTAAATCCTCTTATAGGGTCACACCTAATAGTGTTTTTTGTAACCTTTAATAGGGTTGGCTCCTAACGGGGCTCACTTTAGAAGAGTGAAAATTAGTAGCTAGTCACATGGTGGTTTTTCTCATATCGGATTTCCGCGTTAAATCTGGTGTCTCTTGTGTTCATGTTATTTACTTTTGCATGCATGTTAATAATTATGAATGTTTAAAGATCAGTAACAAGTTAATCTACTGAGTTACAATATTTTGTGAATATTTACCAAGTAACAACGGCAAGTAACTTGTTTGACATCTAAGGGATCTGTGAATTGTTTTTGTAGTAACTAATTCACCCCCACTCTCAGTTACTCCATCTATAATTCCAAAAAATTGTTTATCATGTTCATGAGTAAAGGTTGTATAAGGTGGAATAATATGTTTTAAAGAAGTATGTTTACACTTTCCTTTAATATCATCATGAATCAAAAGGGAAGGCAAATCAAAGAAGTCTTGCATATTTGTATCCTGAACTATAACCTAAACCTGCTCAAAAATACAAGAAGAACTAGGGCTAGGAGATGGAGAATTAGGCATTTGATTAGGAATAGTAGGATTCAGATTAGGAAGAGTAGGAGATGGTATAGCATCTATCAAATCCTTCACATAATCCAAAAGAACAATAAGTCTACTAGATGAATCTTTAATGAAAGTTTAAAATGTAGAAAGACTAGTATTAGTTAAATTCACAAAGGCACAAGCAAGAATAACATAAAATATCATAAACATAATAAAATGAATGATACTCTCACAAAAATAATAATTATGGTAAAGAGATACTAAGAGAAAGGTAATAAAGAACATAACCACACACCAAAGCATCTTAATCATATTCCTAATAAATAAAATGCAAGAAACATTTTTGTATTTTTGAAATATATAAATGAGAGAAATATAATTAACATGCAAGTTCTAACACAAGATGAAAATCTGACACCAAAAAGGAAGAGTTGTCTATCACAAGTTCACCAAAATGAAAAGAAAGAAAATAGAAATCCCCTTTACAACCCTAATTTCCAAAAGGAATGATCCAAATTGATTAAGCATAAGAAACTATTCAATGCATGAATGGATCAAATGATTGAAAATAAGGAGAAAGAGAAGGTTAGATGATTTTTCTATAGTGGGGGAGGATGTGCTTAAATCCTTAAATAGATAAAACATAAATACTCACTCTAAAATAGGATAGATATGGAACGTGTTGTTTTCTTATGTTTGTATGTACTTTCTAGAACATTTGCAACCTATTTTGGACTAGAACTTTCAAGACAGAGAAAACCCAAAAATATTTTGTCTTTTTGAAGGGAGGTCAACCTTCACCCTATTTGTGGGACAAAATCATACCTTGAGGCACAATTATACCCCCAAAAAGTTGACTTTGACCTACACTGCTCTTACAAAATTGTTGTTCACAAATTTTGCAAATTCAACGAAAAGGGTATCTGAATCTTCTCTCCAATCCATTGTTCTGCAGCTATATCTATAAGAAAAATGGTTTTGTTTTTTGGATGAGGTGTTTTCCTTGGTCTAATCCTAGTTTGGAATCAACCTTAATAATTGAAATAGAGAATGCTAGCAAGTAGTAGAAGTAAATCTAACAATGAAGCTATGATACTTAATAGATATGCAATTGTATTTGAAATATAAACAAGTATATTGATATGAAAGATTGAACATAACATTAATAAATGTAAATTAAAACCTCCATGATTATATGTTTAGAATCCACCTTGATAGAAGAATGAATAAATCTTGAAGAAGAACAAATAATTTTGAAGGAAGATCACACCACCATGATGGATGGATCTAGGATTTTAAATGACGAATCTTGAATTCTTCAACCAAATCCCTTCAAAGGCTTGAATCCTTCAATCCTTGATCTTCAATGGAAAACTTGAAAGCTTGATATAATGCTTGCTCACTTGAAAAGTAGGTAGTTTCTCATAGATAGTATTTACACTTATGAATAATAGATTTTTGATATGCATGGGTGATAAAATGAGGGAAGAATGCTTCCTTATATAGAGATCTAGGGCACAAAATCCTAGAGAAAGATGACATTGGATCATTAAATCCCATTTAACCTTAACACTTAGCAATAGACCTCAATTAATTTTAATTTAAGAGTCTACCATTTTGAAACTTGAAAAAGCTGACCTGAAAGCAAAAAAGAAACTTTCTAAACCCTGAGATCTTGAAACTCCCAGAAATTGAAATTGGGACCTGAGGTCAAGGATGAGATTGACCCTACCCTAAGTCAGGGTTGAGGTATTCCTTGACCTAGGTTAGGGTCAAGGTCAACCTAGCCCTAATTCAAGGTCGAGGTCATCCTAGACCTAGGTCAGGGTCAAGGTCAACCTTGACCTAAAGGCCAAAGTCCTTAGGTTCATAATGTAATTAGTCAAAAATAGGTTGCAAATAGATAGACAGAGAACAAAAATAGGGGAAAAGCTACCAGATCCATGGAAAGACCCATTCAATGTACTTTACCTAACCCTAGACCACTTACTGAAAGGGCCAAATGTTCTTAACATGGAAGTGCTTCCATTTTAAGATGATACAGAAATATAAATAAGTTTTTTAAATTTAAACACATTGCAATAAAAGCCATTTATGTTCTCTCAATCGGACAAGTAAAACATATAATAAGAATTTTTTAGGTAAAAATGCATATAATAAGAAAGTTTAGATGCATAATCTGTTGAACCCTTGGTATTTGGTCTTTGATTGTTGTCATTGATGAAAATAATTTAATTATAATGAGCATATGTTATGGTTAACATTATGTAATTATTTTATATGAGGTCCTTAAATATTGTTCAAAATATATTCAAGACAAACACTTAAGTGTTAAACAATTAAACATTTAATGTTCACATTGGTTTCGAAAATGGTTATTAAAAAAATAGTTTTGGTCTATGATAAAGTTAACAAGCTTTTTTATCAGATAGAACCCAACTATCATACATTTTTGCAAAGGCCTCTAAGCTAGATAAAATGGGTCTTTGTTGGTTTTTGCATAACACGTATGGAAAGAGAAAAAGTATGGTTATCAGAAATAATTACCAAATTGTTATGATAGTTTTAGTAGTTTTGAGCAGGTTTGGTCTATTGGTATTTGGGGTATGTATCTGCCTCCAAAATTTTGACTTTCTTGGTTTATAAGTAGATGATACATTCCTCTAAAACATCCAATATGTGGTTTATACATAAGTTGTAGGATTGGTGTGGAATTCCTTGTAGACCGAATAGTTTGCAAGTAGATTTTTAATGACAAAGAAGAGGGTAATGCTTTATATTTCTATATCCATATTTTTGATATGATTTTCATTGCAAAATTTTATCATAGGTAGAAGAAGTGTTATATTGTGCTTCTTCATTCATTCATATCAATATTTTATTAGATCTTTTAATGGAAAATGAAAATATAATTAGATATTGGATGTTTTGAGGAGAGTAGAAGTATATCCTGCATTATGTTTTCAACAAGAAGTTGAAACTAGTGATTCATGATTTGTATTGTAATAGAGATGACCCTCTAATTTTATATCTCATATTTTATTTTGGAAGTTGGTGCTTCTTGTATTCATGAAATTGTACCAGTGCTTCAAGTGTAAGGGATTGGTGTTCCTTGAAATTGGTGTTTCTAAAACAGGGTGTTGGTACTTTCCAAAGTTGTAGCTCTAAAAATTTTCCCAAGAGGCCAAAAAAGTTTCAAATTGAAAGTGGTTTTTTTTACACTAAGTGGTTTTTCACATTAAAATACTATGTCATTTGGTTATTCATTAACTATCTTTCTCATGTGTTAAATTTTTATAACTTGTAATTGTTTCAAATTTTGAAAAGTATTTTAAACCACTGATTCACCCCCCCACTTAGTGGTGTTTTTATTAAAACAACTGGCATGAGAGAAAGGTTCCCTATATCAAATTTACCAACTTTGGGTAGATTTTTTTTGAGCATAATACTTATCGTTTATGGCTCAAGATAGTTCTTCAAAGGTTCCTATTTTTGATGGATCAGATTATGCTTTCTAGGAAGTAGTAATACAAACATATTTGTTATCTACCAATGCTGATGTTTGGGCTTCAGTTGTTAATGATTATAAATTTTCTAATACTTTACCTACATATCCTGATGAAAAGAGGAAATATGAAACTAATATGAAAGCTAAATTTTTTATACTTAACAGTTTATCTAAAGATGCTTTTGTTAAGGTAATACATTGGAGTCCTTCTGAAGAAGTATTGGAGAAGTTGAAAAACACATATCATGGTAATGATAGAGTTAAAGAAGCCAAGATGCAACATTTTAAATCAAGATTTGAAGACCTTAAGATGGGTAATGATGAAAAGGTAGAAGACTATCTCCATAAGATAGATGAAATTGTAAATGGCATAAGAGGACTTGGTGAAAAAATTGATGATATTAATGTTGTAAAGAAATTTTTGAGATCTCTTCCTAATAAATTTGATTCTAAGATATGTTCTATAGAAGAAACTAGAGATATTAACAAGTATACAATGGAAGATATTCATGGAGCACTTGTAGCTTATGAAATAAGAAAGTTTGGTAAGTAGGAATCCATAAGTAAAGAAGTGGCATTCAAGGTGGAAAAGAAAGTGAAGCAAGTATCTTTAGAATAAAAAGATCTTGATGCTCTTGAAGTGCATTTATCAAGGAAATTAAATAAAGGAGCAAGTAAATACAAAGGTAAACTTCCTTTCAAATCCTTTAATTGTGGTAAAATAAAACACTTTGCATATAAATGTCCTTATAATAGTCATGATGAAGTATATGATGAGAAAGAGAAATCAAGCAAAACAAAATTCTATAACAAAAAGAAGTTCTTTAAGAAGAAGAGTTTGATTGTTGATGTATCAGACAGTGAATGTAGTAGTTTTGAATGTGATGAAAATGAAGTTTCATTCATAGCTATAGAAACTACTTGTCAAGATTTAGATAGTGATGATGATGCTGAACTTGTTGAGGCTAATTTAGAATGTGAATTTCTTTATGCAGTTAAAAAGATCAAGAAATAAAAAATGAATTTAAGAAAATCAATTCTTTAAAGAAAAAGAGAACTTTCAAAAAGAAACTAAGGACTTAAATCAACAAGTTATAAAATTGAAATTACAAGTTGAGGAACAAAACAGAATTGTCTTTGTCACTAAGGAGGACTTAAGTTCTAAAGATCAAGAATGTACAATGTTAATGAATGAAGTAGTATCATTTAGAATAAAGTTAGAAAAATATGAGAACACTACTTTGGATGATATGTTAAGAAAACAAAGAAAACCCAGTTATCTAATAGGAATTGGTTTTGAACTTGGATAATGTTCTAGTGACAAGGAAAAATAAATCTTTATTCGAGATATTTAAATCTGAAAGTAAGGATACAAATCAGAATGCTACCACTTCAAATACAAGTAGAAATGCAGAATTTAATCATATTTCTAATGATAAAAATTAGGTTATATCAAGAAATTCATTTATGGGTAAAATATACTCAAACAAGTTCACTTCTTTCTTTGATGGGTATTGTTTCATGTATCATCAATATGGACATAGAATAAGTAATTGCAAATACATGTCAAGGAGTTATTCAAAGTTTCATTTTGGTTATTCCTTTCCTAAAATGAATGGTTAAGATGTTACAAATGCAATCTCGTTGGTCATGTTATGAGTAATTGCAAAACTAAGTCAATTCAGAATGATCAATCTTATGTTAGTCTACAAGTTGATAAAGAATTTGATACTAAAGTGATTAAGATATGGAGGCGTAAGATTAATAAGTCTATATTTGTTCAAATGGATCTACATTATAAAGAAAAGGACTTTTGGATAATTGATAGTGGTTGTTCTAGACACATGACAGGAGATAGAATGACGTTTGACAAATTGATTAACTACAAAGGTGGCAATGTTAGTTTTGGTGATGATTCTTCAAGGCAAATTAAAGGTTTGGGTTCTTTGATGCTTAGTGACAAAATTTACATTCATGACGTCCATTATGTTGATGGATTAAAGTACAATATTCTAAGTGTTAGTCAAATTTTTGATCATGGATATGAAGTTGTTTTTGATGACCATTGTTGCTAAATCAAATTAAAATCTATATAGTTGGTTGCATCACGTAAAAGATCTAAAGGGGATGTATACAATTTAAAGGGTATCAGAAATACTAAAAGTCATGAAGATGTTTTTCTTATGGGACAAGTGAATGAAAGTTGGTTATGGCACAAAAGGCTTGGATACTTGAATTTTGACAACTTGGTAAAAGTTAGTAAGCATCAAAAAGAAAGAGGTATGCCATGTATAAGCTAGAGAATGTTATTTGTGAAAGGTGTCAACATGGTAAACAAACAAAGACATCTTTTCCTTCAAAAAATTATTTTTCTTCTAAACCATTGCAATTAGTACATACTAATTAATGTGGTCCTACAAGAACAATGTCATTAAATGTGAAAAGTAATTCATGCTTTTTATAGATGATTATACAAGAATGATATGGGTAACCTTCTTAAAACATAAATCAAAGGCATTTAACAAGTTTAAATTTTTTAGAAAAATGGTTGAAAATGAGTTAGACATGAAGATTAAATGCTTACAATTAGATATAGGTGGTGAGTTTACTTCAAATGAATTTTTTTTATTATTCTGAAAAATATGGCATTAAAAGACATTATGCAGCATCTAGGACACCTCAACAAAATGGAGTTGTTGAGAGAAAGAACCAAACAATGAAAGAAATGGCAAGGACTATGTTAGATGAATCTAAATTATCAAACAAGTATTGGAAATAAGTAGTTCAATCAATAATATATATTTTAAATAGGGCACAACTAAGGGTAAAAACTAGGTACACTCCTTATGAGTTATGGTATTGACATCCTACCTTTGTTAAGTGTTTTAGAATTTTTGGAAGTAGAAGCTTCATTAAGAATTTTGATAATAAAATAGGAAGCTTTAATTCAAGATGTGATGAATGAATCTTTTTAGGATATTCTTCTTGAAGTAAAGATTACAAATGTTTTAATAAAAGGTTGAATAAGCTTGTTGAAATTGTACATGTGAAAGTGGATGAAGTTGTGTAGGATAAAAAGGAAATAAGAATGGATAATACTTTCCTACAAGATAGTGATAAAGACTTGAAGGAAGTAGATAATAAAGTTGTTTAAGGTGAAGAAGAGATAAAAGATCAAATACAAACACTAGAGCCCATAGGTGCAAAGGCTATAGGAACAAGATTGAAGAAGTATCATCCTCAAGAACAGATTATAGGGGATAAACATGCAAGTATTCAAATGTGATAAAAATGTAATAAGTGCTAAACAGGTCTTTAGAAATAAACTTGATGAAAATGGAAAGATATCAAGGAAAATGGCTAGATTGGTTTGTAAGGGTTATGCACAAAGAGAATGTGTGGACTTTGATGAAACTTTTGCACCGGTGGCTAGAATTGAAACAATTAGAATCTTTCTTGCATATTAAGCTTTCAAGGGCATTAAAATGTACCAAATGAATGTTAAAATGAAATTTCTTAATGGTTATCTTGATGAAGAGGATTATATGGATCAACCTAAATGATTTGAAAACAAAGACCATCCTAATCATGTCTAGAGGCTAAAAGAGGCTCTTTATGGTTTGAAACAAGCTCTGAGGGCTTGGTATTCTAGGTTCGATCAATATTTTATCAACAATGGCTTAAAAAGAGGGGGTGTTGATAGAAATTTGTACATATATGATACATGTGATGATGTTCTCATTGTTCTTGTTTATGTTGATGATATAGTGTTTGGATCCAATGATGATGGCTTAAGTCAAGGGTTTTCAAAGCTTATGCAATTTGAATTTGAAATGTCATGCTTGGGGAAGTATCTTGTTTTCTTGGGTTACAGATTTCTCAGTTGGAAAATGGTATATTCTTATCCCAAACTAAGTATGCAAAAGAAATGTTATAGAAATTTCATATGGAATATTGTAAGCCTATGGGAACACCAAAGATAATAGGATGTAAACTTACTAAAAATGACGATTCTCTTGATGTTGATGAAACTACTTATTGATCCATGATTTTTAGTTTACTATATCTCACAACTTCAATGCCTAATATCATGCATGATGTATGTTTGGTTGGAAGATTTAAATCTTTACCTAAAGAATCTCATGTTATGGTAGTTAAAAGAATTTTTAGATATATTCAGGGTACTTTGGATTACAGGATTTGGTATCCTAAATATGATGATTTTAGATTTGTTGCTTATAGTGACTTAGATTGGGCAAGTTGTCTAGATGAAAGAAAAAGTACTTTAGAAGCAACATTTTCCTTTGTGAACAAGCTAGTGTGTTGGCATAGTAAGAAGTGAGAATCTACTATACTTTCTACTACATAGGCTGAAAATATAGCCACATGTTCTTATTGTCAATAGGTTCTTTGGACAGTTCAAACTTTGTTAGGTATGAAATTAATAATGTCTAAACCAGTTCCTATCTATTTTGATAATCAAAGTGCAATCTGTATTTCTAAGAATCTAGTTATGAATTCACACACCAAGCACATTTATGTTCGTTATCATTTGATAAGGGAACATGTCTTGAATGGTAATGTTGAATTAGAATTTGTTCCTTCTTTAGATTAGTTGTCTAGCATATCTACAAAACCACTCTCAAGAGCCACATTTGAAGGGTTAAGAACAAGATTTGGGATTTTATCCCTCTCTTCTCTTGCATAAGTTCATAAATGAGTGATAGGTTTTAGGGGGAGCATATTTTTCTTATCTTTTTGTTACACTAAAACCTTGGTATATCATCTTTTTCATTAATGTTAAATGGGGAGAAAAATGAAGAATATGTCTACATGATGGATATACAGGATATATAGGTACACATGGATAGACAGGTGGAAGTTGGTATTGACATCAATGCCAAAGGGGGTGTATATTGAACCCTTGGTATTTGCTATTTGATTGTTGTCATTGATGTCAATAATGTAATTATAATGAGAATATGGTATGGTTAACATTATGAAATTATCTTATTTTATGTCCTTAAATATTTTTCAAAATATATTCAAGATAAACACTTAAGTGTTAAACAATTAACACTTAATGTTCACATTGGTTTAGAAAATAGTTATAAAAAAATGGTTTTGGTCTATGAGAAAGTCGAAAAGCTTTTTTATTAGATAGAGACCAACTATAATACCTTTTTTGAAAGTTCTATGAGTGAATTAAAATGTGTATTTGTTGGCTTTTGCATAACACATGTACAGAAAGAGAAAAAAGTTTGTTTATTAGAAATAGTTACCAAATTGTTATGATAGTTTTAGCAATTTTGAGCGGTTTTGGTCTAATGGAAGTTTGGGGTGTGTACCTACCTCCAAAATTTTGAATTTATTGGTTTATAAGTAGAGGATACACTCCTCTAAAAAATCCAATAGGTTATTTTGATAGAAGTTGCAGGATTCTTGTGAAATTCCTTGTAGACCAAATAGTTTGCAAGCAGATTTTTAGCAGTAAAGAAGAGGATAATGCTTCATGTTTCTATTTTCATATTTGTGATTTTATTTTTATTGTAGAAGTTTATCAAAGGTAGAATAAGGGCTATATATTGCTTCTTCATTCATTCATATTAGTATTTGATTAGATCTTTTAATGGAAAAAGATATAGATTTGGATATTGGATGTTTTGAGGAGAATAGAAGTATATCCTGCATTGTGTTTTCAACAAGAAGTTGAAACTAGTGATTCATGATTTGTGTTGTAACAAAGATGATCCTTTGATTTTATATCTCATATTTTCATTTTCAAAGTTGGTGCTCCAGGTGTAAGGGATTGATTTTCGTTGAATTTGGTGTTTCTAAAATAGGGTGTTGGTGCTTCCCAGAGTTGTAGCTCTAAAAGATTTTCCCAAGAGGCCAATAAATTTTAAAATTCAAAGTGGTTTTTTATGCTAATAGGTTTTTCACATTAAAATATTGTGTCATTTTTTTATTCATTAACTATCTTTCTTATGTGTTAAATTTTTATAACTTGTAATTGTTTCAAATTTTGAAAAGTATTTTAAGCCACTGATTCACCTCCTCTCTCAATGATGTTTGTATTACAACATAATTCCATCATATAAAGACATTTTTAGTGATACTATACAATCAATCTAAATATTCTGCCTATAAAAGTAACACAATTGTGAATGTCGATGTCTTTAATTGTATCCTTAGCACAATGTACTTGTAATTAAGAGCTCTTTGCTACCTATGAACTCCACTAAGGGTTTAGTGATTGGTTCATTTGTAGATGTCTATTTCATTCTCATATATGTACAAAAATTTCACATGTTACTGTGTTATGTTCATTTCTTATAGATTAAATAAAATTAATTGTAGGTTTGGTATGGATTAATTTCCATATATTCTCCAATCAATGCTAACAACAATAGGGATCATAGATTTTTAGGCACCAACAAATATTTGTGCATTGCAAACATGATGAATAGAACAATTTTTTTTCTAGTTATTGAGTTTTCTAAAAATCAATGTTGCTTTGGGTCTATATTCTCTATTCCCTATTAAATTTCCCATAAAATTCACAAATTAGTTAAGCAGATATGAATCACAGATAATTTGAAGATCCATTCATAGATTATTTTGAGCTTGGTACATATTGATCTCAACATGTAATAATGTGACCAACACCTAGTCTAGAACATAATAAAGACCCACATCCAATGTTATTTACTACAACAAAAACATATGATGTCAACATGTACCAATGATATTTTATAAAGACATTGCCTATGTCTTTATGTAAAGTGCAATATCTATAGTGATATTATTTTCAGCTATATACAAGATACTACTAATGTTTGTATGTTTATATTTGATACAATTTTATAGCATGAATATTTCCCTATGAAGAAAGTCCATGCCTAACGATATGAACCCAGAACAAAATATGGTGACAATTGCTAGATTGTGGTCTCAGTTTAAAAGAAAAGGTGATGGAAAATGTTATTGTCCTTACAAAAAATGCAAGGTCTTAAAGAATCAAAGAATTCTAATTACAACATCTCAAAGATATTGTAGGCAACATGATCACATTGAAGGAGGAAAGAAATTTTGTCCTTTGGTGAATGTAGATTTTGAGTTGGCAAAATATGGAGGTGTGAATATCAAAGCAGAAGGTAATTGTCCCATGGAAAAAGATGATCCTAAGGCAGAGAACGCAATTCAAGATTTTGGTATTGGCATAGCTAATAATGTGCTAGAGAATAGTATTAAAGAAGATGTTACTAGCACAATTCACGAAGATGATGATTGAAAAGGAATATGAGCTCTTGTACTGAGGCTCCCAAAAAATGCTTCTCTCCACTATATTAATGTTGGTAAACTTCAAGGCTATCAATGGTATATCAAATTTATCAATCTCACATATGCTAAGGTATAATGTCATTTCTATCATCTTTTGTGTTAGCGTACCATTAATGTTCTTTATATTAATATGTGAGTGTTTATTATGACCATGAAAAATTGTTACCACTATCAAACATTCTATGGTGTAGGAGCACCCACATAAAGTATTTAGGTCAAGTTTTATGTATTTAGGTCAAGTAGGTCAAGTTTTATGTATTTAGGTCAAGTTTTATGCATGAGCTGACTTGAGAAATTTATCTTGATTTTGTAATTAGGATAAGATAATTTTCTAGGAATTTGTACAGATATTGTATTTGTTGTAGTAGATAGGTTCAGAAAAATGGCTCACTTCTTACCTTGTAATTCAACCAATGATGCTTCTCATATAGAAAATCTCTTTTTCAAGAAAGTCATAAGGATTCATGGGCTACCCCTCAATATAGTTTCAAACAGGGATGTGAATTTTGTACGACACTTTTAGACAACTTTATGGAGGAAACTTAGAACCAATTTATCATTTTCATCAGCCTACCTCCCTCAAACTAATGGCCAAACAAAGGTTGTTAATAGAACATTGGGCAATTTGTTAAGAACCCTCACAAGACAACATGCAGTAAAATGGGATGTAATCCTACCCCAAGCTGAATTTTCATATACTAACTCCATCAATAGAAGTACAGGAAAATCACCATTCCAATGGTATATGGAATTCATCCTAGAGGGATTTTTGAGTTAAGGGATATGAGTTCACAACAACAAGTTAGTGCCCAAGGAGAAGAATTTGCTATTGCCATAAAAGAAATCCATGATGAAGTCAAAGTAAAACTCCAAAATAGCTCTAACAAGTATAAGAAGCATGTAGATTAGAAACTAAGACATTTAGAATTTGAAGTGGGAGATTTAGTATAGGTAAATCTCAAGAAGGAGAGGCTACCAAAAGGTAAATCTACCAAACTTATGTTGAGAAAACTGGGTCCTTGTAAAATATTAAAAAAGTTTGGACCAAATGCTTATGAGATTCAATTGCCATCTGAGATTGGCATTTCTCCCATCTTCAACATAGCAAACCTCACACCATTCAAAGAAACCATTGAAGAAATTGATACATGACAGATTGCTGATATAGAAGACATTCAACATCTATGATTTAAGAAGACACCACAACTAGAAAGGATACTTGACACCAAAGTCATTAAGTAGCGAAAAGGATAGGAGTCCAATCAGTATTTGGTAAAACTCAAAGGTTTTTCAAATTTAGATGCTATGTGGATGACTAAACAAGATATCAAGAAGCAAGGTACCACTCTACAAGAGCTCATCTCAAGTGGGCTTGAGATAAAATTTCCTGGGGAGTATGGTGCAGGAGCACCCACATAAAGTATTTAGGTCAAAGTTTTATATAAAGTATTTAGGTCAAGTTTTATGTATTTAGGTCAATTTTTATGCATGATCCAACTTGAGAAATTTATCTTGATTTCGTAATTAGGATAAGATAATTTTCTTGGGATTTGTATAGATCATTGTGGGGTCATTCTTCCCCATTCTATACTAATCTAGAATTTTCTATTTTGTAATAATCTAGAATTTTCCGTAGACCAGCTTAGCAAGTATAAGTAGAGTCTTAGGTTTAGGTCTAGGTCAAGCTTGAGAGCAAATTTTCTAGAAACAAAGTCATGAAGAGAATAAATTTGCAGGAGGAGCTAATGTATGTACTGTTCATTTGATAAATTAAATAGAAGAATTTTATAATCTATCTCTTGCTGGTGTTGGTTCCTATTTTCTATTGTGTTTGCTTCCATTTTTTTTTACCTCTGCATCATTCTACCTCGCTCTTATTGAGAATTATTTTCCATTATGAAAGATATTGCAATGGAGTATCAAACAATACATGCATACCGCAATGATCATATTATATATCATAAAAAACATGAATTTGCAACACAATTCCCTAATTGTCAAATTAGTAGATATAAATTAGACAAAATAATTATAAAGATGCATCGCAAGGTTCTTTGGTACATTCTCATTATTCAATGTCTGCAATGATAATTCAAGTGCACTAGCTTGGCACAATTTATGGATTATCATACATGTAATGGAATTCAAGATGACATTATGTAAATGCCTATGGATGGTTCATCATATAAGGAAATAGAAGATAGCTAGTTACTATTTAAAAAAGAACTCATAATTTGAATCATTCATTGGTAGCAGACGATGTCAATCCATTTGGAGAGATGAGATGTTTTTACTTGGTCTGGCCTATTTTTGTTATTAACAATAGCATTCCTCCTTGGATGTCCATAAAGAGGGGGCACATAATGATGGAAATGATTATACCAATAAATTTTCTATTTAATTTTCATCTAAATTAATTTATAAACAAAGTATCAAAATTTCCATAATAATTTTTTTGAGTTAGTCCATTCAACTAGGTAAGTACCAAGTGAAAGATATGAATGTATATATTGAGCTAGTGATTGATGAGTTGTTACAGTTATGGAATGGGGTCACTATGTATGAAATCTCTAGACCAATTGGTGAAAGAAAATTTTAATTCCATGCAATGCTTTTATGGACCATACATGATGCCACAGGACTAACACATTTTTGTGGTATGTAGAACTATTAACACATAATTTATGTATGTAATAGTGCTAAGGAATTTTCATTGTATGAAGTTGCATGTAATAATTGTAAATATGAATGATGCAATGGAAGATGGAGTGGGACTAAATAGGGGTTCCCCGAATCCTCTTCACTAAAGGAATGAAAAACAAAAGTGTCTTCTCTATGTCAACGTGCAAGAACACCTTTCACAAGTGTTCAAATGGATGGTTTAAGGTTATCAAAACCCAACCGAAATAAGGAAATCCCAATCACAAGGAAGACCTATCTCCAAGAAAACTAGTCACTAGTTGCTCCTCTTTAGCACAATGACAACTTTGACACATTAACTCTATCCATATATAAAGGAGTTCCAAATCACAAATTCAAATTTAGAGGCATTTTGTCAAACACTTGACAAATCTATTCCATAGATCTATCTTGTACATTTGTACACATACCTTTTGAACCAAATGTTATTATTCCAATCCAAAAATTGAGAATGTAGATAATCAGGTTTTCTAAACAATATCTAATAATTAGGAAGAACCAGAGGTTAAATAAATAATTATGGTCTTTGTACTAAGTACCATTTCTGCCATCCCAAAACAACCACCATTTTACCATTACCCATTTAGGGCATTGCATAACTTTTTGAAAACAAACCTAAATAACTCCAAACAAAAATGGAAATGAACCATATGTGAATCTAGTTTTCGAATATATAAACCATTTAAGTTTCCAATGGCTAAAACATTCTAGAGTACCAAATCAATGCCTACTCTTCCATTGATGATATCTAAAAACCTAGTTTCACAAAAATGTTTGTGTCTTTTGTATATATTAATAATAAAAACTTTAACAAAAGGGGAAAGAAAGTAGATTCACATATATTTCCATATAATCCAATTAGAGTATCTGATTCATCCATATGTGTTCATACAATTTGTTTCAACATGACTATTATCAAGAAGTACCAAATCTGCAAACAACAACTTTCACCAAAATGACCATAAATAGTTAAAATCTTAATAAATATGAACCAAAAAAATCCAAAAGGAATATTATTATCTAAACCATCAAATTACATCATTTTACATTGTTTCTAGGCTATACATGGTCGTACAAGACTATTAACAAGAAGGAAACTAAAAATTCAATCAAAAACAAGAACTTGAAAATGCTCCAAACTTGTTCAAAACATAAATCCTTCCTTCTGCTCTAAATTGGTTCGACTGTACATTGGTATTTAGAGACTAATTGGTAGTTGTGACCCATCAAATTTTTGGTCAAATAAATAGTATTGAAAAATGAATGTCAACACACTTAACCATTTCCACTATGTATGTCAAGTACACAATAGACGCAGAGCCAAAATTTTAATAGGTGCTAAGTCACAGTTAGTGTCAAGAAGATTAGAATATAGTGCATGCTGAGTGATCCAAGAATTTTTCATGTGCCATGTAATAGAATCATTCAGATGCTAAACAACTCAGAACAACATATGCTGAGCAATACAAGATGCAATAGGTGCCGAGCAAACCAGGAAACATAGTTGATGTCAGGCAATCCAGAAATAGTATGTGTCGAGCATCAATAATACTTCATGTGCCAAGCAATGTAGGATCAGCATAAGAGTTTGTACTTGAACAAACTAAGATGTAAACTATTTTTGGAGCTGACTTAGAGAAATTTTGAAGGAGAAAAAGGATAAGGACGAGTCATTTGCATTCCTTATAAAATCTACATGCAACCAATTAGAAAAATGGTGAAGGCATGCAAGAAATAAGAATAATGCAAAGTACGAGCGAGAATTTGAGATTTAATGTGGATCATAGATCCATACCTAACCCTAAGTATTTGCATTCTTTATAAGGAGGAAAAATGCACCATTTTATGAATGACAAAAAAAGTAGCAAAAGTGGAGATTATACTAAAATTTTAGTGTGAAGAGGAAAAGACTTAGTGGAATGGATAGCATTTATCCAGTTGATCAAAAGAGAATAGAGGACATAATTAGAAGATTAGATCAAGCAAGGATCAAAAGAGAAAGAGAAGATCAAGTGCCTGAACCCAGCAATCTGAGATTGCATTCAATCAGGTCAAATGCTCTAATACTCTCTCATAATTGTATTAGAAGTTGCAATCCTATGGTGATAGGTTAGCTTAACAACTAGGTAGGCGAGCCTTTGAAGAAGGACAAGAAAATCCTATGTATTAGGTAGGCTTAATAGCCTTCATCTAAATCCTTTAATAGGCTGACACTTCATGTAAAGTGTTTGTAAATCATTTCAATAGGTTACATTTAACAATGTGTTGTAGCCTTTAATATGGTAGGCCTTTAATAGGGAAAACCATCGGAAGTGGTTGAACTCATTGCTATAATAATTTTTGTGGGTGTCATCCCCACCCCAGTTTTACCTTCTTATTCCTGGAGGGTTTTTGGGTCACCAAAATGTCTTGTGTTATGTGTTGATGCATGCTCTCATTTTATGTTTGTTTACTTTGATACATGTTAAATTTAGTTATATGTTATTAAGGGTTTGGGTATGTGCAAGATCATGGTGTGCCAAAAAGTGGCGATCTGAAAAATATGTAGTTCTGAAATGCCTCAAAGAATTTTAAAATCTATTCCAACCTTTTTCCCACCCATCCTGATACTAAATGAAAACAATTAATACCTTTATAATTCCTACTACATCTTTCGATACCAACCTTATATGGTCATCTTTAAAACATCTCGAAAATGTGTTTTTGGCATGTTTTTATGTGTTTTCTACGTCAAGCATGTAGCTGACGACTTTTTTTAACCAAAATTTAATATAATGAAAAGGGTTTCTTAAGAATGTTCTTAGTTTTTCATAAATCTAAGGTTTGTCAAATTATGAGTTGAGTAAGTAATTATTACTTATTTTCTAATGGAGTTAGCTACAAAGTGTTGATTGACATACTGGTTGAAAAATAGCTATAACTTTCAAACCATATAAGATTTGTGATATCCAAAAGATGCGTCATATTCTATGCTTCGACTAGTATAAGAAAAAAAAAAAAAAAACTTAATTTTGATTTTTTTTGAACTAGTTAAGGTGGTCAGACATGGGAGTTTTTTAATTCTGAAAATAATATAGTACAAAATTCATAATTAATTATTTATTTGGAATAAAAATTCCCAAAAAATATGTGTCACATCTAGGCATGAGTCTAATTTTTATATTTAAAAATATTATCATTTGCTTATGATAAAGGTGGTCAAACATACACCTACTTTTTATTTTTGCCCTGAAATTTTTGTAGAATCGCATTAAAATCCAAACTTTTGAACAATCAAATAATTTTTTCTCTAGATAAGGCCTTGTAGTTTAGAAAGTAGATTCAATTTCCTAAAGATTATTTTCTTACAACTTTTTGATATAAAGTCTAGAACCACTTTAAAATTATATGTCAAGTTGACATAACCCTGATTTGTTGGTTTTTCACTGCCACTTAAGGCCATAGTTTGGTACACCATGATCCTGCACATACCCATTTGAAAGGATAACAATTAGTTACTTCTGATTCACCCGCAACCCACCCACCCCACCCCACCCCCCCCCCCCCCCCCCCCCACCCTCTTATAAGTATTCTTCCCATTTGAATATTTCAACAATTGGTATCAGAGCACTGGTTCTCATAAGGAGAAGCCTAACAACTTGGAGAAAAAGGTCAAAAGATGGAAGTCTTCAAACTTGGGAAGATCATTAACAATCAGGTGATTGATGTGCAACTAGCTCTACACATAGTAGAGGAAGCCAAAGAGGAACCTAGAAAGTCTTTGAGAAGAAGAAAGGAGATAGCCATAGTTGAAAATGACATACATTACAAAGAGATTGACACCACACACATATTTTCCAATGAAGACTCTAAGGAATTTGATGTAGCAATAGCAAAATTAATGGAGAAAAACAAAGCACAAGCTAAAGAAATCAGATTACTCAAGCTTGAACAAGAATCACAAGCTATATTGCTTTGTGAAGTAACTAAACAAAAGAAAAGAGCTATTGAAGACAAGGCCATGATAGAAGAAAAGAGAAACATCATCAATAGCTAAACATGATACTTTGAGCTAGATGATGAATGCTCATCTTGAGCTAAACATGAAGGATATTGAGATCTCCACCTTAAAGATATAGAATGAGAAATTGTAGAATGAATTGAAGAAAGAAAAGGAAATAGAAGAGAGTTACAATAAACCCAGTGAGGCCATGAAGTATTTTAAGCAATTGCTGAAATCACCAAGGGCAAGTAATGACACTATAGGACTTGGATATATTAGCACTGAACGAGGAGAATCATCCAAATCTGTAGAACAAAGAAGCAACAAAGGTAAGAACACTAAACCTACTTGTCATTTCTATGGTAAAAAGGGACATACCTCTAATGTATGCAAAAGAAAGAATAGTCATCAGCATGATAAGCCTAAAAATGCAAACTTTTGTCACAAATACAAAAAATAAGGACATTTAGCATAAGACTGTAGAACCAAGACCATGAGGACACCAAGATTTAAGGGCCACTACTACAACCACAAAAAATATGGACATAGAGCATTTGAATGAAGATCAAAGCCTATGTGGACACCTAATCAACCTTCAAGAGGAATTAATCATGCACATCACTACAATTGGGATTACAACACTAGGTATAGCTGTCACTATTGCCAAGAGTATGGACACATTGTTGAAAATTGCATAAGGACACATTTTAAGGAAAATTATAGTAGATGGTTAAATCAAACTACTTGTTTTAGTTTCTTGATGATGGGTCATATTAGCAGGAACTACCCATCAAAGGCCAAGTTACCCAAGACTGAAGTTAATAAGGGAAAAGAAAAAGTTAATGTGGAACACATCAGGGAAGACATGAAGAAGACATGGCAGAAGAAAGGTGAATGCAACACATTGAATGGAGAGATCACTTCACCCAAGAGGTCAAGTGATCACACCTCATCAAATTAAGCACTAGAAAGGCACATGGAGCTAATACATATAAATATGTATCATACATCAGCCCAAAAGAACATAGGAACACTGCAAAGAAGAAATTAGCATAAGTTAAGATGCCAAGGTAAAAGTTGGAAGATGATGCCAAGCTACCTTTGGTCGCCAAGTAAAACTCCAGTATATGCCAAGTTGAACAGTTTAGTGGATGCTGAGTAAAGAGATGATAGTAGCTGCCGAGTGAGTGAAATAGAGTTGATGCTGAGTTGGAAAATCCTTTGGAAGCTGAGTGTATAGTTGTAAAGCATGAATGCAATAAACGCTAGGTTTTGAGCCTAATAAAAGTGAAAATCGTTCATTTTTCATTCATTCAAACAAAGAGCAAAGACAAGTAGAGCGATTAAGCAATTTCCTAGCTTTGAAAAGGCAATTTACAGCAATTCAATAGCTACCCAACTCCATTTCGTCAACCTAGATGGTATTTCATTCAACTGTTGAGTTATGTAGTTTAAATTTTTTATTTTTTATTTTGTAAATAGTAAACCCTAGTTAGGTTAAAGATGGCATCTGGTTCTAAATCTGCAAATGAGAAGGAAGGGTTGGAAATTCAATTGGTTAGCAATGAAGTTAGACAACCAAAATTTAGACCCATCCATGTAGTTTCTTATAAACATGATCCCACTGGTGCCCTATCTATGATTCTTGATAAACAAGTTATGGTTCCGGATGTACGCAAATGCTACAACTACAAGATAGGAGCTATAGGAGATTTGGAGATTTTCAATGCACTTGATAAGCTCTGTGAAAATGAGAAACTTAAGGACAAACTCTCCATAGTCGAAAAGAAGGGACTGACCAAAACCCTAGTTTTCTCTATTGTTTTTAAAATAGAATGGATATGCACTATGCTGAGCAGAATCCATGATGGAGCTTTTTGGCTAGAAACTACGCCAATAAAGTTCACAAAGAAAATTGTACATAGGGTCACTGGTATCCAACACTAGATCGGCCCAAAACCCTAAGAAGTGATAAGAGGGAGGCAATTGAGAAAAACACTGGTTCCAATGGAACAATAGGGGTATAACAATTGACACCATCAAAGACCCCATAATATGTTTTTCTATCAGAATCATATCTCAAAAATTTTATCAATCTAGTAGGTTAAATAGTGTACCCTGCATAGTTATAGATGTTGCCTACAACCAAGTGAAAAAGGATCATACTTATGATCTTGCAGATTTGATGATACAACAAATCAATGAGAACTTGGGAGCCATAGGGAAATCCAAAGGGGCTCAATGAAAATTTGGTGCAGTATTAATTTGCATATTCTTCTATATTATGAAAGAATTCGCCTAAATAGGCTAGGTAATATGGGATCTAGATAAGACTATTGTCAAACAAATAAACAGATTCATTGAGTAGATGGGTGAGAATTTTGATGCCCAAATGACTAGTTATTTTGAAGATTTCAAACAATCCATGAAAAAGAGAATGAGAATCCCAGTCTCATTAGTGGAGGAACATGAAAAAGACATTTGTTTTCTAGTGGATATTGACTATACCTACATACAAACAGTCATTCCTAGAGTCAAATGGCTTAGACCACTGGGCTATGAACTTGATATGGATCAGGCTTAAACAATTATTATAGCATTGCTTGTAGAGGAAATTGATAAAACTACAAAGCACTTTGGAACATATGACATCGTCAAATCAAGAGTGGCTACATACATCAAGACAAAAACAATAGTCAAGAAAAAGGAAAAGCTTGTAAAGAAGATTAAAAAGAAATTGGGTGTTGAAGAGACAAGTACTGTAGAAGAAGTAGAAGAAATAAGTGATGATAACGAAGAAGATGATAAAGAGGACAAGGCAAAGCAAGGGCCACTTCAGTTAACACAAGGCCTAGGTGAAGATAAGGATGAAAGTGATAAGGAAGGTCAACCCAAGGAAACATCCACTCAAACCAAGGTCACCAAGAGAAAGGAAAGAGCACCACCTACTCCTTAGTCCAGGACAAAGGAAGTGGAAAATCCTATACCTAAGAAGCCTACTACTAGAGTTACTACAAGGGCTACTATACAAAAAGCAAAGGAAGTGGCAGCTAAGAGGAAGGAATTCACTAACAAGACTGAAGAAGAGCCCAAGAAAAGAAGAAAATTTGTGGCTCAACCTGATTCTAACGAAGAAAGGATGGAATCAGAAGACCACAATTAGTTTAAAGTGGTAAGTCATCCACCAAAGTCTTCTATTGATAAATTATGTGCTAATATTAGGAATGGAGACTTAAATGATTTGAAGAATGTAAATTTTAATATTCTCACAAAAGATGAGAAAAATAAAATAGAGATATCTATCTATAATATGATGGCAGAATATAAGCATACACCTCTTGAACTAGATAGTTCATTACCAAAGGAATTATACAAGATTGCAGAGGAAAAATGGCATTTTTTTGTCTACAAACTGAGAAAGAAATAAGGGAGTCTACCTTAGCAAGGATGTTACCTGATTTAACTAAAAGTCAAATAAGAAATGTAGTCAAAAGGCACAATAGTAGATTTACTCCCAAATATAGGGCATTTAGTATTCTACAAAATAAAATTGAATAGGTTGTGAGCAAAACCACAAAAGTGTGAAAAATTATTTACAAGAAAATTGATGATGTATTTGATGAAGAATAGAAGGTAGAAGCAAGTTCCAAAACACAAGAAATAAAAGAAGCAAGAAGAAAGAAAGTAGAAGAAAAGAAAGTGGAGGAAGAAAAGAAGGATGAAGAAGAAAAGGGGATAGGTGAGCAACAAGAATAGAGTGTACATGACACACAACTAATGTCTCCTAGCCC
This sequence comes from Cupressus sempervirens, assembly GCA_028749045.1. NCBI lineage: Eukaryota > Viridiplantae > Streptophyta > Pinopsida > Cupressales > Cupressaceae > Cupressus > Cupressus sempervirens. The sequence continues at coordinate 130,676,869 of CM053793.1, read as the reverse complement.
TCCTCATTCTACCATCACACCTGCAAAGATAATTAAGACAAAGGATGCCATTGACACTTATGGTCAAAACATCAATCCATTAACTGTAGAGGATCTAGAAAAGATCCTTGACCAATCAACACAAGTAGCTAGGCTATGTTCAAGCCCAATATTGGTCATTTTTAATGAAATCTAGAAGGCAATAATAAAATTAAAAGAAATCAAGGGGCAAACACAAGAACCACCTGTGATCACACAATCTACTGGACTTCTACTTCTTCCACCACCATCTCCACCAAAAGACGTCATTGTTTTACTTCAAGAGAAAAGTGCAACAACAGGGAATGATAAAGTTAAATTAGTACAATTATCAGGTACACCCCCAACTAGAATGATAGAAAAAGAGAAACAAACTGAGGAGAAAGAAGAGAAAAAAGATAAGGAGGAATCTGCAATACAAACTTTGGTTGAACTACCCAAAATAGGTACTCCTACAAAAACTCTTCAGCATCCGAGCACTGGAACTCTAGAATTTCAAATTAGAACACCAGGCTTGAGCTCTACTAGGGTAGCCAGGACAATTGATTATGGAATTCTTGAGCTTGATGAAGAAATAAAGATACCCTATTATGAATCCAGTACTGTCACTGAGGAGAAGATGAATGCAATTTAGATTGCATTAGATACAAGAAAGAGACAAGAGGCACTTAGAAAGGACTACAAATATAATCAAGGATTGAATGAAATCAAGGACATATTCATGGATACCTTTAGCCTATAGTCTTCAGATGAATCAATACCAATAATAGAGAAACTATAAGATATAGTTGATCAAGTAACGAATGAAGACCATGGCACCAATGCCAAACTAATGGAATGGTCAGAGAAGAAATTCCAAGGTAAGTTCAATGAGAAGATATCAAATACTATCATTTTGGGACAAGTTGAACTAGCTAAGAAAATAGATAGAGTCAAAATTGTACTAGGGAATATATTCTCCCTTTACAATAAACTGTGTGATTTTTCAAAATTCACACATGAGACTAGCCATAAAATAATGAGCTTTGAAAGAAATCTAAAGATTTCTAGTATGCAACTCACAACCAATCCAGCTCAAAGTGAGAAGCATTTTTCTCAAACGCTTCACACTCAAAAGGAACTAGCTATATTATCAATAGAGCAGGCTAATATAAAAGCTAAGTTATTGAAAATTCAATCCTCCATCACCCCTCACATGGAGATACTTCACAAGGAGAAAATGTATGCAAAGACAGTCCTAAAGAAAGATCCCAATCTTTCTACGCATGAAGGACTTGTAGACCTAGCAACAGAGCTTGCAATCCAACACAAGTCATTGGATACTAGATTAAACAATTGGGATGTAGCTCTGAAGATACTCTTGGAGGCTAATAGCTCATGTTTGGCTAAACATGGAATTAATCCATAGAACCCTTTGACATCAATGTCAAAAAGGGGGAGATATATATCATAAGGGAAGAAATAATGGGTTTACTAAATTTTGACCAATTTCAAATTTTGATCATTCATTCATTCATTCATTTTGAAAATAAAGTGGAATGATTGTTTATAGCCAAAAAAGGGGGGCAGGGGAGACAAGGAATAAAGAAGTGAAGAAAATATGTAAAATTTTAGTAATCATATGGAATATAGTGACATCACAAAGATCAGATATACCATTTAGGCTCAGAATGTAGAAATAGGTCAAAGGATAGAAAGGACTAGGCATATTGGCACAAAATTTCAATTTCAAAGGCACAACCAACTTAGGGGGAGTCATAAGGTATATTGCTACTCACAATTTTTTTAAATTTTGTATGTAAATTGAGTGAGTAAAGAGTGTACTCAATAAGGTTAGGTTCATCAATGCTTAGTTAACTATTTTTGAGACTCATGTCAAAGGGGGAGATTGTTCGTCAAATAAATAGTATTGACAAATGAGTGTCAACACACTTAACCATTTTCACTATGTATGTTGAGTACACAATAGATGTCAAGCCAAAATTTTAAAAAGTGTTGAGTCATAGTTAGTTCTGAGTAGATTATAGTATAGTATGTGCCGAGTGATCCAAGAATTGTTCACATGCCGAGTAACAGAATCATTCAAATGTTGAGAAACTTATAACAACATATGTTGAGCAATACAAGATACAATAGGTGCAAAGAAAACTAGGAAACATGAGTACATAATAGATGTCTAGCTAGAATTTTAACAGGTACTGAGTCATAGTTAGTGCTGAGTAGATTATAGTATAGTATGTGCCGAGTGATCCAAGAATTGTTCACATGCCAAGTGACAGAATCATTCAGATGTTGAGCAACTCAAAACAACATATGTTGGGCAATACAAGATACAATAGGTGCTGAGAAAACAAGGAAACATAGTTGATGCAGAGCAATCTATAAATAGCATGTGTTGAGCATTAGTAATACTTCATATGCCGAGCAACGTAGGATCAACATAAGGGTTTATACTTGTACAAACTAACATGTAAACAAATTTTTGAGACAACTTAGAGAAATTTTGAAGGAGAAAAAGGATAAGGACAATTCATTTGCATTCCCTATGAAATCTACATGAAACCAATTAGAAAAATGGTGAAGGCATGCAACCAATAAGAATAATGAAAAGTATGAGTGGGAATTTGAGATTTAATTTGGATCATAGATCCATACCTAACCCTAAGTCTTTGCATTCTCTATAAGGAGGAGGAATGCACCATTGTATGAATGAAAAAAATAGAAAAAAGGGAGATTATAGTAAAATTTCAGTGTGAAGAGTAGAAGACTTAGTGGAAGGGATAGCATTTATCTAGTTGATTAGAACAGAATAGAGGACATATTTAGAAGATTAGATCAAGCAACGATCAGAAGAGAAAAAGTAGATGAAGTGCCTGAAATCAGCAATTTGAGATTGCATTCAATCAGGTAAAATGTTCTAATACTCTGTCATAATTGTATTAGAAGTTAAAATCCTATGGCAATAGGTTAGCTTAATAGCTAGGTAGGAGAGCCTTTGAAGAAGGACAAGAAAATCCTATGTATTAGGTAGGTTTAATAGCCTTCATGTAAATCCTTTAATAGGGTGACACTTCATGCAAAGTGTTTGTAAATCCTTTTAGCAAGTCACATTTAACAGTGTGTTGTAGCCTTTAACAGGGTAGATCTTTAACAGGGAAAACCATTAGAATTGGTTGAACTCATTGATGTAGTAATTTTTGTGGGTGTCATCCCCACCCTAGTTTTACCTTCTTATTCTTGGAGGTTTTTTGGCTCACCAAAATCTCTTGTGTTATGTGTTGATGCATGCTCTCATTTTATGTTTGTTTACTTTGATACATGTTAATTTCAGTTACATGTTATTAAGGGTTTGAAACGATAACAATTGTTTACTTTTGATTCACCACCCCCCCCCCCCCCCCCCCCCCCCCCCGGCCTCTCAGAAGTACTCTTCCCATTTGAGTATTCCAACACAAGTACCTTTCATAATCATCCATTTTAAAACTTTTAATGAAAGTTTAGAATTTTTCTTTACAACTTTTATGCAACTTGTGCATTTTTTATATTTATGAAAATACCTATTAACCTAGGACTTTGATTGTCATTGCGCATTTATACAAATTCATTGGGATGGCTATAATGGCCACATTTACATTCAAAAAAGACCTTATAGGCCTAGCCGAGCTTTGAATTATTAATAGAGTTTCTCGTTGACAAAGGTGCTCCTACACCAATGTATCTTCTAGTGAACATGTCATTCAATTATACACGATCTTGTCTAGGTCTTTAGACAAAGCAAAAATTTGCATGTTCAATTTGTGGCCCAAAGATGAAATCTTATCATTCAAAATGTTTAGGAAAGTAGGTGTTCGATGAGCATAGACACTTTCTCCACAAAAATAATAAGTATCAATTTACCAAAAAACATATTTTCAATGGGATAGAAGAGATAGCATCAAATCCACGAAGAATGACACCTCACATATGGGAGTTGGAATACAATAGAATAAATCATTGAGGTAATGTCATTCCATCTGATGTAGGTTTTTGTATGAGATTAAAATTTGGATATTTTCTTTTGTTTAGTAATGATGTAATTGATGTTCATGAAGGTCATCAAGGCATTGATGAGAAACTTCCAAAAGGACATCAAAGCTATCCTAGACAATTTAGTAGGTTATCATTCTAAAGCACCTCCCAATCATGCATTTGTTTGATGTTATGAATTTTGGAAAGAATGTAATAGAGACACTATGGAAAATATTGGATAGAAGGTGTAACAAAAAAAATTTGTCAAAATTTGTAATGACATTGATGAATCCAAACATGCATTGAAGTCTTACCTTGAATCAAATAATAATGGAAATTTGAATAATATGAGTGTCATTCCTTGGTTATTAATGTAGCAACAAATTGATGCCATAAATGAAGCCATAAAAGAAACTAAATTTCTCATAGGATTTGTTGGAAAAATAAACAGTCTCATATCAAAGAAAGGTGATTTTGGGTTAGGGTTGAAAGTGCATGATTGGCTTACCTTCATCAAGGTAAGTCATGTTCTTCTCTATTTACAATAAATTTTAAAACATCATGTACTTTTCATTCTTTTATTTTATAATATATTGAAAAGATCATTTTATTATTATTGTAAAATGTTCTACCTCTATCTCCCACACACAACTTCAACAAAATTGGTGTCAAATGAGTTATATATGATCTTGGAAAATACATGAAGTTAGAAGTGTTATTTGCTAGATTTTTTGTATAGATATTATTTTTCTGTCTTTCTCTTCTTTTTCTATAATTTATTGTATAACTTTTTTTATAGTCTCATTAATATTTTTTTGTGTGATGAATATCTTCTAGGTAGTTGTCATCTAAATAAATTGATAAAAAAAATACATAAAGCATTGGAAGAGAAAAATTCCTCAACTTTTGTGTGAGATGCAAATGTGTCTACCTTCAACTATTTTGAACACACAGGAACACTACCTCATACATCTAGTTGAGAAGATTGAATTGTGTGGACTTGTACAAACTAGGTCAATGTGGACGGTGAAGAGGCACTTGAAAATTTTGAAGGGCTTGGTTCCACAAAGAGCACATCCTGAGGGATCCATGGTCGAGGGCTATATGGTATACCAAACCATGGTGTACATTAATGTTCATATCTTCCCAAGTTTACGTGAAAGATCCATATAGATCGAATTTGGGATTCCAAGTTCAAATAATAGATTCAAAGGGGAGTAGTTGATGGGGAAAGGTAGATTGAGGAATGTGGCAGTTTATTATAAGATGTTATTATAGTCAATTAATTCATATCCATCATCAATATAAGTTATTTCTAACTAGTCTATTTATTTTATATAGTTTCTATTGAATGGGATGCACTTCATTTTTATATTACAAACAATATTGATTGGATGATGGTATGGATTGAACAATCTCAAAAAAATGGTTGCTCATTAACATGGGAAGGTGTTGCTTCATTAGTTAAAGAAGGTCATCGTAATGGAGATCCCAATTTTATGCCAATGCTAATTGATCTAGCAAATGGTTTAAGCGGTGGAAAAATATGTATAAGCTAATCTATCATGACCCATTTGTTTAATACCAACTCACAAATGGATGCATAATTTTGACATGTTCTAAAAATAATAGGTCAAGCACCACAAAGATATGTACTACAATAGCCATTAGTTTTGCATGGAAAAGGTGCATGACACTAAGAGAACTTGTGATTCTATGATAACTACAATCTTTGAGGTCACCAATATTTTAAATAGAAATGACATGCATTCTCAAAAATCTGAAAAAAGATACTATGTCATTTTGTATTATATAATTGAGTGCAACTTTAATTCCTTCATACTAATTATGTTCATTGTCAAATGGTATAGGCTATGACTGAATCAAAATGATCCTAATAGAACTATTATTGAACATGACAATGGATTTACAATGATTAATACAAGGTCATATGAGCTAGTTGCAAATGAGCCCTATATTATTCCAAGACAATGTGAGTAAGTTTTTTAATTTGGCATTCCACATAAACTAGGTTCATTTTTTGTTAGACACAATCCAAGAGGAAGACCAGTAAAGAATAATGTGATTAAAGAAGAAGATACTAAAGAAGTGGAAGACAAAGTAGATGATGACGATGATGATGGTGGTGATGATGATGATGATGATGATGATGATAATGATGATGTCCATGAAGATTTTGATTCCATTGATGAAGGTGTTTGTGGTGATGATTGTAATGATGATGGTGGTGCTGGTGCTGGTGATGACGACAATAATGATGATGGTCATATTGACAATCACAATAATGACAATGGTCATTATGGTGATTTAGATGATGATGGTGATAATTATGACATTCACGATGATGAGATGGATGAAGAATATGATCAATAGAAATGTATTAGCAGCTAATTAGGTCTAAATATTTCTTACAATGCTCAGTTCTTGGTGTTGATTATTTATAATATGTTTTTTTGTAGAGGTAACAAATTAAAAAGAATATAATGATTATGATGTATGCATATTGTTCATGTTATGTTCTATATAATTTGTAACTACTTTAAAATAAATGATTTATGTATGAAGGAAACTATACCCCTTTGACGAGGACCAGTCACAGTGACATGGATTGAGAGGTATAAGTTTATTACATGCTTTCTTTCTATTTACCTTCAACATTAACTTTAGAAAAACTTCATCATTATTAGCCTCATTTTATAGAAAAATATTTTTCTCCTTTAACTATATCTCTCATTTAATGGGATATAGGTACCACCAAATAGGTATCCTACCAAATTTTTCTTCTTCGAGTGAGGAAAATGCAAGAATAGAAGAGGATAGTGAGACATGTAGTAGGTCTACAAAAGAGAGACAAACTAGATGTCGAAGATTAGAAGAAAATTCAATAAATTCATAGAAGTTTTCCTTGTTCAAGGGGGTCATGTTCTTATGATGATGAGACAAAGGGCAACATCAATGTTCCCTTGAGGTACACACATCTTCAGAAAAAATGGGTACCCAAGGAATTACCTCTAATCAACATTTATTTTTGTGTTAATGAGAGGATATATCAAACAACTCAATCAGAATTACATAGCTTCGGCCTATTTTCCATGGATGACATAAATTCAAGTTATAAAAAAGTTGTTGAGTTGATGGTGTATGTAGGACCTTGTTACAATTACAATAATCATATTTAGATAGTTCAATATAACAAAAATATGTGTAGGTATTCATTGTTAGAAAATTATCTACAATGGAAAGAAAATGATCAAAGTAAAAGACTTGTTGTGTACATTGATGGAAGGCCAAAAACAATAGAAAAAATTATAATTTTTATAATAGCATGCATCCTAGGTTAACTAATAAGTGAACCAATTGCATTTTTGAGGTGTGTGAGTGAAATCATGTTTTTGTATGTGCGATTATTAGGAAGTTTAGAGGAAGACTTGCTAATAGTTACAATTTGAATCACATAGATACAAAGAAAGTTACTATCATGTGACTTGTAAGTACTATATATGTAATAGTTAAACTAATTACTTCCAATTAGAACTCCAATATATAATATACCATTTTATTAATAAGTTTATTTGCTAAGTCCACTATTCCTTCCATTATGCTGATGGTTTTATATATATTCTTTGTCATAGGGTGACATGGCCGATCCAATCGACGATAGAGGTAGGGATGTTACTTCCACCCCTTCTCCAATGTAGGTAACCCTTTTGTATAAAAATTTGTGTAATTGTAATTTTACAAAACTTCATATTATTATGTTATTTTTTGAAAGGTTTTGGACTTATTTTTATTGTTTTACTAATGTTTTTGTCACAATTTTATGATTAGGGAAAGGGGAAAGAACATATTACACAAGATCAATTAGTGTCTAATATGGTGGCAACAATATTATGCAATGATGGCATCACATATACCAGTGACCCTATAAGCATGTGTAAAATGAGCCTTAAAGCATCAATGTACAGATTCTTGCACTTATGATGGATCCAAATCCAACCGAAGAGAAAGAGGCACCAAGAAATTAATTGTGTCAAAGAGTATATTGTATGGAAGTAAGAAATAATGAATCTTTTGTTAGAATATGTAGTCCACTGATATAAATGAGAGGCGGTGGGGGGGGAGGTGGGGGGGGGGGGGGGGGGGGGGGGGGGGGGGGGGTGGCGGTGAATCATTTATCTAGCTAATATCACAATTATGAACCTTGAAAAAACTTAACCATATGGGTAATATAAACTAAAAGCTCAACAAGATACTCATACACAATAACACCAGATATGATCAGAGGGAAAACCTTGGTGGGCATGGTACCCAAAAGATAATGTACTAATATAAATATTCCTTATTAGAGGATGGACCCTATTAGGAGTCTGTTACAACATTAAGTACATATGAGTCCCTATTAGGAGACTTTAAATCCCTATTAGGAGATTCCAACCCTATTAGAAGTTGTGCAAACCCTGTTAGGAGTTGTGGAAGATAGCTAGACCCATTGGACAAATAGCTTTAAGGGAAAGACCAGTGAACTCACTGTCCAAATGATCTATGTATTATTCCTTGTAGAATAATAGAATGGTACTATATTATTCCTTTCTCTTTCTTTGTCCTATCAACCAGACCTCTACTTCTTTTGATCTTGTAACCAAATCACAAATCTCGCATCCAATAATCCCTTGGATCGCCCACACACATTCAGTAAGCACTCTACTTCATTTTTCACTTCACACTTCAAAAATGATCACAATACTTCAACACATTTTACAATCAAGGAAAACATCTTTCCTTTATACCATATCTTCATAATAATTAATTGAGTCGGCCTTAAGGCTTTCTCAATTAATTATAATAAGATAGTTAATTAATTACAATTATAATGGCAATGTTCGCTCATAGTCTATACAAAAATTCATACGTGTGATATTAGGGCTTGCACACTCATTGATGTCATCCACTAACTATCCTATGTCACTACTCGATTACGCATCTCTTTATTACATCTTAGATGTAAGATACCCAACAAACATCAGGAACTGCTTTCTCACTATTTTCTCTAAACTGTTCTTATAAATGAGGTACAACTTTTGTATGTCTTTGACTTAGACACTATGTACTTGACCACATCATCAAAACACTATGTTGAATATGTTCATAAGTGCACATCACTAGACAATCAGACCATTGTCTACACCATCAAGATCTCTATCTACTACTTAGCTAGTCTTTAAAGAAATCATGTTATGTTGACATCAATGAAAAACATAATCATGAATGCAACATGTCAATACTCCCTAATTATCATGATACTCCCCAATTTAGTATCATCAACATTCATGCTAACAATCTCCCCCTTTAGCATTGATGGCAACATAGATGAAAAAAATCTCAGTTCCAAGAATACCAGGTAATACTCTGTTGTAGCTTCTGTTCTCATCTACTCAAATCCTTTCCATTAAGAAAGTCTAAAATCCTCTAGATTTTGAGATTGGCATCATGTATCCACACCCTAAAATGAATCTCAAACACAATAGATGCACACAGGTGCATAATCCTTCTTCTTAGACATCAATTGTTTACTTCACACTAAATAATTCACAATAAATTAGGTGCATATTCCTACTTTCTTTCATGAATCTTTCTAAATCTCTCAAAAAATATATCTCTCCCTAATACTTAGGAGATGTTTTTTTCATGCATATTCTCCACCATTGACATTGATGTGAAAGAGCTCAACCAAATACAAAAAAATACCAATTTTTGCATACCAATTGTTATAACTGCTTCTTCAACTCTACAATTAGCTCAAATGTCCCAAGACATTGTTCAATACAAAATACCAAGAGTCCTCAATGAATCAGTATATACCAGATATTCCCCCATATGAGAAGCATCAACATTTAGTCCAGGCTAACAATAGTGCTCTGTATCACTAGACTGATGAACTCTCTTCATCATCTACTTAGAAGTAGATAGGAGTATAACCCTAAGCATACCTCTCAAGTACTCAAATGTATCATTAGGAAAAGGCTTCATAAAACATATTTGCAATCTAATTTCTATTACTCACATACTCCAATCTGATCTTTTCTATTGTTTTCACTCTTAGCACATGATATGTAATGGATATATGCTTAGTCTTAGAATGTAATACATGATTCTTAGACATACTCATTGTACTAGTGTTATCATAGTAAATGATAAAGGGTTCTTCAAACTCAATTCTAATATCATTCAACATCTCCTTCATCCACATAACATGATTAAAATTATTTTCTACTACAACATACTCTGCCTCAATAATGTTGTACAAAATACAATATTTGTTCTTGCTTAACCAAGAAACCAATATTCCTCCAAGAAAGAATGCTCTACCACTAGTGGTCTTTCTATCATCCATATTGCTTGCTCAATCTACATTATTATTTGGACATAAAGTGAAATCACTCGATCTATCATACCAAATTCCATAATCAGATGTACCTTTTAAATATTTGAATATTCTCTTTACTATTGCAAAATGACATTCCTTAGGATCAGCTTGAAATCTAGCTAAAACCCCAACTGCATTTGCTATATCTGATCTAATGTGAGTCAAATACTCCAAATCTCCAATCATGGATCTGTACTTCTTCAGCACTACTATAGGTGTCTCGTCTTTGTTGGATAACTTGTGACAAGTTATAATAGGTGTACCATCTAGGGTAAACTTTAAGAAACCCCACTCTAGAAAAAGATATAAAATATTGGCTAATATTTCATTATTTTGAAAAATCAAATTATTTTTATTAGTGAATCTCTTAGTTTTTTTATTTTAAATATTATTTACATTGGTGATTGTTTTGGAATCATAATTTCTGAGTAGAAAACTATTCATGAATCTCAAAAATAATAGGAAGTCCAATGATCATCATGGAATATTACAAATCAGTATTGAACATGTTTTATCTCATGTAAATTATGAGGATAATTACATTATATTTTAAATCAATAGTGAAAACTAAATATTGGTGATATATCCCTAAAGTAACTAATAATTATGACAATTATTGGTGAATTAATTTTAATTTCTTTGATAATATATAATATTTAGGTGAATCAAATCTAATCATGCATCAAATATTGTGGTGAACCTTGGAGTTTAATTTTTTTAATAAAATATATTATTGAGCGATTTTAAATATTTTAGAAATAAATTTATAAAAATGTGGCGATTTCGGTGGCATTAAATTTTAAATTATTAGGGGTAGGAGTTGACATCTCAACTCTTATCTCAACTCTAATAATTTAACATTTAATGCCACCAAGTTATTTTTTAGTTTCTATTAGGGGTAGGAGTTGACATCTCATCTCTTATCTCTTCTCTAGGTCTAGATCTATGTTCTCTTTTCTCAATAGTTAGCACATCATTCTGCAAATCATTGTTAGTCTCAAAGAAAAGTTCAAAATTTTGTCTAACAATTTTAGAATTATCTTCTTCTCCATCTAAATTATAATCTACCATCTTTTCTTTACTTCCAAACTTTTCATAATTCCTTACATTTGTGCATTCAACTATTGTCTTAGTTCTATAGTTGAAACATCTATAAGCCTTTCTTTTCAATGAATAGCCAAGAAACATACCTTCGTCACTTCTTGAATCAAACTCACCAATGTCATCATCTCTCTTAATGTAACATTTGGTCCTAGATATTTTAAAATACTTAACTGATGGTGAATGACCAAACCATAGCATAGTGTGTCTTGCCCATACCTTTTCTGATTTGTACTGTAATGGCCCTCCTCTAATCTACTCTCAAAAAATACTAATGAAAGCTCAAGGAATTTCATCAAATAATTCACATGCAAGGGACGAATGACTAATATAGTTTTTCAGCTGGCTTTAAATGACTATTTTTTCAATTTGCATCAATGAGATTGTTATGCTAGAAGACTCCAAATGGACTACACAATGGCCTAGCATGAGTGTGCTACTAATTTTGACAATATTCAGTGCATATATATGATCTAAGCATGAGAAATGAACACCTACAGCCAATTGGCATTTTTATAAACAGTTGGTATGCAAACTAACTAGCTGATAAATAATGATATTGTATTGCTTAAATGACACCAACAACTATTATCTTATTAATTTGCAATGAAATTTCTAATACTATGCTCATGAAACATGGCCAAGACTGTTGGCATTTACATGGATTACAAAATGATAATGTTGGTATAATGGACACTTACAGCTGAAACTTATAACACCTAAAAAAGAAATACTAATAAAGGAACTTGGTTGTAGATGGCTGTAATAATTTTCTTCAATGTTGCCCCTTCTACTTTTCTTTTCTGATTTCCTTTTTTGAACTACTTTTTCAGATCTGCTTTTTGAACTAATTTTTCAGACTTCTTTTTCAACCTACTTTTTTGGTTCCACATTTTCAGGCTTCTTTTTCATATCTTCTTTTTTGGACTGCTACCATGTTGAATCTCAAGACCATATCTTTCAATGGCGTCAAGATTTTCAGCTTGAAAGGATTTTGTCCTTCAAACTATTGAGACATAATCTCCAAAAAAATTCCCAATTTCTTTTTATATTTCCAACCATGCATAAAAGAAGCTCTTCCATTTCTTTTACATTGTTCTCACAAGAGTTCCATCCTTCATTTTCTCAATGTGAGATGAAACATAACTCCCTTTATGTAACTTATGTCTCCAATGTGTTATAAAATGAAGGGGACTCTTTTAATTTAAAATTTTTCCACAAACTATAGTCTATGCATTAATAAAGTTAAATATTTAAATTTAACTTTATAAAATAGCTTTATCAATGCATAACAAATCTTATCAATGATAAACAAGTCTTCTTGTTGATTTTAAACAATTACCATCGACATACCATTGCCACTGGATGTCTTCCCATGTCCAAGATGACTTACTATAAATAGTAAGTATGCCTAAAGTTGCCTCAAAACCCCTCAGAAAGACCTACAACTAAAACTATCTAGGCCAGATAGCCTCTAAGCCCCTTTATTTTCCTGGTTAGCCTATGGGACTATGGGGAAATAGGCTAATGACAACATCATGCTATGAATGCTGAAAAGGGGACATTACAATCCGCCCTTCCCAAAATTGCTTGTCCCCAAGCAATGGTCGAACAACACCCCAATCAATCCACCTAGATCCCAAATGTAGTCATGAACTATACTATTGTCATTCAACATAGGCTCCTGCAACAACCTCTAAAAATTAACCAAGAGGAATCCATAATCAAATTGGCGAATACAACTCACCCAATCTCCAAAGTCAAGAACCCATGAGAAACAAGCTCTCAAAATATCAAAACCCAAGTAGAGTAGATAACCCAAACTGCCAACATACTAAATACCATCAACACATCCCACTAGCCTATGTGGAATGTACAATACAATTCTGCAACAACGATGAATACCGTATGAAACTCCACCAAATATAGAGAATCCACACACTGCACACCTACTACAATTAACATAACTCTGCAGATCACCGGCCACTATCTCATAACTATAACACCCATGCACTACTGATGGTGAATAGTCATTACACAATAGATAGCAAAAATGAGAGCCCAAACCAAACCTATCTGCCATCAACTCCTTAACACATGGATCAAAAGAAAATCGATGAACATATCCTCTAGTATAATGCTAGTAAAAAGAACCAATCCTAGTCAAAGACGCATCCTGTAGACGTGATACAACCAACTATGACTAATCATCAAGTAAGTGAAAGGATGATGTAGCCAAGAGTGTAGAATCAACAACAACATCACTTGTCTCTGTGCCCTCCAAGTCAATCATACCACAATGCTCAGTTGTAGTGCCCAACTCAATTGAACCTACATCCAGTGGAAACGGACCAAATATGCCAATACTAGTGTCGTGGACAAATACATCCTCATCTCCACTACCTCTATCAACCTCGACCATGGACATCCACAGATCACCAAACACCACAGTCCATGATTGTAGAGAATCTGGTAAAGAATGAAGTCATTCTAACTCCATGGTCACCTTAGCTAAATTAAACTGTGACTCCTTGAAAGCCAATTGTGTACTCTCAAGAAAATCAGAAGTCACCTCGAGCTACTGAGTAAGCTCACTCACCTCATCTTCCTTGATCAATAATGCGTCATATTCTATACTGCCCCACTCCATAAGATAATCTCTGTTGATAACGAACTGCATATAATTCTGTCTCAGAATCTAGATAGCCTCCCATAAAGAGTGGATCTTTGTCAAGGAAAGATAACCATCTCCCTGATCATCACTAGTAGGAGAACTTCATCCATAAACTGCTAACAATTGACAAACAACATCGAAATGCTCGCAAGTGATAGAAATGTCTCGCTCGCCAACTCTTAGCTAACTAGACACATGATTGTGCCGATGGGTCAAACTCCAATACTCTATCCCTAGTACACTATCCAAAGGAGTAACCTCAGAATAGCTATCATCTATAATACTCAGATCCTGGGATTCTCTTGTAAACTCTATCATCTCTAAGAAATCATCAACATGTGACCTAACTGTAAAAGAAAACTAAGTCCCTGCTATATGTGCTAACTCTCGAACTGAGCTCACATCAAGACAAATCTCGTCCACATATCTCTCAAAATCCTAGAGAGCCAACTGAATACACACCAAGGAATTCTGAGTATCCTCCAGCTCATGAGAAAGCTGATCAACCTCCTCCTCCTTCTTCTTTAATGCATCTAATTATATCCCTACAAGATTAAGGAGATGATCGCGATCTAAAAGTAGGTTTATGTAACCTATCTTCATTGCCTCCATGCCTTCCTTGATCTGTTGTAAGTTGTCACAAGAACAACCTGTTGTGACTCCATTCTATCTCTCCTACAGTTGAATCATCCAAATGTGATTCTCAATAAATCTATGTATCCTATCATGATGAGATAAAGTTGTGAAAATATTCTTGTCCCTTGTCTTTAGCTGGCTTTCCAAACCAAGTAAAGAGCTACTAGCCTCTATCTCATGTGAAGAAGCATCCAATTGTGCTTGATACTCATTTTTTGCAAAGTCTTGAATGCTCACTTTCTGATCAACCGCACTATCCTCAAACATGATAGTATCCTAAACTACTGTAACTTCATCCAGCCAAACTGTATTGGAATCACTATCTGTGTGAATCACATAATCTGGTGTGCCTGTGATATCACCTTTTGATGCTACTGGCTCAACCTGCACAACATTTGTAACCCCTTCTACTTGTGAAGATGATGCAAATAAATCATTACTTGAAGATGTGCTAATGTCTCCCTGTATCGAATCAGCATGTATATTAAACTCCTCATACAAGTTTTTTCCTATCATAGGGAAGGTATGATCCTTAGGCCTATCAAAGCATTCAATCAATCTCTCTGTAAAGTCCACATATGAGGTAATGTGTGCATGACCCATAGTGAACATACCATGATGCCACCACTCGTGTACTAATCCATCTAGGTGAATTTTTGCATACTTAATAGCTCCTTCCTCAGGTATAGGGTTGATTTGAAAGTATGTGTCAAGCTTTTGAACCCAAGCTCTTGCTGTAGACTTCCCTGACCCATCATAATATGGTAACTAAAGTTTCCCTACTTTCTTCTATAGCTCATAGCTCTAGTTCTTGTCATGTCCACATGGCATATGCTTCATCTACACATCTATATACTCCCTAAAGGTGATTGCAGCAATAAAATCTAGACCACCAGCTTCCCAATCTCTCCTCAGTTGGTCATGTATATTAGTGATCTGGGGCTCTAGTATGGGCTGCTCTGGAGCTCTAGGAGGAAATATGGGAATCATGGACCATGAAATCACTGTCCTAATTTCCTAGGGTGCATGATTGAAATTGTTCCCAACTTGTTTGCCTCCATTATGTGTCCCATCCTGATTATTACCATTCTGATTATTTCCTCCATCCACATTAGCATTCAACCCCATTCGACGAGCCATCATCTGCATCATAAGCTCCAATCTCTGACTCTATTCCTGTGCTCTCTACTTTGCTAATCATTTTCCCTATGCTAAGGTGTCTAATAACTATAAGAATCTTTCCTCTCCCTGATCTGGACTAGCATTCCCACCTCTGCCTAGTCCTGTATTCCTATCATCTTGGTCACCCATATTGATGTCTTGATCAAAGAATACCTCCTCTGTGTCTATATGACTGGATTTTATGTCGACCTACATAGATGAACTAGACTGTTCTCTCTGTAGGTCTGAAACCCTATTTTGTCTTGCTCTGGTATTGCGGAAATTATAAGGCCCCTCTTGCATGCTCAAACATAAATTCTCTACTTTTAGTGTTTTGACATTTCATCAAACACTTTCCCCTCTATTTGGCTATTCCAAATTCCCTATAAGACCTCCATAGGATGGCAAGACTTATATCTCTGATACCACTATAATGGCCCTCCTCTAATCTGCTCTCAAAAAGTCCTAATGAAAGCTCAAGGAATTTCATCAAATAATTCACATGCAAGGGATGTATGACTAATATAGTTTTTCAGTTGGCTTTAAATGACTTTTTTTTCAATTTGCATCAATGAGATTCTTATGCTAGAAGACTCCAAATGGACTACATAATGGCCCAACATGAGTGTGCTACTAATTTTGACAATATTCAGTGCATATATATGATCTAAGCATGAGAAATGAAAACCTACAACTAACTAGCATTTTTACAAATAGTTGGTATGCAAACTAAATAGCTAATAAATAATGATATTGTATTTCTTAAATGACACCAGAAACTATTATCTTATTAATTTTTAATGAAATTTTTAATACAATGCTCATGAAATATGGCCAAGACGTTTGGTATTTACATAGATTACAAAATGATAATGCTGGTATAATGCACACTTACAGCTGAAACTTATAACACCTAAAAAAGCAATACTAATAAAGGAACCTAGTTTTAGATGGCGATAATAATTTTCTTCAATGCTACCCCTTCTACTTTACTTTTCTGATTTCATTTTTCAAACTGCTTTTTCAGATCTGCTTTTTGAACTGCTTTTTCACACTGCTTTTTCAGCCTACTTTTTTAGTTCTTCTTTTTCAGACTACTACAATGTTGAATCTCAAGACCATATCTTTCAATGGTGTCAATATTTCCAGCTTGAAGGGATTTCATCGTTCAAACTATTGAGACATAATCTCTAGAAAATTTCCCAATTTCTTTTGATATTTCCAACCATGCATAAAAGAAGCTCTTCCATTTCTTTTATATTGTTCTCACCAGAGCTCCATCCTTCGTTTTCTCAATGTGGGATAAAACATAACTCTCTTTATGTAAGTTATGTCTCCAATGTGTTATAAAATGAAGGGGACTCTTTTAATTTAAATATTTTCCACAAACTATAGTCTATGCATTAATAAAGTTAAATATTTAAATTTAACTTTATAAAATAGCTTTATCAATGCATAAAAAATCTTACCAATGATAAACAAGTCTTCTTGTCAATTTTTAAAAATTACCATTGACATACCGTTGCCACTGAATGTCCACCCATGTCCAAGATGACTTACTATAAATAGTAAGTATGCCCAAAGTTGCCTCAAAACCTCTCAAAAAGACCTGCAACTGAAACTGTCTAGGCCAAATGGCCTCTAATCCCCTTTAATGTCCTAGTCATCCTATGGGACTATGGGGAAATAGGCTAACGAGAACATCATGATATGAATGCTAAAAAGGGGACATTACATGTACTCTTGTATTGAGTGCTTCTCTCCAAAATTTATTAGAAAGATCATTCTGAAACAACATCGCTCTTGTGTCTTCTGCTATAGACTTATTCCTTCTCTCAACAATCCCATTTTTCTGAGGTGTTGTAGGTGTAGATAACTACCTTTTGATTCTATTATCCTCACGAAATATGTTAAATTCTCTAGAGGTGAATTCTCCTCCTCTATCAGATCTTGAACACTTTACCTTAACACTAGATTCATTCTCATCTCTATTCTTAAATATCTTAAACTTCTTAAAAGATTAATATTTCTCTTTAAGAAATGATAACCACATCATTCTAGTGAAATCATCAACAATATCATAAAATACATTTCACTATAGAAACCTCTTGTTCTAGAAGGACCACTCAGATCTATGTAAATGATCTCTAGCTTCTTTGTACTAGTGACCTTTTTTTCTAGGAAATGATACTTTCTTCTATTTAGCCAAAATACATTCCTTATACACAACATTAGTAGGCTTTGTAATCTTAGAAAAATCTTTGACTGCAAAAGTCCTACTAACCTAAACAATATTATCAAAGTTTATGTGATAGAATATTGTTTGCCACAACCAACTATTATCCACTTTAGCTACCAAATGTTTCATTTTAGTAAGATTCAACTGAAATACATTACCTCTAGATCTAGTACCATTTCCAATCATCTTACCATCTCTGTCTTTGATAATGCAGGTTTTCTTAGTTAACTACAAAAGATAACCATTTTCCACCAACTATCCAACACTGAACAAGTTATGCTTCAATCCATCAACAAAATAGACATCATTAGTGTTAGTTTTACCATCAACAATAATGGATCCAATTCCTATTATATGACAAGATGCATTGTTATCAAGTCTAACAATACCTTCATCATGATTCTTGAACTTAGTTCAAACTTATTCATATCACTAGTCATGTGATGTGAATAACCATTGTCAATTGTCCAATCAGACTTCTTTTCCACTTGGATAACTAGAGCTCTTTCTTTTCTAATTTCTTTATCAAGATCATCTTCCTTGATAGCCACAAATCCTAATTCACCATCACTTTCTCTTCTAGGATTAAATTTCCCCTTATACTTTTTCTCTCTTTTAGGACATTTAGATGCATAATGACCAAATTTATTACCAGTCCAACATCTAAATATTTTCTCACCATCTTTTTCCCTTCTCACTAGAAGGGATATTCCTTCCTCAATCTTCTTGTCTTCATCAGATCTGTTCCTGCCAGCAAAATCTCCACAAGTACTTTCATTCCTTGTCAAATTAGGTCAAATCTTAATGGCACTAAAAGCTGTTTCGACTCTTGCAAGTTCTCTAGACTATCTCTTATTTCCTTTTGCTGATTCTAATCTTCCAAGCATTGTTTCCTTAGTGAAATCCTTAGTGCATGATATTAGCAAGTAAATCATCTGAGCTATTGGCTTAAATGGTGGCATAAATTTTTTTAAGATTGTCCATATGACTTCATCATCTTCCTTGGTTCCACCATTTTTCATTTTTTGTGAATATTATTTCTTACAAATTCATCTTCCATCATTCTAGCATCTAGAAATGCATATATCCAATTCTATAATCTCATTCTCTTTACATGATCATCACCTTCAAAAGTAGTTTCTAATGCTTTCAAAATTTCATAAGATGTTTCAAGTGACTTTACATGACTTTACTCATTCTCTAGAAGAGATATTCATAGAGCTTCTCTTCCTCTCATGTTACATATGAATAGATCTCTCTCTTCTTTACTACAACCTTTTATCTTTACTTCTTCAACAATTTTCTTCTTTCTCTTTGTCAAGATCCAATATCCCAAACCCATGCACAATAGATGAGTCTTCATCTTCTCCTTCCAAATAACATAGTTGGCCCCATTGAATCTAGTACTATCCTTTCTAAAAGGATTCTTCATCGATCTCTTCAACCTGTTAAGCTTATCCTTTAACAACATGATGCTTTGATACCAATTATTAGAATATATAGTCCACTGATATAACTAAGAGCGGGGGGATGAATCAATTATCCAACTAATATCACAATTATCAACCCTAATTTTTTTTAACTATGCGAGTAATATAAACTAAATATTCAACAAGATACTCATACACAATAACACCAAATATGTTAACTACGGAAACGCTTGATCAGACGAAAAACCCCAGTGGGGATGGTACCCACAAGATGATGTACTAATATAAATATTTCTTTTTGGAGGATGGACCCTATTACAATTTTTTTACAACATTTAGTACATTTGATTCCCTATTAGGACAGTTTGAATCCCTGTTAGGGTATTCCAACCCTGTTAGGAGTTGTGGAAGACAATTGGATCCATTACCCAAACAATTTCAAGGGCAAGACCAGTGAACCTATTGTCCAAATGATCTCTATATTATTCCTTGATGAATAATAGAATGGTACTATATTGCTCCTTCTTCTTTCTTTGTCCTATCAACTAGACCTGTGCTTCTTTTGACCTTATAACTAGATCACATATCTTGCATCCAATAATCCCTTGGATCACTTACATGCATGTGTAAGCACTCTACTTCTTTTGGCACTTCACACTTCAACATTGATCACAATACTTCAACACACTATATAATCAAGGAAAAAATCTTTCCTTTATACCATATCTTCATAATAATTCCTTGAGTCGGCCTTGATTCTTTTTCAATTAACTATAATAAGATAATTAATTAATTACAATTATAGTGGCATTGTCAGCTCATAGTCTATACAAAACTTCACACGTGTGATACTAGGGCTTGCACACTCATTGACATCATCTTCTGACTATCCTCTATCATTTCCTAACTATGCATCTCTTCATTACATCTCAGATGTATGATATCCAAAAAACATCAGGAACTACTTTCCCAATACTCTATCTCTGAACTACTCTCTTAAAATTAGGTACAACTTCTGTATGTCTTCGACTTAGATACTACGCAACGACATCATCAGGATACTATGTCAAACATGTATGTAACTACACATCACCAAAAAATCAAACCATTATCCATACCATCAATATCTCTATCTACTACTCAGCCAGTCTCTACAAAAATCATGATATGTTGACATCAATAACAAACATAGTCATGAATGAAACATTTCAATACTCTCCAATGCTCATGATACTCCCCAAAGTACTATCATTAGCATTCATGCTAACATCATTGTCTAGGACAATAGTTTAATAAAGCTTTATGTTTTATACCAATTTATGGATCATGAACCAAAATATGTATGTGTTGTTACTACAATTTTTGAGACCTTACTTATATGTTCCACCTGACAAGGGTACCAATATAGCACCTACAAGTATGTGATTTCAATTTTCAATTATCAAAAAGGACATTATTTTCTTCATGATTACTATTGACATTTTTATATTACTATTGTCATCTTTTTGCAATCTATATTTTAAAAAGACAATACATTATATATATATATATAAAATTTTTTGAGGTCTTGATGAAGTACGTACACCTCCTTCCACAAGGCCAACCAGCTTTCTGAGATTGCCAACTATAGGATCCACAACAAGGAGCATGCAAAAATCTACACCTGTTGCAAGTAGAGAAGGTAAATCATGGTTTTGCTACATTTTTTTATGTGCTAAATATGATTTGATTTGTATTTTCTTGCTCATTTGATTATAGTATGACATTGATTAACTTTTTACAGTGAAAGGTACACCTTCTCATGATGATAGATACCACTATTGGTTATAATTTGCAAGCCTTTCATGGTGCATCTCGTGTTACTTCTATTAGACTATTGGACACATTATTGTTGATGGCCAAGAAAGATATAATTCCCTTAATTTGTCTAAGCTTCTAAGTACTTAAATTTTTCAATTATTTAGAGTGTAATTTTTGTTTATTTATTCATAACAAAATTTTGACTAATAATCTTGTGATTATTTTGTAGAAAATGATCTTTTTATGTAACTTTTTATAATTCTACAGTGGAGATATTTGTGCCCACATTACGTAAAAGGTACATAGATTCATATAGTTGGTTACTACATTTTTCTGTTCATCCATTTTTTGTAATACATTCAAGGCACATAGCTTGAATTTATTTTTTTATCTAACAATTTTTTTTGTTAAAAGGTGGAATGAGCAAGGCTCTAAATTAAAATATCAGCTCATAAAATCTATAGAGGAGGTCTTTGGTCAAAATATTTTGAGAAAAGTCCAAATTCTTAAAAATTCTTGCAAACATCTAAAGACTATGAGAGACCTAAGAAGGGCTCTAAAGATCAACCCAAAGTACAAGCATCCTCCTATGGTTTTAGATCTAGAGTGGAATGAAATAATTGAAGATGCAAAGGAGATAAGACTAAGAGATAAATAAATTAACCCACTACCTGAAAAAAATAAGTATGTGGTAGTATTAATGTAATATTGTAAAAATTAGTGATCTTTATATTTATATAATCTAACATATTTCTAACATATTTCAAAGATTACATATATAGGTTGTAGGATATATGAAATGCTACACAAGCTAGGAAAGAGAAGGCTAGTCAACACCATCTTGGCTTTGGTGGATATATATAAAAACTCACCCACATCTTAAAAGTAGAAATAAATGAAATTTATTTTAAATTTTTTTATATAAAATTACAAATAAGAAATACATTCAATATCTAAAAAATTATGGAAAAAAATATAGGGCATTGAATTCATTCTAGCACCCATAGAAGAGGAAAACAAATTGGCTTAAAGCAATGCTATAAAGTAGTGGTTGCCCACCACTGAACATATTCTAGTGGTCAAATATATGTAGAAGATTTTGGTGCACTGGTTCATACATAGGTAAATAGGCCTAATTAATAATCATAAAATTTGAGAACTTCATGAGAAATAAACTATTTGATATTAATTTCTAACAATGGTAACAATGCACATGACATTTTGTTGCAGCCTTATACTCCTAGCATAGATCCTACACATGACAAACGCCTTGATGTGTATCAAAATGATATAGGTACATATTCATTTTTTATTGAAATTTAATTATGTAATTATTAATAAAATTTAACAACTTAAATTACAATTGGTGTAACCTTTATGTGATAACTTTTGAGTATGCAGAAGGTCATGGTGATGGGATCGAGCATGATGTTAGTGTTGAGCATGTTGGGGTTTGAACTAAGAAAAATGTGATAGTAGATGATGTGGCACTATTGAGTAAATAAAAATTCCTATTATGATTTTTATATTAATGAAATACTTATAACATTTTTTAAAAATGTTTAGAATTAAACCCATTTATTTCTTATTGTAGGGGCACATAATCCTTGTCTTCAAAAAAAGAAGAGGAAGCATTAGTCATAAGATCAAAACCACAAGAGCTATAGGCAAATTCTTAAGATAGTCATGATGTGCCTATTAGCCTTTATCTTTGACAAATGAAGAAATGAATGTTAAAAACCTTGTTTGATGATGAATATGTTGATGATTTTTTTATAAATGTTTCTTATTAATAAATTATGTCATGTTCTTGAATATTGTGATGTGATTATAATGATTGACATGTTCAAAAATTATTGATGATTTTTTATATTTATTAATGAATTATATGTCATGTTAATGAATGTTATGTGAATATAATGATTGATGTGTTCACAAATTATATATAAATTTTTATACATATTAATTAATTGTATATCAAGTTAATGAATGTTATGTGATTATAATGATTCAATGATATACTTCTTAAATGAATGAATGAAATATTTACATAGTTTTTTATGGGGAATTTACAATGATTGTAGGGGTTCGGGGAGAGGCCAAATGAGCTTCCACCTTCATGTGGTAGGCCTTGTTAAGTAGAGAATGTGAAAGGATTCTCAAAACCAAGTGAATCTCAAACTAAACCTATCAAAACTAAACACTAATATTGTTAGCATGAATGTTGGTAATACTACTTTGAGGGAGTATAATAAACATTGGAGAGTATTAAAATGTTGGATTCATGACCATGGTTGTCATTGATCTCAACATAGTAGTAAGTTTGTAAAGACTAATAGAGTAGCAGATAGAGATCTTAGTTTTACAAATAAGGTTTTGATTTTCTGGTGATGCATGGTTAAGGATATGTTCTGCACTGTGTCTTGATGACATGGTTAAGTGCATGTGAAATAAGGTGAAGATGTACAAAAGTTTCACTTGAATTAAAGATAATATATTATAGAGATACAGTAACTGATAAGAATTTTCTTATGTCTTCATTATGTCTTTTAATATAGATATAATCTAGAGATGTGTGGTCAGCCAGTGATAGAAGATATTCTAATTGTGATGTCATTGAATGCACAAGCCCTAGTGTCACATGAGTGAGAAGTTGTATAGACTGTCAGCTAACAGTGCTATTGTAATAATTAATAAATTAATTATCTTATTATAATTAATTAGGAAAGCCTCAATACAAAATCAATGAATTACTTTGAAGATATGGTATAAAGGAAAGATGTTTTCATTGTTTGCAAAAATGTATCAATATTTGACCAAACTTATCAAGTTCAAAAAGGAGAAGAGTCTTTGGTGAATGTGAGTAAGCAATCCAAGGGATTATTGGATGTGAGATTTTTGATTTGGTTACAAAATTAGAAGGAGTAGAGGTCTAGTTGATAGGACAAACATAGAGGAAGGAAGTAAAATTCATTTCTATTATTTTGCAAGAAATAATACATAGATCATTTGGATAGTGGGTTCATTGGTCTTGCCCTGAAGCTATTTTGACAGTGAATCCATCTATCTTTGACAACTCTTAATAGGGTTAGGACAAATCCTAATAGGATTGGAATGTCCTACAGACAAGAATGTTATTAAAACTAAATGGGTATTCAGAAACAAGATGAATGACCAAGGTGAAGTTGCAAGAAACAAGTCCAAACTTTTACGAAAAGGATATTCACACCAAGAAGGAATAGACTGTGATGAGACATATGCCCCTATAGAAAGAACAAAAGTAGTTAGAATGTTTTTTTCTTATACAAAAATAAATAAATTCAAGGTATATCTGATGGATGTTAAATCAACCTTCTTGAATGGAGAACTTAAAGGAGAAGTCTACATTGAGCAGTCTAAAGTATACCCTTTGACAGAAGAAAAGGATATGGTATGCAGACTAAAGAAAGCTCTATATGGTCTAAAAATTGCACATAAAACATGGTATGAAAAGTTGGATAAGCATTTGAAAAAACTTGGATTTGATAAAGGTACAACAGATAGTAACTTATATTTGAAAGAAATGTCTAACTATGGGATATGGTATGATAGAAAAAGTGATTTCACTCTATGTGCCTATACTAATGTAGATTTGGTAGGCAGTATGGATGATAGAAAAGGAATCAATGGTGGAGCATTCTTTCTTGGAGGAATATTGGTTTCTTGGCTAGGAAAGAAAAATGATTGTATTTTCAAGAGTATAATTGAGGCAAAGTATGTAGTAATAGAAAATAAGTTTAATCAAGTTATGTGGATCAAGAAAATGTTGAAAGAAATTGGGATTGAATTTGTAAATCTTCTTATCATATATTGTGATAACACAAGTACAACACGTATGTCTAAGTATAATGTATTGCATTCTAAGACTAATCAAATATCCATTAAGTATAACATTTTGAGAGAAAAGGCAGTAGAAAAGGACACCAGATTAGAGTATGTGAGTACTGAAGATCAGATTGGGAATATCTTTACAAAGCCTTTTCCTAAGGATAAATTTGATTATTTGAGAGGCATGCTTGTGGTTATGCCCTTGTCTACTTTAGAGTATATGATGCAAATATTGTGTCAATCTATTGGTACAAAGCACTATTGTTAGAACTTTTCTAAATGTTGATGCTTCCTCTATGGGGGAGTATCTGTGATGGAAAGAGTCATTCAGAACTCGTGGTATTTGGTCTTGAATAGTGTCTTTGGACAATTAAGCTAATTGAAGACCTAGAGTAGTAAATTAACATAATGAGGCTTTTATCATTGATGTAAATGGAGGAGAAGTACGCATGTAAAACATCTCCTAACTTTGTATTGGGGAGAACTGTGCATGGAAATCTCTACTTTAGAAGGGAAATTTAGAAAGATTCATGTGATTAAGAAGAAGGAAAATATCTAAGAGGGAGATATGCAGCATGAAGAGTTCTAAGGTACGGAGAGTTTTTTATTGTGAATAATTGTTTTCAACCTAAGAAAATATGGGAACAACGATAGCAATAGTAGAGTACTAGTTGGTATTCTTGGAACCTATATATGTTTCATCTATGTTGCCATAAATGCCAAAGGGGGAGATTTTAGCATTGATGTTAATGATACTACTTTGGCATAGTATCCTAAGCATTAGAGAGTATTGACATGTTGCATTCATGACCATATTTTCCATTGATGTCAACATAGTAGTAAGTCTATAAAGACTGACATAGTAGCAAACATAAATCTTAGTTGTAAGGACAAGGTATTGATTGTTTCATGATGTACAATCAAGAATATGTTCTAAATTGTGTCCTAATGATGTGGTTAAGTGTGCATGATTTAATTCAAAGAGTTACGGAAGCTACACATAATTTACAGAGAGTAGTACAGAAATAGTATAATTGATAAGTAGTTTTTGATGTTTACATTATATCTTTTAGTAGAGACATAATATTGATATGCATGGTTAGTTAGTGATAGAAGATAGTCTAATCATGATGTTAGCTAATGCCTAAGCCCTAGTGTCACACGTTTGAGAAGTTGTATAGACTGTGAGCCAACAATGCTATTGTAATTATGAATTAATTAATTATCTTATTATAGTTAATTGAAAAAGCCTCAAGGCCAACTAAAGGAATTATTTTGAAGATATGGTATAAAAGAAAGATTTTTTCCTTGTTTATAAAAGGGTATTAAGATTTGAGCAAGTTTCAAGTGTGAAAAGGAACATAGTGTTTGCTGAATGTGAGTTAGCAATCCAAGGCATTATTGGATGTGAGATTTATGATTTGATTACAACATAAGAAGGAGGAAAGACCCAATTGACATGATAGAGAAAGAAAAAGGAAGTACAACTCATTTCTATTATTTTGTGAGAAATAATATAGAGATCATTTGGATAGTGGGTTCATTGGTCTTGCCCTGAAGCTATTTGGAAAGTGGTTCCATATGTCTTCCACAACTCTTAATAGGGTTGGAATATTCTAACATGGATTCAAAGTCTCCTAATAGGGATTGAAATGTACCAAATGTATTTATAGACTCTTAATAGGGTCCATCATCTAACAAGGAACTCCTATATTAGTACATCATCTTGTGGGTACCATCCCCACTGGGGTTTTCCCTCTAATCAAGGGTTTCCCTAGTTAACATATCTAGGGTTATGGTGCATGAATATTCTGATTATATTGTTCATATGGTTAAGATATATTAAGGTTTATAAATGTGATATTATTTGGATAACTAATTCACCTCCCCCCCTTCTTAATTATATTGGTGGACTATATATTCTAACAATATAGTCCCATAAATTCTTTCCAAATGCCTTACCAACTTGACACTCGAACAAACCTTAACTAAATCATCATTACACCTTCTAAATAGGATCATAAGGATCAAAATCATTTTCTAATTACAAAGGATTTATGAACAAACTCCTAATGGAAGCTTGACCATTTCCATCACACAAACCCAAAGAGATATTTTGATCACTAATTCACCATGCCCTCCCTAAATGCAATCAGAATACCCAATCCCATAGTCATTTAAACTCACTTCACTTCCACTCATGAAGCACCCAATGGAATTATATCCTTCAAATGAACTATCAAGTCCTATCCCATTTACTGATCACATTAACAATAAGGCCTATCAGGCAGTTCGTGACAATGTTACTCTACCCACCTAATTCTCAACCCTTGAATCAACTTGAAAACTTTCAATATGTATTCATATTTTCTCCCTGCACCATTTCAAACATGATAGACGAATGCACACACTTTGTTAGAACCAAAGGCTCTTTCTTTTCACAATTTGAATTGAATTTCACAAGTTGTGACTATGGAATAACAATGACACATGAAAGGATCCAAACCTTCCCAATGCACACTTCAAACCAAATAAATAACCTCACTGCACTTCAAGGTCAATCACAATATCTTATTCCCAATCATACCGATATGACCTTTAATGAATCAATATATTAATATTGTTGGAAACGATTGAAATAATTATAAGAAAAGTTGAGGGAGATTGTTGGAATAAAATATGGAACTAGTAAAGAATGTCCTCAATCATTGTTTTGTCATTGATGTCAACCTTGCTACTTGCAGGGATGACAATTGCTTTAGTGATCCAAATACTATCAATTAGTTGATTGTCAAGGTGGAGGCAATTAATAAGATGTAACTAAAATACCTAGAGAAAGGTTGAAGTTATGATGTTGGAATGAAGTACAAGGATCAACTAAGCCATTGATGAAAGAATGTATTTGATGACATACTACAAAGATTGGGCACACTAAAACATATCAAAGATTTAAGGTTTTAACTAAGTATTTTGTAAAGCTCAAACTATGTTCATTAGAGAGAACAAGCCGGGCAAGCTAGTAAGAGTCGAGCCAATTCTAGTTAATGCCAAGTAAACTTTAGATGTCGAGTGGTGCTGAGTAAGTTCAAGTGTCGAGTAAGTTCAAGTGCCGAGTAAGTTCAAGTGTCGAGTAAGTTCAAGTGCCGAGTAAGTTCAAGTGCCAAGAAAGTTCAAGTGCCAAGCTGGTATAGGTGCCGAGTAACACAGAGGTGCTGAGCACCAGTAACTCAATAATGCCGAGTTGCTGCATTATTTAGAAAATCAAATTCGCTAGATCTAAGCCAACAAGGTTGTTATCTAGAAATTTGTGAATTAAAAGGAAGATAAGAATGATGAGTTGGTGGCACAGAACACCATGTAGAACGTTTTTAAGATACAACTGACAAAGTTTCAAGAAGAAAACAAGATATGGGGTAGATACATTGTATCCTACCTAATCAATTTTGAAACCCTAAAATTGAAGAGGGAGAATTGAGCGGTAAAGGAAAATCAGACTTCTATATAAGAAGACATAAGTTAATAAGAAAAAAAAAAAAGAGCGAGAGGAGATAGAAGAAAAGAGAGACAGTGGTCAAGCATAATTTGTATAGATGACCACAAAGATTATTGCATTGGCAGAATGAGTTAGAGGACTCAAGAAGACAAAGCTTTAGAGGAAGACAAGCAGTCAGAGCTAAAGAGATTAACGCCAACAATAAGGATTGAACTGAAAGTGTGATCTGAAATTTGCAAAGTATGTTGTAAGTTATATCAGATCAAAAGAACATTATTGTTACTTTCTAGCAATTGTAACTGTAAGTCTAAATCCTTTGGACTTAGGTTGGTTTAACAGCCATTAGAAAAATCCTTTAACAGGGTGACATTCCAAGTGAATGTTCTAAAAACCTTTAACTAGGCCCATTCCTAACAGTTTGGTGAAATCCTCTAACAAGGTCACATTTAATAGTGTGTTGTAAGCCTTTAACAGGGCATCACTTCAGAAGAGTGAGAACCAAGTAGCATGTTACTAGTGGTTTTTCCCAAATTGGGTTTCCACGTAAATCATTGTGTCATGTGTTGATCCTGAATGTTTTATCTTTGCATGTTGGTTTACTGTAAGTTCCTTATATGATTGATTTATGTTTGAAAATATGAAAAGGGTATGGATTCATTAAAAGTAGTAAAAAGGTATTAATAGGACATTTGGACCTTGAATAACTGATTCAGCCCCCCTCTTCGTTATTCTAAAGAATTCTAGCAATTGGTATCAGAGCCTGACTGCTGATTCAGTTTAAAGGGACTACTAGCAGAAAATATCAAAATGCCAAAAAGAGAAGTTCCCAAGCTCAACAAAGAAAACTTTTTTGCATGGAAAAGTTTGATGAAGCTACATCTTGGATCCATAGGAGATTATACCCAAAATTCAATTATCACTAAACATGTAGATCCAACAGGTGCTCCTACTACAGAAGACATGAAAAACAAACAAGAACACAATCAGACAATGCTAGAAATTGCATCTGCACTCAACTATGCTGAATTTGATGATATCAAAGGATGCAACACTGCATTCAAAATGTGGAAAGCACTATCAAACATCTATGGAGGAGATCAGAATGTAAAAAGAGAAAAAAGAGAAAGTCTCAGAGGAAAGTTTGATGACATGAAAATGGAGGAAAATGAGAATGCTGCTCAGTATGGTGCAAGAATAAAGGGAGTGGTAAGTGAAATAAGATGCTTGAATGGTAAACTGGATGAGGATACTATTAATAGTAAGTTTTTAAGAACCTTGCTCCCTATCTATGCTATTAGAGTATCAGCAATACAAGAACTAAGATGCATACCAGGAAATAATCTAAGCTTTGAAGGTATAATAGTTAGACTCATAGCATTTGAGTTATCTAACTTTGACAACTACAAACCTAAAAATGTTGAATCTTCTTTTAAGGAAAAGTTATCACTGAAAGATGCCGAACAGGTAAAATCAAAGAAAGGAAGAAAAATGAAGCATGTATCTAGTGACAGTAGCACTAATGAGGAAGATGTGGAACAATTGGAAGCATTGCTCGCTAGAAGATTTCACAGGGGCAAAAGAAAATTCAAAGGTAAGATGCCTATCATCTGTTTCAATTGCAATGAAGTAGGTCATATTGTTGAAAGATGTCCACAGAAAAAGGATTCCAAGGAAAGAAATAAATACAAGAATAGAAGAGATGATGACAAAAGAGTTTACAAAGAAAAAGGTAAGAAGTGTTATATTGTTGAAGAAAATTCAGATGACAATGATGATGAAGTTGTTTATGTAGCCATGAAGGACCAATCTGATGAAGAAGGAGCCATAGCACTGGTGACATGTATAAACAATAATGATAGATGGATCATAGACAGTGGATGCTCACATCACATGATAGGAGACAAAAGTAAGTTTGTCAACTTTACTCAGTATGATGGAAATAGTGTTAGATTTGGTAATGATGCTCCATGTCAAATCAAAGGAAAAGGTTCCATTAAGCTCACAGAACAGATTTCATGTGATAATGCATACTATGTTGAAGGATTAAACTACAATTTACTGAGTGTCTCACAGATAGGCAATATAGGTTGCAAAGTGGAATTTGGAAACAAAACTGCAAAAATCTATGATACTGATGTTAAACTAATAGGAAAAGGAGATCAAACAAAGAGTAATTTTTTTTACCTTGATATGGATGATGCTTCTTGTCTATTTGCAAAATTTGATGATGAATGATTATGGCATAGAAGATTATGTCATGTCAATTTTGATGATCTAGTGAACATCAGTAAAATGAAGAAAGTAAGAGGTCTACCAAAACTGAAAAAGCCTGATAATATCATGTGCAAACAATGTCAACTAGGAAAGATGACAAAATCAAGTTTCAAAAGCAAGAACTATACATCCAAAGAGATACTTGAGTTAGTTCACACTGAATTATGTGGCCCAATGGAAATACAAAGCTATAGAGGAGATAAATACATAATGCTATTTGTTGATGACTATTCCAGGATGATGACTGTCATGTTCTTAAAACAAAAATCTGATGCTTTTCAAATGTTTAAATGGTATGTGGCCAAAGTTGAAAAGGAAACTGGAAAAAGCCTGAAATGCCTAAGATCAGATAGAGGTGGTGAATTTACATCAAATGAATTCGAGATATTCTATAATGAAAATGGAATCAAAAGACAAACGTCAGCTCCTAGAACTCCCCCACAGAATGGAATTGCTGGGAGAAGAAACAGATCTGCGATTGATAGTGCCAGAACATTAATGATGAAAAAGAATGTTGCTCTAAAATACTGGAGAGAAGCTGTAAGTGTAGCTGTCCATACACTGAACTGAGTATAAGTCAAGAAAGGTACAAATACAACACCTTTTGAATTATGGTATGGTTACTCACCCAATGTAAAACATTTTAGAGTATTTGGTTGCAAATGTTTTATCCTGAAGGATACTAAAAATGGAAAATTTGATGCAAAAAGTGATGAAGTTATATTTCTTGGTTACTCCACTAGAAGTAAGGCATATAAGTGTTTGAATGTTAACACTAACAAAATTGTGGAAAGTGCAAATGTAAATTTTGATGAGCACACAAAAGTCCAAGTTGAAGAACCAAACAAAATGGAAGAATACAGAACCTTTGTATATTCTTATGAAGGAATGACTGCTGATGAGGATGATGACAATCAAATTGAAAATCAACAACAAGTGTCAGTTTCAGCCAATTCACAACTAGTGAATTCTGAGTTGCATTCAGAAGCCGAGTTACAAAATGAAGAAAATGCACAATTTGATTCTGAAGACAGTACACATAATGAAGAATAACCTGACAATGAAGTGCATAGTGATCCTGAATCCAAAAGATCAAACTTGGAAACAAGGAAAAAGCCAAGATTATCCAAATATGTAAAAAGACATCACCCTGTTGAACAGATAATTGGTGACAAAGATGCCAGACCAATCACAAGGAATAGACTAAGATATGAATCATGTTTGATCAGAAAATTTGAACCCAAGATAGTATATGGTGCATTACAGGATGATGACTGGTATAAAGCTATGGAAGAAGAAATTAACCAAATAAGGAGAAACAAAACTTGGAGTTTGGTTCCCAGACCAACTGACAAGAATGTAATTGGTACCAAATGGGTATTCAAAAAAAAACTAGATGAGAATGGTGAGATTACCAAAAATAAAGCCAGATTAGTATGCAAGGGTTATGCTCAAGAAGAAGGAATAGATTATGGAGAAACATTCACTCCTGTTGCTAGAATGGAAGGAGTAAGAAATTTACTTGCATATGTTGCCTACAAAGATTTCAAAGTCTATCAGATGGATGTAAAATCTTCCTTCTTAAATGGTATACTAGAAGAAGAAGTCTACATTGAACAACCAGAAGGATTTGTTGATGAGAACAACAGGGATATGGTGTGTAAGCTACATAAAGAACTCTATGGTTTGAAACAAGCACCTAGAGCATGGTATGAGAGACTTCACAAGTATCTAGTGCAAATTGGATTTGAAAGAACTGATGATAACAACAACATGTACATCAAAGCTAAAGAAGGTAAAGACATTATTGTATCTAAAATTTTTGTGGATGACATAGTATTGCATGGTAAGGAAGTACTTTGTAAAGGCTTTGCTGACAGAATGAAACATGAATTTGAAATGTCTATGTTTGGAGAAATCAAATTTTTTGTTGGATTGCAAGTACACCAACTTAAACATGGAATATTTGTTACACAATCAAAGTACATCAAAGAAATTCTTAAAACATTTGGATTGGAGGAATCCAAACCAGTAAGCACACCAATGGCCATAGGAAATAAGCTGTCCAAAAATGATGAGTCAACTGAAGTCAATCAAACAATGTACAGATCCATGATTGGAAAACTACAATATGTTGTGCATAGTAGACTAGACATAGCATTAGCAGTTAGAATAGTGGCTAGGTTTTCTACTAATCCTAAAGAAAATCATCTCATAGTAGTAAAAAGATTAATGAGATATCTCAAAGGGACTAATGATTTTGGTCTATACTACAAAAAGAATGGAAAATTTGAACTCATTGCATATACAGATGCAGACCGGGGAGGAAACATTGATGATAAAAAAAGCACAAGTGGAGGTGCATTATTTCTAGGCAAAAGGTTGGTTACCTGGACTAGCAAGAAACAAACATGTATATCCCAATCCACTGTAGAATCAGAATATGTGGTAGCTGCAGTCAATTGTACAAACATTGTATGGCTCACACATCTATTGAATGGAATGAAAGAAGAAGTAACAAAACCGGTGATATTGTATTGTGATAATACAAGTGCTATAAACATATCCAAAAATCCAGTGATGCATGCAAAAACCAAGCATATCGCAATCAAGTATCATTATGTCAGAGAATTGGTAGAAGACAAACAAGTGAAGTTGGAATACATTTACACAAAGGAACAAATTGTAGATATCTTCACCAAACCATTGCCCAAGGATGCCTATGAATATCTTAGAGGCAAATTAGGGGTCATACCCCTAACCCAAGCAGTTTAAGGCAACAAGGAAGCTGCCTTGCATCAACATGAATAAATCATTGAAATATTAATAGGTTAATGCAAAGGATGACAGCAGGTACAGAAACTCCAAATCAGTCACAAGCATGGTGACAGAGGGAGAAAAACAACAAGAAGTAAAAGCTTATATTTTGCATGATAAAATGCTACATCTTTGGCATTTATGTCAAAGAGGGAGAAATATGCAGGGAAACTAATCAATGCAAAGAAAGAGGGAGATATATATATATATATATATATATATATATATATATATATATATATATATATATATATATATATATATATATATATATATGAAAGAGGGGGATATATGAGATCGGTAGTGAAATACAGCAAGACATCGTATACAATCTTGGTGGTAACTAAATTGTATACAATCTTGGTGGTAACTGAATTGATTACTTGATCAGTTTGGTTTGCCATCAATGCCAAAGAGGGATATTGTTGGAAATGATTGAAATAATTATAACAAAAGTTGAGGGAGATTGTTGGAATAAAATATGAAACTAGTAAAGAATGTCCTCAATCATTTGTTTGTCATTGATGTCAAACTTGCTACTTGCAGGGATGACAATTGCTTTAGTGATCCAAATACTATCAATTAGTTGATTGTCAAGGTGGAGGCAATTAATAAGATGTAACTAAAATACCTAGAGAAAGGTTGAAGTTATGATGTTGGAATGAAGTACAAGGATCAGCTAAGCCATTGATGAAAGAATATATTTGATGACATACTACAAAGAATGGGAACATTGAAACATATCAAAGATTTAAGGTTTTAACTAAGTATTTTGTAAAGCTCAAACTAAGTTCATTAGAGAGAAGGAGTCGGGCAAGCTAGTAAGAGCCGAGCAAGTTCTAGTTAATGCCGCGTAAACTTTAGATGTCGAGTGGTGCCGAGTAAGTTCAAGTGCTGAGTAAGTTCTAGTGCCGAGTAAGTTCAAGTGTTGAGTAAGTTCAAGTGCCAAGCAAGTTCAAGTGTCGAGCTGGTATAGGTGCTGAATAACATAGAGGTGTCGAGCACCAATAACTCAATAATGCCGAGTTGCTGCATTATCTAGGAAATCGAAGATTCGCCAGATCTAAGCCGACAAGGTTGTTATCTAGAAATCTATGAATTAAAAGGAAGATAAGAATGATGATTTGGTGGCATAGAACACCATGTGGATCATTTTTAAGATACAACTGGCAAAGTTTCAAGAAGAAAAC
Source organism: Cupressus sempervirens (assembly GCA_028749045.1). Taxonomy (NCBI): domain Eukaryota; kingdom Viridiplantae; phylum Streptophyta; class Pinopsida; order Cupressales; family Cupressaceae; genus Cupressus; species Cupressus sempervirens. The sequence goes on along the minus strand of CM053793.1, from coordinate 130,641,716 downwards.
AAGATATGGGGTAGATACATTGTATCCTACCTAATCAATTTTGAAACCCTAAAATTGAAGAGGGAGAATTGAGCGGTAAAGGCAAATCAGACTTCTATATAAGAAGACATAAGTTAATAAGAGAAAAAAAAAGAGCGAGAGGGGGTAGAAGAAAAGAGAGATAGTGGTCAAGCATAATTTGTATAGACGACCACAAAGATGATTGCATTGGAAGAATGAGTTAGATGACTCAAGGAGATGAAGCTTGAGAGGAAGACAAGCAATCAGAGCTAAAGAGATTAACGCCAAGCATAAGGATTGAATTGAAAGTGTGATCTGAAATCTGAAAAGTATGTTGTAAGTTATATTAGATCAAAAGACCATTATTGTTACTTTCTAGCAATTGTAACTGTAAGTCTAAATCCTATGGACTTAGGTTGGTTTAACAGCCATTAGAAAAATCCTTTAACAGGGTGACATTCCAAGTGAATGTTCTAAAAACCTTTAACTAGGCTCATTCCTAACAGTTTGGTAAAATCCTCTAATAAGGTCACATTTAACAGTGCGTTGTAAGCCTTTAACATGGCATCACTTCAGAAGAGTGAGAATCAAGTAGCATGTTACTAGTGGTTTTTCCCAAATTGGGTTTCCACGTAAATCATTGTGTCATGTGTTGATCTTGAATGTTTAATTTTTGCATGTTGATTTACTGTAACTTGCTTATATGATTGATTTAAGTTTGAACAGATGAAAAGGGTATGGATTCATTAAAAGTAGTAAAAAGGTATTAATAGAGCATTTGGACCTTGAATAACTGATTCACCCCCCTTCTCAATTATTCTAAAGAATTCTAACAAATATGACTCTCACTATCATGTTCAAAGTAGTATGATAATGTCTTTTCTACACAAGGAATCAAAACAACTTAAAAGTCATTTCCATCCAATGTGAAGGTTCATCTCATTAAACTTCATGGAATAATAGGAGTTGTTGGAAATATAAGAGGAGCAATTGAGAGGGGAGGGGTGAATCAGTTACTACAAAATAAATGCCAGATCCCTTAGATGTTAGTACACACTAAATTATGAAAACTAAAATGCTAACACTTGACATACACAGAATTAATGTTGTAATTTCGTAAATATAGAATTTACTCTGTAAATGAATTAGCTCTATAGAACTTAGTGATTATTATTACTTTATCTTAATTGCAAGAATAAAATAAAATAGTATGAACACACTTGATGCCAAGATTTAACATGGAAACTCAATTTGGGAAAAACCATCAATTGTAACTAGTTACTAATTTTCACTCTTCTAAAGTGAGGCCCATTTGGAGCCAACCTTATTAAAGGATTTAATCACCCTATTAGAATTGGCCTTGTTAGATGTCTTTAGACAACTCAATAGAATTTCTACCTTGTTAGAGGATTTACAAATAGCTATTGAGCAAAGTCTGATAAGAATTTAGCTCACTGCTACAATGGCTACAGAGTAACAATGAGATGATCTAATTTGCATGCAACTGAATTGCTAATTATAGATCTTTGTTCTAGCTTGTACTTGATCCATCCTAATTGAATAGAGCTTTTCTACTCCACAAGGATATTTTTCTTATCCTTCAAATTCACTTCCTCTTCTCATCATTAAATATTCAATAATATCTTCATACATTCACACTTTGAAATCACAACTTGACCTTACACTTATATCTTTCACATTATCAAGTTGGCTCAAATACAATTTAGAATAATTTATATTCATCACCTTAGTCAGCTAGAACCAATAGATAAATCAATTATGCTTAATATCTTGGTATTAACTAACTTAGCAATGATTTTCTATGTTAACCAATAGAAGCTTGGCTAACATTACAAACTTGCAAAAATCCTTTGGCAATCGAGTGAGCTTGGTTAGCATTGGTTCCATCCAACTTTCCTTCATTAACCGAGTGATCTTGGTTAACACTCATCTTCTACAGTCTTTTCTTCGACACTCGAGTCAACTTAGTAGATACTACCTTCTAAACTAGGCAAACTCAAGAACGCTCGATAGAAATAGAAAATTATCTTCACTACCTGGGTGAGCTCGGCATATACTGACTGATAATAATATGACATTTGTATAACATCAAATACAACACACAATTAATCAATTGTATCCAACAATCTCCCTCTTTGGCATTGATGGCGATACAACATGTCATAGCATAACAAAATTTTGAATTTATTCTTGAGAACTCCCTCTGACTAAATGAGCTCTTTTTGTCTTCAATTTCTCACTTTTTCAGAAAACTTATGTTTGCTACCAGGTTCATTCTCCTTCTTTGATATTTCTTTGTAAAGTTTCTATGATAGCAAATGTCTCCCTCTTACAGTAAACTTCTCTCTCTTTGTAATAATAAAGGAAATTTCTATGAGATATGACAATAAAAATCTCCCTCTTTGACAACACATGCCAAAGACAATAATTCTAATAATATCAATGTACCTTAAGTAATAATTAATTTGCAATAGGCCCTTGTCAATACTACATCAACTAATTGATCTTCAAGTTTCTCTAGTTGATGCATCACTAAACTTTATTTAGTGAGCTTCAGATAGGGGAATGACCCCTAGCTTACCTCTTAGATATAGAAATGCATCCTTAGGTAATGGCTTGGTGAATATGTTTGCAATTTTCTCTTTTGTGCTTACATATTCCAATCCGACTTCTTTATCCTATAACAATTCTCTTAAGAAGTGATATCTACCTTCATTCCTTCCAACAATTTTTTGAACCAAATAATGTTAGAACAATTGACTGTTACTGCCACATATTTTGCCTCTGTTGTGGATTGAGAGATACATTTTTTTTTCTTACTTGTCCAAGAAACTACCCTTTTACCTAGAAAGAATGCTCCACCACTAGTTCCTTTTTTGTCATCAAGACTTCCTACCCAATCAGCATCAGTAAACACCTTTAAGTCCAAATTGCCTCTAAATTTGTACCATAATCCAGAGTCTTCAATACCTTTCAGATATCTCATGATTCTTTTGATTGCCATCATATGATTTTCTTTGGGATTTGGTGAGAATCTTGCAACCATACCAACCGCTAGAGCAATGTCTGGCCTCGTATGCACTACATACTACAATTTTTCAATCATTGATCTATATGTGGTCTAATCTACTTCTTTGGAATCATCATTTTTGGAGAGATTATGTGTAGTATACATAGGGTTTCAAACTGATTTTGAATTTTCAATTCCAAACTTCTTTAGTATCTCCTTCATATACTTAGATTGAGTGATGTAGATACCATTTTTGTTCTATTGTATATGCAATTCAAAAAAGAATTTTATCTCATCAAACATGGACATCACAAATTCTTTACGCATTTCTTTTAAAAAAGCTTTTCAGAAGTCATCATTTCTTGTAAATAGAGTATCATCAACAAATATTTCTACCAACACAATCTTCTTGTCTGGTCCTTCCTTGATATATAGATTACTATTATCATTTTTTCTTTGAAAGCCAATCTATACTAAGTAATTATGGAGTCTTTCATACCAAGCTCTAGGAGCCTGCTTGAGACTATATAATGCTTTGTGTAACTTTCAAACCATGTCTCTTTTGCTAGGATCTACAAAACCTTCTACTTGTTCAATGTAGACTTCCTCATCAAAAATTCCATTCAAGAATGCAGATTTAACATCTATTTGATACACTTTAAATCCTCTGTGAGCTACATATGCAAGTAGAGTTATAACACCTTCTAATTTTGCAACACGGGAAAAAGTTTCACCATAATCAATACCTTCTTCTTGAGAATAAAATTTACATACCAATCTCACTTTATTTCTAGACACTTATCCATCTTCATTTAGCTTATTTCTGAATACCCACTTTGTGAAAATTACATTTTTATCTTTTGGTCTAGGAACAAGAGTCCAAGTTTTGTTCTTTTCTATCTATTCTATTTCTTCATTCATTGCTTCAAACTAACTTTCATTTTCCAAAGCATCTTTAACAATTGTAGGTTCAAATTCAGCAAGTAAACATGTACCTTTTAATTTTCTTCTTGTCATGTTTCCATCATACTTGTCTCCAATAATTTGATCAAGTACATGATGTCTTCTGATATATCTTGCTAACACAAGATCTTTCAGCATTGAATGAGTTCCACTATCTTTAGTATGAACTTTAGTTTCAAGCTAGGGTCCTTTTTTTTATGACTTAGGTCCATTAGACTCAATTTGAACTAGCTCAGTAGCTTCTGACTATGATTCGAGTCATTTAGATTGTGACTTGGGATGCACTATTTGCAACTCGGTAACTATTGAAGATTTTGGAGACTTGAGAGATGAAGCTTCCTTTCTTTCAGATAGATTTGGTAGGGTATCAGGTTCATAGTAAAAAAATATTCTGTAATCCTCTAGCTCATTGTTGCTTTCTTCTTCACTCTTTTCTACAAGCTAATCAATTCTCACATCTGCAATTTCTATGATCTTATGAGTAGAAAAATTCAAACATTTTTATTTTTTACTTCTAGAGGAGTCTCCTAGAAATATGCCTTCATCAACTTTTACATCAAATTTACCTTTTCTAGATTCTTTTAAGTTATTTCATTTGCTGCTAAATACTTTCAAGTAACTTACATTAGGTTTGTAGCCATGCCATAGTTGATAAGGATTTTTTTTTGAATCTTTCTTCAATTGTATTCTATTCAAGGTATGAACTACAGTGCTAATAGATTCCTTCCAGTATTTGAGAGAAACATTCTTTTCAATCATCAATGTTCTTGCACAATCCATGATACATCTATTTCTTCTTCCAGCTATACCATTCTACTATGGTGTACCAAGGGATGATACTTGTATGTTGATTCCTCTTTCAATGCAAAAAATTATTGAATTCATTGGAGATGAATTTACCACTTCTGTCTGATCTTAAACATTTCAACCTCTTTCAAGTTTCCTTTTCTACTCTTTCTAGATACCACTTGAATTTCTGAAAGGCTTCTAATTTTTCTTTTAGATACATTATAGTCATTTTTCTAGAATAGCCATAAAAAAAAGAATGAAAAACATTTCTCCATTGTAGCTCTCTATTTCAATAGGTCCACATAAGTCTGTATGAACAATTTCTAAGACTTCTTCTGACTGGTAGTTTTTACTTTTCAAACTAGTCTTTCCCATCTTACCAATTTGGAAATTTTTGCGTAGACCCATATCAAGTTTTTTCCAACTAGGAATACCTCTTACTCTTCTATGTTTTCTGATCTTGACTAGATTATCAAAGTTTACATGACATCTAGTCTTTTGTGTCATAACCAACTTTCTTATACTTGAGCAATAAAACATGAGCATTCACCAAGATCAGGATAAAATAGATTACATTTTGTTTGCTTGCCTGATCCAACCAAATTTCCTTTGTCATCCAACAATTTTTCCTTGCCATTCATGAATTCTACCTTGAATCCAATGTTGTTCAACTGTGCCACACTTAGTAGATTATGCTTTAGTCCTTCAACCCAATAAGCAATGTCACATACAGGTTCTTTAGTCAATGAAATACATCCTTTTCCTTTTATGTTACAAGGTTCATTGTTTCCAAATCTCACACTACCTCCATCATAATATTCCATGTGCTCAAACTTTATTTTGTCTCTAGTCATATGGTGTGAGCATCTACTATCAATAATCCACATATCATTTTTTCTAACATGAGAGATTCATGCCCTCTTATCTTTTTCATCATCAGATTCATCTTTTACATTAGTGTATAACATTTCATCTTCACTGTTGTCAAAATCTTTAGCTATAAAGCAAGAATTCTTACCTTTTTCCTTGTAGTTTTTGTAGTGTTTGGAATACTTCTTGCCTTTGTGCTTATTCATTTGTTTTTCATCTTTGATCTCTTTATTTGGACACCTTGCAATAATGTGACCAATTTCTTTACAAGAAAAGTAGATAAGGGGAACTTTACCTTTGTACTTTCCTCTTCCTTTGGAATACTTTCTTGTAAGTAGGCTTCGACAACTTCAAGATCACTATCTGAACATTCTTCTAATGATCCTTCTTCTTCAGTTATTGATTGACCGGATTTTGATTTCTTACCCTTTTCTTTGAGTGAGAGATTAGCTTTAAAAGAAGACTCAATAACCTTTACACTAGGAACATAGTTATCAAAGTTTTCTAATTCAAAAGCTGTCAATCTTCCAACCAGAGCATCCAAGGTTAATTTTTTATTTGGAGCACATCTCATTTCTTGAATAGTAGACACTCTAATTGCATAGATAGGAAGAAGATATCTGAGTACCTTACTTACAATAGTTTCCTCCTGAATATCTCCTCCAAATGCTTTGATTGTACTTACACTGGCCTTGATTCTTTCCACATATTTTGTAATGTTTTCATCTTCTCTCATTCTCATTTGGTCAAATTTTCCTCTAAGAATTTCTACTTTGGCTCTTTTTCCATTTTCATCTCCTCCATAGATATCTTTTAGTTTGTTCCACATTGCATGAGCAATTTTGCAATCCTATACCTCATCAAATTCAACATAACCGAGAGCAGATGCAATATCAATCATCATGATGTTATGATTCTTTTTTTCAGTAATGTCTTCAACTAATAATGTTCCAATGGGAGTTTTATATTCAATATTAAGATATTTACAACCTAAATCATTGATAGTAGTCAAATGTAATCTCATAAGTCCTTGTCATGCTACAAAATTGTCTCTATTCAGCTTGGGAATCTCTTTTTTGTAAGACATCATGATCTTTACCTTAGGTCCTTGAAACCTTTTTTGAAAGCACCAAAAAAACTGATACCAATTGATGGAAATATAAGAGGAGTAACTAAGAGGGGAGGGTTGAATCAGTTACTACAAAATAAATCTCAAATCCCTTAGATGTCAGTACAAACTAAATTTTGAAAACTGAAATGTTGATGCTTAGCATACACACAATTCATGTTGTAACTTGATAAATATTGAATTTACTTGGTAAATGAATTAGCTTTACACAACTTAGTGATTATTATTACTTTATCTTAATTGCAAGCATAAAAGAAAATAGTGTGAACACACTTGACACTAGGATTTAACATGGAAACCCAATTTGGGAATACCCACCAATTGTAACTAGTTATTGATTTTCACTCTTCTGAAGTGAGCCCTATTAAGAGCTAACCCTATTAAATGTTACAAAACACATTGTTAGGGGTTACCCTATTAAATGATTTAATCACCCTATTAGTAGTGGTTTTGTTAGATGTCTTTATACAATTTAATAGAACTTCCACCTTGTTAGATGATTTACAAATAGTTGTTAAGCCAACTCTGTTAAGAGATTTAGATCACTGCTAAAATGGTTAGAGAGTAACAATGAGATGACCTAATTTGAATGTAACTAAATTTCTGATTATAGATCTTTGTTCTAGATTTTACTTGACCTTTCGTAATTGAATATAGCTTTTCTACTCCACAAGGATATTCTGCTTATTGTTCAAATTTTCTTCCTCTTCCAATCATTAAATCTTCAATAATATCTTCATACATTCACACTTTGGAACCACAACTTGACCTTGTACTTATATCTTTCATATTGTCAAGTTAGCTCAAATACAACTTAGAATAATTTATATTTTACACCTTAGTCGGCTAGAACCAATAGATAAAACAATTAAGCTTAATATGCAAAAATAAGAAAATCTTTTGTTAGTCAACCTAGCTTAGTAGTAACTAACTTAGAAGTGATTTCTTATGTTAACCAATAGAAGCTTGGTTAATACTACAAACTTGCAAAAATCCTTTGGCAACCGAGTGAGCTCAGTTAGCATTGGTTCCATCCAACTTTCCTTCATTAACTGAGTGAGCTTGGTTAACACTCATCTTCTACAGTCTTTCCTTCGACGCCCGAGTGAACTTAGTAGACACTACCTTCTGAACTAGGAAAACTCATGAACACTCGGTAGACATAGAAAACTCTCTTCACTACCCGAGTGAGATCGGCATATATTGACTAATAATGATATGACATTTGTGTAACATAAAAAATAACACACAATTAATCAAATTTATTGAACAACCCAATAATATTGGTAACTTAATAAACTCTGCAATAATAGTCACAGCTCTAAAAATAGTTGGACAAATTAGGGGAAATGAAATCCTCAACAATACTTGAGATCCTTTCCATGCTACGTAAATTGATCCTTTATATTTTTTACAACCTTATTTGAGTCCTTTTGACAACATTTGGAGACTTCCATTATGTTTAGTCTCAACCACTTTCATATTGTAGAATAGCTACATGTCATTTTTCTACTTTTCTTTTGGTATCAACCATTTCTTATCATTTAATATTTTCTCCTATAAATGCTTTTTCTAATGATCATCTGTGAGATTAGATTCTTTGACATATGAATTTATTTTATTTGTTTTGGTTTGGCTAATTTGACACTCTTGAACATTGACATCTCTTTTGAATCCTCTTTTCCTTTTCTTCATCTATGTGCTCTTTCTCCTATCTAGTCTTTCCTCTTTGACTAACTTAGGCCAACTACTTTCTTCCATATGTTAGGTCATTATTGAAGCTTCTAATGGAAAGGTACTTATTTTTTCCAATAAGATCTCTTAAATAACTATTATTTTAACTTTGATGTTGGTGATGATGAGATTCTTAACTGAGAAACCCTTATTCCATATCTATGACCCAAAATTGAGTCTTCCAAGCCAAAATTGTGGTGCTCCTACACCATTCTCCTCCACAAAGAAATCAATTTTCATGGGACAACAGGGGTAAGTAGTTGAGTATTGATTCCTCTCTTCTTGGAGCTAGATTCAAGGCCCTTTATACATGGTTAAATCTACCACATTGAAAGTAACCAAAATCTAGGATGAATTTACATAACTTGTTCAAAATCTTGCAATTAATAATATTTTTTCTTTTTCTTTTATGTCTATTTCATAGCTATCTAAAGTAATTGAAGCAAGACTTAAACTCTATATTGAATTTGCATTAGACACTTTTTTTTCTATCTGTGAGTTGATCCTATTAGCGAACATATTCAAGAGAAATTGATAATTAATATGTTGGATATCCTTTTCTATTTATTTTTCAAAGAGAAATAAAAGTATTATGCTTGAGTGGGCTAAATTAATGCAGGTAGTATTTGATATTAACTGTGACAATCTCTTGGTTTCAACTAATGCAGAAGGAAGCCTTGGTTTAGTATGCAATCTCAATTGATATGCATAGGACGTCGAGTGGAGATGAAAAATGTAACATGTTTGCATTTTTTATATAGGTCATTAATCTAAATGTGGTGCATCTTTTTAGCTCATGTATTGTCCATGCAGATGGAATAATGTTGTATGTGAATTCTCGATTTAGAGTGGTTAAATCTTATTTTGGATGGGAGGGAGAAAAATGAAAGACTAATGGATTCTTAAGTGCCTACAGACAATGAATCTTCACTATTTACATAGTAGTTCTATCACTAACTTAGTTATTTTGACTATTGCTACATTGTAATGTTATTAAAGGTAATTTTTTATTTCCTTTGTTGAAATGTTTCATCTCTTCATTCACTAAAATTGATCTTTTCTAATTGCAACCGTATTGGTAACATGTAGATCTTCATCTTCATAAAGTTGATGTTATAACACTATAGATCCTAATATTCATATAGTAGACTCACCAATGCAAAAAAATTGGAAATATCTTGAAACTTTTCAACATATTTTGTAACACTAATTGATCATGATTTCCCTATATTTGGTTGCAAGGTACCAAGCAGCAAAACTGAATGAGAATTGATGTTGTAAGGTAAAGAAAGCATCTCTTCATCATTTTAGGAAAATTATAGGTAAGGACTAAATCTATTTATGGTTTGAATCTAGAAAGAAAAGTATCGATGATAATATTTTTTTAAGATTCCTACATAATGTTGTTTTGTTACATGTTTATTGAGGATTCTCTAATTGTACTAATCTATTTAAGGGATAATAGTGTAATATAAAAATATCTGGTTGATACTAAACAAGTGGATCAACATGGATTGACACTAAACATGGGATAACTAGGACACCTATTCCTAGTCTAAAGATTAGTTGGGGAGCATAGTGGTTAAGTTGAGCCCATGAGTTCATAGTTGGATTGAGGAACATAGTTGAGTGTTTGAAGTTGGTGGTGAGCTCATAAGGAGAAAGGGGATCCTAGGAATGATCTCTACGTACCTAGGGTAGAGTGGAATACCCTAGTAAGACCAAAGAATGGGTCTTAGAAAGAGTAAGAGTGTTGTTGAGAGTTAATACTCCCGCCACAATGTTACTATTCAAAACTCAACTCCTTACACACCAAACAAATAGGATTCTTAAGATTTTTTTGATTTCTTTTAAACTAGGGTTATCGTCAAAGTTTTGACGACAATTAGTCGATCTATCGATGGTCGTTGTCATAAATTACATGGAAACATCGTAGAATCTCATAATATTTCTAATGAAATTTTGTCGACTATTTGATGAGGCTTGTTGTTGATGACATGGCAAGCACGTCAATACCAATCTCATAATTGTCAATGTTTTGACATTTCCTAGTTATGGTCTTACACTATCTTGTGATAGAGATTGTGATCGTTATCAACCTGGGTTGGCCTATATATATATATATATATATATAGCCTTGGATTTTGTCAAAATTTTGATGAAATTATAATGACACAATTTTTTGATCATTGTTTGTCAAAATATTGACCAACCCTCATCAAAAAATAGCTGCAAATTTACTAGTGTCTAGTGCTCCTTTAAGAACAAGAACAAAGTGAAATTCTTGGGAAGCTCAACCCATTTCCTCTTTTCCCCCCTTCACCATGGTAGAAATAATTGATGTTGATGAAGGTTTCTCCCCTTAATACTACAAACACTCAATAGAAATATAGAAATGACATAATTCTTGAATGAATAAAAAATGAGGTTCTTATTATCTCCAAAAGTATAAAATTATAGATTTTGCCAAATACAATAAGTAGAGCCACATGGGCACTTTCTTGACAATATTATTCAATATAGAGACATGAACTACCACCTACAATTGCCCTATACAAAAATATGGGCCTTCCTTATATAGATAATTTTCAACCACTTGGGAAGGTTCTAGACATTTTACCTTAATGCTAAAGGCTAACCTACACCCAAATAATTATTATTTTCATATTTCTTATATAAATTTGGCTCAATATAATTACAAATTATATTGTTAGGTAGCCCAACTTCTCGAGGGCATAAATTTTTCAAATCTACTTTGATTGACTACTATAAATATTTTTTGAAATACAAGCTCTTGATCTATAGTGTTTGACTAACACAAGCTCTCTTAGCAAAGGCTCAACCTCATTCTAGAACCATTTAGGCATTCAAAATAGAGCTCAAAGATTTTAAACTAAAAAGCATCAATAACCTATATGATGATGACCCCTAAATGATCACCTAATCAACTAAACAACTATCACAACTTACCTTTATTAGTACATTTATCAAAAGAAATCGTAAAGAGAAAGGACTAATCAATTCAAAAATATACAAAATTGCAAACAAAACTTAAGACATCACAAATTTGTCAACCATGTAACTGATTGAAAAGAAAATAAAACTCAGGCATGAAAAAATACGCTTAGACATATGATTTAGGTAAACAAAAAAATAATGTTTGAAAACTCTAGAAAATCATATAACCTAATAGGTTGGGTTCAAGCTTTTGTGTTGGGTTGTCTTTACTATGACAATTGTTCTTTGTATAAATTTGCTAATGTTATGAAATTGTGTGCATAAGAATCTTCACTTTCTTTATTTTCTGCTTCACGACCTTTTAAATATTACCACATTTATAACTAATCATATATATGAATGCACATAAATAGATTTAATAACGTGATCCAACCATCCTGATAGATTAAGGAGAAAAGAAATTGAAATATTTATATTTCATCTAAATAATAGGTTACTAGGTTTATCCCTCAGTATGTAAATTGGATAAGTTGGGATCTCTTTCATAGATTGAACTATTGCAAAAGAGGTTTTCTATTCTCTATGTGTAAAATTCTATTACGTTAAAATAAATATAAATTTTTTAAGTTTAGTGTTTCAAATATAAGAAATAATTTTTATATTTATCTGATACATTTGAACTGTATATTTTATATTTATTTCTTAAGTCATGAACAAACTTATGTATTCAAGAAAATCATATATATTTCAACATGTAATTTTTTTATATAAAATTAAACCATAACACATCAAAGAAAGTTTAACTTAATTCTTACAAAACTCTGTAAAATATAAATTAAGCATCTATTATAATTAGTTTTAGAAATATATTCTTCTATAACATATTGTATAAACTACACATTCTTTAAACTACTAACAATTTAAATTAATGTTTAAACTACAATATAGCTTTGTCTTTAGGAATGATTAAAAAATAAGATTAAAGATAGAAATGATAGTTCTATAATAAATACATAATTAAAACACAATCAATTAATTGAAATGAAGTTATATTAATTTATTTAATTAAAAAGCATAATAATATTTATTAGAAAATAAAATAACACTTCTAAAAATCTATAATTTAAGAATAAATAAATTATATTTATAAATTGTTAAGAGTTGTATGTCAGGATGGTTAAGTTCTTAGTTATTTCCATGGAGAATTAAATCCTATTGAAGATGGGAATTATATATAGCCTTAATTCTATTGAAAAAAAATGAGATAATAAAAACCTAAAAGACTTGTTTTCAGAAAAGACCTAAAACATCTTCATATTTGTGAAGAGAAAATATGATAGTTCTGTGACTTCAACGATTCATTTTATTTTGACATAAATAAAACTCTAGTTGTTATGTGTTTATCTTCACAGAACATTTTGAGATATGAGATAGAATAGAGAAATCTTTCAACAAGATTTGTTTCACAATTGGCAAAAATATCATGGATTTTTTTGACAATTTCAGCATCTGATCTGTCAAAAACAACAATAAAAATTTGAAAAAAAAATCACTAAATTTTTTATAAATCAGTAAAAAAAAGTTTGATTTTATTTTGTCTTTAATACATTTTATCTGGAAATTAACTTGTCTGTAACTTGTCTTTTTCTCCTCTGACCGAGTCATTGAATCGGAGCACTTGGCAAAGTCTCCAACCAGGCAACTAAGGCATTTAAAATTCAAATAATTGCCATGCTATACTTCTGTGAAGAACCGGCCATTTGAGATGGAGGGCTCAAAGGGAACTGTGGATCATCATCTTTCAATGTCTTATGTTTAAGAGCATCCAGGCACAATAAGTTTTTTTTAGTGTGCATGATTATTTATATAGCAGATCATGGCTCATTATCTTAAAATTCCATGAGAAGGATATTAAATTTATCGATACACTTTTTCTACAGAAATCAGTAAACTATGATTAACAAATAATTCGTACAGTAAACATCAACTAGTTAATGTAAGACAAACCATAGATATGAAATTCATTAGAATACAAATTGCTTGAGTTTCGTTTCTTAATATACAAACAATGACATATATATGATCTCAATTATAATTTAATTGCGTGTATACATATAGAATCTCTACAATTTACTTGAGTCATTTAAATGCCAACTTGAAAAATCGTGAAAACATGAACGTGTTCAAATGTGACTGAGTTAACTATATAACATAAAAATAGAACAAATAATATAGCTCACCACCTTAATAACAAGAGTTATATTAATATAGTTTGTTATGATAATATAGAGTACATGTCTTCTGCTAGAATGAAGTGATATATGTAAGCTATAGGTGTTATTACAAAATCATTAATGATAAAGAAGTGTTAAGCTATTATGGGCAACAAGAATATCTCATTTATAAATAAAAATAGAAGCACTCATATGAAAGATTAATTATCATAGCTAATGTGTAGTTGGAAGATGATCTTATCAGATTAGCTCCAAGGTGCCTAAGAGACTTGAAATAAGAGAACATGTAGAAATAAGCTCGAAGATTCTCCTATGGATTTTGATGGAGAGAATATGTAGCATAAAGCCCATAAAAGAATGGATTCCTTCCACGATGTCATAGATGCAAACAATCTACAACACAGTTGCAAAAGCACATTATAATTTGTGTCACAAATTTAATCCCAAATTCCTGATAAAGTTTAACATTTTAATAATTTGAATTGTAATACATATATGAATGAAAAGATGCTAAAGTGCTTACCTTTCATTTTTCAGTGATTTGTGACTGTATACTTCTTCATAGTGTCAAATTCTTCATCCATGGGAACAAAAACTTTAATATTTTATCCACTTTGTTAAAATATGTTCTTTGCCAATTAGCTTTTAGCAAAACTAATGACAATATTCCTCCAAATGCTACTCCATATGATAATCCTATTGATATCTTGTACCATGAATACTTAGTAGTTCTGATTTCTTTTCTCACTGAAGTTTGTGGAGGAGGAGCAAATTGTGGCCAAGAACAATTTTTGAGTAGGGGACATCCCCATAAATGTGAATTGGCTGAATAAGAGGATTCTCCAAATGTGCAAAAATGTTGACTCTGTGGTATAATTCCTGAAAGATTATTGTTTGAAAAATTTAGTGAATTCAAGAAGTCCAACGATTCAAGCTCTGTGGGAATTTTTCCTGAAAAATGATTTCTGGAAAGACCTAATGACTCTAGTTACCTCATTTCTCCAAAACTATTTGGAATTGTCCCATTCAAATGGTTCATTGAAATATTTAAAAGCCTCAAGCCTTTCAAATTTTCAAAATTAGAATCAACTTCACCCTCCAATTCATTGTTTGATAAATCTATGGATGTGAGAGTAGAAAGAATATATGGATAGTGTTGCTCTTTGCCTTTTAAACTCATACCAATCCATCTCTATAATTAGCTCTAACATCAAAAGAAGACAATACAGGAGAAGACAATACAAAACCATTCTGACTTTCTCTAGACATTGCTTGCAATAATACAATTGTGTGGGGAATTGAACCTGAAATGTGATTTGAAGAAAGAAGCAAGATTTGGAGGCTTCTTAATTGGCCAATCTTTAAAGGAATAGAGCCTTTAAATTTGTTCTCCTTCATCACCAATACTCTCAACTCTGAAAGATTTTTAATAACCTTGGGTATCTCACCTCCAAATAAATTATTCCCACTATCAAGAACTTGCAGCTTTGAACAATCAACTATGGAGGGGGGCAATGATCCATTCAATTTATTACCATGAACATTCAATGAATATAGGTTACTCAACTTACTTAACTCGTATGGTAAGCTTCCCTCCAAATGGTTATTTGCCAAGTTCATGACACTGAGCCAATAACAATTAAACAAGCTCACAGGGATCACTCCGGTTAAGGAGTTGTTTGCAAGATTTAATAGTTTGAGCTGAGATAATTCTCCCAATCCTGAAGGAATATTGCCACTGAGGAAATTGTCATTGAGAAGTAATAATCGCATCTTGGGCGACAAAATTGATGGGATGTGGCCACTAAGTGCATTTCTAGACACATCTAATACTCTAAGTTTCATCCACGTTGAAGTATTTGAAAATAGATTTCCTTCAAGAGAATTTCCTGAAAGATTTAGATATGTCAGTAGAGGATTGGTTTCCCATAACCAAGAAGGGATTTCTCCTACAAGACTCGTGTTCGCTAAGTCTAGCCAATTAAGCGAGAACTGAGTTGAAATCCAACGTGGGATTTCATCGCCAATCGTACATGATGTTAAACCTAGTTCGCGTAGCTGAAAGGATGGATTCCAGGTTTTGGAAATATTTAGAACACAGTCGTATAAATGGAAAGTGTCTAGTCTGGTAACGTTGTGAAAGAAAGTTTCTGAAACTGACTGGTTATGGCTTAGTGACAGTGATAGGGCAAACAATGAAGATGGAAGTGATGAGTAACCCACGGTTTCATTGAAACGATTGTGAGCAGCATACAACTGAGTGAGGGATGACAACTGAGAAAATGAAGGGGGAATAGTTCCACTTAGTTGGTTTTCCCCAAGAGACAAGTACTGGAGTAAAGAGAGATTGGCCAAAGAAGTTGGAATGTTACCGCTCAGTAGATTTCCGCCCAGTTCTAATTCACTCAACAAATTGAGGCTTCGAAGGGAAATCGGTTCTCACAAAGATATAGTCTCTCAAGAGAAGAAATCTTACCCAAAGATGCCGGTATATTACCTCTCAATTGGTTCTGATCAAGCCATACATAATGAAGAGAAGAAATGTTACCGAGAGAAGCGGGGACACTTCCAGTCAGGTGATTTTGATAAAGGCTGAGGTGAGTTAAAGAAGAAAGGTTTTGTAGGCAGGAAGGAATGCTTCCACTCAATTCATTATCCCCAAGATCAAGGAATGTAAGGCGGGTGAGTAAACAAATGGAAGAGGGAATTGTACCACTCAATTTAAAATTCTAAATGTTTAAGAAAAGTGAGATTCCCCAAACAGGGAGGAAGAGTACTTCCTATACCGCTTTGTTCTCCTCGGGCTATGATCGTGAGTGATCTGATGAAATCAAGTTGGCACAAGCTCTCAGATAGCACAACTCTTCGAAGGGTCTCCAAATCAAGACCGACAACGTGGTCGGTGTGATTGTTGCAGATTATGCCGACCCAGGATGTGCAGCAGTCTGTTCCATTCACCCACGAACTGAGAACATCAGAGCCTGCTTGGAAGCGGAGGAGTGCTTGTGATTCACGGGTATGACAGCGGAATTGACGATGAGAAAGAGAAGGATGTGATGAGAGGAGGAAGGCAAGAATCACTGAAATGAAAGTTAAACAGAGCTTCTCTTGTAAAGACACAGCCATTTTGAAATGGAGGGAAGACAAAAACGCATATGATCGATCATCTTTGGGTGGGATGTTTTTAACAGCAGCCCGTCAACCGTCAAATAAATTTACATGAATGTTTTTGTGGAAGATAACTAGTTCTTTCTCCATGTAAAACATTAGGAATTCCAAGCCGCACACAACAAAAGTCATGCGAGGCAAAGAAAAAAATCACACCATCACTCTTTATAGCTTTTATTTTCCTTAACATCGTTCCTTATGACTTTTCCTGACAAGGGAATCTTTAAATGGTGTGTGTTAACTTATCTTCTCTTCGTTTGCCGATATTAAAATTTTGTGCACTTTGTTCAAACCTTGTTTTAATATATTTCTATTTAGAATAAAAACAATAATAAACAAGATCTGCTTTCCGCCATTTACCCGAATTATTCGCATCGTAGATCACGCGTCACTGAAACCAAAAACACACGCCACTTGAAATTTCCACACATTATTTGATTGACTAAGCCTATAGTCATGAGTCCCGAGTCACAAATGTACTAACCTCATGAATGGCCGACATAGAGAAGAAACTACTAAATGAATTCCGCAATAGCATAGAAAAGTAGGTGTACTCAACTCAGAAGTCGCATTTTTTTTTTTACAGTCAGAAATCGACAAATTAGAATTCCACAAATTACACTTGACTGACATAGAATATGGCTGTCCAGTGCTCACACAAAAGTAGAAGTCAAGTTGGAAATGACAGACGCAAACATTGTTTATTATAGTAGTCAATTGACAGTTATGATTGTGATATAGGATTTAATTTTTACATTTATCTTTAATATAAATCTTATTTCTTCTTAATTATATATTTGTTTTAATATGATTCATTTATTTATTTTTATTTCAAGATGATCATTTATTTAGTTTGTTAAATTTTACCTATGACATTTAAGATTAAACTTAAGGTTTATATGTTATAACTCTAATACTAAGATTGAGATCTCACTTTCTAGGTGTATGTGTTTTTTTCTTGTTTTTTCCTTTTTCTCTCTTTATTTTTTTAACTGTACTTTGATCATTTTTTTCATCTTTAAACTCTCTCATTGTAATAATGAATCATGCAATATGATCCGTTGTTAAAAAGATCCATACATAATCCTCCCGAAAGCATATTACCATCATTCCTTTAAACAATTCTTTCACTTAACTTTGTAATCATTTTTATACATCATTGCTAATTTTACATGATTAAATGCATTCAATTCTACTCTTAGTTATTTTCCAATGTTTAGATTCTTTAACAATTTAGTAGATTCCTTTAAGATATTGTAAATTCTATATTTAGAAGCTACTTTGATATCAGGGATTAAACTCAATAAAGATTGAAACCACACTAATATTTAAGAATTTTAATGATTACTAATATTGAATTGATTATAATAATAGAAATGAAATATAGTATATATTAATTGTATGTGTTATTTCTCAATAGATTCAATTTTTAATTGTTGGAATATAAGAAGTAAATATACCATTTTAAGATAGTTTCAACCAATTTTTTTTATTTTGTTCAACTATTTGATTGCTACATTTTATCAAAATGCATGAATTATTTTCATAATTTCTTAAAGATTTTTAATCAAAAAGGAAGGATAAAGGTCATGAACTTAATTAATAGAAATACCGTACACCCTTTACTACTCTGGGCCATTACAACCAAGCAACAAAAAAGAGAAACTCAAAACTCAACAATCTCAAGCCGATGGGTTTTTAAAGTTAAAGCATTAACTCCAAAATCTAATGAAGATCTCTATTGTTTTTATTATTTATTTCTACTAATAGCTTTAACAAATTTAACCTATATTCTCCATAGTATAGTTTTCTTTGCTCATTTATTTAAATTGTTAGTTTTCTTTATGGAGAGTTTAGACCTATGAAGCAACCAGACAAAGACATGAAACCTGTTATCTAATAACCAATGAAGGTCACCACGGAGATGTTTTAGTGACCTAATACAAGTGAACTCATGTGTAAAACCTCTTTGGCTTAGAGCTAAGGATCGCGAGGTATCCACATTGCCAAAATTGCCCGGGCTACAATCCTGATCTCATGTCTTATGATGTCAAAGCCTTGCACTCAACAAGACTTGATCCTTGGTGGGATTATTCAAGACCTTTCAACTTCACCAGTAGACCTAGGGCCCATTGATTTTTTTTTTTTTTGAAAGAATTAAATTATTTTTTGAAGTTCATTGCATTATTTTATTATTTTTCAGTATTCTTTGTAACAAAGTCATCTATAAAAATAAATTAACTATATAATGGATAAAATTATATTTCCTATTTTTATAGATATACTTTTAAGGGGTATGTATACACATATAATCTTCTTTCTAGATGATTTCATTAGGTCCTCTTATAAAAGACACAAAGTAAAGTACTTTGACTTCTAAATTTAAACTTGTTGATGTAAAGTTAAGTATTTTGATATCTAAGATTAAAACATGTGGAAATGAGAAGAATAGGATGTCATTAAAGTATCACATGAGTATGTTTGAAAAAAAAAAAGGTAGATCGATGTTCCTTATAAATTTTATTTATCAAACTTATTATCTCCATGTGGTACCACAGATGCAATTACAAAATAGTGAAATTTAAGTAATTTTGGAGATTCTAATTTTTGGCATTTTATAAAAATTTAGCTTAAAAAAAGGACATGTGTATATTTTTTGACATCACCATTTAATATGGTTTTGAACTTTTAGGAATTATATGCATGCAAATCTCATTCCTCTAGTGCTCCTTTAAGAATAAGAACAAAATGAAATCCTTGGGAAGCTCAACTCATTTCCTCTTTTTCCCCCTGCACTTTAGTAGAAATAATTGATATTGATGAAGATTTCTCGCCTTAATGCTACAAACACTCAATAGAAATAGAGAAACAACATAATTCTTGCATAAATAGAAAATGAGCTTCTTATATCTCCAAAAGCATAAAATTATAGATTTAACAAAATACAATAGGCAGAGCCACATGAGAAATTTCTTTACAATATTCTTCAAGAGAGAGCCACAAACTACCATCTAGAACTACCATATACAAAACTATGGGCTCAACATTTGGTATTAGCTCAACAAACCCTTGAAACTCTGCATTTATTTTATTTTTCATGTCCCTCTCTTGCTTCTCTTCCTTAATTTCATCAGGATCATACATTGACTATCTTGCCCCTCCTAAAGTTTGAACAACATCCATTACCTCCACATAAAATTGGACATCTTTGGTCTTCTTAGTTCCTACCATAATATGGTTATGTAAAAAAAAATGAAGAAATGCAATCATCTCCTTCTTTGTTGCCTGAAAAAATGTGTGTTTAATATTTTGATACAAATATATAAGCAAGCACATCTATTTTATAAATTAATTCATTAGTTATCGTATTTTATTAAAATGATTCATTATTACTATTGGATACAATTGTCCAATTGTGTGTTGTCTTTGATGTCACAAAAATGTCATATCAGTTGTCAGATAGTTCTTACCAAGCATTCATGGAAATTACTCTACATAGCTAGTGGCTACTAAGCTCACTCAAGTGTCAAAGGAAATTGTGGCAGAAAGTAGTGTTAACCAAGCTCACATGGTTAACGAAGGAAAGTTAGTATTTATCGAGGTCACTCGATTGCCAAAGGATTTTGCAGGATTCACAGTGTTAACCGAGCTTTTTTTGGCTAACACGGGAAATTATTTCAAGAATAGTTTTTACCGAGTAGAGTCGGCTAATGAAGGATTTTGTTAATTTAAGGAATAAAGTTTAATTGTTTTAAATTATTGATTCCAGCCAACTAAGGTAATGATAATTGGTAATTGTAAGTTGCAAATGAGCTGACTTGACAATTTCTAAGGTATATATGAAAGTTCAAATTGAGAATTCTAAATTGTAATGAGTGAGTATGCAAGTGTATTGATTGGTTGGAGAACAAAGTGTGAGTGAATTTGAAGGATGATTAAATATCCTTGAGGAGCAAGAAAGTTATATTCGATCAAGAAGGATCTAGTGAAGCAAAAAAGAGATCTATAATCAGCAATTCAGTCGAATCTCATTAAGGTCATTTCATTGTTACTTTCTTACCATTGTAGCAGTGATTCCAAAATATCTTAATAGAGTTGGTTTAACAACCATTTGTAAATCCTCTAACAAGGTGACAGTTCCTTTGAATCATTCTAAAGACCTCTTACAAGGCCAATCCTAACAGGGTGACTAAATCTTCTAACAAGGTCACACTTAATAGTGTGTTTTGTAACCTTTAACTAGGTTGGCTCCTAACAGGGTTCACTTTAGAAGAGTGAAAATCAGTAGCTAGTTACTTGGTGGTTTTTTTCATATTTGGTTTCAACCTTAAATTTGGTGTCTCATTTGTTCATGTTATTTCGTTTATGGTTGCATGTTAATCATTGTGAATGTTTAAAGATTAGTAATAAGTATAACATACACTGCATATACCAAGTTACAACATTTTATGTATGTTTACCGAGTGATAGTAGTAACTAGTTTTATCAGACATCTAAGGGATCTATGGATTTATTTTTGTGGTAACTGATTCACCCCTCTCTTAGTTACTCCGTCTATATTTTCAACAATTGGTATTGGAGCTTTTGGTGCTTGCAAGAAAGGTTTCGACGACCTAAGCTAAAGATCACGATGTCTTACAAGAGAGAAATTCTAAGGCTTAATAGGAATAACGTTTTAGCATGGTAGGGACTAATGAGACTTCATCTAGCTTCTATTGGAGATATAGGATTGAAATACCATGATGAAGAATATACAACTCCCATTGGTACACTATCTGTTAATGACATTGGTGAGAAGAAGACTCATAACACCATGATGATAGACATTGCATCTGCTTTAAGCTATGAAAAATTTGATGATGTTAAGGACTGCAAAATTGCCTTTGCTATGTGGAACAAGCTGAAAGATATCCCCGGTGGTGATGACAACATAAAGAGAGCCAAAGAAGAAAGTTTTAGAGGACAATTTGATCAAATGAGAATGAGAGAGGATGAAAATATTGCCAAATATGTTGAAAGGATCAAAGCAAGTGTCAGTGCAATAAAAGCTTCTGGAGGAGATATCAAGGAAGAAACTTTTGTGAGTAAAGTTCTTAAAACATTGCTTCCTATTTATGTAATTAGAGTATCTACAATTCAAGAAAGAAGATGTGAAGCAAACCATAAGATAACTTTGGATGTCATTGTAGGAAGATTGATAGCCTTTGAGCTAGATAACTATGACAATTATGTTCCACCTTCCAAGAATATTGAATCTGCATTTGAGGCCAAGCTTTCACTTAAAAAAAATGGAAAGAAAATAAAGGATACTTAGTTAGAAAGTAAAGAAGAATCAGAGGAAAGTTCTAACAATGATCTTGAAGTTGTTAAAGCTCTACTTGCAAGGAAATATTCTAGAGGCAGAGGAAAATACAAAGGTAAAGTTCCCCTGATCTATTTTTCATGTGAAGAAATTGGTCATATTGTAACCAAGTGCCCAAAAAAAGAAAACAAGGATGAGAAGAAAGGTCATAAGTGCAATGGAAAGAAAGACTTCAAATCATTGAAGGAAAAAGGTAAGAAAACATGTTTTATGGCTAAGGACTCTAAGGATTCTAATGATAATGAAATAGTTTACATTGCTATGAAAGATGAATCTAACAAAGATGAAGGAGATAAGATGGCACTTATCTCTCACGTGAACAAAAATGATACATGGATCATAGACAGTGGATGTTCACATCATATGATTGGTGAAAAAAAAAAGTTTGAACAATTTGAAGACTATGATGGTGGTAGTGTAAGGTTTTGAAATAATGAACCTTGTTGTATAAAATGAAGAGGATGAATCTCATTAATCAAAGAACTTGTATGTGATAATGCCTATTGGGTTGAAGAACTAAAACATAATATGTTGAGTGTGGAACATCTAATCAACATTGGATTCAAGGTGGAATTCATGCATGACAAAGCAAGAGTGCTGGATGACAAAGGAAAGCTGATTGGACCAGGCAAACAAACAAAAGGTAACCTATTTTATCTTGATCATGGTGAATGCTCATGTTTTATTGCTCAAGTTGAAGAAAGTTGGTTATGGCACATAAGGTTATGTCATGTAAATTTTGATGACATGGTGAAAATAAGAAAATTTAGGAAAGTAAGAGGTATTCCTAGTTTGAAGAAACCTAATGTTGGTCTATGCAAGACTTGTCAAATTGGTAAAATGGGAAAGACTAGCTTTAATAGTAAAAGCTTTTAGTCTAAAGATATTTTGGAAATTGTGCATACTGATTTGTGTGGACCTATTGGAATTGAGAGCTATAATGGAGAAAATCTCTTTATTCTTTTTGTTGATGACTGCTCTAGAATGATGACTGTTATGTATCTAAGAGAGAAATCAAAAGCATTTGAGAAGTTCAAATGGTATTTGACTAGAGTAGAGAAGGAAACAAGGAAAAGACTTAAATGCTTAAGATCAGATAGAGGTGGTGAATTCATCTCCAATGAATTCAATAACTTCTACATTGAAAGAGGAATCAAAAGATAGGTATCAGCTCCTAGAACTCCTGAGTAGAATGGAATAACTAAAAGAAAGAACATATCTATCATGGATTGTGAAAGGACTCTAATGATTGAATAGAAAATTGCTATCAAATACTGGAAGGAAGCTATCAACACCACAGTTCATACCTTAAACTAAGTACAGTTGAAGAAGGACTCATTCAAAACCCTCTATGAGTTATGGTATGGCTATAAACCCAATGTAAGTTACCGAAAAGTATATTATTAAGATATTCTTGCAAGAGTAAGGCATACAGATGTTTGAATTTGTCTACTCACAAAATCATAGAAAGTGCACATGTGAAAGCTGATAAGTTTGCAGAAAGGACTGAAGAAGAAAGTGAAAAGGAACTAAAAGATTAAGGAGATTTTTTTTTATTGAACCTAATACATTGCCAGACACATGTGTCAATCAAGAGGCTTCTACTCCCAAGTCTTCATCAACTTGACCAAGTTGCAAGAAGTTCAAACCAAGCCACAAGGACCCGAGTCACATTTTGAAGCTACCAAGCTAATGCCTACCGAGTCTAACCTAATGTTGAAGTTCAAGAGGATGACAATATGATTCATTCAAGAGTCAAGGAGCTTGTATTGGCCAAGTATGTTAGAAGGCATCATGCACCAGATCAGATTATTGTAGACAAATCAGAAGGTACTATGACAAGAAGTAAGCTAAATGGTACATGTTTACTTTTTGATTTTGAACCTAGAAATGCCAAAGATGCATTGGAAAATGAAAGTTGGATTGAGGATATGAATGAAGAGATAGAGAAAATAGAAAACAAAAAAACTTGGATGTGATTGGAACAAAATGGGTATTCAGAAACAATTTGAATGAAGATGGTAAGGTATCAAGAAACAAAGCTAGATTGGTGTGTAAAGGATATTCTCAAGAAGAAGGATTTGATTATGGTGAGACTTTTTCTCCTATTGCAAGATTGGAATGTGTCAGGACCTTACTTGCATATGCAACACATAAAGGATTTAAGGTATATTAGATGGATGTTAAATCAACATTTCTTAATCGTATTCTTGATGAAGAAGTCTAAATTGAACAACTTGAAGGTTTTGTTGACTTAGACAAAAGAGACATGGTCTACAAATTACACAAAGCATTGTATGGTCTAAAAAAAGCTCCTAGAGCATGGTATGAGAGATTGCATAACTACCTTATTTAGATTGGTTTCCTGATAACTAATGATAATAGTAGTTTGTATGCTAAGGACCGACCAGATAACAAGATTATTTTGGAAAAAATATTTTTGGATGATACTTTTTTCACAAGGAATGTTGATCAATGCAAATAATTTTTAGAGAAAATGAACAAAGAATTTGAAGTGTCTATTTCTGGTGAGATTAAATTCTTTGTTTGTCTTTAGATTCAGTAGAGCAAGAATGGTATCTACATCACCCAATCTAAGCACATCAAGGAAACCCTAAAGAAGTTTGGTATGGAAGATTCAAAGCCAGTTGGAACCCCCATGTGTACTGGACTAAAGCTTACCAAAGATGATGATTCAAAAGAGGTAGATCAGACCTTGTATAGATCAATAATTAAAAAATTGCAGTATGCAGTTCATACAAGGCCTAATATTGCTCTTATAGTTGGTATAGTGGCAAGATTCTTAGCGAAACCTACAAAAAATCATATGATGACAATCAAAAGGATCTTAAGATACGTAAAAGGCACTGAAGATTATCGATTATGGTATAAACTTGGAGGAAATTTGGATTTAAAAGTGTTTACTAATGCTAATTAGGCAAGAAACATTGATGATAGAAAGAGTACAAGTGGTGGAGCATTATTTGTTGGAAAAAGATTGGTATCTTGGACAAGCCAAAATCAAAATTGCACATCCCAATTTACAGCAGAAGCAGAATATGTTGTAGTAGTAGTGAACTATTCTAATATTGTTTGGTTTAAATAGTTGTTGGAAGGTATGAAGGTTGAAATCAAAGAACCATTTGTTATATTTTGTGATGATACAAGTGCAATTAATATATCAAAAAATCCAGTGATGCATTCCAAAACCAAGCACATTGTTATAAAATACCACTTTATCAGAGAATTGGTATAGGACAAGGAAATCAGATTGGAATATGTCCATAAAAAAGAACAAATTATAAATATATTCTCCAAGCCATTACCTAAGGATGCATTCTTGTATCTAAGAGGTAAGTTAGGGGTCATTCCCCTATCTAAAGGTCACTAAAATAAAGTTTAAGTGATGCATCAATAGGAACCAAGTTGAAGATCTATCAGTTGATGCAACATTGTCATGGGAACATTGCGTATGAATCAGTACTCAAGGTACATTGATACTCATTTGGTATGTGTTGTCTTTGGAATGTGTTGTCAAAGAGGGAGAGTTTACTTTCATATCTTTTTGAAATTTTTTTGAGGGAGATTTTATTGTTTGAAGAAGAAGTTATGTAATTCCTTCACAGAGGGAGATTTCTGCATTAGAGAAGTTTGTGGCATAAAATCTAAGAGGGAGAAACTTTCTATTAGAAAAAGACTTGTTTTCAAATTTCATTGTGCTATGACATGTTGTGTTGCTATCAATGCCAAAGAGGGAGATTGTTGGATAAAATTGTCCAACTGTGTATTTTCTTTGATGTTACACAAAATTTATATCGCTTATCAGATAGTTATTACTTAGCTTAGTTGGTCTGCAAGGCAATTTTTAGTGTCTACCGAATATTCCTAGAAATTACTCTACGTAGATAGTGTCTACCAAGCTCACTCAAGCATCGAAGAAAATTGTGGCTCAAAGTATTGTTAACTAAGCTCACATGGTTAAAGAAGGAAAGTTAGAGTTTACCAAGTTCACTCAGTTGCCAAATAATTTTGTAGGATTTAAAGTGTTAACCGAGCTTCTATTTGTTAACACGGGAAATCATTTCAAGAACAGTGTTTATCGAGTAGGGTTAACCAATGAAGAATTATGTTAATTTGAGGAATAAAGTTTAATTATTTGAAGTATTGATTCTAGCTGATTGAGGTAATGATTATTGGTAATTCTATGTTGCAAGTGAGCCGACTTGACAATTTGTAAGGTATTTCTGAAAGGCCAAATTGAGAATTGTAAAGTGTCATGAGAGAGTATGAAAGTGTATTAATTGTTTGGAGAAGAAAGTGTGAGTGAATTTGAAGGATGATCAGATATCCTTGAAGAGAAACAAAGTTATATTCGAAAAAGAAGGATCTAGTGAAGTAGAACAGAGATCTATAATCAGCAATTCAGTTACATCTCATTCATGTCATTTCATTGTTACTTTCTTAACATTGTAGCAGTGATTCAAAAATCTCTTAATAGAGTTGGTTTAATAGCCATTTGTAAATCCTCTAACAAGGTGACAGTTCCTTTGAATTGTTCTAAAGACCTCTTGCAAGGCCACTCCTCAAAAATGATCTTTGTTAACCTCGATAAGCCATTAACTTTTGTAATCCACAAATACTCAATTTCATTCAAATGAAAAAACTCAAAAGGATGTTGAAGTGTCCTCTTTTCAAGGAAAAATAAATGACTTCATCACAAATATCTTGTCCTCTTTAAACAAGTAACTTCACTCCCCTCAGAACATATTTGTGAGTTTACAACAAATTAATCATGCACCTTAATGAGTAACACTAAAGGTTCAAATCTTGCAACATGATAAAATTTTGTTGACACTACTGGAAAAATATCATGTGTGATAATAAAACCTACTAGTCAATTTTGCACCCTCTCAAGACATTTGACAAAGGAACACTTCTATTTGTAGCTACACAATATCACTTATTGATCAAGTTTATTATCTCACAAGGTTAAGCATGCACTAATAGAAAACACACTACAAATTCAAATCTTTCAACATAACAATAACTATTCATTGACACCATTTCCATAATACCATGTGTAATAAAAAATGCACTAGTCAAGTTTATGACCTCCCAAAGCATTCAACAAAGGAAACTTTTGATTTGTACCTAATTGCAATGAGAACACCTATTGATCAAGTTCACACCTCACAAGTTTAATAAAGCACTATTAGTGAACAACGCTATAAATTCATTCATATCTTCTGAACATAACAACTCTTTGTTGTCACCACTTTCATAAAAACATGTACAATATGAACACCTACTAGTCATGTTTGCACCCTACCAAGATATTCAACATAGGAAAATTTCTATTTGCATCTCTATGGTATACAAATACTACGGTCAAGTTTGTACCTCACAAGCATGTGTACACCTATAATAATGTTAAGACTCATGTCGAACATTTAGTATCCATTTTGAAGAACCCAGTCAACTTTATAGAATGCAAACTATTCCACAATATTAAGAAATACTCCACCTGCTCTTCAAGAGATGTCCCAAGAGGTGGTGGAGCTTGTGTTTACATAACAAAATAACACTTCTCCTTGATTCAAGAAAAGGTCAATAACGTAAAAATTATTGGTATGTAAATAATTTCTTTAAAATTTAAGCACATTGCAATAAAATCCATTTATGTTCTCTCAATCAAATAAGCAAAGAAAATAATAGGAAAATTTTCAAGCAAACATGCATTTAATAAGAAAGTTTAGATGCATAATTCCATCATCTAAAGACATTCCTAATGATACTAACAATCGATCTAATTATATAGCCTTAAAAAGTAACACAATTGTGAATGTCGAAGGCTTTGATTGTATCCTTAGAGAAATGTTCTCATGATTAAGAGCTCTTCCCTACCTATGGGCTCTATCAAGAATGTTAAGTGATTGGTTCCTTTATAGATGTCTATTTCATTCTCATCTATGTGTACAAAAATTTCACATGTTACTATGGTATTTTCATTTCTTATGGATTAAATCAAACTAGTTGTAGGTTCACTATGTATTAATTTCCATATATTCTCCAATCAAAGCTAACAACAACAGGGGTCCTAGATTTTTTAGGCACCAACACTTATTTACGCATTCCAAGCATGATGAATAGAATAACTTTGTTTGTATTTATTGAGTTTGCTAAAACTCAATGTTTCTTTGAATCTATATTTTCTATTCTCCATTAAATGTCCCATCAAATTCACATATTAGTTAGGCAAATATGTATCATAGATAATTTGAAGATCCATCCAAAGATTTATTTTAGCTTGGTACATATTGATCTCAATATGTAATAATGTGAATAACACGTGGTTCAAAACTTAATAAAAACCTAGATCCAATGCTATTTACTACAAAGAAAATATATGACTTCTACCACAATGATTTGCCATGAAGATACTACCTGTGTCTTTATGTAAAGTGGAATATCTATGTTTCATAGTGATCTTTTATATATATATAATTCATTTGACTTTCTTAGATGCCAGCCTTACTAAAGAGATAGTAATATTTAATTATTTAATTATTTTTTATTCTATACAAGATACAACTAACTATAGTAGTAAATATTTTTAGGTGTCATTCCCACCCTAGTTTTACCTTCACCTTGGAGGGTTTCTAGGTAACAAATATTGTTTTATGTGTTTTATTTTAATGCATGTGATTGATCATATTTATATGTTACAACATATTTACATTATAATTTTTACATGCACTGTAAGAATTTGCCTTAGGGAAAAGTAACCCAAGATGTGGGAGCTCAAGCACAAACACAATAGTAGACCAAAAGAGTATAATCAAAATAATGATATGATATTCAATTCAATGTCAAGTACACTAGGACTGCCTATATATAAAGGCCTCTATGATGCATCTAGAATGCCTAGGAGTTAGCAGCATGATAAGTCTTACAACCAAGTACATGTCCACAAGCAGTGGATTATCCTCCATTAAGCACAAGAGTAAGTGCAATGATGAGAGTATAAGCCTACAAAGGTGTAGCAAAAAAAATAATGTTGTAGACACCATGTGCTTAATTAAGAGTTGCTTACTTCTATGTTGTCAACATGACAACTCATAAAAGTACGCAAAATCCTAAGTGTCAACCTAATAAATTATAAAATATTGCATTGGCCTAAGTAAACTTAAGTAAAGTGTAAATAGTGAATACTTATTTATGCCAAAACCCCCCCTTAAGTGCAACTTAGGAGAGTGCACTTAAGCTTACAAGAGCTAGGATGAAATACATAATGGGTCCCAACTACTAGGCCATGTTAGGTACCCATGTACAAAATGAAATGAAATCTCTCATAAAGTAAAGAAAGAGGGAAAACCTTATGGTAATAACCCTCCCACAAAAAGAGAGATGAAAAGAAAAGATGCATGGATGGATGGAGTAATCAAGACCTGCCCGCATTACAACATACACCAAGTATATACAAAAAAGGAAGTTGAAGGGAAAGGGCATGTGGAGATGGAAAATGATGGATTCCAAGATCTTCTCTATGTTCCTAACCTAAGCTCTAATCTCCTCTCAATTTACCAAATCACACACTATGGAGATGGCAATAAAGTTGAGTTTCTTCCAGATTCAATAATGGTGCACACTCTCAAAGATGATTCATTGGTTGCAGTGGGGAAAGTTAATCATGACACAAGGTTGTATTCTTTCTCCCACTTTGTGACTAAGTCTCCTTCACATGCCTTGTTGACTCAATCCAATTCAAACACCAAATTATAGCAGAAGTGGTATGGGCATCTTGCCTTCCACTATCTTCATCAACTTTGCTCAAACAATATGGTCAAAGGTCTACCTACAATCAACCTTTCTAAGGGTGAATGTTCAACATGTTTAGTGGATATGCATCTAGAAGAGAAGTTTGATAAAGGGAAGTCTTCAAGAGCACCAGTTGTTCTTCAGTTGGTTTACATGGTACTAGTAGATCCTTTTGCAATGACATCAATCAGCCAGGGTCACTACATACTCTCTTTCACTGATGACTTTTCATGCTACACATGGGTCTACTTTATTGATCACAAGAATGAAGTGTTGGAAATGTTTCTAGCCATCAATATTCATGTTGAACAATAATCAAGGAAAACCATCAAAGTTTTTCGAATGAACAATGAAAGTAGATATGTGAACACAAGACTTAAAGATTTTTTTTAACTTGAGATTATTGATCTGTAGAATCCACTAGCATTCAGTTTGCACAAGATAGATGTTGCAACACTAAGGATACAAACTCTTAAGTCAATGGCAAGTTGCATGATACAAGCCAAGTCTCTAGATCCTATACTTGAAGTCGAAGCTATAAGTAGTGCCAATCACATACTTAATAGGTCTCCTCATAATGCCTTGGATGGAAAGACACCTTTTGAGGCATGGTGCACAAGTTATATTTACATTATAATTTTCACATGCACAAGTTATTGATAGGTATGAATGAATTGGTGAAAAGTTAGAATGTGTTAAAGATTCTAATTCACCCCCACCCCCCATTCCCCCTCTCAATATCTTATTTATCAGTTTTTACTCCTACATAAATCAACAATTGGTATCAAAGCACTAGTTCTCTAAAAGAAGCTTAAAGGCTTGGAGATTAGATCTTGGATATGGAGGCTCTCAAACTAAACAAGACTATTGACAATCAGGTGATTGACATTCAGCTCATATTGTAAAAACTTTAGAAGGCAAGACAATATTTGAAGGATTCCATAAAAAGGAGAAAGGAAATTTTCATCTAGATAAAACAATTTTCCTCTGAAGAAGTTGAGACTAAAGGATTGTTTGAACCAATCATTCCAAATGATAAAGCATCTATTGATCTACTTGACAAGAACAAACTAAATAATGAAGAAGTTAGAGCACTGAAAAGAGAATATAAAATCCAATTAGTAAGACTATGTGAAGTGGCTAAACAAAGAAAGAAAGTTGAAGAAGAAAAAAGGGTAATGGCTACAAGAATTGAAGAAAGGATACTAGATGTACAAAACTTCAGAAATCCTTAGCTAGACAAAAGTAAGAATCAACTCATTCTTGCAAATCAAGAATTGAATCACAAGAATTTTGAAATTGCAAATCTCCAATCACAAAATGACATATTGAAGAATGATTTGAAAAATCAGAAGAAATCTATGGAGAGATTCAACAAACCAAAGGAATTAATGAAGCACTTTGAAGAACTTATGAAGTTGTCAAACTATTCTAATGGGTTAGAACATTTAGGCACTAAGAAAGGGGAATCATCTAGGAATGGAGAACTAAGGAATGCAAAGTCAAAGGACAAACAAACATGCTACCATTGTGGGTCATACTAAAATATTTGTCAAAGTAAACATGGTATGAAAATTTCTAAACCTAAGTAACTTACTAGTTACTATTTTTTACTACAAGAAACAAGGACATCAAATACATGAGTCTAGGTCAAGACTAAGGAATACACTAGCAACACCTAAATTTGAAGGATAATGCTACACCTAGCAAAAATATGGGCATACAGTATATGAATGCAAATCATAGACAAAACCCTACTAGAAAAATTAGAGAAATAATTATGCACCTAAAATGCATGTTCCAAATGTCACAAGTTTGGACATCAAAATAAGAATTGCAGGACTTAACAACATTTAGAAAATTAGACAAAGGACAAAGGAGAAGGAAAAGTGGACATTGAGAAAATTAGGAATGGAATGAACCAGAAATGGCTAAGGTCACACAATCCAATGGACAAGGTGATCATGTCATCTCAAACTAATAAAGAGAGGTATGTATGGAACTATATACTTAATTGATATATAGTACATCAGTTCCTTACCTATAAATGCACCAAAAGTTCTTATCCACATATGTGAGTATTAGAATTTTTTTTTTAAAGGTTACAAAGTGTTAGTAAAACTTGTCTATGTTCACCAAGAATTGCAATATAGACCTAGCACTTTAGTAGATGAAAATAGAGATTGAATAGTATGGAAGAGATCAAGATTTAATACAAAGAGCTGGTTGAATGACATCACCATCAATCAAGATAGCTGGCCTCCACCTACCTAAGTACACAACATTAATGGACACCCTAAATCAATCAAAAGGAGGTACATAGTGAACTTCAAAGACATTACTTCATACCTTACATTCAGATTTTTGAGAGCACAGAGGGATTCAACAATATGAGAAACCAACAAAGATTTCAAGAATGATTTAATTAAAAGTTTTAACAAATAAAGAACATGAAAGATTACCAATTATCTAGATAAAGAAGAAGTTCAGAACCCTATCTACAATCATGGCATCTTCAACAACTGCTAGAATGAGCCAAGAGGTTAGTAGAATTCAATTGGTGAAGAGTGGTTCTTGTTCTCCACCTAAATTTTTTGCTATTCTAGGGATATCTATGAAAGGAGACTCAATGAGTGTGTTATGTTTGATACCACCTAAAGTCATTATGATCCATGATGTCAAAAGATGTTATATGTGTGAAATTGGAAGAGTGGGAGATTGTGAAATCAGGGAAGCTTATGAGAAGCTATCTAATGAAGGAATCTTGAAGGACAATTTTCAAATTGTTGAGATGAAAGGGTTAATTCATGCCCTAGAGCTCTCCAAAATATTTAAAATCAAGTGGATTAAAGTTATTTTGAGAAGAGTTCATGACATGAAGTATTGGCTACAGAATGGACTGGTGGAGATCACAAAGAAAATTATACATACGGTTATAGGCTAATTAACCCTAGATAGGAAGAGAACAATGTGAAGCCTGAGTCATGAAAAAGTTGAGACAAAAATAGGAGCCGAGTGGAATGGACATGGTTTGTCCATTGCAAGCATTTCTAATCTACTAATTGAATTATTCAATAATAGTCATTTCTCATAAATTCTATTAGTTGAGAAGATTATTTATAGCATGTATGGCTATGGATCAAGCTTGTAATATTGTGATGAAAGATCATGAGTATGATCTTGCCAAGCTATAGAAGTTACAAATTCTAGAAAATCTATCATAAATAAGAAAGGAAAAGAATTAAATGTGTAAGTTTAGATCCCTCATGAGTTGTATTTATTTTTGTATTTAGAAGTACTTTCTTGGTATTTGTGATGTTGTATGGGAGCAAGACAAGCTAGTGACAAAGAATATCAATGAGTACATTACTCAATTGGGAGAAAACATTGAAAATATATCGAATGCTTAATTTGATGAATTTAAGTAAAGAATGAAAAGAAGAATGAGGATTCTTGAAGAATTGGTCACAAGATACTATACTGACATATGTTTTCGTATTGATACAGACAACACTTTTGTACAAGAAGTCATGTCAATGAAAGCTTGGTTACAAAGTTTTTATTATGAGGTAGATAGTGAATATCCAGATAGCTTCCAAAGAGAAGAAAATGAAGAAAGTGATTGAAGACTTAGAAGCTAAGTATGGCACCCTAAGAAAGGGCAAGGAACCATTGCAAATTACACAAGGTCTTACTAAAGATGAAGAAAAAGACAGAAGGTGATGAGGAAAAAGAAGAAGAAAGTGATAAGGGAAAATCCCTAGTTATTGTAATATCACTGAGAACGAAGACTCAAGGAACACAAAAGAAGACAAAAATGGCACCTCCACCACCAAACAAGCCAAGGACTAGGGAAGCTACTAGTGTCAATCAGTCTAAAAAGTAGAAGGTAGTAGAGACTACTAAGCCCAGTGCTTCTAGAACTAGAAGAACGAGATCGGTCAAAGGACCACCTATTAGGAAGATAAAGACTATTGATGAGGTTTGTGAAACCTTGAGAAGATCTTTAGGATTACCTATTTTTAGATATGTCAAATATTACATGTACTAGATAATGATGATAGAAATAATGTTGATGAGGCTATGGTAGAAATGATTTCAAATCAAAAACTAGCTCCTAGTGCAATAGAGGAGAAGATACCCAAAGATCTTTAAGACAGACTAGAAAGAAGATGATAGTAGGTTGAAGTAGTAGAGAAACATATAAGAACTAACACATTATTTAGAGTTATGCTTGATCTATCACAAGATCAATGAGACACATTTTTGTAACAGTACATGAGAATATTTGTTCCTAAATACATAATGTTTTTTATATTACAAAATAAAGAGAAAGTTGAACAACAACAAAGTGAGTTGTTATAGAAGAGATTTTTAGATTAATAAAAAAGACTGAAGAAATAGATATTGTAAGCATAAAACATGATTATAGTAGTGGACAAAGTTCAGGTGTGTTGAGTCTAGAAGGAAACATGTCCCCTATACGTACCAATACCCCTAACACTCCAGATGCTGACTAGTCAAGGTTCACAAACATAGAGGTAAATGGTGAAGATAGAGAAACAAATGTAAATGATAATATTTTTTCAACACCTTATATTGAGGAAGACAAAGTATCAAATAAAGATTAACCAAGAGTGACTATTGTTGTCTCAAGCACAACTGCACAAACGCAATCAAGTGGTGACTCCCCCTCACCAACTCCAAAAGAAGTGTCAAGCAACAACACTCCTACACCTAGAAGATATAGGAAAGAAAAAAAAGATGTTTTATTAGATATTGATGTTAATCTAGATGAAATCATTGAGATGCTACAATTGGATCTAGAAAATATCACCTTGGAGCAAACTATTTTGCTACAAGAAATTTTGATGAAGAAGAAGAGATAAGAAGAGCTCAGAAGAGAGCATAGGAAAAAATAGGTACTACACAATGTAAAGCATATTTTTGTTGATGCTTTGACATTCAAAATTTTGATGAAGATCCACCTATCATAAGCCAACTTGTAAATATAGTTGAACAAGTGAATCTTGGAAATATGGAGTCAAATGAAAAGCTAATCGATTGGTCAACAAGAATATTTGAAACCAAGATTGTGGACAAATTTTCTATAACTATTGCCGACCAGAAAGTGCTACTACAAGAGAAAGCATGGGTTATGATTGAATTGATTAAGAATGCATTTGTACACTTTTTTTTTAGATGTGCCAAGATTTACTCACAATACGTAACCACAAATAAATTCAATTCAGGTTGAGATGAAGAGATCCAACAAAATTATTTTAGTATCAGTAGGATCAAGAATTGATCTACAATAATCTAATAATTTCTTAAGGCATGTTGGTTGAGCTTCAGGTAGTTAACACTAATATGAGATCCAAATTTATCTATATTTAGGCAATGATGATACCTCACTCGGATGTCATGTAGAGATAACTAAAAACAACCCAAGATCTTATCATAGAATATCACAATTTATTATTAGATGATAGTATAATCGATCTGGTTGCAAGACTTCACTTTCAGAATCACATTTTGGAGGCATCAAGAACCACTTGGGATCATGCATTGTCCATGATTACTATAGTTCACAAGGAATTCATTGAAATGTATCGATTACTTCCATGCATTCAACCTAGGTAGCAATAATGACAAATAGTGTTTAAAAATAAGGGAGAATGAGATATGTGTAGAAGGAAAGAGATGTGAAGATGGGGAAAGAGAATTGAAGAGAGATAGTGTAATAAGATGTGAACAAGATGTAAAAGAAAGGTAAAAGAAGAATTAAAAATGTACCATGTATAGATTTTAATAAATTTTAAATGATTTTGTTATTTACTTTTGCATTATTCATAAGTCATACAACTTAGGAGGAGAGCTCATTATCATATTGTATTGTAACGATGTAAATATGACAAAGTGTTTTTTCCATTAATGTTAAAGGGGGAGATTATTAGTATCTCTAACCATTGTTGCCTATTATTGTCAACCACTTAGTCATTTGCAAGGTAGAGTTAGACGGTCATCATTGCAACCAAGCTACTCTATATAGGTCCAGTCATGTGCATAAGTGAGTATGTACCTAGCTATATAGGAGTCAACTAAGTCTTTGGGTCACAGAGTATTTTTGTGTACGAGTTGAGTGCATCAACAATTGATCAAGTTTTTGAGAATACATGTCCCTATTTACTTAGTATAAACTGAGCATAATGAAGGCCAAGTAACAACAATGTCAAGCATCAGGAAATAGAAAAGGCCGAGCAATGTAGAGTTTACATAAAAAGTTAGGAATCAAACAAAGTTTGAGGCAAAATGATTATCAGGCTAACTTGGAAGTGATATTTAAAGTTTTGAAGAGGTTTTTATAGAACATTTAATACTATTAGAGGTTGTTACAAAATATTTACACATTATGGATCATTGATCCCTATGTTGTGTGTTTGATGATCAAGATGAAGAGGCAAGACATGGAATCATCTAGAAAACTCTTTATGAAAATCATTATATAGTAATGGTCTTAACCTAGATCATATACTAGTAGAGAAGGAGATGAAAAGAGTTTATGTGCAAACATGAAGCTATTGATAGAAAAGGATTGAGATCAGTTTAGAAGTCATTAAAGGGTTCTATTATCATCTAACAAACTGAGTAGCCTATTCATTGTAGTGAAGTGAAAGGGAAAGATAAACAAATTAGATCAGAGGAGAGGATTAGTTGGCAAGGAGAAGACTTGAAATCAGATTATAGAGAAAACTTTCAATGCCAAACCTTTTATCTACATTGCATGATAACTATTTATATTAATTATTTCCATCACTGATTGATTTATATGAAGGGGTGCTTTCATTTCCCTGATCAAGATGACTTTTAATTGCAATATGTTCTTTGTTTTCATGTACATATGTGTTGTGAATCAATGATTAAGCTAATAGGATTCTTCTCCTTGGAGAACATTGGCCGGATTATTCATATTTGCTAGCAGTCTTACACCATTAAAAAGATTTATTGTGCTAGGAAAAGAGGGCTCTCTCCAAAAAATTCTTACACCATGTGGAGTGCAAGGAACTTATTATCATGGTAGCTAAAGATAGCCTTCCTCTAAATCATAGACTAAGATCACTATCTCATTTTATAATTGTAAAGTTGATTAGTTGTTTTGCTAAAGACAAAATATTGTGGATACAACTATACCAGCTTTAGCTATTGTACTTGTTTTTCAAATAGAAATTTGTAAGTTATTTCCTATAGAGCTATTTGTATACTTGACCAGCCAATAATTCCATATACGGTACTATGCTAATTTATTTTTTTGTAGTAGAGGAAGGGTTGTTTACTTGCCCAAGAAATGCATACTACATTAGTCCAAGGTTTGGAATGATTGTCGGTCCTTTTAACAAGACGTTGCTACACTAATGATAAGGCACGCTACACAATTCAGAATTATAAAAATGGGCCATCAAAATAGATAGATTTTTAGGACATATGAAAATTGTTTATTCTATATTATATATGTGTATATCTCTTGATTCTTGACATGCCATTTATTGTGTTTCATTTGAAAACTACAACGATTTTCCATATTTCACAACGTTAGCTTAAGTCATTAAAATAATTAGATAAGTATCTTTATGATTTTGCACTCATGGTTCCCACAATACTGTGATCAATCCTTAGCCTACAAGAGCATGGAGGTGGCCCCAATAATGGTTTCCCAACCCCATTTGAGGACAGTCATACAAGTGCTAGAAACAACCAACTCGTTACATCCACTCTAAGGTTTAATTGCCAAAGATTTTATTTGTTTTAAAAAATTGTAGAAGAGGACATCAATAATCATAATACAAGAATAAATGTAATTGAAATGGATGATTGAGTTGATAATTTTGCAATCTTGAGATAGTTCAAAACAACATTTATAACATATTTACATTTTTTATCTTTAGTCAAACAACTTTTTAAAATAATCAATTAGCTACAAATTATACTTGATAAAAGGAAATAGCATTCAATTGCTACAAGTACTAGCTTATATATATAAAATAAGCCTAGAGATATCCTTCTCGAGGCGCCTATTGCACTGGGGCAATTTATGAAAATAGGCATCCCGAGAAGGATATCTCTCAGATATATATATATATATATATATACTTGTGATGGAAGAATGAAAGATATTATTGTTATTAATCTATAAGAATAAATAATAATTATTAAATATATTATATTTTATGATACATTATCATGTCTGGATCTTAAAAGACCACCCACCTAATGAATAGCTTGTTGGTACTGTATTCACAAATTAATTCTTGGTTTACAACTGATTCATTTGGTGAAGAAATAAATCAAAACATACAATATATAGAAGTATGTAACTAATCCACCACTACCTATTTCTTTATCTTCTTTTAATTCAATTTTTCAGCACACAACAGAAGACAGATAAATGGCTATCTAATTTTTTTTAAAAGACTAATTGTTTACAAGGAAGATTGCTATCACTTGAAAGCCTCTCTTTTTTGATAAAATTCACTTAAAAATCTAAATCAATTTATACACTTTAAACTCTACCTTGTGATTCAGGTCCATACGAGGAGGAACATACATCCTAACTTTGGAACAAAATAATCAAATGTTTATCATCTTTATTTTCATTTATTTGAACAATTTATAAAGAAGGAAAGAGAAATTTGTAGTTTAAACTCTAAAATAAATAATAAATAAATAAATCCTTCGACCCAAATAGTGAACCAAGCCCCAATGTTTTGCATTGCCTTACTAGCATCAAAATTGTTGTTGCTACTACTTTAGTTGGATTATGTCTTTTCCTTTTCTTTTGATACCAATTGTTACATTGCAAAAATTATGTCCATAATCTAGGCTATTAATTAATATGTTGTGCAATGGATCATCATGTAAAGGTTCAGTTTTAGCATTGAATTTGTCATTACTGTCTGCCCTATCAAGATGATCATCGTTTAATATGAGAGGGATAATGAACTAGCACTGCAATCAATTTGGCACTTATCCATTATTATTTTTTATTTTTTATTATTTATTAAATTCAAACTATCACATACCTATCAAATTTATCGAAAAATGCTAATTGTTTACATTGATGTTTGATACCACTGTAGAGAGCCTCTTGGCTTAATAAATTTATACAACTATAAAAGATAATTGGTCTCCTATTTAAACATATTATGTAGTGGAAAGAATTATATAATGTCAATTTCCATTAAAAATGTCCATAAGTTACTTATCGGCTTCTTGTAGAATCACATTATTTAACTACGATAATATAGTAGCTTTTATATAATGACACATAGTGTTAGGGGTGACATGTAATAAAACACGTGTCAATGTATTGTACAGGACACTTCATCATGTTTGAGAAAAAACTAAATTCAATTATTTCTATATATACTATTTAAAAATGTTTTTATTTTTATTTATATATATTTATAAACTTCATGTGTAAGTGTTGTTATATAGAATGACATCCTTTCAAAAAAATATCAAATTTGACAAAACAATATTATTATGTTTTAGCTTCCTGTAGAATCACATTATTTAACTATGATAATACACTAGCTTTTATATAATGACATGTAGTACTAGGGCAAATATTTTTAGGAAATTAAAGATGGGTTATAAAAGAAATATGTCCCTTTTGAATCTATGTGACAAGTATTGTACAAGACACTTCATTGCATTTGAGAAAAATATAAATTCAATTTATAGTATATACTATTTTAAAATGCTTTCATTTTTTAAAATTATCTAAATTTGTAAATTTAGTATGTATGTGTTTATATATATAATGGCACTTTTCAAAAATATATGAAATTTGACAACTCAATATTATTATATTTTGGATTAATTTTTATTTCATGGTCAAATTTGAAAAGGCATGAACTCTTGGAAAGGCAAATGAGCACTTGGGAAACCTTTTGGCATGCAAAACTGAGTTATGTGGTCTTGGTAATGGAGCTATTAAGAAGAGATTTATATAAACAATGTCGTTTCAGAAATTACTTTTTCGTGCAATATCTCATGGAAGATAAAATGATACAAAAATTCTTGTGGTACTGATAAAAGTGGCCATATGTTGAAACTTGAGTTAAAAGGCATCCTTGTAAATACACATGTCATTATTTCACAAAGTTGACATGTGCACAATAACACGATGGGCACTACGACCATGGAACCAACCTTATAAATGCATCAATAACTATCCCCCCAACACCACCAAATTTGTTTGCTTCCACTCCAAGTAACATCCATTCTTAGCAAGTCTTCTTTGTCCTACCAATTCTATTTCCCACGCCATTAGGTATCATTTTCTTATTATTATTCATGACGCTTGTTGATCTAAGTGCATTTCAGTTTCTCCATTCACTCTACTTTGTCCCAATTTTAATTCACAATATTCTTACCATTCTTTGTGCTATAATTTGACCTATACTTGTAGTGTATAGAAGTTTTCCCAAAGACGCTTTCAATTTGGTGGGCTAATATTGATTTTCAACCAACTTTTTCTTGGGAACTTGTCCTCAAATACATTTCTAAGTATGTAGAAAAAGAAAAGATATTGTTAGAGACATGTTCTAAGGTGCTCAAACCAATATCTCTAATGTAAAAAATAGATGGTGCAACCCTCATGGCATATGGGATAATTTTGTCTGATGTTATTGTAAAGAGAGATATAAGTGCACAAGCAACATGTCACATGTTTTAGAAACTCTCCCTTGTTATTTGTATTGGGCCTTTAATCTCTTTCTATGTTGGACAGAAAGTGATGCATCCTACAATTGAAATTTTAAAATGTAGCAATATACAACGTAGCTACCTACATTCTTATACTGATCTTTCATTAGAATTAGAAAATATAACACTACTTAAATCCACAAGGACATATTTGTATGCAAAAAATTGCAAGGGATGCAAGTGGAAGAAAAGAATAATAGAGATAGTTGTTAATGTATATCGAAAGTTCTACACAATCCCAATATGTACTTCCAAGTACAATGAAAGATTTTTCTAGTGAACTATTATGATACAAATATTTCCATAATATAGAAAAAGCTATAGGCCTCATATAAGACTCGGTCCTCATAAATTGGATACAATTATAGATGGTGAGATATAATGTATTGCATGTAAATCACATCATTGCTTGAAGAAAGTAATTCAAAGAAGATGATGACATTGAAGAACAACATGTAGTAGATAACAATGTTGATGGAATATTTACATAAATGAGTGAGAACTCTTCTCCCAAATGGGCTCAACAAGAACTATATTACTAAATGACCTTGATATGCTTGGGAACTGTGAGTTTGATAAAAGCTATGAATGGGATCATAGTACAGTTGTGACAAATTTACATGATATCGTACTACACATTTCATACATAGAAATAAAATGAAAGGGTATAATGAAGCTACAATAGTAAGAACTAGGCATGATATGTCCATGTTATCACCAAAACAGAGACTAGCACTACAAACTC
Organism: Cupressus sempervirens; assembly: GCA_028749045.1. NCBI lineage: Eukaryota > Viridiplantae > Streptophyta > Pinopsida > Cupressales > Cupressaceae > Cupressus > Cupressus sempervirens. The sequence goes on along the minus strand of CM053793.1, from coordinate 130,600,148 downwards.
TTAATGGCCATAAAAAATTTTGCTCTAATAAAATATAGCACATGATTGTATAGGGGGTTGTAGGTATAGGGAAATTATACTTAATTTCATTTATCATATATGTATTAAGCAATTGTATATCACGAAGTAAGATTCAATTACTCACACTAGCACCAATAAGTGTTTCTCTATTTAACATATATGCTTTGACAATACATTGAAAGCTCAAAATACCTATTAAAGAGATACAACCATTACAAAAATTTGCATTAATCACATTTTAGGAAAAAATTAAAATATTAAATAAATCCTTATAGATTGGATGAGCTTCATAGGACCAGAGTTGCTCGTCAAAGTTGACATTAGACTATGTGAAGCCTTTCCCCATTGCCAACATGCATATTTCAGTGGGGTTTCAATGAAAAAAATATGATGGAAAAATCTATATATACATCACATTCCAATGCTAGTTATTATGGAACCAATGCACAAAGAATGTCACTTTGTAAATGATTTTTGGGCAAGTAGGAGAGGATAGCCTAAAAGAATAATTCAATCAAATGTTACATAAAATCAAAGATGCAAATCTACTCGAGGATGATTAGAAACTACTAGCAACTTTTAAAGACTTACACCTAAAAACATATGAAATAAAATATTTGATGGTGCTACACACCTATTTACAAATAATGATTCCATAAAATTACATAATAAGAAGATGTTGAAATTGCTAAATTCTCCAATTTCACTAAGCACAATAATGTACTCTCTACATGGAAGAAACAATATTGTGGATGATGAACAAATTGAAAAATATATACTCCTTTGTAGAGCACAACACGTCATTCTTATGACAAATATATGGATAGAGGCAAGATTAGTTAATGGAGCTCTTGGTGAGGTAGCCAACATAATTTATGGGCTAGGATGTAAACCCAAAGTCTTCCCATGTATGTTAGCATACATTATGATAATATTGTTGGCCATCATGAGATGAACACTATGCGAAGACCGTAACCAATTGTGCATTATCACATTAGGAAGCTAGAGACAACTCCTACTCACTATGTCATAGACTATTACCATACATAAATCCTAAGGGATAATAGTGTAAAAAGTGAAAGTTGACAATTAATAAATAGAGTGATAGGGGATAATACTTACAACTATTTCAAGAGTAAAACTCATCACTAATCTTCGTATCTAGGGATGCTAATATCACTATCAACATAACTCTTTATTATTGCACATATAAAATATTATGATTGGACATTCCATATAAAAATACTGTAACATTATCTTATGTATCAAACTATAGATGTAATCCTTGTACCCTTCAATAGTGCAAGTGCTAGTATATACTATTTTGAGATTAGAACTACAAATTTGGGCATCAAAGACAATTTAAGTAAGTCTTTAGTTGACATGATCAAGAAGTTCATGAAGTTAGTCTAAAAGATTTTGTTTGAGCTATTTCTTCTTCAAGCTTTGCCTTCTTTAAAAGTTTTGTGACTTCTTTACCCCATATTATCTTCTAAAATTAGTAGCCATAGCGACTTCCACATAATGACATCGAAGCCTCCCTAGTTCTGGATAGAAATCTTCAAAAAATCATGTTTATTATGAAATTATTGTTAAAGAATTTTGTGTTTCTGACCAAAGTCCTCTCAAATGATTTCTTTTCACATTATATTGAACAAATTTAACATTTCATTGCTTATTTTAGGCACAAAATGCCCATGATTTATGGGTGAGAAAACTGAGCAAATGAGTTGTACTATTCAAGTAATAATTTTTTTTTTCCCCTTTTTTTCTTTGGTTATATAAGGATATTTTTGACTTATTATATATATATATATATATATATATATATATATAAACAAATTGCATGTTGAACAATACGGAAGCTTATTATTATTTTTAATTGTAATAATATCTTAATAAAATTAAATTAAATTATATTAATTTGATTTGGATTAACGTTTAATTTGATTAAATATTTCATTTTCATTAGCATTATTGAAGCTAGTATTATTCATATTTTCAAAAGTACACTGTTCTGAGTTTAGGATGTATGAATTTTCTATGGTCCTAATTTCTGAGTTTTATTTCATAGATTATGGCATCTACTTATTTAAGTTCCTCATTTCTATGTTTTAAATGTGTGTGTTTAATTTTGTTGATTTCAAAAAAAAATAATTCCTTTATGGAGGGTTCTAACCTATGAAGCAACCCAATGAGGCATGAACCAACAAAGGACACCATGTAGACTTTTTAGGGACTCGATATGGGCCCACTCATGCCTGAAACCTGTTCAGCTTAAAGCCAAGAACTAAGGGCATCCACACTATCAAAATCACCCAAGGCACAATATCAGCCTCATCCCTTATGACGTTTGAGCCTTGCACTCAACAAGACTTGATCCCTAGTAGGCTCTTTGTGAGCCATTCAACTTCACTAGTAGAAAAAAGGCCCATTGACTTCTTGGTGATTTTTTTTATACATCTATTTCCATAATTCTAGAGTTTAATTCCACATTTCTAACAATATATTTACTTGTGACTATGGTAGCCAAACTTGTAGTCAAGTAACAAGGTGTGTAACAAGAAAATTTATTTAATAATTAAAGTAAATTTCAAAATATAACATTATTCTGATATTTATTTTAATTATTAGCTACAATAAGTCTTATCAAACATCTTTCAATGTCTGTATAGACATCTCCACTAACCTCGTAGTGAAGTAACATGCATAAATAATATTGGTGTGTTTCTCATTTGACATGACAAAACTTTTCTGATTTGGAGTAATGCAGGATCCCCTATTGAAGGCTTGTATCTTAATAGACAACACAGTTCAAATCTAGTAACGAAAATATATGGAAAAAAAATGTGTTTTGTATTCCTACGAAGTACAGGGCTACCCTAGTGAATTCTTAACCTTTCATGCCCTAGAGAGACAATTTCTATAATTTTGATAGTAAACTATTTAGTAGTTAATTGAAATTAATTAGCGATCATCTTTTACCTCGTGGAGCTTTTACCATACCCTTCTTGCCTATTTTTTAGTGGTTATGGTGGAACTAGAAACAAATGGGAAAGATTGAAGATAACATTTTTGTTCCTTATTTGGCACAATGACTTTTTTTCATTTGAGACTTTCTTCTCATGTTATTTTGATATTGTCTTCTGAAAATTCAAAGAAAATGTAGTTTCCTTCTCATGAAATGTTGACATGATGAATAATTAGCAACATAATTTTTTTAATTTTTTTTTTCCAAATATTTGTTGACCTTGACTTACTCATTGTGATAGTAGTCTTATATCACTTAACTAAAGAAGACTAGTGATGCCTATTAGAGGGATGGAAGAGAATTTTTTTGCTCTACTAGAGTTTCATACATTTTTTGAGTTTCCTTGCATCTGACTCTCTGTCTGAGCCCTCCTTTTGTGTTTACCACTTGCCAAACTGCATTTAGTGTGATATTTTTTATACTAGTTTATAATGGCCGCAGATAATGGTGACCCAATTGTTGATGGTGGTGTTCACATTGCTGCTTCGAAAAGCCATGACACCTCCATTGAAGAAATGTCCTCACAAATTCATTCCAAAGGTCTTTCACAAGGTAATCCTGATGTTATCCTTCCTCTAGAAGAATTTGATGTGGCTTGTGATTGGTTAGAATAGCATACCTTGATAGGGTATTTTTTGGGTAGGAATCCTCCTGAAGCTTTGCTCTAAGAATGGGTCAACAAGAGTTGGACTCCTCATGGAGTCCACCTTGATCTTGTGCAAAACCTTGCCAAAAGTTTTGTTTAATTTCATTTTTCCAGCTTGCCTTAGGCAGATGCAATTTTTAACAATGGGCCTTGGTTAGTGCATTCCTCCCTGGGTAAAAGTACAAAGTTGTCACCTTTTAAGCTAACTTATCAAAATGACTAAATTTGAGTATTTTCATCTAAAACTCAATTTTGTTCAAACATATGATCTTGATAAATTTATTCTAGCTAACTTATATATGTTCTCACACTTTTCCAATTGGAAATGTCTATTAAATGCATATTTTATACTAGTTACTATCCAATTACTAAAGAAATATGATTATTTCAGAAAACTGACATTTCAATAACTCTTACAATTTTTTATGATGTTTTTATAATAACATATAAACACCATTTTATAGAGCTCAAAATCAAGAATATTCACATATAGAGTTCATAGTTTTTTAATTAGATATAGTATTTTGTAATTAAAAATTTTTTTAAGTATGTATTTTAACAATCAAGAAGATATCAATTTGGAGAAAGAAAAAATATTAAATAAAATCGATAAAATTTTAAAATTATATGATGCTCTAGAGGAGAGAGTCCTCTTTTAGAATATATAAGTTTTATTTTGGTTGGAATAGAATTATTTTGAAAAATGTGGTGGGAGATGAAAATAATCAATTTAAATAAGTTGAAGTTTGAATCATTATAAAAGAGCGAATATAGGTCCAAAGACACTTTTTATTGTTTATTGTTCTAGCTGCATATGTTATCTATAACATAATATGAGATCAAAGTGAAATAAGTTTATTTCCATGTAATTTTGTGGCGGGAACTAGACCCTTGATTTCTAGCATTTTTCAGCAACAAAAAGGTTATCATTAAAAAATAGGAAAATATATAATTTCTTGTTCCAAATCATTATTAAAAATTATAATCCTAAAATTCATCCGTTTCTACACATTTGATTATTTTACTTCATTTTCAAACTCTAAATAATCATACCACTTTTATGTCATTGAAAGTGAACAATTATACTTTTGCTAGCCTTTTCCTTTATAAAAGGGTGACACAAGTTTGTGTTTTTACCCCCTTGCTAGTTTTTCAAAGATGGTCATGAGACTTCACTGTCTCTAATGGAAAAAGGCTTATGGTTCCTGTTTGGGTTAAGTTCTTAGGGTTACCATTATTATATTGGCCTTTTATTGAGTCCATTACCAATACTCTTGGCAAAGTAATTACCATGGAACATGAATTTTTTTTTAATGCTCATCCTTAAAAATGCATTTGTGTTGAGGTTCATCTCTCTAAGGATCTTAATGATTCTATTGAGATATAGATTGGTTCTCAAAACTTCTCTTAGAAGGTACTCTATTTGAACCTACCCAACACTTGTTATAGGTGCCAATCAACAAAACACAAGATTAGGGATTTCCCTTTGGTAGTGTCAGGGTTAAACCCCTGCCTAAGGAGGCCCCTACCAAACTAGCAGAAGGAAAATGAAAGGAGGAATGGACTACTATTTGGTGCAAGGGAAAGACTTCCTCGACTCCTAAACAATCATATGTTGTTGTCATTTTAGTTCCTCCTATTTCAATAGAAGCGCAAACCCCAGCCATTGTAGGGTTGACAAAAGTATTTCTAGAATCAAACACTATTGTTTCTCAAGTTTCATTCCCTAGTAGTTCATAGGGGTTCAAGGTAGTTGCAAGGGATACCACTCCTATTGCGGTTCACACTCTATTTGTTGCATCCCCTATTAGAACTCAAAATGCACAGCATTCTCACAGTCCTCTCGGATATGCCAAGAAATTAGAGGAGAAATAATGACCTATCAGCCTAGAGGAGTTTCCTTTTGGCTTCAACCAAGTTTCTACATTTTTTCAAAATAATTACTCCTCTCTTGAAGATGACGAAGATATGGAAGATTTTTGATGAATTTTTTTATCATGGAACATGTGAGGTCTTGTAGACTTCTCCAAAAAGTACTATGTTAGGGACATCCATCATTGACTTGGTAATTTAGATTTTCTTTGCATGCAAGAGGTTAAATTTTTTGGTTTCATTCTTTCTTCTACATCTCATGTCATTTGGCCAAATTGTATTCTATTTTCCTCTTAGCACGAAACTAGTAGAGGTGGTGTAGTTACTCTTTTGTCACCCTATCTTCATTCTACTATTGTTCTGACCCCATGCACAAAATAATTTGGCTTTTTCTCTCTATCAACAATCATTCCTTTGTAGTGGTTAATGTTTATGCTTCCAATGATGTAATAGAAAGATCTCAATTGTTGGGTTGGATGGCTAACAACTTTCCTCCAGCTACTTGGGTTAAGTGTGGTGATTTTAATATGGTTGAGTTGGCCTTTGACAAAGATGACATTTTTCCTTTTCACTGGATAGCTAGGAAAGGGAAGCCTAGTACTACATGTCTAATAAATTAGGCATTTATGATCCCAATAGTAATCATTACTAGCATAATGGGGTATGGTACACTTGGTCTAACTTTTAATCTAGCTTTGACTATATTTCAAAATGTCTCGATTGTGCCATGATTACTGCACAATTTTCCTTCTCTTTTTCTAAGGATCAAGATTTACCTATCATTCCCCTACCATGTGTGATGTTATCCAAAAATTATCCCATTTATTTTACCATTTCTTGGCACACAATTATCCAGTGAACTATCACAACAGTTTTTCCTCAATACATTTGTGCTAACACATGCTTCCACTCTTGCTCATATCCTACGTGTTTGTAATTCGAAGCCACATCTGCTTTCTTAGATAGATTGGATTCAATGGTGGATTGATGATGTTACTAGAACTGTTTGATTTATGTGCATCTATGGGTGGTAGTTGGAAGTTTTCAAATGACAATCTTATGAATCCACTAACACGGCTCTCAAGAAAGCTTTTGAAGCTCTCACCCTTAACCCTTTTGATGTAGATTTTCTAATCTTGCTTGTCAAGCATTTTCATGACAAATAGATTGTGGATAATTATATTGTTCAATAGGCCCTAATCAAAGCTCTCCTCCATTGGTTGGAGGTTGGCAATAAGGCTTCTAAAGAATTCTTTTAGGGTCTTAGAGCCTATCATACAAAGTTTGGGATTAAGATGATCAAACAGGACAATTCTATTATCGCCAGTCTCCTTGACATCCTTCAAACTTTTTTTGACCACTATGAAAATGGTTTTGCTTCATAGGGAAATTTGGTTGCCTAAAAGGAAGCCCTCAGAAAGTGTATTTATGTTACTCCAAATCACCTAGCGGTCGAGGAACGTGCTTTGTGTGAGCAGCTTCTCACCATTTGAGACCTCAAGGAGGCATTCTTTTCCATGGCTAATGACAAATCCCCTCGGTTACGATGGGTTTCCTTGTAAATTTTACAAGGACCTCTAGAATTCTATTGGTTCAAACCTACACAAAGTTTACCTTGAAGCTTATTATTCTAAGATTCTAGGAACCATTATCAACAAAGGAAACATCAAATTCATACCTAAAGATTGAAATCCTAAGGATATCTATAACTGGTAGCCCATCACTTTTCTTAATGTGTCTTCTAAGATTATTGCTAAGGAAATATATCTTAAAATTTGCCATGTCTTGCCTTTAATTATGCAGTGAGAGAAAATTGACTTTGTTAGGTCTAGGTATATTATTGACAACATCATTGTTTTCTAGGAAGGCATGGAATGGGCTCGTAAATCAAGTCAATTATCTGTGTTTTTGAAAATCAATTTGTCTAAAGCTTTTGATTGAATTGAATGGCCTTTCATCTTGGCTATGCTTTAAGCTCTATGTTTTGGTCCTAATTTTCTTCAATCGATGGAGATGCTTTTTGGAGATGCTAATGCTTGTATTACTATCAATAGCTTTCAATATATAGCCTTTGGGCTCTTTTGCTTCATTCAAAAAGGTTTCCCTCTGGCTCCAACTTTATATGTTCTTGTTGCTAAAGAGTTTGGTTACTTGCTAAGCCACTCTGTTTCTTCTATTTTGGTTCATGGCATCTCCTCACCTGATTCCTCATCTTTGTTGGTCAATGGGCACTTTTCTAATGATTCCTTTCTCACTCTTTTGGAGGATGAGAAGAACATCACTAATGTCTTGTAATGCCTAAACACCTTTTGCTAAGCCTCTAGTTTTGCTATACAATGGCACAAAATGCTAAGCTCTAGGAAATCTTTTCTTCTAGCTCCACCATGGCTTGACTAGTTCAAATGGAAATGGGTCACTCACCAAGAGATTTTATTTTTCTTTATGGGTATTCCCTTTTCCTTTCAAGCTTCACCAGTAGATTTGTGGAATGTTGAGCTTGTTAAAATTGAAAAGAAGCTTGACTATTGGCTTACTAAACCCCTTTCTCTTACAAGGAAATTTCAAATTTTTTCAATGGTCTTGGTGGCTATGCATGTTTATTATTCTTCCTATTGGGCCCCTTCCAAAGCTTGATATCTAAAATTAGAGAAATTGCTCTATGAATTTCTTTGAGCTTCTGGTTCTAACCATCCTGTCTTTCACAGAGTGGCCTAAATTTTTTTTTTGTCTCCCCAAAGAGTCTGGAGGCCTTGGCCTTCTTTCCACATAGAAGCAAGGCCTCACACTTTGTGTCAAGTGGATTATACATGTCATTACTAGAGATGAATCTTGGAAAGTTTTGGTTTAACATTCCATTTCCTCTAGGTTTCCTATTAATAGGCTTTTATGGAAGGGGATTGGCTTTCAAACCCTTCTCATCATATAGGAACCTATGTACAAACATGGCTTTTTTATTATCAAGAGCATATTGAAATCTTGGGAAGCTATCAAACCTTGACTTCGCTAGTTTGGTGATGGGTTTTGTGATGGGCTCTCTTTGAATCAATAGAACATTTGCTATCTTAGGTGTTCCTTTGGTGAAGACTCAAGGTGCTAGTGCTCTATGTATTTTCAAATATGGCATCAAGACCCCTAAGGACCTCTTTTCTAGGGTCTCTACCAGTCTCAAATCTTGGGAAGGTGTGCAAGTCAAGTTCCATCTTGTCCATTTAGATCAAAGGACTTTTGATCTGTTGCTTTCTGCAATTCTAGATCACTTAATTCACAAGGTGGGTATTCAGTCTTTTTGACCTTGGCAGACAAACTAGAAGTGGTATCTTGTCACCCCATTCACTAGCTACAAACCAAGTTTGAGGTATTGATGGCTTTCTCCCCATCTTCCAATGGTGGATACCCTCAACTAGTGTTGGCATCTGCAGTCTTCCCTTTCTTAGTAGAGAAAGTGCTTCGACACTATATGGAGTGCCATTACTAAGCCTAAGATTTCCCAGTTTTCTTGGTGCTTGGTGTTTCAAGGTCTTCCCCTTGGGCCTCAACTCAAGCATAATGTGGTTTTGAATCCTTGGTGTACATTTTGTGGGTAGCTAGAGTTTTTTTGCATTTTTTTGGCTTTGTAGATGTGCCCAAAACTATTGGCACTAGATTCATGATATTTTAAAGTCATTTCAGCCAAAACCTTTTTGTTGGCATTTTGTTTTGTTGGGTGACTCCCTCTGGTTTCCTAGTTAGTTTAGCTAGATCTTTCATACCTTCAGAATGGAGATTTTGTTTACTTTGTGGAAAGATGGGAATGTTGTTCTTTTCACTCACAACTTTCTTGACATATGTGTTTCTATGTACACTAAAGCATGCATTTGTAACAATGTAATGATGTAGATTCAAGTCCAAGCCAATAAGGTGGCTTTGGAGGTAGCCCACGCTCTGGAGCTACTCAATCATTAGGGTAATGTTCCCTATACAATTGCCAGAGTGCTTCTTGATGCCTCAATAGATCACAATCCACCCAGGGGCCACTGTTAGTGGTGTAGCTCTTCTTCCTACCACTCTACAAAGCCATGCTTGCAAGCTTCCTACCATTTCTCTCCTAGTGATGGTGATGGTGGTTGGCGATGTTGCTTAGCTTCTCTACCTGGTCATAGCTTAGGTTGGTCCCTAGGTCCAGTGGCTCCCCCTTCTCATACTCCTCATATGGTTTCTGGAAAATGGCCTTTTTTCCTAGAGTATGCTATTTCACCCCCATGAGTTAATACAAAAGATGAAGACCATGCCCTTGATGATGATGTTGTTTAGTAGACTATTTCTAGCTTTCCTAGTAATCCCAGGGATGACTAGGGTTTCCATGATTTCAATGAACCACCTCCCTTGACTAGTACTACTTTGGTAGCCAAAAGGGGTTACCTAACATTTTTTTGGTTGTTGATTCCAGCTTTGGCCATGTGAACTCTCATGAGGTGATCTCGTATCTCTTGGCTATTTTTTGTGAATTGTAACTAGTATATTATTTAGTAATAGAAAAGGACTATTCATCAAAAAATGATGAGTGCATGTATATCTATCTTTCTAAATTCCCAAATGGCCCTCTCCTTATGTGATCTATTTTTAGTTTTTGTTGTTTTCTTCTTCTCTTGATATCCTTCTCTCACTCATCAAGTCTGGTGTCATTCCCATGAATCTCAAGCACTCCTCTACTTTAAAGTGGATTTCAATGACCTCGATAATATTTTATTTCTAGTGACTGGGAAAATGGAACAGACTATTTCACAATGTGGTTTCACATTATCTAGGAATGGTAAACATCATGCACTAAACAAAATTCCTAGACTAAAAGCGTTAAATAGTCAAAGTTGACTTTTTTTCCCAATCTTAATTTTTCTCTTAATGTGTTCATGTTTAAGGGTAGCATAATTTGTGACAATCACACCAACCACATTGTTGATCTTCAAGTGGACTCCATTGAAGCAACAGTGATGCTGAAAAGCTTGTGCCAACTTTGCTTTCTTACTTCGCTCTTCATTTTTGTAGGAGCAAAACGTACTATTCCTCTCTATTTCTATAATCTCACTTATATTCAAACTTTAGATTTATCTAGCAATGAATTGAGTGGGATGATTCCCTCTTCCATTTGTTCCCTGACCTGCCTTACATATCTTGACCTTAGCTACAATGAACTTGATGGAAGCATTCCATCTTGCATGGGAAATCTTTCTTTGTTAACCTATCTGGACTTTTATAAGAACAAGCTTATTGGAAGCATACCGACTTCTCTTAGTAGAATTCCTTCTCTTGAGTCTCTAGAGCTTTTTAACAACTGATTGAGTGGGAACATACCAAATTATCTAGGCATCATTTCTTCTCTTGAATATCTATATCTTTCTAATAGTCAATTAAGTGTGAACATACCATGTTCTCTAGGTAATATCTCTTCTCTTTTTAGACTAGTGCTTTCTAATAACCAATTAAGAGGGAGGATACCGATTTCTCTTGGAAGCCTCTCTTTGATAAAGGATTTACTTTTTGGAGGATTTCCACTAAATAGTCCAATTTCAAATTCTCTGGGCAATTTCTCATTAATGACTTATTTGTTCCTTGATGACACCCAACTAAGAGGGACCATTCCTCCTCCATTTTATTAGATTTCTTCCCTCACTATACTCTATGTTGATGGAAATTGATTCGATGAATTTTTCGCTTCTTTTTTGCTTCCATCTTCATTGATTGACCTTTTCTTTTCATTAAACCATAACCAAATAGTTTCTAAAACTTTCTTTCACAACTTTATGGACCTTTGCACATATTTATCCAATTGTGTTATAAACATTTTGAAAACCTAGATTACATCCTTTCGGTTGAGTGATATAAGACTACTGTCATGTATGATTGATGATGAAATTCCACCTTAGATTTTGACACAATTCTCGCTCTATGGACTAGATTTAGTGAATAGTGGTCTTGTGGGTGAAATTCCTTCTTGGTTATGGGAAACGAGTCCTCTATTGACATATCTAAATCTTTCTTGAAACCATCTAGAAGGGAATTTGATTTCAAATACCTCAACATGGATGGAACTAGATATATTAGATGTCTCTAAAAATGCATTGAGCTATCACATCCTAACAATTCTCTTGCTTAATATGATACTATTACTATTCCATGACAATTTTCTAAGTGGTCATAGTCCTCCATATGTAAAGACTGACCCTACAAAATGAATGTCACATCAAAAATCTCCATAAAATGTGGAAAATTCAATGAGTCAAAATCTTGTGGATATTGACTAGTCAACATTAATTGATTAACTATCATTAACTTTAACAAAATGATACATATACATATATACTAAAATCTAAAAGAAAACATAATTTTGTTACCAGAATACCGAAGTAAACCAAGTATGTTGACCTCGTTGACAAAAGCTTAAGAACCTACCTAAGAACACAAGGTGAGAATATAGTAGAAGTTCTTTACCACCCTACCACAAAGTTTCTAAGCATCCCCAAAATCTTTCCTAACATGAAAGATACCCAGCCCAATAAAGAGATAGTCTAAACAAGTAAAACTTAGAGGAGTAATGGAATTGTGCTACACAAATAATGTCAAGACCATTAATCGATTAACAAGATAACAAAAGAAACATTTTCTTAGTTATCACTTTAGTATCACAGTCTCATCTCCATCATTTATAAAAAACCACAACAAGGTTTATCTAACATTGAGTTACATATACCCATCAACATACAAGGATAAAACCATAGAGTCCATTAACATGCATCAATCAATTACATCATCTTAGCTCATCTCTAGTAAGAAAATTAGTCTAACTTCCAAAAGGGAATACTAGTACTACCATCAATTCTCTATTGGCACGTGCTACTAATACATATATCAAGTCAATCACATAGTTAACAATAAAACTCTTTCCCCGTCAATTAATATTTCTCGTATGTTATCATATCTTGAATTTCTCTCATAAAACATAAATCCACAAGGTGTATATTAAGTAACAAGAATGACACCATTACTTTCCATTCATCATGAGATCATATTCTCTCCCCCAACTTATAGATTTTATATATAATGTAGGTAGCAATGGAAAATGCAATAATGTCTTTTTTTTTTAAATGTCACGTATGCATCATGAAATGACCACATCTATGCAACATGATAATTTAAAGGTCAACATCCATCAATGAGTTACCAATTCCTAAGAATAGTTAATAAAGTCATGACAAAAGAAATGTTGACTAAAACTAACCCCCAAATCATATATAGAAGGATGGCCATGTAAATCTTATTTTCCAAGGGAACTCCATGTGCCCAAACTATATTTAGTGGCCAATTCAAGTAAATAGAAAGCTTACATACTTAGCCAAAACCACCAAAGAGTATTATTAAAATTCAATAAGGTTATAGGAGGTCTTGATAAAATAATAATTTCTAATTTCACTAGGCTTCAATAATTCATAATATTGAGAAAGTAAACACTTATTGCATAGCTCAATGCATACATTTAGATCTATGCCATTAAGTTTGGTACCATTTTGAACATCTTGTTGAAGATAATTTAATGGTAACCAAGTCCAAGCATCTAATTAAGGAGTTAAGAAAACACCTTAACTAGTGGTATAGTAAACAAGACCTATTTGGCATGGCCATTCAACTAGACATAAGAATGACTCAATATGAAGTCTATAACAATGAGCATATTTATTTTCAAACAACTATAAGTTTTAAAAAATCATCTAGTAGGAAGTATAACATAAATAATTTTCTATCTAGAATTACTACTTTTCTCAGTGAAATCTGGAATGTTATGTAGTGACTATTATAATTGTTCCCAGACACATTATTTAAGGATAGATAATTATGCCCTTTCGATGATCCATGCTTTAGAATTCATTGAATACACACTTAAATAGACTACTTCAGAAGCATTGACTTCCATTTATAGGGTTTAGGGACTAGTCTAGTGTGCAAGAACCATTAGATTATATGACTCAACCATATTATTCAACAAAGGATTCAAGTACCAATTATGGTATCAACAAATCATGTGCATATATTGATTACAATTCAGCAAAACATCCATCACGCAAATATGAAAGTAAACCTTCCATATGTAGGATCTGATATGTAATAGATTTATTCGTTGCATGGGAATCTCAATTTAAAAACCACATTGTAGAGAACAACTTCATATTTATTCTAAAAAGATCGATTACTTGGAGTAAGATAGCTGCAACATGGTATATTTTGAGTTCAGCTACATGGATAACAGTTCCTAACTCTCATGTTATTTATATGAAAAAAATCTCAGACTATAATACTCATCAAGAAGAACAAAACATTGGTTCTATTTAATATAATCTTCTTTGTCTTTATTGGTGGCTGGTAATAGCTAGAGCCCAAATAGCCATGTACTACATTCTACTGTACCAACATCACCAGCAGAGAATCAAACTATGCACTAAAGGTTGTCATTTTGAAAAAAAAATGTAAGCTTTAAATTAAGATTGAGAAAATAATTTTCTATGCGGAAATTATATTTGACATGACACCTTCACAACACCCGTACCCCAAACAATTGTCAACGCCAGTGGTAACAGTAAAAAATACATTAATTTTACTGCTTCTTAGCATAGTAGTGGTATTTCATCAACAATTGAATGAAAGCGTTTGCAAAAGATCATTAGCACAACCCTTACCTAACACAACAACAATAACTAAATTATAAGAACAACTCAAACGGTCATATTTGTATTCTAGTTAATGAAATAGAATAATGCCTGCAATTTTCCACTATATGAGGACCTAAACATTTGGAATGCATAGGTGTAGACAGAATCAATGGGCATTACCTATCATTAAGTGAGCTCACTTTAATTTTGCTAAGGCAGGGTGCGACATTCATTAAAACCCCATCATTCTAGAAGTTTTGTGGTTTATATGAGCATTGCTTTTTCAGCCATTAGAATCGATTCCTCAAGGAATAGGTGAAACTGCATACAGGTTGATAGAATAAATGAAAGGAAAAAAGTTTATAAATGCATGCCACTTTAGCCAACAAGTTTATCAAGATCAGTCCTCACATTCAATTGGAGTTTCAGAGATAAGCATAAAATTTCAATGCAAAAATGTCAGAAATGGGAACCTGGTATGACTAATGTTAACAACAGCTCAAGCTCATTTGACCTACTTCTCCAACTCCCCACCTCCCAGCTATCTGTGTGACCTTAGTTTATATAGATAGATAGAGATGTGTGAGAATGAGACAAGTTGATCATTTTGGTGGTTATTATATTATTATGGGATGTTTATTTAGGAACAAGTTAATCTCTAGATAAAATGTACTAAAGACAAAACAAAGTCAAACTTTTAGTGATTTTTTTTTCAAATTTTTGTTGTTTTCAACTACAAACTATGGAGATCATGAAGATTAAATGCTGAAACTTTTGGAAAATCCATGATGTTTTGAATTTTTTGAAAATTGATCAACCCTACAGTTTGTAGGGAGGATAGCCGAGTCTGTTTATTTATATCTTGTTTATGATGTGCTATGATGCTTATGTGATGGATTAGATTTAGAAGATGAATTATCTATATAGTATATTTGGAAAATTTATGGATATGGTTTATAGATGAATATAATGTTTTATGTTAGATGATTATGATCATTCTTTTTGAGTTGGTAAGATGGATTAAATGCTAATATTTTGTAGATCTTATAATAAATTATGTTATCGATGCAATGATTTTAGTTATGCATCAATATTTGGTTACAATGGAGTAATGAATGTATGCATTTAAAAATATGAGGTCTTTTGATAGATTATAATACAATGATTATTTCTATAATACAATGATTATTTCTATCCATGTGTACTTGCCATTATTATCATATAGATTCTTTTGAGATGCTACATGATTATGACTATGATATTATAGTTATGAGTTGGATGTATGATATGTAGGATAAACATAGATACTATATCAATTTGTAATACATTTATTTTATTAGTATTAGTGGTCATAGTAGAATATAAGAGGAAAATAATGATAGAGAGGACAAGAAGAAAGAAAATAGTATGGTACAAAATGTGAGGAAATAAATAGTATTTCTTTCTGTTTATGTTGGGAAATTGCGAGGACGTGTAACATTAACTTATCATTTATTTTACCCACACAATCTAAAGAGAAACAAATAACATTCAAACTAATGAACTAGCTAGATGAAAAAAATGATTTCATGTAAATATGAGTGGTAGTATCAAGAATTGATATTGATATTTGTTGGATTTTTATAGAATTCACAAAACTATATAGATCTCTTTAATACAAAAAAGAAAAAAAGAAAACATAATTCTCATGTGTTCCTTGAAGAATTTTTTTTTCTCTAGATATTCATGGATAATCCATCAAACCTTTCCAACCCTAAAATGATTCAAACTAGTCCCCAACCCTTGAAACAAAATCATAGCACTAGATGATGGCCTCTATATCTCATTCTCATGATAGTTGAAATATGCATGTACAAGGGGTAGGGACTCTATCACACCAATTGAGACAAAATCCATGTAGAGATTATAGATATGCCACTATCCATCAACATATTTGATCTCTTTTTGAAAATTAAAGAAAAAGGTTCTTAATGATGCCTATTCTAAATATTTGGGATTTTGACTTGGAAAAATTGATTGTGCTAAATAATTTACTAACATTGATTTTATCATGTAGTAATAGAATAGCATGATGATCATGCTAGATTTATTTGGTTAATTTTTTTAGTCAACTAGTTCGAGTTCGTACAAAATACATTTCTTCTAATAGTCTCATAGATTGTAACTCTTTACAATTCCACTCTTTTTTTCAAAGAATTGATTTATTATTCCTCCTTCTGCCTCAATTTGATTCTATTTAAGCCTTAGCATTCATAAAACTCTATCATATAATTACAAGATAAATTGATCGTATATCCTAGGCTTATGCAATCTATAACCACTTTTAGTTTACTTCTTAATTATGATTTCAATGAACAACAAAAATTTTGAGCCTAGTTTATCCCAACCATAAGCAAAAATTCACAATAATGGAATAATTCTACACAAAAGCATAAAAAAAACAAATAAACACAAATATAAATATTATTCCTTAATGAAATGCAGTTGGTGACTTGGTACAGTGAGAGAATGCTAGTAATCAATAAAAATGTACTGAAAACAGGAAGTTTCAACCTAACTATTGGGTCTCTATATCATCATGACATCGAATTACTTGACATGTCTATCAACTCTTAATGAGAAAAATTCCTAGAACCCATTGACACAAGAAATAAAAAGAAGTTCTATGTATTTATGAGTTCTATGTATTTTTCTCTTCCCCTCCATACCAAATTACCATTTGTTGGTTCCATGCACTCTTATTCCCTTCTTTTTCCCATGTATCAAAAGCACCCCTCCACTTCAAAATGGCTTTAATTACTTATATTCATTAAGTTCATTAATTAGTTTGAGAGAGGTGAAAGCCAAATATAAGTTATAGATAAGCATAATACTCTTGGTAGTATTCTCTACTAGATTTGACACCAAGAAAGTTATAGATAAACATGATACTCTTGGTAGTGCTCTCTACTAAATTTGACACCAAGAAAGTTTCAAAAGGGACATTGGATTTTAGTGTTAGATAAAAATAAGGATTAATTCTTTCTTTATCATAAAATATGAGACTCCAGATGAAATAATCTTCAAGAGTCTATTTATACTAGTAGTCTCATATATTTTTCCTTTTAATTATCTATGAGGAAATTTGGATCATGTGATTATTTTTTATCTAAATTGGTATATAGTGATTCATAGAATTCATTAAATAGATTCAAATAATATTTCCTTTTCATACAATGGTGTATCATAAATGAGTCCAAACTAATAATTGAAAACAAATATTATGCTATTGAAATTATAACATGTACCTCTCATTGCAATAAATTTTAGAAGAGAATGATCTTTTTTTACCTAAAAGAAAACCTTAATTTCCTTCAGAATTATATGCAACAATTTAGATTCAACAAATAATGATTTCTATGTAATGATTTTGCTTTATGTTTCAAGGAATATTAGTTACATGAGAATGTTAGTTTTGGTAGCTTGGATAATTGTTTGTCCGTATGATACTATTTAGTATATAATTGTTTTTGCTAACAAATTGGTTAGAGTAAGGACAATTATTTACTGAATAATTGACTTCTTTTAGAAGCAACTGGAAACCAATTTTGTTAGGGTTGGTAAGTTGTTTTATATCTTAGTTGCCAATTGTAAATCAATCTTGGCCATTGGTTTACCCATGAGAGTAGTATAAAAAGGGGGTCTAGGGGGCATTTGGAGAACAAGAATTTTGGAGAAATATTTTTAGTACTAGCAAATGAGTTTGTAAGTTTGCAGTGTTAACAAATAGTCTTGCAGTGTTAGCATGGGAATAGCAGTGGGGAGTATCAATGAGAGAAATTAGGAGGTTCTTAGAGTTCTGTCAATGAGAGGAAAGGAATTTTGTAACTCTTTATTTGCTAAAGTTTAATATAATTCCTCATCTGTAGAACTAGTTTTCCCTTATGGGTTTTTCTAGGGAAAATTTGTTCAAAAATATTGTGTTCATTGTGTTACGCTTTTATTTCCATATTTTATAAGTGAAGTTGTAGTTCTGTTATTTTTTGATATTAGCTGGGAATTTTTTTTCAGCAATTTAATAAATGTTTATGATAGGAGATTAATAATCAATGACTACAATAGTTGATTTCTCACATGGTATCAGAGTATTGATAAGGGTAGAAGAGTTTTACCCTAGGAAAGAAATTTTGATCTCTTTAGATTTATTATTGCTTTAATCCCTTGAGATGGCTTTAGCTAGTTTGAGAGATCGGGATAGATTGGAAGATGCCTCAAATTTTGGTGTCTAGAAGGCCATAATTTCTTTATTGTTAGAAGATAATGGTATCAAGAATTATGCTACCAGTGATGTCCATGTACCAACAGATGCAATAGAACTTGCAACATATAAGAAGGATTATGCCAAGGCAAGGGGGATTATCCTTGATGGTGTCAAGGAACATATTGTTCCACATATCACAGAGCTAAATACAATGAAGAAGATGTGGGATGCCATTCTGAATCTGTACCAGAATGCTACCACCAACAGGAAGTTGATTCTTAGAGAGAAGCTAAAGAATACCCAGATAAACTAGGGAGAAGATGTCAGAAGTTACCTTACCAAGGTCAAACTTGTCAAGGATGAGTTAGTAGCTATTGGACATAGCTCTAGTGATGATGAGCTAGTGAGAATAGCCCTGAATGGGTTTACTAAACAATGGAGTGTCTTTGTTCAAGTTGTTAGTGGATGAGATACTTTACTGAGTTGGGATCGACTATGGACTAATTTCACTCAGGAGGAGTTTAGACTAAGTCTTGTCAATGGGGCCAACAAAAGTCAGAAAAATAAGGTGGAACAAGAGAACATTTCCCTAGCAGGGAAAGGGAAAGAAAAGAAGGGATCTAGTAAAGGATCAAATTCACAAAGTGAGAAGGACCTTTCTAAGGTCAAGTACTTTGGATGTCATGAGTTTGGCCACTATGTCAATGATTTCCTAGAAAGGAATAAGGGTAAGAGGCAAGTGGCAACTTCAGCAAGTGTGGAAGAAATCTCTTGTAGAATGGAAGATGAGTTTGCACACATAGCTTGTATGGTTTACTCAACCTCATAGTGTGTTTGGTATATAGATAATTGGTCACCAATTCATATGATGGGAGTTAGAGAGTACTTCTCCAGTTACAAGGAGTAGAATAACAACATCCAAATTTTTATGGGAAACTTGTCCAAACTCAACCCAGTTGGGAAGGGGACTATTCAGTTTTAGAGGGAGAATGGAAAGATAATTCTACTTCATGATGTGATGCATGTGCCAGGCTTAGGTATGAATTTGATTTTTGTATCTGTTCTTCAAGATAGGGGGTATAATGTACTCTTTAGAGTAACAAATGTGTTGATTAAGCACAAAGATTGGAAATCACCCATAACTATTGGAGCTAGGAGTGGTCACCTTTATAGATTGTAGTTTAATACTCCTAAGGCATTCATGAGCAACAATAATCCTAGAGATCTTGGAGAGCTATGGCATAGGAGGATGGGCCATATTCATCATAGAGCACTTAGATTGCTTTGTGAGACGATGATAGGTGTCTAGAGGTGAGCATAGAACATAATAATGTATGTAAGGGATGTGTGTTGGGGAAGTTCATGAAGGCATCTTTTCTAAGGAATGACACTAGATCTAAGGATGTTCTTGATCTAGTACATTCAAATATTTGTGGACTGATGTTGACAAAATCTCTCAGAGGATATGAGTACTATGTTACTTTTATTAATTATTTCTCTAGAAAGACCTAGATATACTTCTTGAAGACCAATGATGAAGTTTTCAGTCGATTCCAAGAGTTTAAGGCTCTTGTGGAGAACTCAATAGGAAAAAAGATAGAGGTTCTTCAGTTAGACAATGGAGGTGAGTACAAAGGAAATGTCTTCTAGGAGTTCTGTACCAGAGAAAGAATCAAGAGAGAATGGATTGTTCCTTACAATCCATAGTAGTATGGAGATCATTAAGAGGAAGAACTATTCTATATCAAAGGCAGCAAGAGCTATGCTACATGACTAGGGCATGCCTTATTACTTATGGGAAAAGGTGTGTAATACAACAATCTACATCCAAAATAGACTTCCACACAAGGTATTAGGGAAGACAACATCAGAGGAGGCTTTCATAGGGAAGAAGCTAGATGTTGGTCACTTTAGGATATTTGTGAGTTTGGCATATTGTCATATTCTTGGAGATACATGTACAAAGTTAGATCAGACTATAGAGAGGGGGTACTTTGTTGGGTACAAAAAGAACTCAAAAGCATATAGTATTTTCATTCCAAGGACCAAAAGAATTATTTTCAAACATGATGTCAAGTTCATGGAGGACAAGGCATTTAGAAGATCCAGAGATTTTCTAGTAGATGATCAGAGTGAGCATCCAACAGAAGCTACAAGGCCAAGTCAAGGGCAGTAAAGCTCAAGTATAGTTACCAGTATGAGTGTAGACTTAGGTAGTGAAGATTCATAGACTATGGAGCAATCGAAAATGCATCTAGAGGACTTAGAGGTTGACATTTCATCCTCTATAGTTGGGAGCGGGAAAAATGAGGTTCCATATATATAAATGAATACTTAGGAGTTTGTGGGAGCTCCTATGAAGAGTACTAGATAATGGAGACAACCAGCCAAGTTCAATGATTATGTGCCATTAGTTAGTTAGTTGGTAGATAGTGAGCCTTCTAGCTATCAGGAAGCTATAGAACATTAGTTATGGAAATATTCTATGGTTAAGGAATATTCCTCAATAATGCAAAATGATGTGTGGGAGGTAGTGTCAAAAAAAATAGATAGGGCAATAGGTGGATCACGCTGGATCTATAAGATAAAGCACAGTGCAGATGGTAGCATTGAGAAATTCAAGGCTAGGTTCATGGCAAAGGGGCTCTCTCAAAAGGAGGAAATAGACTATGAGGAGACATTTTCTCTAGTTCCCAGGTATACTTCTATATGATTTGTAATCTCACTTGCAACATAGATGGGATGGAAGATTCATCAAATGGATGTCAAGACAACATTCCTTAATGGTGAGTTGAAGGAAGAGGCATACATAGAACAACCAGAAGGCTTTGTAGCACACAAAAAAGAAACCCACATGTGCAAATTGAAGAAGGCATTACATGGACTCAAACAAGCTCCTAGAGCATGGTATGAGCGCATTGATACATACTTGTAGAAATTGGGCTTTGTGAAGAGCGAAGCAGATCCTAACCTATACTACTTGGTGGTTATGGGTGAGATTCTCGTTCTTTTCTTTATGTGGATGACTTGTTTCTTATAGGTTCACTAGGGCTCATAGTGGGCTATAAGAGGAACCTTGTAGAAGAGTTTGAGATGAAGGATTTGGGACTTATGCACTACTTTCTAGTCATGGAAGTGTGGTAGATAGATTGGGAGATTTTCTTTGGTCAAGGGAAATACTACATTGAAATCTTGAAGAAATTTAGGATGGAGGATTGCAAAGCCATGTCTACACCCATGATCAAAAATTGGAGGAAGGTAGATACATCTAGGGAGAAGGATGTAGATCCCACTTTATACATATAGTTGATTGGTTTTCTTATGTGTTTGGTCAACACTAGGCCAGATATAGCATTTGCAGTAAACTCTCTTAGTTAGTTCATAGTTGAACCAAACAGAATGCATTGGACAGTGGCCAAGCATGTATTGTGTTACTTGTGTGGTACATTTGAGAATGGGATCAGATATGTTTGAGGTGAAGGTATCAGGTTGATAGGCTATACTGATGTAGATTGGGTAGGAAGTACAAAAGAAAAAAGCACTTTAGGGTGTTGTTTTAGCTTGGGATCAAGAGTTGTTTCTTTGTTTAGTAGGAAGCAAAAGTTTATGGCTTTGAGTTCAGTAGAGGCAGAATACATAGCAGCTAGCATGGCGACATGTGAAGCTATATGGCTTCGAAAGTTGTTAGTAGCTTTGTATGGTCAAAAGGTTGAGACTACTATGATACATTGCAATAATTAGAGTTGCATTAAGTTGTCTGAGAATCCAATATTTCATGATAGGTCTAAACATATAGATATCAAATATCACTTTATCAGATATTGTGTATAACAGGGGGTTTTTTAGCTACAGTACATACCTATAGAGCAGCATGTAGTAGACATTCTAACTAAGGCATTGGGGAAGACAAAATTCATTTTCTTTGGAGATAAGTTGGGTGTCGTGCAGAACAAGTTCCTTGCTAAGAGGGAGTGTTAGTTTTGGTAGCTTGGACAATTGTTTGTCCATATGCTATTATTTAGTATATAATTGTTTTTACTAACAAATTTGTTAGAGTAAGGACAATTATTTATTAAATAATTGACTTCTTTTAGAAGCAACTAAAAACCAATTTTTTTAGGGTTGGTAAGTTATTTTATATCTCAACCATCGATTGTAAATGATCTTGGCCTTTAGTTTACCAATGAGAGTAGTATAAAAAGAGGGTCTAGGGGGCATTTGGAGAACAAGAAGTATGGAGAAACATTTCCAGTGTTAGCAAAGGAGCTTGTTAATTTGCAATGTTAGCAAACAATCTTGTAGTGTTAGCAAGGGTGCAGTGTTAACATGGGAATAGCAGTGGGGAATATCAATGGAAGAAATTAGGAGGTTGCCAGAGTTCTACCAATGAGAGGCAAGGAATTTTGTATTTCTTGATTTCCTAAAGTTTAATATAATTCCTCATCTATAGAACGGGTTTCCCTTATGGGTTTTTTCTAGTACAATTTTCTCGAAAATATTGTGTTCATTGTGTTACACTTTTCTTTTTGTACTTTATAAGTGAAGTTATAGTTGTGTTTTTTTTTAATATTATCTAGGAATTTGTTTTTAGTAGTTTAATAATCATTTATGATAGGAGATTAATCATCAGTGACTACAATAGTTGATTTTTCATAGAGAAATGACATTGCACAAATGAAATGATCTTTTTTTCTTAAGAAATGAGAAATTAAATGCAACAAATGATCAAGTGAATGAAATTGTGATGCAATGGTTGTATATTTTTAATAGCACAACCCATCTCTATCCACATCATTGACTAAAGTTTCTCCCTAAAAAAGAGAGGATATAAGTATTTTCATAGAGTCTTCCTCTATTATTCAATGTTTATGTCTTCCATATCATCCAAGTATAGAGTGGGATGCATCCTACAACTTTAGAGGGTGGATCCATCAATGGCTTAACTCAAGCCTAGAATGGCCTAGAATTTTAATAATATAATTGTATCTTACAGAGCTATGGTGTGCTATGACAAAAAGCCAATTCCATTACTCTCTATATGAGAGTATATTTAAATATATCAATAAGTTTGGTAGAAACAACATTTTTTGTATTCTCAAGGTCAATGAGATCAAGCCTCTTTCTGAGGGATGGAGCTAAGCTGAAGACAAAATGTATCATTGAGAAAAATTTAAAAAAATGAAAAGTATGATGGATTTGTTTGAAATTTTCAACATTTGATCTTCATGATCTCCATAGCTTGTAGTAAAAAACAACAAAAATGAGATAAAAAATCACCATTTTTTTGCAAATCTAGAAATAATGTTGACTTTATATATTTCATTTTGTGTGCATTTTGTCTAGAACTTAGCCACCATAGTATGGGTCACCCCTATAGTGAGGTGTGTCATAGCCACCATCACTATTGCTATACTTTTGGATACAATTGTCTAATTGTGTGTTGTCTTTGATGTCACACAAATGTCATATTAGTTATTAGTTAGTATCTACCAAGCTCAACTGGTCAACAAGGCAATTTTCAGTGTCTATCAAACATTTTTGGACATTAATCTTTGTTGATAGTGTATATCAAGCTCACTCAAGAATCGAATGAAAATGTGGCAGAAAGTAGTGTTAACTGATCTCACATGGTTAACGAAGGAAAGTTAGTGTCTATCGAGTTCACTTGATCTCCAAAGGATTTTTGCAAGTTCATAATGTTAACTGAGCTTCTGTTGGTTAACATAGGAAATCATTTTAGGAACAATGTTTACCAAGTAGGGTTGGCTAATGAAGGATTTTGTTAAATTGAGAAATGAAGTTTAATTGTTTCAAGTATTGATTCCAACCGATTGAGGTAATGATTATTAGTAATTATAAGTTGTAATTGGGCTGATTTGATAATCTAAAAGGTATATATGAAAGGTCAAATTGAGAATTCTAAAGTATGAGTGAGTATACAAGTGTATTGATCATTTGAAGAGGAAAGTATGAGCGAATTTGAAGGATGGTCAGATATCCTTGAGGAGTAGCAAAGTTATATTTGATCAAGAAGGATTTAGTGAGGTAGAATAGAGATTTGTAATCAGCAATTTAGTTGCATCTCATTCAGGTTATTTGATTGTTACTTTCTTACCATTGTAGCAATGATTCTAAAATCTTTTAGTAGAGTTGGTTTAACAGCCATTTGTAAATCTTCTAACAAGGTGACAGTTCTATTAAATTGTTGTAAAGACATTTTGCAAGGCCACTCCTAATAGGGTGATTAAATCCTCTAACAAGGTCACACCTAACAGTGTGTTTTGTAACTTTTAACCAAGTTGGATCCTAACAGAGCTCACTTCAAAAGAGTGAAAATTAGTAGCTAGTTACTTGATGGTTTTTCCCATATTGGGTTTCCATGTTAAATCTGGTGTCTCATGTGTTCATTTTAATTCCTTTATGCTTACATGTTAACCACTGT
Organism: Cupressus sempervirens; assembly: GCA_028749045.1. Lineage (NCBI taxonomy): Eukaryota > Viridiplantae > Streptophyta > Pinopsida > Cupressales > Cupressaceae > Cupressus > Cupressus sempervirens. The sequence continues at coordinate 130,575,221 of CM053793.1, read as the reverse complement.
GAATGTTTTAGGATTGGTAATAAGTTAACATACATTGCATTTACCAAGTTACAATTTTTTTTGTATGTTTAGCAAGTGATAGCAGTAAATAGTTTTACTAGACATCTAAGGGATCTATGGATTTGTTTTAGTAACTAAGTCACCCCCCCTCCCCCTCAGTTAGTCTATCTATTTCCAACAATTGGTATCAAAGCTTTTGCTTCTTTCAAGGACCTAAGCTAAAGATCAGGATGTCTTACAAGAGAGAAATTCTAAGGCTTAACAGAGATAACTTTTTAGTATGGTAGGGACTCATGAGACTTCATCTGGCTTCCATTTGTGATTCAAGATTGAAATACCCCTATGAAGAATACACAACTCCTTCTGGTACATTATCTATTGTGAACATTACTAAGAAAAAGACTCATAACACCATGATGATAGACATTGCATCTAATCTAAGCTATGAAGAATTTGATGATATCAAGGACTGCAAAATTTCCTTTGAAGTGTTGAACAAACTAAAAGACATCTATGGTGGTGATAACAATGTGAGGAGGGCCAAAGTAGAAATCCTTAGAGGATAATTTGATCATATGAGAATGAGAGAGGATGAAAACATTGCCAAATATGTTGAAAGGATCAAAGAAAGTGTTAGTACAATCAAAGCTTCTAGAGGAGAGATCAAAGAAGAAAATATTGTAAGTAAATTTCTTAGAACATTGATTTCCATTTATGCAATTAGAGTATCTGCAATTCAAGAAAGAAGATGTGAAGAAATTCATAAGATAACTTTGGATGCCATAGTAGGAAGACTGACAACCTTTGAGCTAGATAACTATGACAATTATGTTCCAACTTCCAAGAATATTGAATTAGCATTTGAGGCCAAGCTTTCACTTAAGGAAAAAGGAAAAAAGATAAAGGACACTCAGTCAGAAAGTGAAGAAGAATCATAGGAAATTTTTTATAGTAATTTTGAAGTTGTTTAAGCTCTACTTGCAAGAAAATATTCTAGAGGCAGAGGAAAATACAAAGGTAAAGTTCCCTTAATCTATTTTTCATGTGAAGAAATTGGTCATATTGTTGCCAAGTGCCCAAACAAAGCGAGCAAGGATGAGAAGAAAGGTCACAAGTGTAATGGCAAGAAAGATTTCAAATCATTCAAAGAAAAAGGTAAGAGTACATTTTTTATGGCTAGGGACTCTAAGGATTCTGATGATAGTGAAGATGGAATTGTTTACATTGCTATGGAAGATGAATCTGATAATGATGAAGAAGATAAGATGGCACTTATCTCTCATGTGAGAAAAAATGATACATAGATCATAGATAGTGGATGTTCACATCATATGACTAGTCACAAAACCAAGTTTGAACACTTTGAAGAGTATGATGGTGGTAGTGTAAGGTTTGGAAACAATGAACCTTGTTGCATAAAAGGAAGAGGTCGAATCTTAGTAACCAAAGAACTTGTATGTGATAATGCCAATTGGGTTGAAGGACTAAAATATAATCTATTGAGTGTGGTATAGCTAATCAACATTGGATTCAAGGTGGAATTCATGCACAACAAGACAAGATTGCTAGATGACAAAGGAAAATTGATTGGATCAGGAAAACAAATAAAAGGTAACTTGTTTTATCTTGATTTGGTGAGTGCTCATGTTTTATTGCTCAAGTTGAAGAAATTTGGTTATGGCACAAAAGGTTATGTCATGTAAATTTTGATAACATGGTGAAAATAAGAAAATTCAAGAGAGTAAGAGGCATTCCTATTTTGATGAAACTTGATGTTGTTCTATGCAAGAATTGTCAGATTGGTAAAATGAGAAAGACTAGCTTTAAAAGTAAAAACTATCAGTCTAAAGATATTGATATTTTGGAAATAGTACATACTAATTTGTGTGGACTTATTGGAATTGAGAGCTATACTACAAAAAAGTTCTTTATACTTTTTGTTGATGACTCCTATAGAATGATGACTGTTATGTATTTAAGAGAGAAGTTAGAAGCATTTGAGAAGTTCAAGTGGTATTTGGAAAGAATAGAAAACGTGAAAAGGAAAAGATTGAAATGCTTGAGATCACACAGAGGTGGTGAATTCATCTCCTATGAATTCAACAATTTTTGCATTGAAAGAGGAATCAAAAGATAGGTATCAGCTCCCAAAACTTCTGAGTAGAATGGAATAGCTAAAGGGAGGAACAAATTTGTCATGGATTGTGCAAGGAATCTAATAATTGAAAAAAACATTGCTATCAAATACTAGAAGGAAGCTATCGGCACTACAATTCATACCTTAAACTGAGTATAATTGAAGAAGGTCTCATTTAAAACCCCCTATGAGTTATGGTATGGTTATAAACCTAATGTAAGTTACCTGTAAGTGTTTGGAAGTAAATGTTACATCTTGAAAGAGTCTAGAAAAGAATTTTTTTGAAAAAGTACATACTTGACATACTTGGCTAGTACATACTTTAGAAGAAGTAGATCAGACCTTATATAGATCAATGATTGAAAAAGTGCAGTATATAGTTCATACAAGGCCTGATATTGCTCTTGCAGTTGGTATAGTAGCAAGATTCTTGGAAAAACCTAAACAAAATCATATGATGGAAATCAAAAGAATCTTGAGATACTTGAAAGGAACTAATGATTATGGCTTGTGTTATAAACTTGGAGGAAATCTAGAGTTAAAAGTGTTTACTAATGCTGATTGGGCAGGAAACATTGATGACAGAAAGAGTACAAGTGGTGGAGCATTCTTTCTTGGCAAAAGGTTGGTATGTTGGACAAGTAAAAAGAAAAATTTCACATCCCAATCTACAACAGAAGCAAAGTATGTTGCTATAGCAGTGAATAGTTCCAATATTTTTTTGGTTTAAACAGTTGTTGGAAGGCATGAAAGTTGAGATCAAAGAACCAGTTGCAATGTTTTGTGATAATACAAGTACAATTAACATTTCAAAGAATCCACTGATGCATTCCAAAATCAAGCACATTTCTATAAAATATCGCTTTGTTAGAGAATTGGTGTAGGACAAGGAAATCAGATTGGAATATGTCCATACAAAAGAACAGATTGCAAACATATTTACCAAGCCATTACCTAAGGATGCATTCTTGTATCTAAGAGGTATGTTAGGGGTCATTCCTCTATCTAAAGCTCACTAAAATAAAGTTTTAGTGATGGATCAATAGGAACCAAGTTGAGGATCAATCAATTGATGCAACATAGTTAAGAAAATATTGCATACGAATCAGTACTCAAGGTACATTAACACTTATTTGGTATGTGTTGTCTTTGGCATGTATTGTTAAAGAGGGAGAGTTTACTATCATATCTTTTTGAAATTTGTTTGAGGGAAAAGTTTAATTTTATGAAAAGGAAGCTATGTAATTCCTTCACAAAGGGAGATTGCTACATTAGAGACATTTGAGGCATAAAATCTAAGAGGGAGAAAGTTTCTATTAGAGAAAGACTTGTTTTCAAATTCCATTATGCTATGACATGTTGTGTTGCCATCAATGCCAAAGAGGGAAATTGTTGGATACAATTGTATAATTGTGTGTTGTCTTTGATGCCACACAAATTTCATATCAGTTATCAGTTAGTGTTTCTCGAGCATAGTTGGTCAGCAAGGCAATTTTTAGTGTCTATCAAGCATTCCTAGACATTACTCTGCATAGATAGTGTCAACTAAGCTCACTTAGGTGTCAAAGGAAAATGTGGCAAAAAACAGTATTAACCAAGATTACATGGTTAATGAAGGAAATTTAGTGTCTACTAGGTTCACTTAGTCTCCAAAGGATTTTTGTTGGTTTGCAATGTTAACCGAGCTTCTATTAGTTAACATAGGAAATCATTTCAAGAATAGTGTTTACCAAGCAGGGTCAGCTAATGAAGGATTTTGTTGAATTGACAAATGAAGTTTAATTGTTTCAAGTATTGATTCCAACTGAATGAGGTAATGATTATTGGTAATTATAAGTTGTAATTGGGATGACTTGATAATCTAAAAGGTATATAGGAAAGGTCAAATTCAGAATTCTAAAGTATGAGTGAATATGCAAGTGTATTGATCATTTGAAGAGGAAAGTGTGAGTGAATTTGAAGAATGGTTAGATATTCTTGAGGAGTAGAAAAGTTATATTTGATCAGGAAGGATTTAGTGAAGTAGAATAGAGATTTGTAATCATCAATTCACTTGTATCTCATTTAGGTCATTTCATTTTTACTTTCTTACCATTGTAGCAGTGATTCCAAAATCTCCTAGCAGATTTGGTTTAATAGCCATTTGTAAATCCTCTAACAAGGTGGAAATTCCATTGAATTGTTGTAAAGACCTTTTTTAAAGCCACTCCCAATAGGGTGATTAAATCCTCTAACAAGGTCACACCTAACAGTGTGTTTTGTAACCTTTAACTAGGTTGGGTCCTAATAGAGCTCACTTCAAAAGAGTGGAAATTAGTAGCTAGTTACTTTGTGGTTTTTCCCATATTGGGTTTCTATGTTAAATCTGGTGTCTCATGTGTTTATGTTATTTCCTTTATTCTTACATGTTAATCACTATGAATGTTTAAGGATTAGTAATAAGTTAACATACACTGCATTTACTAAGTTATAACAAATTATGTATGTTTACCGAGTGATAGCAGTAAATAGTTTTATCTAACATCTAAGGAATCTGTGGATTTCTTTTAGTAACTGTTTCACCCCCCCTCTCAGTTACTCCATCTATTTCCAATATATATATCTAACATCTCTAACTAGCTTTTTTTCCATAATTTGTTTATGTTAAATTTTATAGTTAATTTCATATCATGACTTTAGTTTATATAGATTAACATAGATTTTTTTGAATGGGATTTAAGTTGATCATTTTAATGGTTATATTATTATTATGGGATTTTTTATTATGTCTTCATTATGATATACTATGATGCATATGTGATGGATTAGATTTAGAAGATGTATTATCTATATAGAAAATAGATGATATGATGAGTTTTTCATTATTTATGGATATTATTTATTGGTGGATATAATGTTTTATCTTATATGATTATGATCATTTTTTAATGTTCATTAGTAATATGGATTAAATATTAATAATTTATAGATCTTATTATGAATAATATTATAGATTCAAAGGTTTTATTTATGGTGTTCATATGGATTTAGAGGTGATTATATGATTTTATCTATGTATTTTTGTTCATAGATGTTATGAGTAATGGATGGACAATATGGTTTTGATGGAGTAATAGATGTATGCATTTAAAAATATGAGGCATTTTGATATATTATTTTTGCACGATATAAAGATTATTTTTACCCATGTGTACTCATTATTATTATCATATAGATTCTTCTAAGATGATACATGATTATGACTAAGAAATGTTATGGTTATGAGTTGTATGTACAATATGTAGGATAAAGATAGATATAGAGAATTCTCATAGCAATTCACAATGCATTTAGTTTATAAGTATTTGTGCCTACATTACATTATGAGAGGAAAACAATAATAGGGGGAAGGAGAAGATATCAAATAGTATGGTTCATAATGTGAGAAAATAAATAGTACGTCTTTATTTTTATGTAGGGAAAATTGCGATGATGTGTAAAGTTACCTTCATCATTTGTTTTACCCACATAATCCGAAGAGAAACAAATAACATTCAAACTAGTGAATTAGCTTGATAAAAATAATTATTCCGTGTATATATGAGTGGTAGTATCAAGAATTGATTGATATTTTATTTTATTTTTCATAAAATTCACAAGAGTATATATAGCTCTTCAATGCCTAAAAATGAAAAAAAATGAATTCTCATATGTTTTTGATCAAGAAAAATAGGTTTTACAGGGATCCTAAAACCCAAAAGTTTTTACATAATATCTCAAATAATAATTTAAAATAAATTCTAGACCCTATGCATCTACCTCTAAAAATCCATAACAAAAGACAGGCCTGTGGTCAAGAAACAAAAGCCAGCTAACCTAGACTGAGAAAAGGATGAAACAAAAAATATTGAATTCTAATATGTTCTAAAGGAAGAAAATAAAAGTTTCTATATACTCATACAAAGATTATAGACATGTCACTATTCATATGCATATCTGATCATCTTTAAATATTAAAAAACAAAAAGTTCCTAAAGACACCTATTTTAATTAATTGGACTTTTGACATGCAAAAACTATTTGTGCCAAAAAAATTGATAAACATGGTTATCACTTAGAAATAGAATAGAATAATGTTCATGCTTAATTTATTTGGTTAAAAAACTTCTTGAGCTAGTTGGAATTCATACATTATGAATTGCTTCCAATTAATCTCATAGATTGTAACTCCTTACAATTCCATACTCATTTTTACAGATTTCATTTATTGGTCCTCCTTTGAGGTCATTTTGAGTCTATTTGGGCCTAAGCATTTCTAAAAATTCATCATATAATTATGAGGTAAGTTGATCTTATATCCTAGGCTTGTATAATCTACAACCACTTTTACTTATCTTCTAATTGATGATTTAAATCACTAACCACATTTTTGAACACTATCATATCCGAACCATAAGCACTAATTCACAAGAGTATATTGTCACGATACCAATGAAGTAATTTTGCAAAAATGCATAAAAAAAACAAATAAACATAAACCAAAATAGTAATTCTTCATGAAATGTTTGATTTTATTTGTCTTCTGTCATCAGAATATTTTGTGGATGGAATATTGATGCTATAATTTTTATTAGAACAAGTACTAGAGGATATGAGTGTGCCATCTTAAATTGGAAGAAATTTAATTTATGACCTTTTAGCTGTTCCTTAGTGTGTTTTCATTTTATAATTGTACTTGGAGTACTTACCCTTTCTTTCTTTTTCCTTTTTCCCTTTTTCCTTTTCCTAGGTCAAATTAAGGTGGGACCTAAAATATCCTCCTTAATTTAACTTTTCATCTCATTCAAAAATTGAGATAGGATATAATATATGTGCATCCTCCTCTTTCAAGGTCTTATTTCCCATTTATGATGTCATTAAATTTAAATCTCCAATGCAATTACACCTAAACCTTTTGAAGTCATGGGATCCTATGTTTTCTTCCTGATAATTGAGTGGTTGAGGTGTAGGTAGACCTAGTTGACCTATACCAATATAGGTTAATTGAGTTAACATATACTAGTAAAAGTTAGCCAAGCCGACCTATACTTCTAAGAATTTGAGTTCCAATCATTGGTTATGTTTTAAATTTCAAGGGTTTTTGACTCAATGTAGTTGGCTCCTATGGGGTTAACCATAAAATCTTCTATAAAATTATATCATTGGCCTCATTTGGCATGAACAAAGTAAAGGTACAAGAAAACATGGACATGGTAATTTGACATTGAGAAATTGAAAGGTGGAAGAAAAGGGCTTGATCTCATTTATTTAATTCTTCAATTCAAGCATTCAATAAGCAATTTATGAAAATTATAGAGTTGCAAATGGATCATAATGATGGATATAGTACTTTAGCCTTGGGGGTCTTGTATCTTTTCCTATTATCCCCAACCAATAATTTTATTGGAATTTTTATTAATGTATGTAAAATATTCATATCAATCATTATGTTGTCATTGATGTCAAGTCTTAGTTAGCTAGACATTATGCTAATTCTGTAGAGTTCTGTATCATTAGATCGATGAATAGGATTTGCAGAAAGTATATTAAAGATAATGTTTATAAGTATGGTATTCAATGGGAACTTGAATGAGTTGGTAATGTTGGTTTGATTTTTTTAAAGGGTGGAAGTACAAACCTGTTATAAAGAAAAATGATCTCAAAACTTAAACTATTCAACTTCAATGACATAAAAGTGGTATTTGTCTTTAGAATTTGAAGATGATGTAAATTGGTGAAATGTGCAAAATTTGATAAAGTTTATGTTTGTAATTTTTTTTAATTGAGTATGAATTTTTGTATTCTTTAATATTTTAAACCCTTTATTTTAGTTTATTTTATGTTAAATATAAAAAATATAGATTTACATTTCTGCCAAACAAATATATGCAAATGATCATATTTTGTTCTAATTTTGTAATTTTTTATAGTGGACATTTATAGCTAGTGGAAAAAAAATTTATTTTTCAATATATATTCTTTTAGTTATAAGAATTCAAAGTTCAACTTATCCAAAATTGATAGTATTTTTTCTGCCAAACTTTTTCTAGGAAATCTACATATTTCAAAAACTTTTGCCCACTTGTGGATATCATAAAAAAACTTATGACTTACATAAGAAAGTAAATTTCTTATGTTGAACACTAAGAAAAACCATAAAGTAATGGAACACATAACACCATATTTTGTTAACTAGGGAAACACTAGCCAAGTGAAAACCTTGGTTGGGATGGTAGCCACAAAGTGATCCACTAATTAAAAGTATCTTGTGAAAGATATTGACCCTATTAGGAGTCTATTATATTCATATAGTGTCTCAGTTTTTGTTAGAGGACTAGGTCTTTTTAGAAACTTCAACCTTGTTAGGAGTTGTTATTACAATATATAAAGTATGCATGATGAGCCCATTGCATAAAAATGCAATGTACAATGAGGTTCTTCAATACATGAGATAGACAGGAAAACCTCTTGTTGTTGATAATATCTTCAATATCTTATTTTTCCATTCATTTCTCTTCAAAAAAATAATTGCACTAATCTAATCTTACATCATAATTTTTATATTAAAATAATCTCATATTTGTCATATAAACCTTACTTAACTTTGTATTCACATTTTTTCTTATATACTCTAGTTCTTTAACTATTGGCCTTCATTACTTCATACACTTGCCAAATACTAAAATCAACTTTTTTCTCACTTAAGGTATCACTTGTGTCAAAATGTGTGATTGATTTGGTGGTATTGCATGTTTACATTTTTGCAAAGTTATTTTGATGTAGGACGACAATATGTAGATGTTTAAGATGTGGAATGATCAATGCATTTATAAGTATAAATTGAAGTACTCAAAAATTTTATTTATACATTTGGATCTTGGATAACTAATTCACCCCCCCTCCCTCCACTCTCAGATATTCTAAAAAATCCAATAGTAGGATTTGGTCCCTAATTAGTTAAGTAATAATCTTGACAAACAAAGTAATTCTTCAATACAAAATATTTGATTTCATATCTTTTATCATGTTGTATTAGCTCAACAATGTTACTGTAAAAATAAAATATCTTTGTATGTATTGATTGTACAACCTTGCACTCATACATACATATTTCTCACATTTTGTACTTCCTCTAGGTAAATGCACATGTGCCAGAAATGCTTATGTGAACTATGTTGACCAAAATTGTCCCTGTGCTAAAAAATAAAATTTATTGTACTTACACAATTTTTTAGGCCTTTCTCACAAAACTTTATCTCAAAGAACTACTAACTTAATCTTAACTATATGTTTCCATAATTAAAAAAATCATACTAAGTAGTGTAGACAAATTTTTGAGAATCTCCCCATTTGGCATTGATGACAACATATGGGAAATTTGGCTAAGTCCAAAAACCAAAACTTAAAAATTAAAAAACTTATGGCCATGTACAATATTTACTAAAACTGTGGATCATCATATATACCATCTTTACATACATAGGGACACTCCCCCTTTGACTATATTCTATCTTCTACTATACTTCCTTTTTTCATAGCATGCTTGTACATACATTTTTTTCTCATATGCTCCCCCTTTGACATCAATGAGAAAGGTGTCAAAAATTGTATACATGTCATATTATATTGTTTCTTTTACCTTCATGACTATTGATTGCATATCTACAATAAGTAATTAACAAATTTGGTCTTAAATATGGAAAACTTCATATCCCATTTTTTCTTCACTACACTTGATATGTTAGGTAATTCACATAATCCATAAGAAGAAATCTCTATTTCCTCCAAGTCCATGTATGAAATTTTTTCATAAGATGCCTAGATTAATAGGAATTCATCCATTTTTCTTTGTACAAGATCAATTTTCAGATTAGGGTCTTTCCTTAATAGTGAAAATGTTTTCAATATCATCTACTTCTTTAGCTCTAAAAGCTCAATGTCATAATGTATCTTGCTGATTTTTCTCTCCAAGCCTACAATTTGAACTATGAGGATTTCTAGTTCATTTACAAGATTTTTTAACTCTTCCTATTCAATATTTAACTCATCTAAAAAAATCTTGATAAATGTGAGGGAAAGAGAAAATTTACCATAGACTTCCTTTCCTTCTGCTAAGCATATTCTTAGTTCATTAATCCTTTCATCAAGACCTTTTTGGCTTCTTATGATATTTTCACATACTTTTCTTAACTTCTCTACATTATGCAGAGTTTGTGCCTTAGTAGTTGTCACTTCTAGTAATTGAGTAGACTCATTATCAAAAACCTTTATAACCTATGTTTCTTTTATTTGTGGGTTTGCTTCATTGATTCTAACTGTAATGTACTCTATAAATTTTTAATAACTTCCATCAAAGATTTTTATAGAGTTTTTGTCTTCTTGTTTTTCTCAATGATTTTACTTAAACATGATATCTTTCCAACTTGATTATCCTCATTATCTGACTTGTCTCCTAAATTAGTTTCCAATGTAAGTTCAACTAGTGACTTTTTCTTTGTTCTTTTGTTGGATTTTCTTTCTTCTTCTTTCTTTTTCTTCTCTTCCTCTTTCTTTTTTTTCTCCTCTTCATTTTATTTCTTGTTTCCTTCTTTATCGTCCTTCTACTTTTCTTATTCCATCTTCCATATTCCTTCTTCCTTCTTTCTTCTTCATTTTTCTTTTCTATTTCTTCATTCTTTTTCTCTTCTTCTTTCTTGTTTTTTTCTTCCTCTTCATTTTTATTCTCCTCCTCTGCTTCATCATTCTTTGGTAGTTTATGTGCAGTCACCATAGGTGTTCCAACTCATCTAGAATCTTCCATTCCAAAAGTATTCAATATCTCCTTGATATACTTAGATTGAGTAATGTAAATTCCTCTATTCATCTGATAGACTTGAAATGCAACAAAGAATTTTATTTTTGTGCTATCCACTTGTATAGAATATGTCCCAACTATTACTTGTGGCATATCTTTCATTTATGTATCTTTTGTGGATGGTACTATTGCTGATGGTATGGGGATTGGTGTCGTTGATGCTTTTTTTATTGTTCTCTAATGACTAGATGTCTTAAGTTTTGTCATCATTTTACAATTGGTGTCTATGTTTCTTTCTTTAGCTACTCATAGTTTCCTCCCATGATTAAAATAGACCTTGTCTTATTCCTTAGATATGGTTAAAGAGTTCTCAATAAAATCTTGAATTTCTCTTCACTATCTATCTTGCATAACTTTCTTAGCTCATTTTATCTCATTTTCTTGTCCTCTTCCTATACTCTTATCTTCTTAACTAATAACTTCTAATAAAGGTCTTTCAAAATTTGATCCTTAATATCTAAAAATATTTTAATGTTTAGGATCATATGTTTGATCACTTCATTTCCTAACTCAAAATTTTCTATGTTGATGTATGAGTCATATAATTTGTTTAGCCATATGAAATTATCATCATCTATGATTGTGCAATTTAATTTCTCTATCTTGGTCTTCCATTCCTTCCCTTCTTTTCTTGCACTAACTTCTTTACTCTTTTCTTGTTCTTCATGTTTTATGACCTCAAGGATGTCAAATTGTCCTCTCATCTTCTTCTTCCCTTCATAAGTCATCAACACTTTAGGTCTCTTACCAAGTCTAGTTATTGTTTTTTTCATTCTCTTCTGTCTTGGAGCCTTTGCAGGTTCTTGTTTTACTTCTACCAACCTTGAAAATTTTATTTTCACCTCTACTATCTTCACTTCTTCTTCTTCATCTATGGACTGAGAAGGTGGAATAATTATCGTAATCTATCGTTGCATGTGTGCAACTATTGTATATGGTGTTATAGGAGTTTGTGCATATGAAACTGCCACTATCACTCGTTCTGCTAATGTTAGGGTTGATGGTCATGATCATGTTTTTGCTAATGGTGGCACAAACATTATGTCTTCTTGTCAAATTTTCTTCATGCTAGATACTATCTCACCATTTTTACCTCTTAGGAGTCATCTGAGATGCCTCCATGCTCTTGTTTATGAAATTATCAGCTTTTCTTCTAGGGGATTTTTAAATTTTGGCTTGATAAGTCATCTTCATGATTTCATTATAGGTTCCAATTCTACCAAATTCTTTATCTTTATCTCATTGCAGGATTTCTCTTACATATCCTTCAATTTTGTCCTCTATTACCCCATTTCCTAAAATGTCTTCTTTGTGCTAGATCATAGAAAATGGTGAGATCCTAAACCTTTACTTCATTTCATTCAAAAAAATTTTTTTGTAATTAGGTCTGCATTGTTGTGAATCTTATCAATTGGATGTCTCTTATGTAGAGTGGTTATCTTTTCTATTGTAGACTTATCACTTCTAGTCAATTTATAAATGGAAACCAATCTTTTGAATAGGTGGAAAAATATGTGGGTGATTAATGATTGAAACCTAAATTGGTTATCCTTCATTTTCTTAATCCTTAGATCAAGTTCTCAATTAATCGTCCTCTCAAAATTTCACAAAGATTCACCTTGGATATTTCAGCACAAAGTTTATATGTTTCATGCATAAAACCTATTGCCATGTCATCTTCCCTAGAGCTTCAACAAATCTCAGTTCCCATAACTTTTCTCACATATCTCAAATCATCTTGCTACTGATTACAATTCATCTTCCATTGTAGGATAACTAGTTATTTTCAAGCACAACCTTCTTTACATTCTTTTTATTTTAGGGAATAGAGCCTTCATTTCTCAAACCAATAACTTTATGCATCAGATTGGCTAATATATCCATAACATTTTCTACCATATAGATTTTACCATCATGAATCCTACTCAGAATTATTTTTTTCAATTTTGTGTTCTCAAATTCATAGTAAAACATAAACTTTACTAGTTCATTATGTTCTAAGTGTTCACAAACTTCCTTTAAAGTCATGTCTTGCTTGTAGACAATGTAAAACTCCTTTTTAATGTTTCCATCTCCTGCTATTTAAATTTTACATCAGGTGTAACTAATGGTACCTCTAAGTAAAGAACATCATTGGGAGTTTGTGAAAATGCGGTCAAGTGGTAATCTTCTAAGGCTTGAATTGGATTTAACTTCAAGTTAGGTCTAGGAATATATTCAACACCATGAATCATAGACTTTTCCATGTTTACTATATAGTATGAACACAATTTCATAAATTTAACCTTCACAAATTTGTAAAATACCCTAATTGTTGCAAAATTATAGTTTACATATGAGCTTTCTTCAATTTTCCTTTTAAAACCTTTAATTTGATCTCAATTTGCTTCTTACCTAATCACACAATCAAGTGGTACACAAAAACTTGATTTTACCCTTTAAATCACATTCTATTCATTTTTGCATTAATTGTGTAAGTACATGCTATCAACAAAAAGTTGTTTCAATTTAGCAATGAACTTATTTTTCTTTCTCCACTCACATGTGAACTCCAAATCTTATGTACACTTAACCATAGCTTCATTACATATTTTCCTACCTCATACTAACTGTGCAAGTCTCTTGACTTCTCCTAAGGTTTTAACTAAGTTTCTAATCCTAATTTCCTAATGTTTTGCTTATAGAATAAGTTGCTCAAATAGTTAATGATTGGTTACCAACTATCAAAAAACTTCAATATGTTAGCTAGTGTCTGATTCTTCACTACAACTTGGGAACTTGTTGGATCTTTAACTTTGACAAACACTTCATTGAATTCTTCTATATGTACTCTAAGATTTTCTTTTTCATTTTTATTGTTATTTTGATTCCTCCTAACATTATTGTTCAAGTTTCTTCTAAAGTTAAGATTCCTTATGTTGTTTATGATGTTATTTGGCATGTTCATCCTACAAAATCCTACTATGTATCCCTTGTTATTGCAAATTTGATGAATTATAACATTGTTTCCATATCTAGGTTCTAACTGACCAATTTTTTCTTAAAAATCTCTAGGAATGTGACCAAAGTTGTTGCACTTATAAAAAATAACATCATTCCTTAAAACATTGGTTCCTCCAATTGGTATATTTCATGTAAGGTTAGTACCTCTGAACATTCTACTATTTTCGTTATTGAATCTAGGTTTCGTACATTCAATATCTCTATGACCAAAACCATGACAATTATATAACAATAACCAAAAGGGGGTTTAAATGACTTACATGTACAATCCCTTTTCATGTGACCAAATTCATTGGATGCATAACATCTACCTTTGAATTTGTTCCTACTTCTTTAGGCAATTAAGCTTGCTCAGGCTGCTAAGGTACATTAATTTTCTCAAGTTGATTAACTTGCTCAAATTTTTAAGGTACATCTTTAGATTGATTTGACTCACTCTTATTTTGATTATCTTCCTTATGTTCAAGTTTTTGAATCATAGGATCTAGTTTTTTTCTATCTTTAGACTTCTATTACCATGTTAGGAATCTATTACATTTGTATAGTGTATTGGTCATTATTAGAAGTCTCAATCTTATTAAGAGTTGTTATTACAATATATAAATTATGTAAGATGAACCCACTTCCCAAACATGAAACATACAATGAAGTTCTTCAATATAGGAGATAGATACAAAACCCTCTTACTACAGATGATATCTTCAATATCTGATTCTTGCTTTCACTACTCTTCACAAAAAGAATTGCACTTCTATGATCTACATCAAAATTTACATCTCAAAAAAATTTCATATTCATCACACAACTCTTACTTAACTTCTTATTCACAACTTTTCTTTGATACCTCACTACTTTAATTGTCGGCCTTCATTGCTTCACACCCTTGCCAAATTAAAAAATTAATTTTTTCTCACTTGGGATTAACATCTAGGACATTGTCCCTAATTAATTAATTATATATTTTGATTTTTTCTTGAAAATCGTCAAAACAAAATGTTTAAGTGCAAGAAGTTGGGTCTCACTTTTGGACAAAAAGTGGTAGTGTTTTTTCCTATTTTTTAAATTTATCGTCAATTGATGTTAAAATTTGATGCATTTAGAGATTGAATATAAAAAAAACTTCAGAAATAAAATTTTTAGCGTTCGAAATCTACTTTTTGAATATGAAATTTATTTTTGTACTGATATGATAGATTTTTTCTTGATATGGATCTTTAAAATGCACTTTTTCAAAATGCATGTTTCAGGACCATACCACACTCATGTACAGACACCATAATTTGATAGAAATAATTGAATTTTTGTAAATTATTTTAAATGAAGTTACCAAACACACCAAAGATTGATGATAATATTTTTCTTTAATTTTTTATTTAATATATTTTTAAATTAATTTTTAATTAGCTATAAAGGTAAATTTTAAAAGCTCTTGTTAATGGACACCATAATTTGATGAAAATTTCATTTTTTTCAATTTTTTTTCAATTTCAAAGAATTAAATGTAGATTGATGACATATAAATTAATTTAAGAAAAATCATAAAATAAGAATGTTATTTAAGTTTTAGTGAACATCGCTATTTTACATTTAGGTACCATCTTTGATTAAAAAATAACACAAAAATAGCAAATTAAATCATATAACACTATAAAATTTATATTTCTAAAATTAGGACATGAGAGCTCTAATGGGTTTCTATTTCATAAGAAAATTTGATTGGGTAAACCCTCTAAAAATTATGGCAAGGCATAAATTTTTTAGTTCAATGCCTTAGCGAAATCTTGAGAGGTCAAGGCATAGGCTTGGTCTCACCAAGCCTATCCCAAACCAAAATTTGAGGCAAGAAAAAAAAATCCTACCCCATGTAAGAAATGGACACTTGTTATTTGAAATTTAAAAAATAGGTAACTGTTTTGAAAAATTAAAAGTGGCATTTAATATCCCCGCAAAAATTTTTAAACAATTGAAATTTTTAGAAATGATTTCCCATTTTTTTAAATTAAAAAATTGGTACCCATTTTTTAATTTTAAAAAACAAGTACCCATTTCTAAAAAAATCAAATTTTTTATTTTTTCAAAAATCGGTACCCATTTTCTAAAAATAAAAATGGGTACTCGATTTAAAAAAATGGGTGCCCATTTTTTAAATTTAGGATAGGGTGCCCAAGTCGAATACGGGTCCCCATTTTTTAAAATTGGGTACTTGTTTCTGAAGAGGTCTCATTCCATGGAATTGACTTCTGTGGAATTGTGACCCAACTTTGTGCATTCGCCCAAATATTTGATTTCATATCTTTTACCCTATTATGCCGACCCAACACTATCAGTATCAAACTCAAATATCTCTATCTGTACTAATCATATAGCCTTGCACTCATGCATACATCATCTTGACATTCTATACTTCTTCCAAGTAAGTCAACATGTGCCCAAAATACTTCTGTGAACTAGGCTAACCAAAATTGTTCTTGTGTTGACAGATAAACTTTGTTGCACTTAGGCAATTTTCTAAATCTTTATCACAAAACTTTATCTACAAGATATGTTGACTTAATGTTCACTATATATGTTTCCATAAATGACAATTTAGTGCCTCTCATATTTTCATATTGTACCTTGATCTATTTTGTTCGGTGACACTTTATGAAATTCATGTTTATGTGCATCTGAGATGATTCAATGATTTGACATTATTTAATATTATCAGTATCATAAATGAGAGATCTAAGATGCTACACTATTCAATTTGATCATATATGCATGATAATGCTAATGATTTTACATGATGCCTTATGATGACATTTAATTGTTTTGTATTCAGATATAAACTTTGTTTATGGATATTTGATGGACTTTATCAAATTATGGTTGACATGTTTGTGCTATAGATATTAATATAGTTCTTACTGTAAACTTTTATTATGGTGCAAATGAATGATTTAAATAGGTTATTTTAATGGAATTAATTGAATGATTATGTGATTTTGCGCACTCTTGCTTCAACTATAGTATTATTGTGCATATATGCTTGATTGTATTGTTAATTGTGCATGACTGGTATCCTCGAGAGTGGCATGTGGAGTTAGTGCTTTGGTTGCTCATACATAGCCAATGTAATCCATGTATGGACAACATATCATGTTGAATTTAAAATAATAAACCCTCTGGTTAATTGGGAAATCTGGATTCATTATGCATTTGTGAATAAACCAGCAAAGTGTTTGTGCATTTAGGAATCCACAATGGTTGCAAATGTTATTAAATATTGTGTTTCATGTTTATGGGAATTTTATATTTGATTTAAATTATTTTATATTACCAAAAATATTATTTATCTGGGGTTAAAAGGGATTTGGTTTTTATTATGTTATTTTCTATATGTCACTTTGTTTA
The DNA here is from genome assembly GCA_028749045.1 of Cupressus sempervirens. Taxonomy (NCBI): domain Eukaryota; kingdom Viridiplantae; phylum Streptophyta; class Pinopsida; order Cupressales; family Cupressaceae; genus Cupressus; species Cupressus sempervirens. The sequence continues at coordinate 130,557,816 of CM053793.1, read as the reverse complement.
AATTTTCATAAAAGACTTCACTTCTCACATTTGAAAACAAAGGAATTTGGAGCAAATTCTCCAAACCCCCATGTGTGTGTCTAGTGTTTTTCTTGTTGGGTGAGTTGTGGTTGTGGTATTTGTGAAAGATAGTGTTGTGGTTGCAAAAAACACAACCAATTTTTCCAAAAAAAAGGGACCCCCTACTTTTTTTAGCTTTCTGGATTCCTAGTCTAAGGTTTGAGTGTTTTTTAGCATTTTGCCTAATGTCTTTGGCCAATCTAGGTCCCGATCTAAAAACCTAGATTCCAAAAACCATCATCTGAGGGAGTAATTCATTTCTTTCATGTAAAATTTTACACCTAGTGTATGTCATTAGGTTCACTAGTGTGCCAAAATAATGAGGAAAGCATTTCCCTCTTGGAAATGCACAGCAACATAGTTGCGCACCTCCAAGAAGTGTACTAAGTCCTAGGTCTATAATACCTAGGACCCTCCCCCTTCCTCCTTACCTTAATTTTCCACTCTGAGCCTCCATTGAATGCAGTTGTATAGGTCCTCAGGTGTGTTACTGTGCCTGGTCTCCCCTTCACAACCTACATAACATAATGTTAAACACCCAAAAGAAGGTGCACAGCTGTGCAACTTTCTTTTTAACATTAACCTTTGTATTAACTAAAAAACTCAAAAAATTAAACAAATGAAAACTAACACCTAGTAAAAGGTGTGTAGTTGCACACCTATCGAAGGTGTGCAGCTACACATGTTCACTAAGCCTAAGAATCCCTCAGGGAAGTAAAGGGTGCACATTTAGCACACTACATGAGTTGTGCTAGACACACACACTTTTGAGCTTGCAAGTGTTGTAAGGATGTGCACCTAGCACACCCCATGAAGTGTACTAGATGCACACCCTTAATAAACTTGGTATATAGGTAAGGTGCACCTTGCACACCTTTCAGGTGCATTAGGTGTGCCCTTTTTTTTAGGGTTCAAAATAGGTTTTCAATAGTTATTGTAAATTAGGGTTTTTGGGTTTCTTCGTGTCATCATTAGGGTTTGTATTAATTAAGTTTTTTCAAACTCTAGACTAATAGATTTTGATATTTTGTAGATTCAATGGCTTCTTCATCATCCTCCCTCGCTACAAAGATGGTCCCAGGACCAGTGGTTTTCAATTTTAAGGTGTTCCTATAAAGTTACACTTCCAAGATGACTATTTGGAGATCTGGGACACTGAACTTGGCCATACTACTTGGAACAATTTCTTAGTGTTGTACGAAAAACCTATGGAGAGGTCCCTAATGATATTTTCTCTTCTTGAATCAGGGCTAGTTTACACAACATCACACCTAGTATCAGTACAATCTTTGGAATTTATCATGACACTGGAAAAAAACTGTCTTGGAAGAAAGAGTCGTAAAGAGTATCACTAGAGAGATCATGCTAGATCTCTGACCTAAGAACATAGAAAAGATGTTCCATTTCCTGAGAGCAGATTAGTTTATCAGATTAACCTATCATCAAGCAAAAAGATGGTATAGATAACATGTAGTGGAAGCATATGAAATCATCCAATCCTCATACCTTATCATGAAGACTCATATAGGGCATAAAACAGGCAAAGCAAACATAACAAGGGATTATATGAAAGAGGATATCAGATATTCTATAATACTCTTGAGTAAATTTATGGGGTTACCAGCATCAGGACACTTGAACATATGGATGGTACATTTCATTGAGACCATCAAGATAGCAAAGATTCTAATTGATTAGGCTTTGATTCTTAGTGATAACTTGGATGAGTAGTTGATGATACTTAAGAACAACCATAAATTCTACATGACATCCTATTTGGTGTATCTCTTAGCTACAAGGGCAACAAATTATCTAGGATTGTTTAAAAAGGGCAATATGAAAGATGCTAATGCATAGCCCTATATAGTATATCCTCAGTTGGTAAAGAAAAAGCTTCTAGAGCATAGCAAGGAATATAGGATAGTAAATGATGGTTTTATTTTTGTGATTATCTGATTCATTGAAGGGGATTATGTGAAGAGGATGTTAGATGAGGTAGCAGCAAAGATTTCATAATTTGGTGCCTATTACATCCAATTAAACATTCACTTATTTTAGGGTAGCAGGCACGACTATCAATCACAAGAAGCTCCCTAGGTATCTAGGTGACTGACTTATATTTATGGAGATCACTCGACAACTCTTGTTTGTATATGATAGAGTAAGGAAGCAAAAAAAGATAACTTGGGTATGGCCCATTACTGTAGGACCATTTACTGTGGTCTGAAGATAGGATATTCTTTCTTTTGAACTCAAATGGAATCAGTATCCTTTGGATGAATATAACTCTCCTTGTCCTTACTTTGATAACATTGGAAGAGTGTAGTACTTAGTGGGAAAAACATTCCAACATGAACATGCAATTTAGGACGATTGGATAAATGCAGTAGACGGCTATGATATCCATATAAGGGATAATTGTAGGATGACTCTCTATTTGTCAAGTAGTGCTTTGAGGATAAAAGTTCCTTTAAAGGTAGTGCAACAAGATGCAGAAGAGGTCTTTAATCCATTATATAATACAGACAAGATTTTTTATTGACCCATTATGAATGTGGAAATTGATAAGGAATAAAACTCAGATATTAATCACAAGGCCAGACACATCATCAAATTGACTAAGGATTGGATCAAAAGACCTTTCAAACCTGATCCAATTCCTCAAGCGATAGTCTTCCATGCTAAAATTTACGTATTGAAAGGTAGAGGAGCTAAGGCAATAGTACCCACTTTCATAGCTCAGTCTCCAGTGAGGTTGGAAATAGTGCACCAACTAGACAGAGAAGTTGGATATTATAGGGATTAGAAGGGTAAAGGAAAAAGGAAAAGATCTTCACCTCAACAAGTTTAGCCAGAAGAAGGAAGAGCTCAAGCACTACTAGAAAAAGGGGAAGATAATGTGGAACCTACATAGACCTAGGATAATCCTCAAGTGTGAACAACTGAACAAGGGCAAGGAGGAGCTGAAATAGAAGTATGAGCTTCCTTATTAGCTCCTAAGAGAAGAAAGATCAAAACTCTAGTCAAGAGCACACAAAAGGTGATTAGAAGAGCTATTCCTTTTCCATCATTCCTAGAAGTAATTCCAAAAGAGAAAGAAGAGGATGATGAAGATGAAGAAGATAATGGATACTCCAACTAATCAACCTCAACAACAAGATTGGAGTCACTTCCATCTCAACCACAATGACCTAAAGTAGCTCCACCATCACCAAATCAAGTTACATTTTGTGTGGATAAAGGTTCTGCTACTTCTCTTCCTCTAAGAAATGAAGAAGAATAGGTTCAATTGGAACAAGAAAAAGAGGCACAACAAATACCTACTAATGAAGTGTTAGAGGAAGGGAAAATATGTGAGTAGCCTCAACAAACTTCCCAAGACATAGAGGTGAGAACTATTGATTCCATGAATACAAAGACTCTTGATGTGGATCTCTCACAAAAGGAGAAGACTCCAAAGAGTAGTGATAAGGAGAGGAGCATAGAAAAGCAAACTTTTTCATAGTCAAAAGGTAAATCTCCAATGGAACATGTTCACGATGGTTGAGGAAAGAGGTGATTAGAAACAAAAGGCAGTAATATTCCACTGAGGAAGACGATATGAGAGAATTGATTTAAGTTCTCAAGAAACCTTATTCATCATCAAAAGATGCACGAGTATTGGCCTTTATCATGAGTGATCAGAATAGGGATTTTTTTCTCATGTTGGTATCCATCGTTCACATGTAGATGTTGTGGAATTGACTTCAAAATATTATCACATTAGGGAGTTTGTGCTTGGGAAACCCATGTTGGACATTGCTAAGTTAATGGTGATAACTAGAACTAAAGAAGTATTTAGGAAATTAGAATAGGATTACATGAAATTTATAGCACTTTAAAAACAAAATGAGATCCTAAAAGGATATTGGAATGGGGTTGTTGGTCCCTTAGACACTAAAAATCCCAAGGATACTTTGAATGTGGTATTGGAGAAAAGAGATAAGGAGACTGTGCAGTTAGATCAATTTTTGAAAGCTTGTCAGAAATGGCAAGAAATTTTTGAAGAAAAAGGTCTATAAATTATATAGGGAAATCTTAAACCACTACACCATCTATAGGTTAATGTAGATAAGCTAGTGGCCATTTTGAACCAGGATTTTGGTTTAATGGACAAAGTACATACCTGGAGCAAGGACCTATAAGCACTATAGTCGATCAAGGGTCAAAGGTATCAAATGTTAATGGATGTATATATAGTGAAAGAGTTAGAAAAATTCATGATTTGATAAAGAATATTGTAGGTGGCAATAAATTAGTGGAGACATTACATATGGATATTCATAAGCTCAAGGATCAAACCCAAGAGCAAATTTTGGGGCTAGAGAAACATTATAGTGATGCATGCTTAGATATTTTTGAGGATGATTGAAGGGACAAATTGATGACTATAGAAGTAGTTATTGAATAGTTCTAGAAGAATTTTGAAGAAGCTTCTAATGATGAAAATATTAGACAAGCATTCAGGACTAAAGAAGCATTACTAGACTTGGATGTGAAACTCAAAGATTTTGTATAGACTCATATCAAGGAACGCAACTATAGAGAAAAATTCAAGGACAAGTATGAAGCTCTATATTTACCAGAGGCAACCCAAGTCATAGAGATTATTGATAAATTCTAGAGAAAATACCCAGGCATAGCTTTGGTATAAAGGGGAACAAAACCTAGAAGCTAGAATTTTAGTTTTGACACTTGGTGAAATTTTGCATTGTTTGAACCTAATTATGAGGTATGTAGGTGTGCCAAGTGGATTTCTTCTGAGGTGCACTTTTTTTGAGGTGCACCAATTTTTTTTCTAGAAGCTAGAGGTGTGCTAACAATTAACTACTAGTTCTAAATTTAGAGCTTTCCATGCATCAGAAATGCATTCTGACGACAATTTAACTCCTACAAACACCTAGTGAAGATGGAGCTTCTATTTTTGGCACTTCCAGAGACTCTTAAATCATCTAATGATTTTATTCTTCTTATTTTCTCATTTTTTCTTTTTTTTAAGACATATAAAGGCTCATGCATCCATTTAATGATATAAATATGGATGGATTCCTACAAAGCATTAGTTAGAGAGTCTGTTTGTACATAAATAGATTTGTTTTATTAGTTTAGAAGAAAATATTTTCATAAAGAAATCTCTCACTCTCAACACAAATTGAGGAATGTAATATGTATTCCAAGTCATTATTTTGATGCAATCATATATGCTATTATTGATCTTAGAATGGTTTTGACAATTGAGTGTCAACACACTTAAAAAAATTCTAAAACTAATGCTGAGTATAATATAGATGTCAGGTTGTAGTATGTGTTAAGCCAAAAATTCAATAGGTGTTGAGTGAACTTCAAGTACCAAGAAAGTATCAAGTGTTGAGTGATAAATGATGTTGAGTCACTATAGGTGCTAAGAAAAGTATAGGAGCTGAGTGAGACAAAGTTACTATATGAGCTGAGCAAGATAGAAATCTTATATGTGTCGAGCATTAGCAATTAGTAAGATTTGAGTAACACAGAATCAATATATGAGTTTGTACCTTCACAAACTCTGATGTAAACCATTTTTCAGCCAAATCAAGATGAATCTCAAAGAATCTAAAAGATAAGATCAAATCTTTTACATTCCCTATGTGATCAACATGTAGCCAATTAGAAAAATGGAGAAAGCATGAAACTAATAGGAATACTGTAAAGATTTGAGTAGGAAAGATGGATGAATATCAATCATGGATTCATACCTAACCCTAAGTCTTTGAAGCCTTTGTAAGGAGGTAAAAACCCCATAATTCATGTCTGTGAGAGAGTTGTATGTAATGTATGGGAGAATGCTAGCGAAATTCAAAAGGATGTAAATACTTAGAGAAGGAGCAACATTGTAGAATCAAGTTGGTTAGAACAAAGTATCAACACTATGAATAGAGAGTTATCAGATCAAGAAGGATCAAATTAGTTTGAGTAGAACAAGGATCTAGAATCAACAATTAAAGATTGTAAGTTGTCAGGTCAACACTTTCTAATAGTTTCTAGCCATTGTATTAGAAATGAAAATCCTATGGAGATAGGTTGGTCTAATAGCCATGTTGCAAGGTGATAAATCCTCTAACAAGGTAACATTCCAAGTGAGTGTTTGTAAATCCTTTAACCAAGTCACTTTTGACAGGGTGTAAATCATTTAACAAGGTCAGCCTTTCACAAGGCAGACCATTGGAAGTGGTCAAACTTTGTAACCTTAATTAGTTATATATTGCTACAGTGATAATTTGTGGGTTTCATCCCCACCTTAGTTTTACCTTCTCATTCTGGAGGGTTTCTAGGTGACCAAAATCTTGTGTTATATATTTTCATACATGTATTTACTTTCATGTTTATTAGATGTGTTAAATGCATGGATTGATCTTCATTACAAATTTTAAAGGTTAAAACATTGTTACTTTTGATTCACCCCCCCTCCCAGAAATAAATCTTCCCATTTGTAAATTCCAACAATTGGTATCAGAGTTGAGTTCTCACAAGGAGAAGCCTTACAGCTTGGAGAAAATATCTAGAAATGGAAGTCTACAAACTTGGGAAGATAATAGAGAACCAAGTGATTGAGATACAGCTCGTTCTACATTCTTTAGAAGAAGCTAGAGAAGAACTAAGGAAATCCTTAAAGAGAAGAAGATAGATTTAGAATAGGAACTAGGAAACTAGCTATCTTAATCATACTAAATTTAGAATGTTGCAAATTGGTGTAACAAATTCTAGTAGTGACTAAATACCTTCAACTAGAATCAGTGTAGATGTAATAGACATAATAATAGAAGTTCTCATAATATACTATTCTTGACATAAAAACCAAAATCTTAGCTTTTATGGAAAAAATTAGGAGCATCTTGACAGAGTCAATACACAATTAGTTAATCAAAGGGTCAATAATAATCATCAAATATTTTCAACACTAATTTTTTATTAATCCTGGCATCATTGGAATTAAAAAAGGATAAATATTTATAAAATAATAAGGCCTACAAATTAGGTACTATATTTTTGTGTATTGCATATTTTTTCATGGTGTCCAATTAATTTCTATCAACACCAATGAAAACATCTCTCCAAAAGTTTCTCCATATGGCAATCCTGTTGATGTTTTATACCATGAAAATTTTGTACCAATTTTTTCTTGTGTCCTTGAAAGTGGGGGAGGAGGAGCAAATTATTGCCAAAGGAACACTTTTTTGGTAGAGAACATTCCCATAGATATGGATTGTCTAAATAGGAGGACTCTTAAAATGTGTTGGGATACTCGTAGTATACTTATTGATAGGTTGTTGTAGGATAATTTTAGTGAATCAATAGAATTTAGAAATCCGAGATCCATTGGTATTATTTTTGAAAAAGATGATATTTTGACAAATCTAATGCTTTATTGGCACATCTAATGACAGTTCTAGCTGACCAAATAGTGTCCAACGTGAAGCTGTGGATTTGGCATTCAAAGTAGTCAAGACAAACATTTCTTTTGACCTTGCCAAGTTGTAGTTGAACCAATTAAGAAAGAATATGGAGAGAATTTGGGTATCAAAGAAAAAATTGTGTAAGTTTGGTTCACTTTTGGCATGCTTATTATTTTATGTTCAAAGTTTTTTTCATTCGAAGGGAAATTCAGCATGGAAGAAGGACAGACCTATTGTATATCAAATCAATTAGTTTATAGTTGAAATGGGAGATAGTTCTGAGGGAATCATGGACACATATTTTGAAACCTTTAAGGAAAGGATGCAGAGTAGGTTCTAAATACCTAGGCAAATAATGGATGACTATGAACAAGAAATGTTTTCTTGTGGATTGTGAAAAGGTACATATCTTGGTAGTTAGACCTAGAGTTGCATAGGTAAGACCTCTTGGTTATGAGGTAAATATTGATGATACTAAGGACATAACTAAGGCTCTTGTCAATGAGCACGTGGATCCTAAAGAACCCTATTTTGAACATATGAGGAAGCAAAAACCAAGATTTCTCTTTAAATCAAGATTCCTCAAATTCTAAAAAGAGGAAGAAAGATGGTAGCAAAGATTCAATAGGAGAATAAGAAATCCGATTCCCCTCTTTTGCTCATAGAAGTTAAGGGTGATGACATTAAAGAGATAGAAATATTTGATGATGATATTGATCTAGATGAAGACATAGTAATTCTAGATTGGGATCTCTCCAATCTTACTCCTGATCAAATGGACACTCTTGGAGAACTTTTAAAGAAAAGGGCTAAACAACAAAAGCTGAGAGAAGATAAGAAGAAAAGAAGTCAAGTGCTATAAGATATCAAAGGTATATTTCTAGATAGACTAAGTATTATTATTGATGAAAATAAATCTATCTTGGACCAACTTTTTGATATAGTCCACAAGTTCAATGAAGATGCAAAATGTCAAGAGAAGCTACTGTAGAGTGTACAAAGAAAATTTGAAAATAAAGTTTAGAAAAATGTGGCACAAAAGATTTCCATTGATCAAGTGGAACTATCTACTATTATTGTTACTTTTAAAAGAACAATATATAATTTTGTTTCATTTTTAGTGAAGTTAAGTGATACTACAAACTTTACCAAGGAAATAAAAGAAGAGTTGTCAAACATTGACACTGATTTGAAGGCAAGTGCAAACCAGTTGTCACTTGACCCAAGTACTTGGTGCTAGAGCACCTATTCATTTGATGTCTCATGGATAAATTCATATTACAAATTGTCTTTAATATTATTTCAATTTTATGCAAGGACATAAATACCATTTGGCGTTCATTCAAATTATTCTGTAAGGCTATAAAAGCTATTAAAAGTATAATGACTTACAAGGCCTTAAAAATGTCATGTGTGATAAAACAACTCAAATATATAAAAATGTAGTAGAAATAGCTTAATTGAAGTATTATATTCATCTCTATCATATTTTAAGAGTTTATGGAAGTTTTGAAGTTAGTTGGATAATAATTGTAAAAGTTGTTCAAAAGTTGCCAAAATTGTAATGACAACTTTTACAACTTGGTGACAACTTTTTAAAAGTTTGTTTAAAGATGTTAATAGGTAGTTGTAGGTTGGTTGGAGAGTTTAATTTGATTCCAAATTATATATTTTTGATATCCAAAATATGAAATTGTAAGTTGGAGAAGTTGGAGGAAGGATTTTGAATGAAAGAAAACTTATTTTGATGTTGTATATTTCAATTTTCTCGTTATTTGTTTTCTACAATTTCTCTAATGTTTTGGTTGATGGGAACTCATTTTGAATGATACAGACCTCAAACTTATATTTTAAGAAATCTATATGAGTTATATTTTATTTGTTTTTGGTTTGGATGACTTTCATTAGGTTTAGAAGAAGTTATGGCCATTTTGGTGAAGACTAATCATATTTTTCCATAATATGAACAACATCGAGAAATTGTTCTTAAGAGCTACAACATCCTTGCATTCATTTCAATTGATGGAAAGAATTAAAAATTTGAATCGCTAACTAAACATTGATTCGAATAATATAATTGAAGTTTTGGATCAATTCTATGTAATCCAAGCGTAATCATACCTATTAGGTCTGTGAGCATAGTAAGGATTAAGGAGTGCTACAATAGAGTTGATTCTACAACTTTGAAATTTTGTGGAAGGCCCATAAAGTACACTTGTGTTGTGCACTCTACACCAAGTAGTATTAGAGCCCAAAAGGTCTAAGAAAAGGTTATTTTATGGCCATGTGTTTTTCTTTTATAGGTTGAAGAGAAAACTTGGATACCAAGAGACTAGGCCAAGAGAGCAAAAATGAGAAAGGCCTAAGGAGATGCATCAAAGAAAAAAGGAAGAAAGGTAAAAGAGAATTTCTTGAAAATAGATTTATTTATGAAATTGATGCATGGTAATTTTTAGGGTATGGATTCACAAAAAGAAGAACAAGGAAGAAAAAAAGAAAAGACAAGAGATGATAGAAAGATTGGAAAAAGAAGCAAAGGAGAATACAAATAAGTTGGAGGCACTTCTTAATATCATAGAGTAGTGAATTGAAAATGGTGAAGAAGATGGAGAATTTTATTTTTTATAGGTTTAAAAAGTTGAAAAAGATGTGGAGAAAGAAATTGAACTTAAGGAGGAACAAAGAGAAACAAGGATAGAAGAAATAAAAGAGGAAGAGTTGATTGAATCTAATAAGAAAGTTGAACCAATTGAAGAGTCCATGAAGATGGATTTTTTGAAAATGATTATGTTGAAGTTATTTTAGAGATAAAGGATGATAATAAACAAACATTAGATATTGATTAGGTTTATGATGAGAATGATAGTAAAAGGGAAGAGTTTCCAAGAAGATTTGAGAAGAAAGATGCAAATTTTGTGATTGATTTTGATACTAATCAATTAATTTTTTCCCATAATTTTTTTTTTATGCTCATTTAAATTTAGGTGATGAAGAAACTAGATTAGAGAGGACATAATTTTTTTCTTTACAGGTTCATATTCTCAAGGAAATGGATTGAAAGACCAAAAGTGAAGATGAAGAGATCTTTGAAACCCCATTTCCAAGAGGACTTGGAAAAATTTCAAAGTTGGGGAGTATGGTGTAAGAGAACCTATTCATTTTATGTCTCATGGATAAATTCATATTATAAATTTTCTTTAATATTCTTTCAATTTTATTCAAGGATCTAAGTACAATTTGGAGTTCATTCAAGTTCTTTTTTAAGGCTATAAAAGCCATTTAAAGCATAATGACTTGCAAGGTCCTGAAAATGTCAAGTGTTATGAAACCACTCAAATATATCAAAATAGAGTCAAAATAGCTTACTTGAAGTATTAAGCCAATCTCTATCATATTTTAATGGTTTATGAAAATTTTTAAGTCATTTGGATGATAATTGTAAAAGTTGTTCAAAAGTTGCCAAAATTCTAATGATAACTTTTGCAACTAGATAACAACTTTTTAAGAGTTTGTTTAAATATGTTAATGGGTAGTTGTAGTTTGGTTGGATATTTTAATTTGATTCCAACTTATATATATTTGGTCTCCAATAAATGAAATTGTAAGTTGGAGAAGTTGGAGGAAGGATTTGGAATGGAAGAAAACTTATTTTCGTGTTGTATATTTCAATTTTTTGGTTAATTATTTCCTAAAATTTCTTTGATGTTTTGGTTGATGTGAATTTATTTGGAATGATACAGATCTAAAACTTATATTTTCATAATGCTGCATGAGTTATCTTTTATTTGGTTTTGGTTCAGATGATTTTCATTTTTTTTGGAAGAAGTTATGGTTGTTTTGGTGAAGACTACTTAGATTCTCTCATAATATGAACACCATTGAGGAAATTTAAATAAGTTTTATTTCTTTGATTGGATTTGTCTATAACTTGGAGAAAATTTTGGCAATTCATTGTTCTCAAAAAAAAATTGTTTTAATTCTTTCATTCATGGGAGTTATTAATGACTGAATAAGGGTTTTAAATTCTTCCCTCATTGAGAAACTGTTCTTAAAAGTTGGACCATCCTTGCATTCATTTGAATGGATGGAAAGAATTAAGAATGTGAATCCATACCTAAAGATTGAGTGCAATAATATATTTGAAGTTTTGGATTGATTCTATGTACCCATTCCTTGGTACCTGCTTTGCAAACCAAGCCTAATTAGGTCTATTAGGTCTCTGAACATAGTAAGAATTAAGGAATGCTAGAGTAGAGTTGGTTCTGTAAATCTGAAATTTTCTAGAAGGCCCATAAAGCACACTTTTTCTGTGCAATTTGCATCAATACTAGCTCAACACATTTCGTTAAGACCAGATATCTAACCAACTTGTAGGCTAAATTACTGAGAGAAGAAGCAAGAATCAAGGCTACACTATTAAAAATTCAGAGTATGATAATTCCAAACATGGATGTAATGCAAAAATAGATTGTTCATGCAAATACATTAATCTATGAAAAAATATTTTCAATTGTTGATCATATGATGGAACTATTAGCTAAAGTGTAGATAGTTTTGCATACTTTAAAAGTTTGGCAAGATAATTCGGACAAAACAATGTCTCTAATTTTTAAGGTACATAGTGATTTCCTCTCACATTTTTGTGTTACCTTGTAAGTATTTTATTCTGGTATTTGTGTCAAAAACAAGGGGGAATTCTATATATAAGGGGGAAATATAGTTTTATAGCAGGAATCTATGTATATAGAAAACAAGTAGAGCTACAAAAACAATTTTGAAAAATAAAAAATAGAGTTAGTGTCAGCCAAGTATCAATACAATTGTCAAAATCAAGTTACAGACCCAAGTACATTAATAGGGGGAGTTTTGACTACTAATTTTGAGCACTCAAAATTTTTTGTATGATAAGTGTTTTTTTCACTAATGCCAAAGGGGGAGATTGTTGACCTTATGGTCAAACAATTTGTCTACTAGTGTGAAAACACTTAATCATTTGATTGGTTACATTGTTGATGAGAATCACATAGTAAACTGAGTTGTTGTAGTGTCAACTGAGTAGATAGTAGTGTTAACCAAGTAGAACAAAATGACAATATTAACTGAGCTTTCCATTTTAACAAAGGAGAAGGAAATTTTGTGTTGACCTAGGTGTATTGTCAACCAAGGTATACTGTGTTTACCAAGTCATCAATTTTTTCTGAGTCATCACTATTAATTGAGTTCATGCCTACTCCTAAGTAATCAATATAGACTAAGAACCAGTGTCAACTGAGTGCCAGAGATTGTCGAGTTTACTATCTTTTCAAGTGTCAATATATCACCCAAGTGATCTTCAAAACCTAATTCTTAGTAGTGAGTTGACTTGGTGAAGATTGCTAAATATGTTATTGTAGTTGACTTTAGAAGGTAATTATTTTGATTGATATAAATGTAAGATACCTTGTCACATCCAAATGAGAAAGTATGAAACAACTAAGAAGCATAAGTATGAAGATAAATTAGAAGAGTAAACACTACAAGCAATATAAGGAAAAGAAAAGTCTCATCCATCACATTAAGGTGATCATTCTATATCAAAAGAATATCATTCAAAAAAGAGAGTTGCAGAGTAGAGATCAACTACTAGCTCATCCTAATAGGTGCATTAGTCAAATCTTTCAACAAGAAGGACTTAATAGTCTTATGCAAAATCTCCTAATTGAGTACATACTTCATTGTATTGTATAAATCATTTCACAAGGTGGACCTAATAGTCCTTATTTCTCCTAATAGGGAAAATCACCAAAAATGATCAATTATAAGCCTTAATAGGAAAACATTATATTGCAATACTAAAGCTTGTTGGTATCATCCCCACCCCAATTTTACTTTCTATTTGGAATATTTATAGGTTACAAATTATTGTGTCAAGTGTTATGAATATTTTATTTCTTTTAGTCTTTCATCCATGCAAATAGATTAGATTAGCTTATTAAGGATTAATTGGTGAATTAAAGTAAAAGTTTTATCAGTTCTTGATTCCCCCTACCCCCATCAATCACCTATCCCAGTCTATTAGATTCAAAACATTTACAACAATAGGAATATTCTTGAGAAAATGCTAAGAAATTCCTTGTGGTCGGGTTCTAAAGAGAAATCTAGAATGTGCTTGTTGGGCGGGGAAAAAGTCTTTCGACCTAAAGCCCTTGTAGGTTTGAACATCATGAGAATAGGGAATATGAATAAGGCCCTCCTAACTAAGGTTAATGAGAGATTGACGAACTCCTTTGGCAATTACTACTATATTGTGAATGCCAAGTATCTTAGAGGTGATTTGTTCCAACACTTCTTGTGGTCTCATGATCTCCCCCATGGTTCTAAAATTTGGAATAATGTTGTCCAAACCTACAAAATTATGAAGATTGGAAGCCACTAGGTTATGGGGGATGGAAACAACATTTACTTTAGGGAAGACTAGTAGATAGAGGATGACCCCCTCATGCATACTATGTTTCAACCCTTGAGAGAGGCTTGTACGAGACATAATGGAACTTTGATTTAAAGTTATATCACCCCTAATAGATAATGGAAAAGAATTCATAATCAAGAGAATACTAGGATGGGGCTCTCTTTGGCACTCTAAAATCTTCTTCAAAGTTATTGTATCCCTTCCACCTTAGTTGGTGACTCCTTGGTTTGGAGACTTACTCCCTCTAGAGACTTCACAGGTGAAATTAGCTTATCTTTTTTGTCTTAAGGGGGATGGGGCCTAGGGGGATTGGAGGAAGGTCTAGAACCCATAGATCCTACCAAAGGTAAATTTATTTTTGTGGGTGGCTTTACACAGGGAAATTCTCACCATTGATAATCTCCCCAAGACAGGATGCCCATTAGCTAACTGTTGTGTTTTATATTACAAAGAAGTGAAGTTTATCTGACACCTTCTCATCCACTTCCCTTTTTTATCAAATTTCTAGAGGGGGTTCCATGCATTATGGGAGGTCCAGTAGTGTGTTAATGAGAACTTACATCACTTTTTTCACTGGGATGGATCATCTAATCACCCATATCTTAAAACCTTATGGAGAATAATTCCCCCATATGTCTCATGGAAAATTTGGAAGGAGAGAAATAATAGAATCTTTAGGGACAAGGCCAATCCTAGTTTAGCAGTGGTCTACTCGAGACTTAGGCCTGATGGTGGCAAAGTTTAATAACTCCAAAGCTATGGCCAAGCATAAAAAAATGTGGCACCCCACTCCTAAAGCATGGATAAAACAAAATTTTGATAGGTTCGTTGTGGCTACAAGCACAATAGTTAGGGTGTATTTAGGAATAGTACTAGGGAGTTGGTGGATGCCTATACTGGCAACTATGGTGGGGGATTGAAAAATGAAGCTAAATCCGTGGCTCTTCTATGGGGCATGAGAATTGTGAGAGCTAGAGGAATTAAAAGATTGGTTATCAAGGGGGATTCAATGTTGATTATTAAAGTGATGAAAGGTGAGGGACGATGTAGCTAGAAGATCAAAATGATAATATCTGAAATTTGCAATTTGATGTAGGGGTGTCAGAGGTCCATGTGGACCACATTTACCAAGAAGGAAATAGAGTGGTGGATGAGTTTTCAAAATTTGGCCATAACATCACATGAGTAATCAAATGGGAGGATGTCTTCCAAACTCCATCATCAACTCAAGCAATGAGGGAATGTGAGTGTACCTTTGATAATATTGTATGAATTATTACAAAAGATGGTGCGTCTTTATGAATCCATGTGGGTGGGAAGGCCATCAAATTAATTTTCATAAACTTAAATTGTCTAAAGATTATCTAAAGATTTTCATTTGTGATACTCTCATTGCAAGAATTAATTTCTTCGGGAAAAGAATGAGGAGTACGGATTTATTTAGTTGTAAAAATTTGACAAGGTTGGATTACAAGGACTCTTCCACCAAACCTCACTCCAACTACAACTAGAAATGGTTAATTTTGGAAGGTAGGGTATTGATCACACGTATCACTAAGAGAGGGAGTTTAGAAACTGTGAAACCTTTTGATCAACCTTATGATCTTATGATGAATTTTGGTTGCCTCATGATTTTTAGCTTAAGTCTGAATTACTTAATTTGCCATGGCTACAACAATTTGTTCTACAACAAGGGGATGTTGGAAAACTCTGAGAAGTTTACTATTGATCTTGGTGAAGAAATGGGTTCTAGTGACCACATTGAACAAGTGAAGGTTGAGGATTATATCAGAAAAGGTGTGGTGGCTTGGGTTTATCTACAAGAAGGAGGATTAATGTCATTCATGGAAGGAATGGAGAAGCATGATGAGGACATCTTGATGCAATTCATCAACTCTTGGATTGACAAGAAGGTAAACATTGATGGGATGGCATTTGAAATCACGTAGGAGCTTGTTGCTAGGGTTAGATTTTTTTCCCTGGATGGAAAGAATTGGTGCAAGCAAGCTAGGGTGTCTAACGAAACTAGTTTGAGAAAGTTCTTTAAACATAATAATGAACTGGTTTGCATGCATGGTGGGTTTTCTAGAGAGGATCTTCTGAAGCCCTAGGATGTGATCTATTATGCCATTATGAGGTATATTACTCTTGAAGATTGATTCTAGGTATTGTATTACTACCATTTCCCCATTCTCAACTATGTCAAGAACCATGATTTGATTTCTTTTCCATACCTCAGTTTGTATTCCATGGAAGACATTATCTTCAAGGATAAGAAAAATATAGAGGAAGGAAAACTCATTTACATAATCCATCATGGTTTCATGAACAAACTTAATAACACCACCTTGCCTTAAATCTACCACTTCAGATCAACCTGCATGCTAGTGTTACTCCCAAAGTCTCCAAGGATCCTAGCCATGGCTTAAAACATTAAAAAAGCCAAAAAAAAAAAAAAAACCCTAGATCTAAAGTGAAAATAACTCTTATTGAGTCAGACAAATACACGAGTAGAAGCAAGAAAACTACTAGGAGAGCTAGTAAACAACTCCAAATAGAAAGATTCAAAACCCTCCTAAACAAGACTTTAGTTCTGAGTCTATTGAGAGTGATAAAAGTTCCATCAAAAGGAAGATTCCACACTTGGATATTGGGAAGAAGGTTCTTTCTAGCCCACTTAGCCCCTCATATATGTTAGAGACCTTGGAAGCCTTCCCATCCCCGAATAGAAGTAGGGGGAAAGCTACAACCTCACCCATGAAAGATAATCCCAAAGGTGGTGGGAAGAAACAGAGGCATAGCCATGGTTAGAGATAAAGAAAGGCTTAGCTTGAGAGGCAAGAGAATTCAATGAAGGAGCTTGTGGATAACCACATTGGCATTTGCCAAAAAATTAAAACCTTTCTAGATTTCACCACAAAGGTCATGCAATCTACTGCCACCACTCTCTATTTTTTAAAAGTTAACAAGGATGAGAAGGATTTGGAAAAAGAGAGAAAAACTACCTACTCCATCTACGAGTTCTTGAGGGATGATTGATTGAAGATGATCCTTGATAAAACCATCAAAGAGGAGGGGTGGACTTAAATAGGGAGGACGTTAGGACAAGAAAAAATTGAGAAATGGGGAGAGAAAGTGGGCAACTAGCCCCTAGTTTTGTATTTTTTTTTTGTTTTTATGTTTTGGATCCCTCTAAACTGGGTGCCCTATAGGTTTTTTTTTATGTATATGATAAGGTACTGGACTTATAGCAGCAATATGTCTCCTTGATACTGGTATAATTTTCCATTTTATATTCTTATGAGGAATAGGACTAGTGGTAAGGATTACTATGTTTTGGAGCTAGTCTTTGTTGGAAATACAATAGGAAACTAAACTTTGAGAGGGAGGGTGAATCAACACTTAAATTTTTCAACCTCTAAAACTATTCACCACACATCCATCTCATAGTCTATGCATATAAACTAAACTACCAAATTAAGCATATACTTCCATAGAATGAAAGTAAAACATTCAACACATGTATTACATAAGATATTTGGTTACCTAGAAACCCTCCAAGGAGAAGGTAAAACTAGGGTGGTGGAGATGATACCCACAAATCTTCACTAGTATAGTAATAAAGTGTATCCAATGAAGGTTACAATATTTGATCATGAAACATGATCTACCCTATGAAATGTCTGCCTATTGAAGGCTTACAAGATTGTTAGATCTTACCGTATTAAAGGATTTAAAACACTCTGCTAAAAGTGTGCCTAGTAATAAGACTTTAAGTTACAATGAAGCAAGCACCCTATTAAAGGATTTACAACAGTATGTTAGAACTACTTTGTTAAGAGATTTGACTAATTCAATTGTTAAAATGTCTCAGTAATGATTCTATGGGTAGCACTATGTTGCTTGATGTCAAATTACCTATAAACTGATGTGTACTTGATCTTTTCTGATCAGATGTACCTTTGATGTCCTTTTTTTCCTTTCCTCTATTCTCCTTCTAACTGATTCTACAATGTAACTCAATTAATAATACCTTAATCACCATGAATTCTTTGTTTGTGCATGCAAACTCTCTTCAATTCAACTTAGCATTCCTTTCCACCATCTATAAAGTTTAGGGTTCATCTTCCTTAAGAAGTTCTCGATGATTTAGGGTTGGGTATGAATTAGTGATAGTGATTTACCCATACTATTTCTTAAACCTTTCCTTTTCCTAATTGGATGCATGTCATGCATAGGGATTCAAAATTAAGATTCATCCTTATCAACAAAGATTGTAAAACAATACTTAAGTCAGCCAAAAAATGGTTTACATAGAATTTTGTGCCAATACAAACAACTATGTCAAAAATATATTACTCAGCATCTAAAGTCTTTGGTTCTCAACACTAACTATAACTATAATGTTGTCACTCGGCATCTAAGTGACTCGGTATGCACTGCTTGCTCAGTACTTGAATCACTCAGCACATGCTATCTACTTGGCATCTGAGTGACTCGAAACTTGAGTGGCTCGGTACTCACTCTTTACTCGGCATGCACTAACTTATATGTTATGCTCGGCATAGGTTACTTAATTGGTGTGAACTAAGTAGATGACTTAAGTGTATAGACACTCATTAGTAAAAATTGTTGGTGTAAATAAGTATTCACTATTTACACTTACTTAAGTTTGTTTAGATTAATGCATTATTTTATTATTTTGAATTATTTTATTTATTTTATTTGTAAGACACTTAGGAGTTTTTGCACTCTTGTGAGTTGTCATGATGACATCATAAGGGTCTACACCTCTTTTAAGCACATGTTGTCTACAACACAAGAATCTTCTACACACATATGAAACTTTTTCATTCTTATCCATTCATCTAGAATGTTGGATAAGGTGCTTAGTT
This sequence comes from Cupressus sempervirens, assembly GCA_028749045.1. Taxonomy (NCBI): domain Eukaryota; kingdom Viridiplantae; phylum Streptophyta; class Pinopsida; order Cupressales; family Cupressaceae; genus Cupressus; species Cupressus sempervirens. The sequence continues at coordinate 130,538,944 of CM053793.1, read as the reverse complement.
GTCTTATCTCTTGGATGTTTCTTGAGACATTCTAGGTGCTTGTTGAGAGGCCTTTATATATAGGCACTCCTAGTGTACTCTTATCATGGCATATTGAATATATCAGCATTCTGATCATACTCTCTATTTTTGGTCTACTGTGTGCTTGTGTTTGAGTTCTTAGTTCCTGGGTGAATTTTTCCCTTAGGAAAATTCTTACATAGTATTAGAGCAACTTGGAGATTTTCTCATCACATAGCTATTCAAGACCATGCTTGCTTCATCATCTCAACCTGAATCTGAAGTGCTCTAGAAATTGGGAGAGTCTAGAGCCAGATCTGACCTCACCAATATGGTTGGAATGAAAAAATAGGGAAAATTGACTATAAACTCAGCTACGTTGGCCCAAAGTCAATCGTGAGGTTACAAAAATTTGCAAATGTGAACCCGAAGGCCTCAATTTGTAGTTTGGGTATGGTCATTAGCAGATCTTGTTAATTTATTTTCAGATATGTATTTTTTTCTCTACTTTTTCAACTATAAATTTTCAAAAAAAAAAAAATTCCATCGGGTACCCGATAGAGAATTCTTTTTACAAAATCGGGTTGTCAGATCCTGGCTTTGCAGTCAGGAATTTAATTTATTTGTGGTAGGAGAATATTTTAATTGCAAGCATTTTTAATTCGACCTCATACGCAATGGGCCATATAGTACAATATTCATGACGAGAAAACTATATTTTTTGACATACCATAATCCGATGAGTGCAAGCTCAAACCGGTAGAGCTCTACAACCAATCGGTGGCACCAAACTTATACTCAGCAGACAAATCTCAAGTCCCATGTCTGGCTTGGTCCACTTTTGTTTAAAGTCCATGGCCTTTTCAATTTAAAAAGCACAAACATATTTCCCACAATACATGTTGGATTAATCTCAACAAAGTTGTGAATGGGCTGACTCTATTTACCAGCCTGTACTAAGATGTTTTTCAACCATTTAAACACTTTTGTGGCATCTTTAGTGATTTTCAGCACAAGACTGTGGTTTCACGATGAAAGGTTTTACATTCTCGATGCATTGATTATCCCGGCCATGCACTATTAAATCTAGTGTCATTTTTCTATTCACCAGCCTGCAGATAAGAATGGAGATTCCAGAGACATGAGTGGATATTCCTCCTATGTGCAATTTTTTGAGTGTTTTCTTGATTAACTTGGCTAGATAGAGTGCAGCCACTCATCATCTTCCATGCAACACTATTATATTTTCTCACTAACTGCTATGTGGTAATGTTCAACAGGTTGAACACCCAGTAATAGTAGACCAATAACTTTATGCCATGTGGACTCGATGACTTAGCTAGCAATATGTAAGCCCAAAACTACCATGTGCCACATGGAATCTAGTAGTACCATGTTAGTGCAAGTACATTTGACACATCATCATAATGTATTGTACAGACATCCACTCAGCTTGACACGTCAGCCAGGGCACTAATTTTTTGCTGACATCACATTTCCAATAGGTTAAATTTGATAGTCATTTGACCATCAAACCTAGCCATTTTAGAACTACAGTGATAGCCATTTAACCATCAAATTTAATATAGTAGATTTCCTTCCAGACCACTCTCTAGATTGCTTTTTAGTTTGGTAGCCTGACTTTGCGAGCCCATAACTTGGACATCCAGACTCCGATTCAAGTGCAATTTTTTTGAAATTGGGTAGAATTTCCTAAATTTACTAGTGATGTGTTGTTTTATAGTTTTGGTGCACATATTTTGTAGAAATTACATTTTCTGGTGACTATACCTGCATAATCCTACGTTTTACAACTTCAAATGTTTTGTACGGGCACATCTAGTCACTTTTTCATGTTCCACTTTTTTTGAAAGTGCATATTTTTTCATCTACTTTCCAAATCTAAAGTCAAATTTTGGGTTGTCTAGGCCAATTTCTCACTTTCAAAATTAGGCCTTTTTCGACATTCTATAGCATTAATTCTTTTTTAGAATTGTTGTAAATTTGAGCTACAGTGCTTAAGTGATAGATTTAAGCCTTATAAGGTAGTTTTAAAATAAAAATCAAAAAGTCCACTTTGTTCATTTTGGCAAGTGGCCCATTGTAAACACACTACTTATCAAGTGCCAACAGCATCTTTTTTGGGGGGTCTTTCGATCGTGTGAAAAGGGGGGAGTGCATACTATGTTTTTTTTGTCTCTCTATTATATTCTTTTCATTTTTGCATCATGGGTTTTAAATGTCCTCCTCTAACTTCATGCAACTATTCTACATGGAAAGATATTGCATGGAGTAGATTAATGGAAAAAGGATATAGTCTTTATGTAGATGGTACAATTACAAAACCTACTGATTCTAGAGAACTCATTGATTGGGAAAATCAAGATCGAAAAGCTTTAGGAGTTATCTTGAGTAGTGTACATGAGGATCTTCTCTTTCACACTAAAAATTGTTCAAAATCTAAAGAAGCTTGGGATAAACTTGAACAGTTGTATGGTAAAGTGGATGAAGAAAAGGGATTTAAAATTGAAGATGATCTACTTCTCTTGGATCCTAAGAATTTTGACACAATTCAAGATTACAACATCAAAGTCAATGAGTATGGGGCACTTCTAAAAGATTGTGGAAATCCCATGATGATAGGTTGATTCATCACATCCTGAAGAGGCTACCTTCTAAGTAGCCAACTTTGTTTCCAGTTTTAATACTCACAGGTTGACCATGGGATCTGCTTACCACAAGCCTTCATTTGATGCATTTGCAGAGATGTTGATTGTTGAACAATCTCACTTGGTAGATTTAGGAGTTCTCAAGTCAACAAAGACCAAAGCCTTGGTGGCTAGTGATGTGCACAAATCAAGTCAAGGGGGAAAGAAACAAAAACAAGAAGCAGTGGAAGCAGAAAACACAATCTAAGACACAACAATCCTCCTCACAACAAGGTGGTTCATCTTCCAACAAGAAGGGAAGTAATGACAAGAAGGATAAACTATTTTGTGCATATTGCAAAAAGCCAAATCATGATGAGCATCATTGCAAGACAAAAATAATTGATGAGTTAGGAAATCTACTCAAGAAGAACAAGATTCAAGTGCCAGGTACTTCCAAGGATTCAACTCCAACCTCTTCAAAGGGTAAAAGGAAAGCACTTATGGCAAACACAAGTTCTTCTTCAGAATGGATCCTGGACTCAAGTACCTCTTACCACATTAGTTCTTCAAAGGAAGACTTTTCTTCATTGAAGTAGTCTAAGGTACCACACATCTTTGTGGAAGATGATACTGAAATGGAAGTTGAAGGGAAAGGACATGTGGAAATGGAAAATTGGGAATCCAAAGATTTTCTCTACATTCCAAATGTTAGCTCCAATCTCCTATCAATTTACCAAATCACTCACCTAGGAGATGGTCACAAAGTTGAGTTCCTTCCAGATTTAGTGATGGTGCGAAGTCTTAAAGATGATTCATTGGTTGTAGTTGGGAAAGACAATGATGACAAGAGGCTTTATTCTTTCTCCCACTTTGTGGCTAAGAGTCCTTCTCAAGCCTTGTTGACTCACTCTACATCACAAATCAACTTATGGCATGAGTGGTTTGGTCACCTTGACTTTTGCTCTCTTCAACAACTTTTCTATAAACATATGATCAAAGTTCTACCTAATGTCAACTTTTCAAAGGGAGAATGTTCATCATGTTTAGTGGATATGAATCTCAAGGAGAAGTACAATAAAGGGAAGTCTTCTAGAGCTCCAGTTGTTCTTTAGCTAGTTCACATGGTGTTAGCAGGATGCTTTGTAGTGACTTTAGTCAGCCATGGATTCTACATACTCACATTTTATGATGACTTTTCAAGATTCACTTGGGTCTTCTTCCTTCATCATAAGAATGAATTAGTTCATAAGCTTCAAGACTTCAAGACTTATGTTGAACACAAGTCAAGGAAAATCATCAAGGTACTAAGGGTGGACAATGAGAATAGATATGTTGACAAAAGACTTAAGAACTTTTGTAGAATTGAGGGGATTGGTCTTCAGAATCCACTAGCATTCAGTCCACACAAGACAGATGTTGTAGCTATGAGGATTAGGACTCTCAAGACCATGGCAAGTTGCATGATAAAGGCCAAGTCTCTTGATCCTACACTTGAAGTTGAAGCCATTAGTAGTGCTACTCACATACTTAATAGGTCTCCTCATAATGCCTTAGATGGGAAGACTCCTTTTGAGGCATTGTGCAATAGAAAACTAGTTGTGAGTCACCTTAGAGTCTTTGGTTATCCAACTTGGGCAAACCTATCTTCTAGGAGTTACAAGGCATCGAAACCTAGGCCTTGTACCTTCATCGATCATGAAGATGAAGTGAAGGCTTACAGACTAATGGATCTAGACACTCATGAGATATTTTTGAATAAGGATGATCACTTTGAGGAAAGTTCACCCACATTATCCTCTACTTTTCTCTGCACATTATACAAAGTGGAAACTGATAGTGACACATGTGATAGTGCTTCAACAAGTTTAGACATGTAGGATTCTATCGACAGTTGCAATGAGAGGTCACATCAATCTAGTCCACATGCTTAAATTACCATAGTGAAAGGTCCATCACAGCATGGTACATCTTGTCTTCCAGCTCTAGCTTTAGTTGACTCATGAGAAAGACTTGAGGACATACATCTTCTCATTGATGAAGGTGATCCTTCTATAATTGTTACAAGGGCTCACTCTGACCCTTATGTGCATTCTCCACATGATCAATCTTCACAGGTTGGTGTGATTGTGGATCCTTATGAACAAAAATTAGTGGAGGTCTCTTTCTTAGTTGAGGAGATAGAAGGTTTAGTGGAATAGGTTTAATAGACATCCTTGCTTGATTTGCATTCATTCTTTTCAGCATAGTTGGAAGGGGTGAACACCAACATCAGTACAAAGATACTTGAGTAGGTTTTAGGGCTAGGATACATCTTTAGGAGTGTACCTTTGGGATTGTTTCTTCCTAAGCTGAGGAACACCATTCAACATTCTTGGACTAGCTTCTTTCTCAGAGCAGCTTTCACTTGTTGACATTATTCTTTTGGAGGGGGGGGGGGGGGAGCATATTCTATCTCTCTTTCTCCTCTCATTATTCTCTTATGTATATATAGGATGTATGTTGTAATAAGGGGGTCTTGATTACTCCATCCATCAATGCATCTTTATTTATCACTCTTTTTGGGGGAGAGTTTTTCCCATGAGGTTTTCCCTCTTTCCCTGCTTTATGAGATATTGCATTTTCATTATGTACATGGGTACCTAATATGGCCTTGTAGCTAGGATCCATTATGCATCCTCATTCTAGTTTCATAAGCTTAAGAGAATTCCCCTAAGTTGCACTTAAGGGGGGCTATTGGTGTAAATAAGTATTCACTATTTACACTTACTTAATTTTACTTAGGTTAATGAATTATTTTATTATTTTTATTTGTGAGACACTTAGGAGTTTGTGCACTCTTGTGAGTTGTCATGATGAAATCATAGGAGTATGAACCTCTTTTAAGCACATGTTTTCTACAACACAGGAATCTTCTATGCACATATGACACTTTGCCATTTTGATCCATTCGTCTAGAATGTTGGATAAGGTGCTTAGTTGTCTTATCTCTTGGTTGTTTCTAGAGACATTCTAGGTACTTCCTAAGAGGCCTTTATATATAGGCACTCCTAGTGTACTCTTATCATGGCATATTGAATATATTGTCATTCTAATCACACTCTCTCTTTCTAGTCTACTATGTGCTTGTGTTTGAGTTCTTAGTTCCTGGGTGAATTTTTTCCTTAGGCAAATTCCTACAAAAACCAATCTAAGATCAACAATCTCCCTCTTTGACATAAGTGTCAAAAACACTTGATCATACATTAATGATCTTATTCTTATAAGTATAACATAGATAACTAGTATATGTTCAATCAACAATCTCCCCCTTTATCCTTACTCCCCCTTTTGACACTTATGTCAATGGGTTATACACTTATACTGAGCTTATACAAAAATTGTTTCTAGATGTTAAGGATAATATTTAGAGTTGCATCCCAATTATCAAAAGCTACCTCCAATGACTTAATTTGGATGGCCAACACATAAGCAAGATGGACTAAGCTTTCATGGGTAGAAAGATGAGTCTTTCTTCATGATATTTTTAACATAGGCGAGTTCCTTGTGTAGTATCTCCATGTGTGGAGTCAATGTTGACTAGATGCCTATCTATTTGGCCCTAATGTTGGCTTCATCTACATGTAATGTTGCTAACTAAATTATGGAATGTAGGAGGGTCTTTTAGTGTTTCTCACTTTGGGCTAGAGACTTTGGTAGAGTTATGCTAGATGTGTGCATAATGCTCTCCAAGTTTAGGATATGAATCTTAACTTCCCTTGTGAAGAGTGTAGTATCATTCAGTTTGGTATACAAAGAGAAAATATTCTCTAGTGTATTCTTCACACTTTGATTTTGGTTTCTAATTCAACCTGTGTTAGTATAATAACACTTGATATCTTTTCATCAACCTAATGTTGGAACTTTTTCTTAGACCATTCAAGTAATTTTACATTAGAATCTAGGTCTGTGTCATTTAGCTTCTCCACTAAGCTGGTTAACTATTCAATTATTGGCTTATTTTCTTCTAGAGCTAGTTGACTGAATGCATCAACAAAAATGTCTTTGATATCAATCAAAGCTTGCTTCTGCCGATGCTCCTATCTGAGAAATTCCTGATTCTTCTTCTTTCCTAGAACTTCTCGGAGTATACCCATCTACTTTATAGTAATAGTTGCATAGTAAAATTTGGGCAACTCATTTACTTCATCCAGGTTTAAATCAACAAATGATGTAACTTCAGCTCCCTTGGATGTACTTGGACTTTTCCTTGAGGATTATAATGGTGTGGCTTCTAGGTATGTGTAGGATCATGGTGTGCCAAAAAGTGGCAATCTGAAAAATCTATAGTTCTAAAATATCTCAAACCATTTCAAACTCTATTCCAACTTTTTTCCCACCCACCCTGATACTAAATGAAAACAATTAATATCTTTATAAGGTCTACTATATCTTTTGATACCAAACATATATGGTCAACTTTAAAATCATCCTAAAAATGTTCTTTTGGCCTATTTTATGTGAATTTTACTTCAAACATGTAGCTAATGACTTTTTTTCCACCAAAATTTGATGAAATAAAAAGGGTTTCTTAAGAATGTTCTTATATTTCCATAAATGTAACGTTTGTCAAATAATGAATATAGTAATTAATTATTACTTATTTTCTAATGGAGTTACATATAAGGTGGTGACTAACACACTACTTGAAAAATAACTATAACTTTCAAATAGTACAACAATTTTTAAATCCAAAAGATGCATCACATTCAATGTTTCTTCTACTATAAGGGGAAAAAATGAAAATTTGAATTTTGCAAAGTTTTAAATTAGTTAAGGTGGTTAGACATGAGATTTTTTTTATTCCAAAAATACTAAAGTCAAAAATTAATTAATTATTATTTGTTTAGAATAAAAATACCCAAAAATATGTGTCACATCTAGGCATAAGTCTACTACTTATATCTAGAATATTATTAAAAAATATTATCATTTGATTTTGATTAAGGTGGTCAGACATATGTCTACTTCTTATTTTTGTTCTAAAATTTTTGTAATACTGTATTAAAATTCAAAATTTTGACCAATCAGTTTTTTTTTTTGAGATAAGTCCTAGTAGTTTAGAAACTAGATTCAATTTGCTAGAGATTCTTTTCTCTCAAATTTTTGATATAAAGTTAATAACAATTAGAAAATTGCACATCAAGTTGACATAACCCTGGTTTTCTAATTTTTTATTGCCACTTAAGAGCATAGTTTGGTTGACCATGATCCTACACATACCCTTCTATGCTCAACCTCTAAAGAACTTGACTAGGAGGAGTGGCAGATTTTTGTGATGTTACCAATGTTTGCATTGTTATCTAATTCTCTAACTTTTTTGTCAAACATGATTCTTTAGGTGTGTCCTTTTCTTCCTCTATACTAATAGTAACACCTTGATTATGTGTTGTAAGTGCAGAAGTATCTACCTGACCTGTTTGAGTTTGAGTTTCTTCATTCTTTTCTATCTCATTTTTTTGCTCTCTATTTGTCTCACCTTTATCATATACACTTTCCTCTATAGTGATTTAAACTAAAGTATGTTGTGCCATTGTACTGATGGTAGGAGTAGCTATCTCCTTCCTTTGATATACCATAAGGGGTATTGTAGGTTGTATCATAGAATATTAAGGAGGAGCAGCAGGTATAACTTGTTTCTGTGCATCCTCCCCTATAGATATCTTATCTACCTTCTCAATCTCATCAACACTCGCTAGTATGGGGGTTTTAAAATGATTATCCTGGGTAGTGGATTCCACTATAATCTTTTTCAAATCATCTACTATGAGGGGATTGATGTCCTAAGTGACATAAGTAGAACCATCCTTTATTTTTACATTATCATCAGCTTTGTTCACCTGATGTGATGGACTGGCACTTAGTACAAGTGTATCTAGTACACTATGTTTTATTGGTTTCTCATCCTCAACTATTGCCTATGTGTCTATATTCATGTATGTGCATCCCTCAACTGTATCTTGCTTATTTCTATCTTCCTTTTCTCCTTCTTTTTCTTCACCTACCTCAACAGGTGCCTACAATATTGCCTGGAATGTTGTCAAACCATATAGTGATTTCCACATCAAAGTAGTTTTTTGAATAACATCCTCTATGTTATTCTATAATGTACTAAATGTCCTATATTTTGGTGCAAATTTTCCAATATGTTTCTTAATTTCTTTTTCTATTATACCCTTACTTAGTTCTAGCATTACCTGGGCAAGTGATGTTTCTCTTTCTTTTTTTTTAGTATCTAGATAATAGTGCCACTTTTGCTCAACTCTCTCATACAAACTCTTGGGTATGGAGTTGGCAAGTTGAAGAGGAGCCTTTTTAAAAATTTCCATCATGACATATATTGCCTCTTAAACTTGATTCATTTCAATTTTCCCAAGATAATCAAACTCAATGTGAGAGAATCCAAATAAATCAACATGATTTATAATATTCTCACATAGATTATCTAAATCTAAAGAAGAACTGTGACTTACCACTTGAAACTGGCTATTGTCATCAAATTCAGTCTTCTCTTCATCAGATTCAACTAGAGAAACATATTTTCTCCTCCGTCTCTTATGAGATTCTTCACCCTTGCTAGCTTGACTATCTCTTTTCTCCTTTGGCCTGGCTACTTCCTTAGCATTTTGTGTAGTGGCCCTTGTGCTAGCCCTAGTTGTAGGTATTGTAGGCTAAGTGGGTTTTGTAACCTTCTTTGTTTTTTTTTCTGCAAGTGCCTTAACTTTTCTTTTCTTTTTTTTACTCATTGTAGGTGCTTCATTGACTTCTTCTCCCTTGACACCTTCTACAATTTCTACTTCCTCTTCTTGTTGGTCCTCTCCTTGACCTTGGGTGATGGAAAGTGGTACTTGGGAAAGTGTATTCTCTTCTTCTTCATCATCATCATCTTTTTCATCTTCTCCTACCCCTTCACAAAATTTTTCTTTTACTTTCTTTACCATCTTATTCTTCTCTCTAATGATTGAAGTAGTCTTCAAGTCCATTGTGATTTTTGACTTTTCCACATCATAGATCCCAAAAGTTGTAGCCTCTTTCTCCACTTCTCTTGCAAGTAATGTTATTATTTTAGAGGCTTCATTAATTTTGATTGCATATCCCAATGGTCTTAACCATTTAACTCTAGGAATTGGACATATGTATTGTCAGTGTCAACTAGGAAGCAAACATCATTAAAAAATTTCTCCACTAGCGAAATTGTTATCCCCAATCTTTTCTTCATTGATTGCTTGAAGTCTTTAAAGTAGCTTGTCATGACTAACTCAAAATTATCTCCTAGTTGCTCAATGAATTTACCTATTTGCACTGCAATAGACCTATTTACCTTCTATGCAACTTTACCAAAAGTAGGAAATGTATTCTATAAATAAAAGAATATACATACAAGAATAGATCCAAATTTTCACTATGCGCTTTTGCTCTTCCTTGTGGCACCCAAATTCTTAGTCAATTGTTGCAACTACAACTCGGCAAGATCATAAGTATGATCTTTCATCAATATTTTGTATCCTACATCCATAGCAATACATGGAACATTGTTAAGCATGTTGGATTAATAGAACTTATGTGCTATTATCCTCAATACCAAAGAAATTAATGGATCTATGATTGTATCTATTGTCATTCCTTGTTTATTCCACACAACCCATGTATTCCTTTCAATTACCTCTTTTGCTTCACTTCTCAATGTCTTTGGACAATCTAGGGTTGGATACCCTATAACCCTATTTACAATTTTCTTGGTGATTTTCACTGGCTCATTCTCTAACCAAATAGAATTGTGATGTATCCTGCTCAAAACTATCTTTATCCATTCTGTCTTGAAGATGTTGGGGAAATCTAGGGCATGGGTTAACCCTTTCTTCTCAACAATTTTGAATTCCTCCTTCAACCCTCCAGTTTCACATAATTTCCCATATGTCACCCTAATTTTCATGTCACCTATGCTTCTAGCCTTACCTATATAGAAACATCTAACATCTTGGATTAATTAAAACTTGTGGTGGTATCATTGACAACACACCAAATGGATCTTGTTTCTAAGCTATGTCAGGTATGGCTTTGAAATTAGGTTGTTTAATCTCATTTCTTATCAATTGCACATTCAAAACTTCCTTTCCCTCTACAACCTTGGTTTTTGAAGAGCTAGATGCAATTTCATAAAACTAGGTTTTGCAAAAATTTAAACTGCATAATTTGGCACTCAGTAAATACCTTTACAATTCTACAGTGATGGTGTCAAGTGACTGTTGAATCCATTTGCAAAATATTAGAATAATTTCTTTGGCTCATCTTTAGCTCTTCATTCTCTCCTTCAAATTTGAAGAATGTCAAATGAGTAGAAATTGATCATATAGACCTCAAAACCTTGCAAATAATGCTTAGTGCTTACACAGTTGTAAGCTCGGCTAGAATAAAGATTTCAACTCACTCGGCTTCCATTAAGTTTCCTTTCCACTTGGCAACCACTATGAGCTTGGTCAACACTAATAATTTTGATAGCTTGGTATCAACTAATATTTCACTTGGCAACCACAGTGAAACTTTTCATGCTCGGTAGCAACATGAAAACTAACAAAACTAAAAGAGTCCTTCTTGATTGTTAACAACACTTTGCATCTTTCTTCATTCACATGTAATCTTTTCAGCACTAGATCCTTTGAACTAATGTAAAGTATATCCTTTTAGATATTAGTCCCACTCGCTTCTTGATTGATTAATTGGAGGAGGTGTGGTCACCTGACCCGTTTGGTGAAGTGATACCTTCTACATTTGATGTGTTGTAATCTTCCTTTATCTTCCATTTCTTGTTCATCTAATCTCTAAAATTCTCAACATCTTTCTTTCCTTTGCCTTTATTGAACTCACTGCTTCATGCCTTTGACCTTGTTAGATAATTTCTACTTATGTGACTTGTCTTCAAATAGCTAAAACATGTAGTTTAACTCAACCATCTACTATAGTCACTTCTAAAATGTTTTCTTATGCAATTTTCAGCAACATGTACATATTCTTGACAGTAATGACGGCTATACCTTGTATTATAATCCCAATTATAAGAGTTTTCATTGTGCTTTACCTTTGTCTACTTGTTTGATGACCATTTAGGCTTGGATCTGCACTCATATGCTCTATGTCCATACTTTTTATAGTTATAGAAATATCCTTCAAATCTATGTGAGCTTGTGGTCTTGGTTCTTCATTCATGTGCTTGATGTCCTTGTTTGTTACATTTATGGCAATAACCCATGAATTTCTATTTAGGATTCTGATTTGCAATTTTTCTTCTACAAACATTAGTAGTATGACCTATCTTACCACAATTATGACAAGTAGGTTTGGAGTTATTACCTTTGTTACTTATCTCTTTGCCACTTATGGATGATTCTCTTTCTTCAGTACTAGCGTATCCTAATCTAGAAGTATCACTGTTGGATCTAGGGGATCTCATCAATTGTTCAAAGTATTTGATGGCTTCACTAGGTTTTTTGAAACTATCAACAAACTCCTTTTATCTTTTTAGGTTATTTCTTAGTTATTCATTCTATAATTTCAGTTTTGTGATCTCAATATCCTTTGCATTTAGTTCATGATTTGTAATCATCATTTGGCTCAAGTTTTCCAATTGCATAATAGCAATCCTATTTACCTCTGATGTTTTCTCTTCCATTCTATTGGTAAAAATCCTTTTGTCATCTTCAATCATGATTTTTTCCTCTTTAGCTTTCTTTTCATGCTTGTTCATTTCACAAAGAAATACTAATTGGATTTCTCATTCTATCTTTAGATTTCTAACCTCTTCAAATAGGGTTCCATTCTTTTCCATCAGATCTGCAACTTTGCATCAAATTCATTGGGGTTTCCATTTGAAAATAATTTAGTAGTTTCAATCTCTTGGTAATGTGTATCACTCTCTTGAATAGAAATTTCCTTCCTTCTCTTCAATGATTTCTTTAATTCATTTCTTACTTCATCAACTGATGTACGACAAGTTGTATTTCAATTGTCTAGTTATAAATAATCTTTCTCAATTTGTAGAATTCCATCTCCAAGATCTTTCCTCAAAGCTACAAAGCTTTTCTTTCAGAGAATTAAGCTCTAATACCAATTGTTGATAATACAATAGGAAAGTAAAGTCTGAGAGGGAAGGTGAATCAACACTTAAAACTTTTAACGTCTAAAACTATTCACCACACATCCATCTCACAGTCTATGCATATAAACTAAATTACCAAATTAAGCATATACATCCATAGCATGAAAGTAGAACATTCAACACATGTATGACACAAGATATTTGGTTACCTTGAAACCATCCAAGGAGAAGGTAAAACTAGGGTAGGGATGACACTCACAAATCTTCACTACTGTAGTAATAAATTGTATCCAATGAAGGTTGCAATGTTTGACCATGAAACATGATCTACCCTTTGAAAGGTCTGCCCTATTCAAGGCTTACAAAATTGTTACATCTTACCCTATTAAATTATTTAAAACACCCTACTAAAATTGTGCCTAGTAGGACGACTTTAGTAAGCACCCTATTAAAGGATTTAAAAGACCCTACTAGGACTACTTTATTAAGATATTTGATTGATTCACCTATTAAAATGTCTCAATAGTGATCCTGCAATTAGCACCCTATTTCTTGATGTTAGATCACCTCTAAACTAATGTGTACTTGATCCTTTCTAATTAGATGTACCTTTTTTTTCTCTGTTTCCTTTCCTCTTTTCTCCTTCTAATTGATTCTATAGTGTACAACTCAATTCATAACACCTTAATCACCATGAATTCTCTATTTGTGCATGCAAACTCTCTTCAATTCAACTTAGCATTCCTTTTCACCATCTATAAAGTTTAAGGTTCATTTTCCTTAAGAAGTCCTCTGTGGTTTAGGGTTAGGTATGAATCAATGATAGTGATTCACCCATATTTCCTCTTAAACCTTTCCTTTTTCTAATTGGATGTATGTCATGCATAGGGATTCACAATTAAGATTTGTCCTTATCAACAAAGATTTTAAAAAAATACTTAAGTTGGCCCAAAAATGGTTTACATAGAAGTTTATGCTGATACAAAAAACTATGTCAAATCTATATTACTTGGCATCTAAAGTCCCTGGTGCTTGGCACTAACTATAACTTCAATGCTATCACTCAGCATCTAAGTGCCCTGACATGCACTAATTTCTTGGCACTTGAATTACTTGACACATGCTATCTACTCTACATCTGAGTGACTTGGCACTTGAGTGGCTCAATAGTCATTATTTACTCGGCATGCACTAACTTATATGTTATGCTCAGCATATGTTACTTATTTGGTATGAACTAAGTGGATGACTTAATTGTATAGACACTCATTAGTCAAAATCAATCTAACCAGTATCAATTATATAAGTGGGAGGTAACTTTAAGCTATTTCCTTAGCCTTTTTGTACTTGGGGTTAGCTCTACTTTCCTTTTGGCTACTATTTAATACTTCGAAAACAAAGGCACAAAGCTTGCGATCTAGCAACTAGTGAAGGTCACCTCAAAGACATTTTTGCAACTTGATATGGGTGCACTCATGTGTAAAACCTCTTTGAATTAAACCCAAGGATCGAGGTGTATTCACATCATAGATATTACATAGGGAACGCTCATGATCTCATCTCTTATAATGTCAAAGACTTGCACTCAACAAGACTTGATCCCTACAAGGTTTATTGAGAACCTTTCAACTTCACCAATAGACTAAGGGCTCATTGATAGATTCCTTTTTTTTTTCTTTTAAATGTTTTTAAACTGTATTGCATTATTTTATTATTTTTAATCATTCTTTGCAACAAACATATCTTATAAATAAATTAACTATATTATAGGTAAAACAATATTTCCTATTTTTATTGATCTACTTTTAAGGTTTATGTATACACATACAATCTTCTTTCTAGATGATTTCTCCCATATAGATGATAGAAAGTAAACTATTTGACTTCTAAATTTAAACTTGTAAATGTGAAGTTAATTATTTCAATATCTAAGAATAAAACATGTCAAATGTGAAGAAAAGGATGTCATTAAAAGTACCACATCTAGTTCTTTTAACAAAAATATGGAAGATAAATGTTCCTTAGAACTTTTATTTATCAAACTTGTTATCTCCATGGGGTACCACACATGTACTTGGAAATTAGTTGAACTTAAGTGATTTTAGACATCCTAATTTTTGGCATTTTTTAAATTTTAACTTAAACAAAGGACTTGTGCATGTGATCTAACATCACCATTTAATATGATGTTGAACATTTTGGAATTATTTGCATGTGATTCTTATTCCTCTAGTGCTCATTTAAGAACAAAAAAAAATTAAATTCTAGTGAAGCTCAATCTATTTCCTCTTTTTCCCAGTTACTATAGTAGAAATAATTGATCTTGATGAAGGGTGCTCACCTTAATACTACAATATCTCAACAAAAGTAGAGAAACAACATAATTCTTGCATGAATAGAAAATGGGCTATGTATTATCTCCAAAAGTTTAGAATTGCTTATTTTTCTAAGTATAATATGCAAAGCCAGGCGAGCACTTTCTTTACAATATTCTTCAAGATAGAGCAACAAAATATAGACATTTTTCAACCAGCAAGGAAGGTTCTAGACATTTGACCCCTAACCCTTGAGGCCAACTGAGCCCCAAATAATTATTATTTTCATATTTACTACATAAAGTTGGCTCAAAATAATTACAAATGATAATTTTAGGTATCACAACTTCAAGAGGTCATAACTTTTGCAAATCAACTCCGATTGGCAAATATAAATACTTTTGGAAACAAAAGCTCTTGATATATAGTGCTTGATTAACACAAGCTCTAGTCAGCTAAGGTTCAACCTTTTTGTGGAGCCATTAAAAAATTCAAAATGGAGCTCAAAGATTTTGTACTAAAAAACCTCAATAAATTCTGCAATACATATGATATGATGATAAAGCTCCATTGGTAGGATGATATAAATAAGATGAACCTCCAATTGTGAAATCAAAATATTTAGAGCTCATATGACCAACTTAACAAAATAGTAAGTTTCTAAAAATAGTCACTCTACACTAAAATAGCCCTTATTGAAAAGGTAAATAAAGTAAAATAAAAATTGGATAATGAAAGATCTCCCTTACACCCAGGATGCTCTCATATTAGATCTTGATAGTAAATTTTCTTTAATGGGAAAGTTTCAATTTTTTTAATTGAGAGGGAATTTTCTAAATGTTAATAATAGGCTAAACAAAAGGAATGTTGTATGCAACAATATAATTTTGATGCTGAAATAAAAAATAATATTACATGTCTAATAGAATGGATTAGTTTGGGAAAAGAGTATAGTGCATTATAAGGAAACTCTATGTTACACTTCCACTAAATTAGTTTTGGAATTAATTCTCATTAACATCAAAAAAATACATGTTGACACTCTATTGCTAATTATAACTTATTGCATGGTAGTGTTATTGATAGCTTGACAAAAATACTATTAAGAATACAAAAATCTTTTGTCTTCTATTTAGTTGGACAATCTTTGTATCTAGTTTTGTTTAGTACAATTATTGATGTAGTTTCCTAGTGTAGTTGAGCATGTATATCTAGTTGTTTTTGGTTTTACTTATTGGCACACTTGTAGGGTTCTTAGTTGACTTGTGATGTTTTATCAAGCATTTTTTCATGTTCAGGTTTGAGGTTGATCAATATTTTTTGTTGGTTCTTGACCACAATTATTGTTGGTTCTTGACTTCATCGGTATGATACCTAGGGTCATTTATCCATCTAATGATCATAGGTTTCCATTTTTGGGACTTTTTTGTGGTGTTCCCATGGCTCAAAAGTTTTCATAAAACTTGTTTCATCATATGTGTGATCAATTTCTAATAACATGATATGGTGATTTATTCCCAGATTTAGTTGTAATGCTTGTTAATAAATATAACAATTAAATTGTTGCATTACTGGTATCACACATCTTTTTATTATGGGTGAGACATGTACTCCTAAATACCATATAAATAAAGAAGAAATTTATGTATTTGAGGTGCATGTTGTTGTGAGAAATTTTATGGAAGTACATACTTGTGTACACATGTATTAGTTTTAATTGATGGTTAAAATGTGAACCTACTCAAGTAAATGAGAAAAAGAGGTGTAGGAAGTTTAGAACTAGATTCATAGAAGCTTCAAACTATACTCTATTTTGATTCCATTTTCATTTTTTTGAGAGTTAGAATTTTTCTAAAGGTAGTGAGCATTGTTGTATTTTGAGACATAGCTACTCAGGCAATTAACATACTAATAGAACCCCTTGTTCAAGAAGTTACCCTTGTTGTACAAAATCACCTAATTAGTATTTTTATCATTACATGAGAATTATAATCTTTGTGGTTTTTTCTATTTTGGATTCTCTAAATTAAATCTATTTTTCATTGTGTTTGTGTACATGTGCTTTCATAATTGTCTTTTTGATGGTGTATTGTTGTGCTTTCTGAAAGATCTTAAGTTGCAATTGATGTATGTTAAGTGTTAACCAAAAGTTGGAGTTTTTAAATTTTGTGTAGGATATTTAACTAATTTTCTTCCCACTTATTTATTTGTCTTGTTCAACAATTGATATCATAGTTTGGCCCCTTGGTTATAGAAGCTAAACTTCTTAAAGGAGATGTTCAATATTTAAACAGATGGAAGAGGTGTATTTCTTTGATCACGGTTATAAATTTACGAGGAATGAAATTTACTAGATCAAAAAATAAGAAATTGAAGGAGAGTTTGTTCAAGGATCTAATACAAAATACAAGGAATCAAAGGTGATCATTGATAAAGAGCAAGATCTTGGTAAAGTTGTTGATAACATTTAATTATTGTAAAGGATACTCCGGTTGATGGTTGGTTAGCATATTTATAACTTAAGAGAACCATGGAGGAATTTAATTAAACTAAAGATGAATTCAAAAAAATTATCCAAAAGGTCTTAGAAAAATATGAAAAACTTGAAAAATTCATCGAGAGACTAAAGCCAACATTAAGTAAAAATGATGCAATTCTAGATTAGATACTTATTCAATAGAAGAATTATTCATACTCTATCAATGAATTCTCATAGTAGAGTAAAAATTGGAAAAAGAAAATGACCAATAGAAATGTTTTGAATGAATTTTCAAAAGAGATTCCAAATTAAGCTACACCAATCAAAAAGATTTTGGGAAGACAACCAAGTATGCGAAAGCTTATTTAGTTTTAATAATTGTTATATTTTTAAGAATGGTGGCCATAAATTCATTGATTGTGAGATAAAATAAATCAAGAAGAAGTTTCAATGTTTCAAATATCAAAATATTCGACATACAAAAAAAAGAATCTTAAACTCATAAGGTAGAATTACATGATCGTAACATGATCATAATATTTTATGGAGCTTGTCATGTATGTCTTAATTTTGAACATTAGGCCAGCCAATGAAAAATGAGAACTTGAATGAAGAATGGGAAATATCACAAATGTGGACAAGTTGAATATTATTCTAAAAAATAAAGATCAATGATTTTTTTGCTTGAAAATGTGAAAGTTTCTTAGCATGAAAATTTTATTGAGACAAAAAAAAAAGGAATAGAGGCCAGAAAAGGAATTGATTGGGAATGAAGATAGTCGAGTGCTATCAAATTTGGGCATTATCTCTATTGACAATTGAGGTCAATTCTTTTTCTGAAGGGGAGCATACAAAAATTTCAAAACCTATATCACCCCTACCAAAGATGGTACAAATTGCAAACCAACTTATTATTTAAGGAAATAGGTGGTGCATTTAACAAGAATAGATAATCATACAATAATTTTCCCAAGAATATTGATTCCATCAACTAGAAAATTTTGGCAAAAGAATATTGATTACATCAACTATATCAAATTTGGAAGATTTTTAAATGATAGAGAGAGACAACTTTTAAAAAGGGAATTTTTCAATTATTTCACATCATTTGTTTTAGTAAAGAGCTTTCAACTTTTCTCTTAGTCATGACACCTAGATATGTTGTTCATTTTGGTAAGGAAAAGATGATGAATGTTCCAATGAACTAATTTTATCATGCAAAAAATAAAAACTTTGAATTTCAATTACTAGAGGATAGGATGGTGAAGGTGAACCAAAAAAAAGGTTATATGTGTTTGGTTAAAATTTATGTGGTGCTATGATGCATAAGTCATCTCATTTATGCTAAAGAGATTCAATGATGATAAGTTGTTACTTGACATACTATGTGTTGTAATGAAGGATATGATCAAAGCTATCGCCTATTTGTTTGATATATTTTGATAGAAATTTATAAGATATGAAGAGTAGAAAACCTAAATGGAATTTTAAGGGATTTATATTATTTCATTGTCTGCCTATTGATGATCATATTATAAGGTATGTTACTTTAAAAATATCTTGTAAAGAAAATTTTTGAAATTAGAAAATTTCAGTTCCTTCTCTAGAGATGTCTTTATGGAATGTAAGATGGCAGATGAGGGTGTAAGAATTGATGTTTGTAGAATATAGTTTAGTTTTTTTTTTTTTGTTAAATATGAAAAATTCAAAAGAATAAAGTGTTTGAGTAATAGATGTTTATGCAATAACGATGTGTTTTTCTTCGATAATCTATCAGTTATATTGATTTTAATTGATGTGAACATTTGTGTATTTAGTAGTCTATAATTTTGACATACTAATTCTTGATAGAATTTGTAAAGTAAGGGTTATAATGATATGTGTGGTGTTCACTCAAGCAAAAAATTTCTAGATATGTTCATTATGACACCTCTACAATTGCATAGGTTCGTAACAACTATACATTGTTTCGTGACCAACAAATGATGTTATTTTATTTTAATGTTTGATATTTAAGAATAATGAAGAATAGTAAATAACAATCAATTAAGTTGTTTATTGGTAAAGCTAGATTTTCTTGTGTAATGAGTTGGTGATAGAATGATATATGATGATTTGTCAATGCTAATATGGAAGGCTTTGTGTAACTTTTATTGGTTGAGATGATCAAACATTCATGAAGTGCATGTACCTAAGGAAGTGTGATACATTTTGACTTTCTTGTCAAATCATTGCATGATTGGATCCTAATGTTGGTGCAATATGGAGACCAACTAAAATTCATTTGGAATTATTCTACAGAGAGAATTTAAACTTTAAATTTGAAGTTAATGTTGTGGAAAAGTACTATTTGATGTAATGTATTAATATCATCTCATGCTCAAAAAAGAAAAGATAGAAAAGTAAAGATCATATGTGTAGTAGTACTAGATTTTGAACCAAGTTGTCTGGCTCACAAAAGTAAACTATCTAAATATGAATATATATTATATGTGCTTAATTGTGTATTTACTATATATTTATAGTGATATTCATCATGGGTCATGTTACTTGTTATTAGCTAAAAATTGTAGCAAGGAAATACCTTAACTAGGTAGGTTTTATGAAATATTATTTATAAAATCCTTTAACAATGTGATACTTTAGCTAGTATTTAAATTCCTCCAACAAGAATACTCCTAAAAGGGTAAGCTCCTAAAAAGGCTAGAGTTAAATTCCTTGATCAGGTGGCTCCTAATAGAGTATGTCATTAATAGGATTTATTGTAACATCTTAACCAAGATAAGATCCTCATAAGTGGGTAAGTGCACAACAATGAGTCTCAATTTCATGGAAGTTTGTTTCATAGAATTAGACTTCTTCATAATTGGGCACCTGACTTTTAAGAATCTGGTACCCATTATGGTTTGGGAGTGCAATCCATTTTCAAAAATGGGAGCCTAATTTTTGAATATGGATCAGGCTCTCCAACCATAATGGGTACATGATTTTAAAAATTGGGTTCTCGATTTTTATAAACTTAAATCCCATTTTTGGGGGGCATTTTTTTGTCATTTGTGTTGGTGATAATGACTTTTGAAGATGGGAGCGCAATTTTAGACATCTTACCGACCCTTGCCCCAACTGATTTTTTCACTCTTCCAAGTATTTTAATTTTTTATATTTTATTTTATTTTATTTTATTTTATTGTTTTTAGTTTTGTGCTTTAAAATTTGGTCAATTTTTTTTTTCCATGATTTTTAGTTTTATATCAATAATTGTAGATTTGTATTGTACATACTTTAAACATTGTTTTCTTTGGAAAGTTTAGTATATAAAAGTGTAGAATAGGTAAACTATAAAAAAAAACATAAATCATAGTTTAAACTGATACTAAAAACATAAACTATAGGTTCAATTTCAATTAAAAAGGATAAAATTTAAATAGAAAACATAAACATTAGTGTTAGGTAAAATCTAATAAAAATAATACACTAATTAAAAAATTAGGCAAATAAATTAAAAATAAATCTCATCACACAATAGAAATCTAAATTTGAAAATTGTAAACTTAGAAAAACTAAAAAATGTTAAATTTTACATTCATATCATGTTGTCCTCTAGCTCCTCCATATTAGTTTAAACACTAAAAACTTTAAGTTGATGTAAATCCATACCCTCAACTTAACCCTACTCTATTTAAACCCTAAATAAATAAAATAACATTTTAAAATAGTAAATGGTGATTATAAATGTAAACAACTTGTGCTAACTCTAAATACTGAAGCATAGTTGTCAACAACAAACCATAATCCTATCCCTAATTACAAATGTTAAAATTGTATTTTAAATATTAAACCATAACCCTAATAGTAAATGATAGATCATAATATTAAATGTAAGCCTAACCCAAGATCCTAAATGCTAAATTGTCTAAATGGAAAAATTATAATAAAAAATGTAAATACAGGTTTCTTGACTTTGGTTTCAATAAATTAACAATGACATATATCTGATCTCAATTATAAAGTAATTGTGTCTATACATATAGAATGTTTATAATACACTTGAATCATTAAAATGCTAACTTGAGAAATCCTAAAAGATGAAGCAACAAGTTGTTCTTGACAACAAGAATATCTCATTTATAAATAAAAATAGAAGCAATGATATGAATGATTCATTAACAAATTCACGAAACTATGTAGATGAAGAGATCATATTAGATTAGCCACAAAGTGCCCATTAAGACTTGAAATAGGAGAAAATATTGAAATAAGTTGCACAAGATTCTTTGTAATGTCCCCATTTTAGCAGTTGACCAAGTGTGTGTGTGTTAGCCTTGTTCTACATGGTCCCAAGGGCTAGCAAAGGGTTTAATGGGATCCTGGAGTGCTTTGGCATAGTCGTTTCCAGTTTGGGCCAAAACAAAGTTGATTTACTCAGTTTCAGGCATACTTACTATTTTTAGTAAGTCAGCAGGACACAGTGCAAGTCAATTTTGGTGATTGGATTTGATACTCCTCGGTGAGAGCTTTCCGATGAGCTATCACTCGCATTATTCGGAATCTGATTGCTAATACATTTTAATGCCTGAAGTTTTATTAAAGTAACATCTAATTTAATTGTAAAATATTAAAGTGTTACTTTAATATTTATTTTATGGGGATGTGTACCCAAGGGAGACATATGGGGTATTTTAATATATATTTTATATATTACACATCTTTTATCCCAAAATTGCCCATATGAGTTGAGCGGACCCTTGGAAATAGAATAAAAGGAAGCATTTGTGGCTTCATTAGTCAGGTTGAATATGAGAAGAAATTGGTGTGTGAGTTGCAGTTCCGTTCTTGGCATTTGAGGACGGTTATCCTATCTTGTAACATTCTATACATCATTCCCTTCGGGTTTGGCCTTTGGAATTCTTTATTGTCGGCTTCATTATCAAGCAGTTTAGTTGCATTTCCAGCTACAGGTAGATTTGGTATTTTGCTCATATCTTCTTCACTACTTGTCCGATGCTTATGCCGCTTTGAGGGAATGATATTACAAAGGTAGTGGACTGATTGAAGGACAAAATACTGTAGCAGCAAGTTTGAAGGCATGGGTTGGAGTATTATGTCAATAATGCTGAAATAATTAGTGAGTTGATAAATCTACCATGTATTTGGTTTTATGAATTCTGAAAATAACATTTTATTGGCAGCAGTTCATTTCCACTTTGCATATTATTGTAGTTTCTTTCTTGTTTATGTTGTATGATACCAATTCCATGCACAAAACACAACAAACAAATAAACGTTTGATTTCTAGAGTTATAAGGGGTTTAAAACATTAAACGAAGAAATAAGAGGTTGAATGCAAATTGTTTTACATAATTCCTTTCAGCAATTTGGTTTAGTTTTTGGGACATTCAGGGGTGCCCATTACATTCTTCTAAAGATTCCTTCCACCAAGTCATAGATGCAAACAATGTACAACAGAGTTTCAACAACCAATTTTAGTTTGGGTAACAAATTTATGACCAAATTCTTGATAAAGTTAAATAATAAAATATTTTGAATTGTAATAAATATGTAATGAAAAGGAATCTAAAGTTCTTATCTTTCATTTTTTTTAAATTTCTAACACTATATTTCTTCATAGTGTCTAATTCTTCATCCATGGGAACAAAAACTTTAGGATCTTGTCAACTTTGAAGTATTTCTTTTGCCAACTAATTTTTATCAAAATTAATGAAAACATGGCTCCAAATGCTATTATGTATGACAAGCCCATTGATATCTTGTACCATGAATATGTACTAGATATATATTCTTTTCTCACAAAAGCTGGTAGAAGAGGAGCAAATTGTGGGAAAGAATAATTTTTGAGTAGGGGACATCCCCATAAATGTGGATTGCCTGAATCAGAGGATTCTCCAAATGTGCAAATATGTTGACTCTATGGTATAATTCCTGATAGATTGTTGTTTTACAAATTTAGTGAACCCAAGGAGTCCAAAAATTCAATCTCTATAGTCATTTTTCCTAAAAGATCTAATGACTCAAGTTGCCTCATTTCTCCAAAACTATTTGGAATTGTCTCATTTAAGTTGTTCATTGAAAGGTTTAGAAGCCTCAACACCTTCAATTTTCCAAAATTAGAGTCAACTACACCCTCTAGTTTATTGTTTGAAAAATCTATAGATGTAAGAGTGGAGAGAATATCATATCCAATCCATTTCTATAAGCAGCATCAAAAAAGAAAATTAAAAACCATTTTGACTTTCTCTAGACATTGCTTGCAATGATGCAATTGTGTGAGGAATTGAAGATGAGATGTGATTCGAAGAAAGAAGCAAGATTCGGAGGCTTCTTAATTGACCAATCTCTCAGGGAATACTTCCTCTATATTTGTTCTCCTCCATCACCAATACTCTCAACTCAGAAAGATTTGTAATTACCTTGAGTATTTCACCTCCAAATAAATTATTTACAATGTCAAGAACTTGTAGCTGTGAACAATTTACTATGGAGGGGGGCAATGATCCATTCAATTTTTAACCATGAAAATTTAATGAATATGGATCATTCAACTTAGTTAACTCACTTGGTAAGCTTCCCTCCAAATAGTTCTTTGCCGATTTCATGACAATGAGCAAAGAACAATTGAACAAGCCCACATGGATTGCTTAGGCTAAGGATTTGTGAGCTGAGACAATTTTCCCAAGCGTGAAGGAAAATTGCCACTAGGAAAATTGTCATTGAGAAGTAAAAATATCATTTTGGGTGACCAAATTGGTGGAATGTGACCACTTAGTACATTTCTAGACACATCTAATGTTCGTAGTTTCATCCACGTTGAAGTATTTGAAAATACATTTCCTTCAAGATAATTTCCTGAAAGATTTAGATATCTTAATAGAGTATTGGTTTCCCATAACCAAGAAGGAATTTCTCTCACAAGACCTATGTTCACTAATTTTAGACTATTAAGTGAGAATTGAGTTGATATCCAATGTGGGATTTCATCACCCATCATAGACGACATTTAAACTAGATCACTTATAGTCTATTTGGCTGAGAGAAAATAAATATGGGAAGAGGAATAGTTATTCTAGAATAGAATGGGGTTACATATTCCTATTCTCTGTTTTGTTCAGCCAGAATTTGAGGGGAATTCACGGATGCAAAAATTTATTGTTTTTAAAATAAATAAAACTGGAATAGGAATACATATTTCAATTCTAGCTATGCAAATGCTCATTTTTGAGCCAAAATTGGAATATGTATTCCTATTTTATTCCTATTCCAAATCCTATTTGGTGCATCCAAATAGAGAATTCAAAATTTTAAGAATTTACATATGTCTATTCCACTTGTATTCTGGCTGCCAAACAGACTTTTAGCTAAAATGATGGCATCCAGGTTTTGGAAATATTTAGGATGCAATCGGATAAATGCAACATGTCTAGGCTGGTAAGTTTGTGAAAGAAAGCTTCCAAAATTGACTGGTTATCGCTTGGTGACAGAGATAGGACAACAAAAGAAGCCGAAAGTGATGAGGAAGCGATGGTTTCATTGAAATTATTGCCATAAACTGATAAAATGAAGGGGGAATGCTCCCACTTAGTTGGTTGCTCCCAAGAGATAAGAAATTGAGTAATGAAGCTTGGAATCCTACTAGTCAGTAGATATCCGCCCAGGACTAACTCACTCAACAAAGTCAGGCTTCCAAGAGAAATAGTTATGTTCCCACTTGTTAAAGCCACAAGTTTCATACAAGTGTTGATCGATTCAGACTTTAAAAAATCATAAATTATCTGAATGGGAAATCCCCGTTCATGTTGACAGTGGAAGAAATCATAAAAGAGGTGAGATCCATATTAATTTTTTTTCATTAAGAAATCATTTCCAATAGTTTTTGAGAAGCCAGCTCTTTTGCTGATTCCACTCCCAACTTTGGTGTACTGGCGGAGTAGTTAAGTTTTTAGCAAGATAATATTGTAAAAGATCATACTTTAAAAGGATCAATAAGGATAGACCATGTTGCCTTGTTGGGAATTTCAATATTTATGATGAATTCTCAAAAACAGTACAATAAACATGTTAGGTTAATGTAGAGGAGTAGGGCCATAAAATATATTTATGAATGCTACATTTTATGGCTTTTTTTTGGGTCCTCTTCCTTCTCATTGTAAATATATTAAGGATTTCTTTATTTCTCAAAGTAAAATTGTAATTTCTCTATGAAAGTCACATAGTGATGGGGCTGATCCTAAGAGGCAAGAGCCAAACTCTTGTAAAAAATAAAAAGACACGTTAGAACTTTGGGAATAATTTATGAATGATAGGGTTATTATTTATTTCAAAAGGTTAAATGGCTTTGAACTAGAGGAAATAAAGGAGTTCTTCAAAAGGATGGAAGGAGTATAATGTTACAATGTATAGTGTTTTTTTTTCTCTCAAACCTTATTTCATATTAGAAATTTCTAGTCTTCCATGTGAAGAGTTTACATTTCTTCAAGGAGAGAAAGGTTATAAAGGAGGCTCTGGAAAAGTTCTGTAAGAATGATGTTGAAATGAAAACACTTTTCAAGGTAGGTAACATTTTCTCAAATAAATAGATTAATGCCCATCTAGATGCATGTTCTAAGTTGTATTGAGGTATACTTTACTTTAGATAGGAGGAAAAAAAGAGTTCACTACTTTAATTTTGTCTTCCTCAACAACTTCCAATATGGTGACAAAATTTCATTTCCATACAAGGAATTGTGAAATCATTAAATGCAAGTGTTGTTCATGATAAGAAAACCTAAACTTTCACGATACCTTGTGAGGAGCTTATTCTCCTATTTATGGAGTATTGCAAGGTTGGAATTCCTAAGCCTAGCTCCAAACTAAAATAAGAGGGGAGCACTAGGAAAAAATATAAGAATTAAAATAATGTTGTTGAAAGTGATGATTCTGTAATGGTGATAGGGGATGAGGAAGAAACCAAATCAGTGAACATCTAGAATGACAAAGATTTAATCAACCCTTCGGAAGAAAATTTAGATGGGATGGATAATACCCTTCAAGAGGAAGTGAAATCTTGGAAGAGAATGGAGTGTAGCTATAACACTCCTATGACCAGATTAAGAAAATTGTGGGAAAAAATAATATTTTCTTGAAATAAAATGATAACATACCCCTCTTATCCAATCACAAGAATATGAAAGGAAAAGGGAAGAAGGAAGAAGAAGTTATTCAACCAAAAATTGATCTAGAGAGAAAAGTTAAAGAGAAAGAGGATGTGGCTAGGGTGTCTAGGAAAAGAGCTAATAAAAAGCTAAATATGAACATTGGTACTAAGGATCTGAAGACTACTGATTTCCACTTCATAACAAGAAGAGCTAGCTTACCAAAGTCCTCAAGGAGATTGTTTAGTCCTCTATTTTTTCTTCTTCTTTTTTCCTCTGTGTGTGTTTAGGTCTAGTCTTTTGCTTATTTTAGATTTTGGATACTACTTTTTATGTAGAACCTTTTCTTTTCAACATAGTTATAATTGTACTTTATATAAACCTACCAATGTCATGCTAACAACCAGAAGAAAGCCTTAAAATCATATGGGGCTACCCGTAACATAAATTGTGTGCATAAGAATCTTCACATTCTTTATTCTTCGCCTCATATGACCTTCAAATATTATCTCATTTCTAACTAATCATATATATGAACGCACATAAATGAATTTCATAACATGATCCAACTATCTTGATAGATTACATAAAGAATAATTTGAAAGGTTTATATAATATCTAAATAATAGGTTACTATGTATATCCATTAGTATACAAATTTAATAAGTTGAGACATAGATTGAACTATTTTAAAAGAGATTGTTTGTTCTTTGTTTGTAGAGTTCTCTTATGTTAAGAGATAGAAAAATTTAAAGTCAAGTCTTTCAAATATGATTTTTTTTTTAATTAATTTATTTTTCCATACATTTCAATTGTATAACTTTTAAAAGAAAAAATCTGTAATATTGTACCTGAACAATCAAAGTCTATTTCTTAAGTCATAAACTAGTATAGATATCTTAAATAAATCTATCTAAAGAAATGCCAATAGATATTCACTACAAAATAATTATAATTTATTTTATTACATCCAAAATTATTATATTTGCTTTGTCTCTATTTATTTAGATTTTTACTAACTTATACTTTTAATTTTAATTTATAAAAAATGGATGATTTATATCTCTGAATATTATAATTTAAAAATATATTTTATATGGTATTTATTAAATTATTTTTAAAGTATACTTTATTTATAATATGATTTAAACTTTTGACAGGTAAATGGTTGTCAAATTTATCCTATAAGAATAAAAATTAACATTACACGCTCACACCATCCCACTCCACCCATTTGCCATTGTAGAATGCCTATCGGCAATAAAGAAGAATAAAAGTTAACATTAACACACTCACACCATCCCACTCCACCCATTCTGCCATTGTAGAATGCCTATCGGCATTAACAAACATGTGTATTCAAGAAACAATAGGTATAGGTATTTCACAATTTAATTTATAAAATAAAGCCATGACATGAAAATATCATGTATTTCAACATGTACTTTTTTTAATCCAAAATTAAACCATAAAAACATCAAAGCAACTTAATTTAATTCTTATTAAACTTTATAAAACATAAAACTAAGCATATAGTATAAATAGTTTTAGAAAAATGTAATGGCCAATAACATCATATATTCTTTTATTATAACATATTGTGTAAAGTACATATTGGTTTAAACTACCGAAAATTTCAATTAAAGAATGAACCTAACTTTCCCAATTATAATTTAATTGTGTGTATAAATATAGAATATTTAAAATATAATCGAAGCATTAAATTGCCAACCTGAGAAATCGTAAAAGGATGAAGGTAGTAAAATATGACTATTGTACTGAAGCTAAATGTAATTGTATAACATTAAAATAGAACAAGTAATATGGCTGACAACTTAAGATAATAACACAAGTTCTAAAAAAGAATTGCTATAATGAACTATAGTAAAGAATACATGTCTTGTGATAAGATGAAGTTCTATAGGTAAGATATAAGTGTTATTACAAAACCATTAATGATGAAGAAGTGAGAAGAAGTGATAAGCTATTCTTGGCAACAAGAATATCTCATTTATAAATAAAAATAGAAGCAACCATATAAAAGATTCATTAACATAGCCACTGTGTAGTTGGAAGATGATCCGATTAGATTAGCTCCAAGGTGCCCATAGAGACTTGAAATAAGAGAACATGTAGAAATAAGCTCTAAGATTTGATAAAAATTTGAATGGAGAGAATATGCAGCATTAAAGCCCATCAAAATAATGGATTCCTTCCACCAAGTCATAAATGCAAAAAATCTATAGCACAGTTGCAAGAGCATGTTATAATTTTTCTAACAAATTTAATACCAGATTCCTGATAAAATTTAACATTTTAATAATTTGAATTATAATAAATTTATAAAAAAAAAGAAGCTAAAGTTCTTACCTTTCATTTTTCAATGATTTGTAACTCTATACTTCTTCATAGTGTCAAATTCTTCATCCATGGGAACAAAAACTTTAAAATTTTTTCCATTTTGTTAAAATATGTCCTTTGCCAATTAGGTCTTAGCAAAACTAATGACAATGTTCCTCCAAATGCTACTCCATATGACAATCATATCGATATCTTGTACCATGACTACTTAGTAGTTCTAATTTCTTTTCTCACTAGACTTTGTGGAGGAGGAGCAAATTGTGGCCAAGAACAATTTTTGGGTAGGGGACATCCCCATAAATGTAGATTGCTTGAGTAAGAGGATTCTCCAAATGTGAAAATATGTTGACCCTATGGTATACATCCTGAAAGATTGTTGTTTGAAAAATTTAGTGAACCCAAGGAGTCCACAAATTCAAGCTCTGTAGGAATTTTTCATAAAAAATTATTTCTTGAAAGATCTAATGACTCTAATTGCCTCATTTTTCCAAAACTATTTGGGATGGTGCCATTCAAATGGTTCATTGAAAGATTTAGAAGCCCCAACCCTTTCAAATTTCCAAAATTATGATCAACTTCACCCTTCAATTCATTGTTTGATAAATCTATGGATGTGAGAGTAGAAAGAATATATAGATAATGTTGCTCTTTGCCTTTTAAACTCATATCTAATCCATCTCTATAATTATGGCTAGCATCAGAAGAAGACAATACAAAACCATTCTGACTTTTTCTAGACGTTGCTTGCAATAATACAATTGTGTGGAGAATTGAACCTGAGATGTGATTTGAAGAAAGAAGCAAGATTTGTAGGTTTCTTAATAGTCCAATCTTTAAAGGAATAGAGCCTTTAAATTTGTCCTCCTTCATCACCAATACTCTCAACTCTGAAAGATTTGTAATAACCTTGGGTATTTCACCTCTAAATAAATTATTCCCAATATCAAGAACTTGCAATTAAAACAATTAACTATGGAGTGGGGCAATGACCCATTTAATTTATTAACATGAACATTCAATGACTATAGGTTACTCAACTTACTTAACTCATAT
Source organism: Cupressus sempervirens (assembly GCA_028749045.1). Lineage (NCBI taxonomy): Eukaryota > Viridiplantae > Streptophyta > Pinopsida > Cupressales > Cupressaceae > Cupressus > Cupressus sempervirens. Next base: position 130,508,810 of record CM053793.1, on the reverse strand, counting down.
GGTAAGCTTCCCTCCAAATGGTTATTTTCCAAGTTCATGACACTGAGGCAATAACAAGCTCATAGGGATCACTCTGGTTAAGGAGTTGTTTGGAAGATTTAATACTCTGAGTTGAGATAATTCTCCCAATCCTGAAGGAATATTGTCACTAAGGAAATTATAATTGAGAAGTAATAATTCAATCTTGGGCGACCAAACTAGTGGGATGTGGCCACTAAGTGCATTTCTAGACACATCTAATACTCTAAGTTTCATTAACATTGAAGTATTTGAAAATAGATTTCCTTCAAGTGAATTTCTTGAAAGATTTAGATATGTTAGTGTAATAGGCCCAAAGAATGTTAAATTGGGAATGCACACACACACTACAAATTTAATAAAATAAAAAGAGAATATATACAACCTAAAAACTATTTGGGTAGTTGAGAAAACTATATTAATTGTTACATAATCAAACTGGTGGAAAACTAGATCTTAAACTAAAGATATCCTGAATGATTAGTCAGCATTCCCCCCTAATATGAAGGGATATTTTTCATGCCATGTAGCATTCAAAATTTTTCAAATTTAACAAATCCCAGTGGTTTAGTAAAAATATCAGCAATTTGTTCTTCAGTGGAACATTGTTTCAGCTATATAGTTTTTGCTTTGACATGATATCAAATCAAGTGATATTTGGTATTGATATGCTTGGTTCGATCATGAAATTTAGGATTCTTTGCCATTTTTATTGCATAAGTATTATCAACAAATAAAGTTGTTGAAGTTGTCTGTTTCTCCTGCAAGTCATCAAGAATTGATCTACCAATTTTCTTGACAAAGAGAGTTGCATCATCTAGACTAAAATGATTATAGTCTAATTTGAGAAGGTGCTTAGTTAATTTTTCATACCAAGCACATGGTGCTTGCTTCAAACCATACAAATATTTTACCAATTTACATACCTTTTGTTCCTGGCCTTTGATAACAAAACCTTCAAGTTGCAGCATATAGACATCTTCCTTCAAATCTCCATTTGAAAAGGTTGTTTTGACATCCATATGATGTATATGCCATCCTTTTTGTTCTGCCAAAGAAAACAATGCTCAAATAGTTCCCTACTTGGCTGTAGGAGCAAAAGTTTTAGTGTAGTCAACACCTTCTATCTGAGCATATCCTTTTGCTACAAGTCTTGCTTTGTGTTTATCAAGTGAACCATTAGCTTTATATTTTTTCTTATATAACCACTTGTATCCAATAGGTTTGGCTCCAATTGGAGGATCCACTAGCCTCCAAGTTCCATTTTTTACGAGAGCATCATATTCCCTTTGCATTGCACTTCTCCATGCATCACTTTTTATTACTTCTTGAAATGAAGAAGGTTCATCAACAATAGAAAAATTTAATTCAAAATCTTCATACCTTTGAGGAATTTTCTTGGTCCGCATTGATCTACGGATTGATTGCTCTAATGTTTTATCAACCTCTAGAGCCTTTGAATTAGATTCTTCACAAGTTGGTTCACATTCTTGTGCAACAGGTTCTTCACAAATGATTTTTATTTTTTTGGAATTTTTGTCTTCTCTTTCAACAAGTTCTTCACAAATTTTTTCAGATTCTAGAACTATTTTAGAATTGTTGTCTTCTCTTTCAGCAGGTTCTTCATTCTTTGTAACTTCCAAAGATTGACCTAGAAAGAGAATCCCCCCTTCAAGAGTTGGAAGTTCATTATCCCATTCATGATACAATTTTTTTGATTGAAATCTATCAAGATGAGAAAGTTGTTTGTCAATACTATGCGCATCTTTGTCAAATTCAAGAAATATAACATCTCTAGAAATAATGAATTTTTTATTCTCCTCATCATATAGATGGTAATCTTTGGAAGTAGTAGAATATCCCAAAAAAAATGCACTTTCTACTCCTAGCTTCCAATTTATTTCTCAACTGAGGAGGAATTAAAGCATAACATGTGCAACCAAAAACCCTAAAATGCTTGACACTTGGAAGATAGCCATGCCACATTTCATGGGAGTTTTACTTTGTAGTGCAGGAAAGGGACTTCTATTCTTTATGTAGATAGCATAGAGAACCATTCTATTTTGGGTTATATGGAACGATTTTCTGATGCTTAATACCATTTTCTTGCAAATATTTTTCAAAATCTTTAGAAGTGTACTCACCACCATTATCACTTCTTAAGGTTGCAATATTGAGCTGAGTCTCATTTTTAATCCACAAATGGAAATTTTTGAAGGTATCAAAAGCTTGAGATTTCTCTTTTAATAAATAAACACAACACATCCTGGTATAGTCATCAATAAAAGTCATTATATATATTTTTCCTTTTGCTGATGGAAAAGGCATAGGCCCACACAAATATGTATGAATGAGACCTAGCTTTCTAGAAGTTCTAAACATAAAATCATGAAAAGGTTGTTTACTGTGTTTTCCTAAAATACAAGCATCACATTGAGAAATTTGTTTTGGGATAGTGGGAAGTCCTAAAACTCCATTTTGTTTCATAATTCTAAGACTATCATAGTTAACGTGACCAAATCTTGCATGCCATAACAAGCTGGAAGAAATATTACCACCATACTATGAGAAATTTGCATAATTCTAAGAACTTGATGAAGTACCTTTCAAATATAAAAGTTTTTCATCTTCAACTCTATTCATTACAATCACATGATCATTATCTCTTATAATCTCAATAATACCATCAAACATATGTATTGAATGACCTTGCTATCTAATATGCACAAGTGATATTAAATTTCTCTTCAATTGTGGAAGATATAGAACATTAGAAAGTATGTAATCAGCAAGACCTGAAAATTTAATTCTAATAGACCCAATGCCTAAAGGTTTTAACTTATATTTGTCAGAAAAATATACTACTCCATCCACATTATCATTGAATGTCTCAAAAAAATCTATTATAAAAGTCATATGACATGTGGCTCCAGTATCTAACAACCAAGTATCATTCAAACTAGAATTTGAAGTACTCTAAACTTCTTCAATCCCAACATTGCAATGTGCTATAACATAATGTGCAAATTCAGGAGGGTTACCTCTTTCTAGTGGCTTCTCCTTCTTGTCACAAATCTTCTCCCATGGAGTTCGACAAAGATTGGCACTATGACCCATTTTTCCACATCTATAGCATTGTATAGATTGCCTCTCTTTTTGTTGATAATCCCTATGCTGGTGTTGTGGCGAAGAATATTGTCTATCACCTTGATAATTTTTATTCCCCTTGCCTCTAGATTGTCTTCTTCCATGACCTCTATTGCTACTGTCATGTCTAGAAGGCTCATCTTTGGATGTTTGCCCCTGTTGTTTTTGTGCAAGACACAAAGTCTCCGCATTTGAAAGTGATTCCTTTTCTCCAAATGCTTTTTCCCTCTCTGCAATCTTCTCCACAAGTTTTTCAAATGTTATATCTTTCATCTTTTCACTAGCTTGAAGAGATTCAAGATAGTGTGAATAGTTAGGATAAAGAGCTTTAATAAAAGCAATGAGTTGTAGATCTACTTTTACACCCATGGCTTCATATGATGAAATAAAGCCCTAATTTCAGAGGCTAACTTCATTGGATCATTATCTTTCATTTCTAAGTTGAATAACTTCATTAATAATTGAAGATTTCAAGTTCTGAATGAGAATCATATAGATCTTTGAGTTTCTTTAATGCTCCAAATGCACTCATACAAGAGATTATATGTCTACTTACCTTTTCAGTAATGGAGGCAGGAATGAGAGCATAAGCCTTTTTTTCTTTACCCTTCTAGATAACAAGTTCCTTTTCATCTGTAGGCTGCTTCGGCTCTTCATCTTCATCTTTGCTTTCACAAACCTCATCACACAAATCATTAAAAATAAGAGTATTTTTAACTTTTCAAAACCATTCATGATAATTCTCTTTTCCAGAAAGAACTATTCCAACAATTGAAATTAAAGAATGCATTGGAATCACAATTCAATCTAAATTCCTTTTCTCCAACAACTTGGCTCTAATACCACTGTAATAGGCCCAAAGAATGTTAAGTTGGGAATGCACACACGCGCTACAAATTTATTAAAATTACAAGAGAATATATACAGCCTAAATCATTACACAATCAAACTGCTGGAAAACTACATCTTAAACTAAAGATATCCTGAATGATTAAAAGAATGTTAAATTGGGAATGCACACACATGCTACAAATTTATTAAAATTACAAGAGAATATATACAACCTAAAAACTGTTCGGACAGTTGAAAAAACTATATTAATCGTTACACAATCAAACTGCCAAAAAACTACATCTTAAACTAAAGATATCCCGAATGATTAGTTAGCAGTCAGTAGAGGATTGGTTTCCCATAACCAAGAAGGGATTTCTCCTACAAGACTCGTGTTCGCTAAGTCTAGCCAGTTAAGCGAGAATTGAGTTTAAATCTGAAGTGGGATTTCATCGCCAATCGCACATGAGGTTACAACTGGTTCTCTTAGCTGAAAGGATGGAATCCAGGTTTTGGAAATATTTAGAACACAGTCGTATAAATCCAAACTGTCTAGTCTGGTAAGGTTGTGAAAGAAAATTTCTGAAACTGACTGGTTATGGCTTAGTGACAGTGATAGGACAACCAATGAAGATGGAAGTGATGAGGAAGTCACGGCTTCATTGAAACGATTGTGAGCAGCATACAACTGAGTGAGGGATGACAACTGAGAAAATGAAGGGGGAATGGTTCCTCTCAATTGGTTCTCATCAAGCCCTAGATAATCAAGAGAAGAAATGTTACCGATAGAAGCGGGGATAAAGGCCCAGGTCAGCTAAAGAAGAAAGGTTTCCTAGGCAGGAAGGTATGCTTCCACTCAATTCATTATTTACAAGATCAAGGTATGTAAGGCGGGTGAGAAAACAAATGGAAGAGGGAATTGTATCACTCAATTTATTGGAGAATAATTCTAAATGTGTAAGAAAAGTGAGATTTCTCAAGACCTCCTATACCGCCTTGTACTCCTCTGCCTATGATCGTGAGTGATGTGAGGAAATGAAGTTTGCACAACATGGTCGGTGTGATTGTCGCCAACCCACAATGTGCAACAGTCTGTTCCATTCATCCACGAACTGAGAACATCATCACTGGACTCCGCTTTGAAGCGGAGGAGTGCTTGGGATTCACGGGAATGACAGCGGAATCGATGATGAGAAAGAGAAGGATGTGATGAGAGGAGGAAGACAATAATCACTGACATGAAAATGAAACAGAGCTTCTGTTGTAAAGACAGCCATTTTGGAATCGATCATCTTCGGTTGGGATGTTTTTAACTGCGAGCCCGGTTAATGAACTCTTTTATTTTTATCTATAAAATAAATTTACATGATTATTTTTGTGGAAGATGACTAGTTCTCCATGTAAACCATTAGGAATTCCAAGTTGCACACGACAAAAGTCATGCGAGGCAAAGGAAAAAAATATAGCATCATTCTTTATAACTTTTTTTTTCCTTAATATCGTTCCTTATGACTTTTCCTGACAAGTTAATGCTTAAATGGTCTCTGTAACTTATCTTCTCTTCGTTTGCTGACATTAAAATTTTAATTATATTGAATTTAGAATAAAAACAATAATAATGAAAGATCTGCTTTCCGCTGTTTACCCGAATTATTCGTATCGTAGATCACGCATCACTGAAACCCAAAACACACGCCACTTGAAATTTCCACACGTTATTTGATTGACTAACTTCATGGATGGCCGAAATGGAGAAAGAAACTACTTAATAAATTCCGCAATTGCATAGAAAAGTAGGTGTACAAGACTTCTTGGTTTTGGCAACTTAGAATTCCACAAATTACACTTGAGTGACTTAGAATATGGCTGTCCATTGCTGACACAAAAGTAGAAGTCAAGTTGGAAATGACAGACACAAACATTGTTTATTATAGTAGTCAATTCACAGTAAGTCATATTATTGATATGATTGTGATATAAGATTTAATTTTTACTTTTATCTTTAATATAATTCTCATTTCTTCTTAATTATATATTTTTAAACTTATTTCATTTATTTATTTTTATTTCAAGATGATTATTTATTTATTAAGTTAAATTTTAGGTATGACATTTAAGATTAAACTTAAGGTTTATATATTCTACCTTCAATACTAAGATTGAGATCTGCTCTCTAGGTGTATGTGTGTGTTTTTCTTTTTCTCTCTTTATTTTTTTATTTGTACTTTGATCATTTTTTTCATCTTTGAACTCTCTCATCATAATAATGAATCATGCAATATGATCCGTTGTTGAAACGATCCATACATAATCCTCCCAAAAGCATATTACCATCATTCTTTTCAACAATTTTGTCACTTAACTTTGTAATCATTTTTTATAAATCATTGCTAATTTTACATGATTAAATGCATTCAATTCTATTCTCAATAATTATCCAAAGTTTAGATTCTCTAACAATTTAGTAGATTCCCTTAAGATATTGTAAATTCTATATTTAGAAGCTACTTTGATATCACTGATTAAACACAATAAAGATTGAAACCACACTAATATTTAAGAATTTTAATGATTACTAATATTGAATTGATTATAATAATAGAAATTAAATATAGTATATATTAGTTGTATGTGTTATTTCTCTATAGATTCTATTTCTAATTGTTGGAATGTAAGAAGTAAATATACCATTTTAAGATAGTTTCAACCAATTTTTTATTTTGTTCAACCATTTCATTGCTACATTTTATCAAAATGTATGAATTATTTTCACAATTTCTTAAATTTTTTGATTAAAAAAGGAAGGATAAGGGTCATGAACCAAAGTAACAGCAATATCATACACCCTTTACTACTCAGGGCCATTACACCCAAGAAACAAAAAAGAGAACTTGCTCAAAACTCAAACAATTTCAAGCCCATGAGTTTTTAAAGTTAAATCATTAACTCCAATGTCTAGTGAACATCTATTTTGTTGTTATTATTTATTTCTACCGATATCTATAACAAACTTAACATATATTCTTCATAGCATAGTTTTCTTTGCTCATTTATTTAAATTGTTATTTTTTAAATGTAGGGTTTAGACCTATGAAGCAACCAAACAAAGACATGAAGCCTACGATCTATTAACCAATGAAGGTCACCACGGAGATGTTTTAGCAACCTAATATAGAGACACTCATGTGTAAAACCTCTTTGGCTTAGACCTAAGAATCATAGGGTATCCACATTGCCAAAATTGCCTACGCTACGATCCTAATCTCATCTCTTTTGATGTCAAAGCCTTACACTCAACAAGACTTGATCCTTGGTGGGATTATTGAAAACCTTTGAACTTCACCAATAGACATAGGGCCTATTGAAAAATTGTTATTTTTTAAAGAGTTCAATTATTTTTAATGTTAATTACATTATTTTATTATTTTGAAGTATTCTTTGTAATGAACTTGTCTTATAAATAAATTAATTATATAATAGAATAAACTATATTTCCTATTGTTATAAATATACTTTTAAGGGATGTGTATACACATACAGCCTTCTTTCTAGATGATTTCATTAGGTCGCAAAATAAATGACACAAAATAAAGTATTTTGACTTCTAAATTTAAACTTGTTGATGTAAAGTTAAGTATTTCGATATCTAAGACTAAAACATATAGAAATGAGAAGAATAGGATGTCATTAAATTATCACATGAGTACGTTTGAACAAAAATATGGTAGATCAATGTTCCATAGAAATTTTATTTATCAAAGTTATTATCTCCATGTACTACTACAAATGCAATTACAAACTAGTGGAATTTAAGTAATTTTGGAAATTCTCATTTTTGGCATTTTTTAAAATTTTAGCTTAAAAAAGGACTTGTACATATTATCTAACATCACCATTTAATATTCTTTTGAACTTTCAGGAATTATATGCACAGAAATCTCATTCCTGTAGTGCTTCTTTAAGAACAAGAATAAAATAAAATTCTTGGGAAGCTCAACCCATTTCCTCTTTTTCCCCATTCACCATAGTAGAAATAATTTTTGTTGATGAAGGTTTCTCCCCTTAATACTACAACACTCAATAGAAATAGAGAAACAACATAATTCTTGCATAAATAGAAAATGAGCTTCTTATTATCTCCGAAAGTATAAAATTGTAGATCTTCAAAAATACAATATATAGAGCGACATGGGCACTTTCTTTACAATATTCTTCAAGATAGAGCCACAAACTAACACCTAGAATGCCCTATATAAAACTATGAGCCTTCCTTATATAGATAATTTTCAACCATTTGGGAAGGCTCTAGACATTTGAACCTAATGCTTAAGGCTGGCATACTCCCAAGTAATTATTATTTTAATATTTATTATATAAATTTAGCTCAAAATAATTACAAATTATATTGGTAGGTAGCCCAACTCCTAGAGGGCATAACTTTTGCAAATCAACTCTAATTGACAACTATAAATACTTTTTGAAAATAGAAGCTCTTGATCTATAGTGCTTGACTAACACAAGCTCCAGTTAGCAAAGGTTCAACCTTGTTCTAGAGCCATTTACATATTCACACAACATAGTGCAGGTGGGAGGGTTTAGTTTTGTTCCTAGGCATGATGATGATCTTCTCAATATTGATCAAGGTAACCTCATGATTTTGGTGTGTTCGCCAAATGCTAGGGAAAGTAAAAGAAATTAAATTTTGATTGATTGTGTTACAACATAATCTTACCCTTCTTATCCATGTCTCTACTATGATCTTTTTCAATGGAAAATGAAGAAAATGAAAAGCAAAAGGAAGGGTTCTGTATACAAAATGTAATACAGGTAGCTTACATATGTAACCTTATTTAGGGCCCATGGGAGTAGTAGGAGGCTAGGTTAGTATAGGTGACTTACATATATTAAAGCTCTAGGGATTTCATTTGATGATGAATCCTTGTATTAATCCATGTTGCAACATACATATCTTGCAATCATAACGTATTAAGCTCTCTTTATGTTTTGATATATGTTCATTACCTTCAGTGGTTTAGCCACAAGTTGTGATCTCATATTTTGGTCATATATTGTATGGTATTAGCTTAACAAACCCTTGAAACTCTACATTTATTTTATTTTTCATGTCCCTCTCTTGCTTGTCTTCCTCAATTTCATCAGGATCATACATTGAGTGTCTTGCCCCTCCTAAATTTTGAACCACATCCATTACCTCCACATAAAACTAGATGTCTTTGGTCTTCTTAGTTCTCACCATAATATGGTTATGCAAATGAAAATGAAGCAATGCAATCATCTCCTTCTTTGTTGCCTAGAAAAATGTGGGTTTAATATTTTGATACAAATATATAAGCAAGAACATCTACATTATAAATTAATCCATTAGTTATGGTATTGTATTCAATTCATTCATTATTTCATCATTGATAAGAGTACAACTTATTCTTGTTCATATTATCTCTTTCTTTTGTTTTGTTCATTAGCCTCTAATCTTAAGTTATCGATGTTATATGCAAATTCTTATAGAGACCTATACAAGAACTCATATGAGATTATACATATCATGTCATTAGGAAGAATATATCACTTACATAATGTAAAAACTTGTATGGCATACCCAAAGATTCACATAGACCATAATTCTCCAATAGTCAAGATGAAACGTGAATACAAGAATATCTTGCAACTCAATATTTTAAATTTTCAAGAAAACACCTATACCTTTACAACATATAAAACAAATTGGAGATTTCCAAAGGCACCCCAGCATAATTATCCTCACCAATATCAAATTATAATGTTATCTTATGCATCTAAAAAAGACTCTACACTAAACTATAACTAGAAATAGCTCATTCTTGTGTAACTCCATACCTAACTTTCACAACTAAAGAATGCAAAATCTTATGCTACCATGACATGAAAGGCAATTTAAAATACAATTGTAAAGCTTAAATAAGTAAAGATGTACACCTCTTTTGAAGGATGACATACATACTACATTCAGGTCATCAAAAATTATCTTTGTCAACCTTAATAAGTCATTGACCTTTGTAATCCACAAATACTCAATTTCACTCAAATTAAAACACTCACAAGCATGTTGAAGTGTATTCTTTTCAAGGAGAAATAAATGATTTCATCACAAATGCCTTATCCTTTTTTACTAAGTAACTTTACTCCCCTCACAGCATATTGTGAGTTTATAACCAATTAATCATGCACCTTAAGGAGTAACACTAAAGGTTCAAATCTTGCAACATGGTAACATTTTGTTGACACTACTAGAAAAATAGCATGTGTGATAAGCCCTCTCAAGACATTTGACAAAGGAAACTTTCTATTTTCACCTCCACACAATAGCACCTATTGATCAAGTTTTCATCTCATAATGTTAATCATTCACTAATAGAAAATACGCTTCAAATTCAAATCCTTCAGCATAACAATAACTATTTGTCAACACCATTTCCACAATGCCACGTATAACAAAAAATGCACTAGTCAAGTTTACACCCTTCCAAAGCATTCAACAAAGGAAAATTTCTATTTGTACCTAATTGCAATGAGAACACCTATTGATCAAGTTCACACCTCACAAGTTTAATCAAGCACTATAAGTTAACAACACTATAAATTCATTCATATATTTTGTACATGACAACTCTTTGTTGTCACTACTTTCATAAAAATATGTACAATAAGAACACCTACTAGTCATATAGATAATTTTCAACCACTTGGGAAGGTTCTAGACATTTGACCCTAATCCTTAAGGCTGACCTACTCCCAAATCATTATTATTTTCATATTTCTTATATAAATTTGGCTCAAAATAATTACAAATTATACAAGTAGGTAGCTCAACTTCTAGAGGGTATAACTTTTGCAAATCAACTCTGATTGACAACTATAAATACTTTTTGAAAATAGAAGCTCTTGATCTATAGTGCTTGACTAACACAAGCTCTAGTTAGCAAAGGTTCAACCTCATTCTAGAGCCATTTACATATTCACACAACAAAGTGTGGGTTGGAGGATTTAGTTCCATTCCTAGGCATGATGATGATCTTCATAGCACTGATCAAGGTAACTTCATGGTTTTGGTGAGTTGGGAGAATGCTAGGGAAACTAAAAGTCATTAAATTTTGATTGAGTGTGTTATAACATGATCTTCCCCTTCTTATCCATGTCTCTACTGTGATCTTTTTCAATGGAAAATGAAGAAAATGAAAAGTAAAAGGAAGGGTTTTGTGCACAGAACATAGAATAGGTAGCTGACATACAACCACATTTAGGGCCTATGGGAGTAGCAGGAGGCTAGGTTAGTATAGGTGGCTTACATATATTAAAGCTCTAGGGATTTCATTTGATGATGAATTCCTGCATTAATCCATGTTGCAACATGCATATCTTCCAATCATAAAATCTTAGGATCTCTTTGTGTTTTGATATATGCTCATTAGCTTCAGTAGTTGAACCACAAGTTGTGATTTGATATTTTTGTCATATATTGTATGGTATTAGCTTTAAAAGCCCTTAAAACTCTGCATTTACTTTATTTTTCATGTCTCTCTCTTGCTTCTTTTCTTCAATTTTATTGGTATCATACATTGATTGTCTTGCCTCTCCTAAAGTTTGAACCACATATATTACCTCCACATAAAACTGTACATCTTTGGTCTTCTTAGTTCCCACCATAATATGGTTATGCAAATGAAAATGAAGCAATGCAATCATCTCCATCTTTGTTGCCTAAAAAAATGTGTGTTTAATATTTTGATACAAAGATATAAGTAAGCACATATACATTATAAATTAATCCATTAGTTAAGGTATCATATTAAATTTATTCATTATTGCATTATTGATAAGAGTACAACTTATTCTTGTTCATATCATCTCTTTCTTTTGTTTTGTTCATTAGCATCTAATCCTAAGTCGTCAATGTTATATGCAAATTCTTATAGAGACCTATACAAGCACTCAGACGAGATTATGCACCATGTCATTAGGAAGGATATAACACATACATAATGTAAAAACTTGTATGGCATGCCCACAGATTCATATAGACCATAATTCTCCAATAGTCAAGATGAAACATGAATACAAGAATATCTTGCAACTCAATATTTTAAGCTTTCAAGCAAACACCTAGAGCTTTATAACATATTAAAAAAAAAGAATATTTTTGAAGGCACCCCAACATAATTATCCTCACAAACATCAAATTGTAATGTTATCTTATACATCTAAAAAAGACTCTACACTAAACTATAATGAGCAATAGCTCATTCTTGAGTAACTCCATACCTAACTTTCACAACTAAAGAAAATAAAATCTTATCCTACCACAACATGAAAGAAAATTAAAATACAATTGTAAAGCTGAAATAAGTAAAGATGTACACCTCTTTTGAAGGATGACATACATACTACATTCAGGTTATCAAAAATTATCTTTGTCAACCTCAATAAGCCATTGACATTTGTAATCCACAAATACTCAATTTCTTTTAAATTAAAACACTCACAAGGATGTTGAAGGGTCCTCTTTTCAAGGAGAAATTGTTAGGATAAAGCTTAGATAGAAATAATAGTTACATGAAAATCTTCAGTAGCCACAATACTTAAAATAATATGAATAGAGGTCATTTTTACAATAGGAGAGAATATCTCATCAAAATCAATTCTTTTTTTCTATGCAAGTCCTTTTACAACTAACCTAGCTTTAAATATTTTCTTACCTCCATCCTCTTCTTTCAACCTATACACCCACTTATTCTGTAAAGCCTTTTTACCTATAGGCAACTTGCATAAACCCCATGTCTTATTTTTCAACAAAGAGTCCATTTCTTCTTTCATTGCAGACTCCCGCTGAATCTTTGTATCCACTTGCACAACTTCATCATAACATTCAGGTTCACCAACATTAGTAAGTAAAATAGATTACAAGGAGAAAATCTTTTTGGAGGTCTACTCATCCTTGTTAATAGTCTAACATTCACTGGGGTGTGTGGTATTTGTTGTTGTGGTTGTGTCACATCATGAGGAATTGTTGGAACATCAGATTTTCTAGTATCATCCAACACTACATAATCATTTTCTTTCTTCTCATGTTGCTGGAACAGATCTTTGTACAACACTTTCTTATTGAGTATGACATCCCTGCTTTTTATAATTTTACAATTTTCAAAATCCCAAAGCCTATAACCAAATTCATTAATGCCATATCCAGCAAATACACATTTCTTTGACTTGGCTTCCAACTTGGTTCTACTTTCATAATCTATATGAGAAAATGCTTAACAACCAAACTCTTATCTCCTAGTGTACTTTGACATGAACATCGAATCGAATACATATTGTTATTTTGATCATACTCTTCTAGTCTATTATTGTGCTTGTGCTTGAGTTCTCTTGATCTTGGGTGAATTTACCCTAAGAAAAATTCTTACATGGTATCAAAGCTTGGAGAATTTCTCTTCACATAGCCATTCAAGACCATTGTTGCTTTAGCACCTCGACCCAGATTTGGAGTATTGTAGTCATTGGGAGCATATAGAGCCAAATTAGACCTTTGCATTATGTCCAGGATGTCAATTTAATGAAAATTGGCTATAAAGTTGCCTACCCAAGGCCAAAGTCAATTTTGAGGAAAATTTTTTGCAAATCGAAACCTGAAGGCCTAATTTGCAAACCCTGGTGTGATCATTCTTTAGATCTGCAAATTTGAATTTCATGTCGATATTTTGATTTTTCTTTGCAATTTTTGGATAGATTTTTCAAAAAAATTTAGCAGCCAGTCGGCTCTGTAGAGTAATTTTTTTCTAAAGGAGCTGGGCAATGAAACCACAGCCCCTGCAAGTATTTTGGTAGGAATTTATTATAGTATAGAGTATTAATTCTATAATTTTTGGCATACTTCTCACATTTTGGTCGACAAGTCTGCATTGTTTATTGGCAAGTTCAGGCCAAGATCCAGCGGGCACACAACTCACTAGACTGCAAGTGTGACAAGACCAACATTGGTAGCTCTTTGTTGAAGTGGGGATGCATTATGTTTTTTACACACCACTGAAGGTCTTCCCCCACTCAATGTGGGACTAAACTCCACATTCCTAGCCACCTCAAACATTTTTCTTAGCCACCAATATTCACACCTCCCAATGTGGCATTAACTTCCAAGCACCGATGACATACTCCTTGCCACTTTCTACTTTCTAGCATGGTCTTCATGCATTCCAGTGTATCACAGAGACTTGGGCACCTGCTACTATCATTCTTCCGGTCCTGGCCACATCCACATCCATAGTGATAGCTTAGAACCATGTAGTGCTAGCTCTACTAATGGAATGATAGACCCACCCTGCCATCTCCTACCATGTGGCATTCTCAAGATGCAATATCATAGAATTGCCATAAGACATGTGGTGTCAGCCTTACACTGCCACGTCGAACTCACCCACATAGTTGTCAGATCCAACCACCACCTCAACTACCTACTTGGTCACACATCGACAACACGTGGCAACATTTTGTATGCTAGCAAAGACCCCGACATATCATCAAGGGCATACAACATGTGTCATGCATACTTTCATGTTACCTAGGGTGGCTCTTTTTTGCTGACATCAGCATTTCATGAGTTAAAATTTGATGGTCATCTAACCATCATTCCAGGCATTTTTTAACTACTACGATGGCCATTTGACCATAAATTTAAGCTCACATTTTTCTATCCAGACCCCTCTCTAGGTTTAGTTTTGATTTGACAAGCTAATTATGGGAGGCCATATCTTAGTCATCCAAACTCCATATCAGGTGCAATTTTTTTAAATTTACGTAGAATTTTCTAAACTTTTTAGTGTTGTAGTTCTTTTCTAGTTTTGGTCATGGATTTGTCAAAAATTGCATTTTTTGGTGAGTATACCTCTCCAATCCTGCATTTTGCAACTTGAAATGCTCCATATAGGCTCATCTGGACACATTTTCAAGTTCTTTTTTTTTTTTTAAGTGTGTTACTTTTTGTCTACTTTCTAGTTCTACAATCAAGTTATAGGGTTGTGTGGAACAAAATATCACTTTCATATTAGGGTCTTTTCTGCATTGTATTGCTTTGATTACTTTTCAAAATTGTTGTACATCCAAGCTATAGTGCTTAGTGTCAAATTTAGCCTCAAAAGGTAGTTGTAACCAGAAATATTAGAAGTCCACCTTGTACATTTTGACAAGTAGTGTATTGTACATGCACTACCTATAAAGCACTGAATCATTCATTGGGGGGTTGATTCATTTTTCTTGCATTTTAGGGAGTACATTGATTAGTACATCATGGAAGAGGAATATTTAATTATCTTGACACCAAAAAACTCTTAGTAATGGAGTCAATTAGTTATCACATATCTTAGGTAGCACAATGCATTTCCATATGCAAGAGGACTTGCCTACAATGCAGACACAAGCGCCCTCATTTGTTGTACTCTCTTTCTATTTATGGATATGGAGGTTATGGATTCACTTGAGCACATTAAGTCATCCGATCCATTTTTTTTTATTCATCTTTGGGAGCTTTATGGAGATTTACACATTCCTCTATTCCAAAAGATCTTTTACCTCCATTGCAGTTGCATCCTCTCTAGATGAGATTACACCTCTAGATGCTCCTGTTGCTTCTACTAAATTTGTTCTAGTCATAGATGCTACAGATTCAATGCAACAAAACCCTTCATGTCTTCCTACTTTATCTTCATACAATGAATTCCTACCAAACATTGTAGGTCTATTTGTGGAGTCTCATATTGAAGATGTGGGAGACATCCTTGATGATATTTGTCTTCTTTTTAAGGAAAATACTTCATCCATTGCCACAGTGATTGATCCAGCACAGCAGAGTACACTTTGTCTTCTAGTTCCAGCATCAATGGGTGACTTCTTCAAAGACATTTTAGGTTTGTTCGCGGAGTCACACATAACAGATTTGGGAGACTTCTTTGATGAGATACAACTTCTCTTTGATGAGGTAGATCCTTCTTTAGTTGTTGCAAAGGCTCACTTTGACCCTCTTGTCCATTCTCTACATGATCAATCTTCACAACTTGATGTGATTGTGGATCCTTATGTATAGCAGTTGTAGGTGGTCTCTTTATCATTTGAGGATATAATTTGTTCTTTGGAGCATGTTCTACATCCATCCTTGCTAGATTTACACTCATTGTTATTAGCAGTATTGGAAGCGGTGACCATCAACGTCAACACAAGGCTAGTTGAGTAGGTTTCAGAGACACCCTTCATCATCGAGATTCTTTCTACACATAGGGGAAACATCTCACCAGTACCTCTGCCATTATTTTTTTCAAAGGGGAAGAACATTATTCAATGCTCATGGATAAGCTTCTATATTGGAGTAGCTATCACTGATTGGCATAGTACATTTAGGGGGTGGGGACTACCTTGTCTCTTTCTTGTTCTCTTGTGGGTGGAACCTTTTCCTCTTTTGGGATTGTGTTCTTCTCATACTTCTCTTTTGTATATACTTGATGTATGTTGACATGGGGAGGTCTTGATTACTCCATCCATCCATGCATCTTGTTTATTCATCTCTCTTTTTGGAGGAGGGTTTTTCCCATGAGGTTTTCCCTCTTTCTTTACTTTATGAGAGATTACATTGCATTACATTATGTACATGGGTACCTAACATGGCCTAGTAGCCAAGACCCATCATGCATTTTCATCATAGCTTTTGTAAGCTTAAGTGCATTCCCCTAACTTGCACTTAAGGGGGGGTGTTGGTTTAAACAAGTATTTACTTATTACACTTTACTTAAGTTTACTTAGGTCAATGCATTATTTTATTATTTCTTAGGTGAGACACTTAGGAGTTTGCTTACTCTTCGAGTTGTCATGTTGACAACACCAGAGTAAGCAACTCTAATTCAGAAAAATGGTGTCTACAATACTAGAGTTTGCATAATTACCTAAGTTATCATATAGACAACATAGTTATTAGCACTCTTAATTTACCACATGGTGTCTAGAACATAATTTTGTGTGCTACACCTTTATAGGCTAATCCTCTCATCATTGCACTTACTCCTATGCTTAATGGAGGATAACCCACACCTGGTGGACATGTACCTTGTTGTATATTCCTAGGCATTCTAGAAGCATTCCAGAGGCCTTTATATATAAGCACTCGTAGTGTACTTCGACATGAACATTGAATTGAATAGATATTGTTATTCTAATCATACTCTTTGTTGGGCTCACTTGCCGTTGCACCAAAAGCCATGACTGTCAGTGAACATGGAACACCACATAATTAACCACTTGTGGGCAGGGGAGCGCGTCGCATCACCCAACAATCTCCCCCTCGATGCGCATACCAGGTGCTTATGCGAGTCGTGATGGCACCAAGGAGATTTGAACCCATGACCAGGCCAAAAACAGGCTCTGATACCAATTGTTGGGCCCGCTTGCCGTTGCACCAAAAGCCATGACTATCAGTGATGACTGTCAGTGAACATGGAACACCGCATAATTAACCACCTATGGGTAGGGGAGCGCGTCACATCACCCAACACTCTTATGGTCTATTCTTGTGCTTGTGCTTGAGTTCTCTTGATCTTCGATGAATTTTCCATAAGAAAAATTCTTACAAAGTATAGTTATTGCCCTCAAGGCGATGGCTAGAGTTAGTAGGGAGACTTTGAATGTCGCATGTGACATTTTTAGTTCAGAACCTACAAAAGCCTGGGTGTTCATAGAGATGAATGTAGAGGAGAGGGAAGAATACATTAGATATAAGTTTGGAAAAGTTATCTAATACATTATAATCTTTATGAACTTATAATCCCTTTTTAGACTATGTTTGAACTTACAATCTTCATGTTCATGTTTGTCAAACTTGAATGGATTTAAAGCATTCTTAGCTCCGTTGGTTCCATTTGTTCTTGAAATGGATGAACAATACATGTTGTTTACCTTCATTTTGTTCCACATAATGATTTATAGTTTTAAAGAATTGTTATTTTTTGGATTACTTGCAATATTTGTTTGTATTGTTGTATGTTGTATACATTTTTGTATATACAAAGTAACTCATCATGTTGCTATATAGAATGTTGTATCTAGCTAGTACTAGGAATTTGGTGAAACACTATATGTTTGTATGAGAAGAGTATTATTGGACTAAATCTATCCTTTGGTGTAGATCATACTACAGGATAAATTTTTTTTTTCTACTTGACCAAGAATATATGATCAATATTTATAATTCTAATGAATTATGTTTTATGGATTACTTGTAATTGATGTTTGTATTCCTCTAATTGTGATGTGTTGATGTATCCACTATTGTGTGTACAAAATAACTCATGTTGTTGTTGTATGCACTGTTGTATTTAGCTAGTACTAGGAATTTGGTGAAACATTGTATGGGTATCTTTTTTAATCCAACTTATTTTTTATTTGATTGTAATATTGTATCAATATTAACTATGATTGTAATATTCACTATCAATATTCATTGTGAAATCACATCTACTTGTTGCATATTGCCAGTTATATTTTCTTAAAAAGTTAGAAGACCATGATGGGTTATTGTGTTGCATTTGGGTTGTCACTTATAATATTTGCCTATTATCTTCTCAATTATTCAAACATTTTATTTTTGCATATGAAGAAACAATCATAATTAGTTATTTTCTATTGCATTCTTTTTAGAGTTATGTTTACAGTGTTCAGTACAAATATTTTGTTTATAATTAGTTCATTATTTATTTTCTCTCAGTGTATTTGTTCATTATTTATATAGGGTTGATGGCTTCAAATAATTTTCCATTGTGTGATTATGGCACTAGCACCATAGTAATGAGGATATCATGCACAGACTATAACCCTAGGTGTAAATTTTTTTGTTGTCCAAATAGTCGAAAGGTTGTTACTATTTTTTTGAATGTTTGTTTTTTATGTAGTATGTTATTGTGGTGAGGACTTATGTAGTTTTGGAATGCAGGGGGATAATGGCTGGTATTTCTTTTAGTGGGTCAAGGATGACCCATCTATATCAACCACATCTAACTATATAGATGATGAAAGGAATGTTTGCAAATTGTGCAACGTTTGAGATACTACTACTAAGGAGATTGCTTCTATGGAAAAAGTTGAAATCATGTTTCAACGATGTATTATTTGTGTTCTAATTGCTATAATTGTAGTATTGGTTATTGGTGGTTTCAGACCAAATGTGTAAATATGGTTAAAAGATAGATATTGCAGATGTAAATTGTATTATGACTATGCATACCTGATGGTGGACAAATTAAATAATGATATATCCATTTTGTTGTTTCCAACTTCATTATGATTGTGGAAACTATTTTATTTATGATTTTGTACATAAATGACCAATATATGGGTGATGTTATCTATTTATATAAAAAATGTTGAAATAATTGAAATTCCTCATTAACTTCAATGAGTCAACCAAAAATAAATATACATTCTTTGAAAAAATTAATCAAAAAATAATTAAACTAAAACAAATAAAATTAGAGAAAAAAAAAACTTAACCTCATTCTAATTTTGATTTTGTACAACCAAACAAGGGATTCACATATTCTCAAACAAATTCTAGGTGAACCAAATGGGACTAGAATACATATTTTCCATTCTCATTCCTAATTGCTATACCCATTCTCATTTTCAATTCTAATACTCAATTCCTATGCCTACAACCGAACGGACCCTAAATTAAAGGTACCTCATTGTTGAAACATAGACTATTGGATATTGTAATTCCAACTATCTCAACTTACAATAATTTCTATATCCTCTATATACACAAAAAGATTTCAGTATTGAGAATTTTTTTTTGAAGAAGCTCTTTCTTTAAATTTGAATGAACTTCACTTTATTTGCTCACAATTGGATCTACAGTCTCACACATTTAATAAAACACATACTCTATAGAGCTTAGAAATATAAGACAATACTCATGTTACTCATTAGATGATTAGTTTTCTATATAGTGATAGATTATACATCTTGTATTTTTTGTGATGTGGAGCCTAATTAGACTCAGAGGTTTATTCGACACAATTTCCCTCCAAACTATTTCTATGGGGGTTTGGGGGCAGTGCCCCCAAGACTGTGTCAAGGGGTAGTGCCCCCAAAGCCAAAAATGCCCTTATACTGTAAAAGACTTCATTTGCTATTATTCCTATTGGATAACTAATTCTATCCCTAATTTTGTAAGTGGAAAAAACTTGTATAAAAAGGCTCAAAGTGTGGGATTTCACAATGTAGTGGTGATATTGTAGCTTCTTGTGATAGTATTGAGCTATAAGAGACTGTGGATTATAATCACTAGATAATAATAATATTGGACTTGTTGTTGGTGGACATAGCTCAAGGATTGGGTGAACCACATTAAATCTTGGCGTCTTGTGTTCTTTTATGTGTGATTTATTATTTTCTAATATTGATTATATTTACATGTAACTATTATTTCTATCTGAGATTAATCCTAACAATATTCACTCTCTCATGGAATCTAGATCCACATAAATGTATAAAATCAACATATGTGATTCTTAATGTAAGAAGATAAGAAATTGTGAGCTAGAAGAAGCTATAATTGTGTTTGTTTGAATAAGTCAAGGCTCAATAAACTCATACAATATTGCGATGTTTTTTTTTAATTAATATAATTTTGATATTTCATAATTATATTTGTTTTTTTTCTTAAATATTATAAATTAAGAAACACATTAATTTTGAAAATTTTTAGTCAATTTCAACTATTTAATATTTTTAGCATAAAAATTAGTTGCCAGTGTGATGTGTAAGCTAATAGTATATCTTCTTCCTTATTTTCTACAAATATAGACACATGTGCAAAATAAAAACTTCCTCAACTTACAAATGCATACATCTATCATTGCATTGACATCATGTCCTTCACATAAACCATAACATCTATAAACAATATTGCATTGTTGAAATTGTCACCTGACATCTATATCTATATGAACACCATAAACAAAAACATTGCATCCACAATCCATAACATTAGATTGCATCCATAATCCATAACATTATATATAATAATAAGGTCTATTAAATATCCAAGTTTAGTCTATCTTACCAACTCATAAAAATCAATCATAATCATATTACATAAAATATAATATCTATATATATAAACATATCTAAAAATCACCCAAAAACATTTACAGTCAAAATATGCATGTGATTACAACTAGTATTCATATAATGGACCAATCATAAATTTAAAATAATGAAATATAGCAGTGGACATAGCTGTGGACAGCGCAAAAAGTTTAGTTTTAAATTCAATTTGGCGGTTGATAGAAATTAATGTCTACCAACATTCCCCCCTAACTTCTACCTTTAATTACATCAAAGATTAAAATATTTATTTTATCTCTTAAAAATTGAAATTAGTCTTTTTGTAGTGTCTTTGTAAGCATATCTACCAATCAATCTTCAAACCTGCAATGCTCCCAGATGATTTCTCTATTATTAACCAATTCTGAAATGAAGTGATATCTGGTATCAATGTGCTTTTTGATTTTGTGAAAAAAAATGATTCTTTGATAGTACAATGACAAACTTTTTATCACAATAGATTTTACTATGCTCCTCTTGTGCATGTATTAGATCTTTCAAGACTCTTTGTATCCATATTGCTTGACATGTTTCTGATGTGCCCGCTACATATTCCACTTTCACTGATGAAATTTCCACAATAAGTTGCTTTTTGATGCCCATGCCACAACACCTATTCTAACATGAAAACCATATCCAGATGTACTCTTTCTATCATCAATTCTTTTTGCAAAGTCATTTTTATTATATCTAACCAACTAAAATACATATGAAGAAGAATACATTATTCCATAACTGATTGTCCCTGCAATGTATCTCAATATTCTCTTTCTTGCCTGCTAATATGAGTTCTTAGGTGAATTCATTAATCTAGAAATTACACTTACTACATACACAATATATGGCCTAGTTGTTGTGCCTACATCAAACTACCAATAAGTTTTCTAAATATAGTCATATCAAAATTCATCCCATCATATTCTTTGCTTATTTTTGTGACTATTTCCATAGGTGTAGAAACTAGACTAAAATTTACCATTCCAAAACTTCTCAAAACATCTTTTGCATATTTATTTTGACAAATGAAAATACCCTTATCATTTTTTGTTACTTCAATGTCAAGAAAATATTTGATCAAACCCAAATATGTCATCTCAAATTCTTTCTTCATTGCCAATTTAAACATATCAATAGAATGATTATCTTTAAAGATCAAATCTTCAACAAACAAGAAAATAGTCAAAATTTGATCTTGCTTGTTGGTTTTGGTGTATAGTGTTGTCTCAATAGTTCTTCTATTGAATCCATTCTCTACCATGAATGAATTGATTCTTCTATACCATGCCCTTGGTGCTTGTTTCAACCCATAAAGTGCCTTCTTCAATTTGTACACCTTTCCTTCATGTCCGTTTATTTCATAACCTAATAGTTGTTGCACATAAACTTCTTCTTCCAAATATCCATTTAAGAAAGTTGATTTTACATCCAATTGATAAACCATCCATTTGTTTTGAGTTACAATGGCTAGAACCATTCTAACATTATCTAGTCTAGCTATGGGTGCAAAAGTTTCATTCTTCTATTTGTCAAGTTCTCCATTTTCCTTATACTTAGTTTTATTAACCCATTTTACACCTATGCAAGCTCTATCCTTCAGCAAATCAACTAGTTCCCATGTATCATTTTTCTCAATAGATTCAATTTCATCATTCATTGCATTAATCCATTTTTCTTCCTTATTTACATTCTCAAAATATATATGATCTTGAGAAAATAGAGCAAAATTTGATTGTGAATTTATCCTATCCTCTTGATTATATATATCTTTCAAACTTCTAGTCTTATTGCTTTGATAGCTTGATCTCAATTGTGAAATTGTAGGATTTAAGCCATTACTTACTTGTGGACTTGAACATTTATCTTGCACATTTCACATTTGAGTGTTATCTCCTTGTAGGCTTCTTGATGGGCTTCCTCTTTTCTCATTTGATTGATCGTCTTGATTGTCTTGATCTCTCCCTTCTTGTTCAGCATATGATATTTTTTGAGTACTTGCAATTGTCTTATCTATGCTTCCATCCCAAGATTCTTCTTCTTTGAATATAAAATCATGACTTATAATTACTTTCTTAGTTATAGAATTAAACAATTTTTAAGCCTTAGATTGTTCATCATAACCAACAAATATGCATTTTTCACTTTTATCATCCAATTGACTTCTTACTTCTTTATGAACATGTGTGTATGCAATACAACCAAATTTCATCTATAACTTGAAAGCATTCTCCAAAGTTTTTTTAGTATTCTTATTCACCCTAGATTCATGTGCAATCAATGATCCAAAAAAATCATCTAAAGACAACAATGATAGACCTTTAGTTTTCTCAATCTTAACTACAACTATATCAAACTTTCTTGGTGAACTTGTTAAGATCTTTCTATAACTTTTTGATCAGAGAAATCTTCACCATTTAATCTAATTTGATAAAACAATGTTCATAAAAATAGCTGAAAATGATTTATTGAGTCTCATTCTTTCATTTGTAGATTTTCAAAGCTACTTCTAAGTGATTCCAATTTGGCTATCTTAACCTTGGATGTACCGTGATATGTAGTTTCCAAAATCTCTCGAGCTTGTTTAGCTGAACTTATATTTCCAATTATTTGAAAAATTAATTCTTCCATAAATATTTGTATGAACATCATAACTTTCCCATCTTTTTCTCTATGTTTTTGCAGTTCCCTTCTTTGATGATCGTTTAGATCTAATTCATAACCTGACTCTTCAAAACCTTTCTCAAAAATATCACTTAGCTGTTGTGATCTAAACAAGGTTCTCAATTTAATTTCCCAAGTATCATAAATTGTACAAATGAAAAGTGGAATTTGAGGCTGCACATAAGATGCATTAGAGACCATACTTCCACTTAGATTTACTAATTCACCTTTCCAAAATACTTTAAAATCCTTTATACCATACTTCTCACAACTTCTTTTAAATCAATTATAGACAAAATGCATTATTTTCTTCTCATTCAATTGATGCCAATAAATTAATATTAAAACCCTTTCTCTTAGATATCCAAAGAAAGAACCTTCTTGAAATCATATAAAACATAGGGAAATCAAATACCTTCATTGGTTAAAATATGCCTTAGCAACAAAATGGTTGTTTAGCCTTACTAATCTTGATCACTCTTCAAAGTTGTAGCTTCTCCTCTTAAGCAATATTCAAAAATATCTTTCAACCAACTCTGATACAATAATATTGGTGGGCAAAGACAAGGAAGAAGATAACACATAAACAAACTCACACTTATATTGATGCACAATAAACTCAACTTCTATTGCCTTGAGAAAAATATGATTACAAATGCCTTTTTATAGAGGACTTCGATAAATCTAGAATCCCCCTTTATTACAATTTATAGTCAAAAACATGTGATGCATGTGATTAGAGATGTCAACCATACAATGAACCTTCATAAATTGAAAAGATTGAAATACACCAATGGACAACAATGGACGAATGTGGACGGTGCAAAAAAAAAAAGGTTTTAAATGCAATTTGGTGGTCGATAGAAATTAATGTCTACCAATAACATATAGATTGAATAATAAAAATAAAAACTCCAAGATAATACTTTTATCCTCTCTTTTGCAGCGAAGAAATTTGGGTGAGGGCATGGATAGGGAAATGTTGTACCATTGATAGTTTACAACCATTACATCACAATTTTATTCAGCTTGTCATTTCTCGTGTTTTATTTCATTTTTCTTAAGATGTAACTCTTTAAGATCATTTCATAAGTGCAATGCCATTTTCATGTGAAATGCACTCCTCTATGTAGAAACCTTTATGTGTGAAAAGAAAACATTATTCTAATCTAATCTAAAGAAGTCTATGAATCTGTATGAAAAGGAAATATTATTTGAATACAATCTATTAATAAAGAAATAGTATGGATGAATTTTGATAAAAACAAGAGACGCAATGCATCATAGTTCCCGCCTAATGCATAATGGTTGCAGATGAGTGAGAAAAAGTTTAAATAGTTCTAAACTAACATTGTGAATGCATTAATTTTTGCCTAGAAATGCACTTGTGATCTAATAGGATGGCTCATATTTTGTTGTTAAATTCTTGTCTTAGAAATGCACTTGTAATATGATAGGATAGCCCATATTTTGTTGTTACATTCTTGTGTTATATTATTATATCTTTGGGCATTTAAGCCCAAGAATAAGAGGCCAAAATCCCCAATATCGCAGTAAGTACTTAATATCATACTATGATCAATACATATGCTTTAGAAAAATTTGCACCTCCTACATTGACAACTTAAAATATGTGCAATGAGGAAAGATATCCATACCAATATTTGAATTATAGAAGTTGAAGAAGTGATGAAGCATTTGGAGTATCACATTATATTTATAAGAATGTTATGAATGCTACTAGAGAACCATAAGTAGTTGGAAAAACTCCCCCAACTATGTATTATTCTCATCTTTATTATCAAATGGAAGTCACACTATTTTTAATCATTAGATAGAGATAAATAGCAGTATAGAACAATAACAACATAAACATATATGTAGAGGAAAAAATGATGGATAATATAGAGGAGGAAGAGGAAAAGAGATAAAATAGTAAAATAGAGTGACACCAACATAAGTTTTGTGTGTGTGTGTGTGTGTGTGTGTGTGTGTGTGTGTGTGTGTGTGAGAGAGAGAGAGAGAGAGAGAGAGAGAGAGAGAGAGAGAGAGAGAATTAAATATAATTATTTTTCTTAATAAAACAAATAGTCAAAATAAAATCATGGTTATAATAAAAAATTATATTATATTATATTTTAATTAAAAACTAAGAATTTAATTTCTATATTAAAACTCACATTTGTATAAGAAAAAATGAAATGTATTGAAATATAAAAATATTTTACAAGTAAAATTAATTGTTTAATTTTACACAGTTAGAGAAGGTTCACTATTTAATGTTTTGCATTTCCAAAATTTTCATAAAATTAAGTAATTTTTAATTGTGGTCTATATAATTTAATATGTACATTTGTAAATAATAAATAGATGGAATACACATAAATTTGATGTTGATGAATCAATATGATTTAATAAATAAGAAATAGAATATAACTATTTAATTTTAATGCATAGTTTAGAAAAACCTAATAATAATTTATATATCTTTTAGAATTGAATTATTTCTACCAATAGTGGTATATTGTGATTGTTAAGTTGTTGAGTTGTTATCCTTGCCATCAAGGTTCGAATCTAATGGGGATGAGGTCCCCTGTTTGTGGTCTCATTAGTTCATAGCTCCATATCAAAGCATTTACCAGTCTTTTAAAAAAAACAAAAAAAAAAACAAGAATTAAATTATTTCTTTTTTGTGGTTATTTTCTTTAGTATTTTTTTGATGCAAAATATAATTATTAATTTAAAATTAAAATATATATTTAAGTTTTAAATAAATTTAAACTAAATGATAAATTGTTTAAATAAAAAATATTAATAATAATAAATGATATAATTTATAAATTGTAACACTTATCAGATCTACATATTACAAACACTATTATAAAATACAATTAGAAAATAATATTATTTAATTTATTTTTATAATAGTAAAATAACAGTAATAATTTAACTACTTTTATTAAAATATCAAAGTTTTAAAAAAATTATAAATTCAAATACAAAGATATAACATATTGAAATTATATTGCTATTGAGAATTAATATTGATTAGACATGTTGTGTGAGGTGGAAGATAAAATGATTGAAAAACAAAAAAATCCTTATCAACTTGTCACAAATGTGGAAAATAAAAAGTTTATAATTAATGCATGATGAAGTTGTTGGAAAATATTTGTATTTTTGTTCAAGAAAATTAATTTTCTCCCCCACCAAAAATAGTGTGGACCAATAGAATAAATGAAAAAGGAGATTTATAAAATAATGAAAAATTAGAAAAAGATATAAACATTTGAGATTTCATATAATTTTTTAAATTCTTTGATTTGATTGGTTAGCGCTAATGTGATATTAGCACTGACATAAATTCATAAGTATTCTTGCCATGGGCAGAACTAATAATAACATGATCAAACTTACTTATAGATTACAAAGAGAAACAAGTGATGAGACTACTGGTACAAACATACTCTTCAAGATCATTTCATTTGTAGTCTCATATTTTGTGACAAGAAAAAGGGGAATCAATGCCCATTTTATTCTAATGATAAAACCAAATGTCTCCAATAAAAGTAGAATTAATAAATGAACACAAGTTCTATGAACAAATGGTGATTTGGTTTGAACAAATGTCGATGATTTTTTTTTTGCCTTTTCAAAATTAAATGATTATTTATATGGTTGATAGGTATATCTTTATAAAAAAAAAATTAGATATGTTAATATCTGTTAAATAGATAAATTTTTTTATTTTTAATACTCACTAAAGATGAATTATATTGCAGCAATAAAATGAAACCAAAAAAGAATCAATCATAGAAGTATCGAAGAAGGAAGATATCAATATGTCTGCTTCAAGAAATCATTAAATGTAAGTGTTTTTTAGGATAAGAAAAAATAAACTTTTCTCATACTCTGTGAGGGGCTTATTCTCCTATTTGTGGAGTATTGAAAGGCTAGAATCCCTAAGCCCATCCCTAAACTAAAATAGGAGGGGAGAACTAGGGAAAAAGATAAGAATTAAAAGAAAGTTGTCGAAAGTGATGATTTTGTAATGGCGATAGGGGATGAAGAAGAAACCAAATCAGTGAACACCTAGAATTACAAAGATTTAATTGACCTAACCCTTCAGAAGGAAATTCAAGTGGAATGGATAATACCCTTCAAGAGGAATTGAAAGCTTGGAAGAGAATGGAGGGTAGCTATAACATTTCTATGACCATATTAAGAATATTGTGGATAAAATTAATATTTTCTTGAAATAAAATGATAACATACCCCTCTCAAAAAGAGCTAATAAAAAACTAAATATGAAGATTGCTACTAAGGATCTAAAGACTATTGATTTCCACTTCATAAGAAGAAGAGCTAGCTTACAAAGTCCTCATGGAGATGGCTTACGTTTGAGTCCTTTGTTTTCTCTATTTTTTTTTTCTATTTGTATGTTCAGGTCTAGTCTTTTGCTTGTTTTAGATTTTGGATACTAGTTTTTATATAGAACTTTTTCTTTTTAACATAGTTTCAATTGTACTTTGTATAAACCTACCAATGTCATGCTAATGACCAAAAGAAAGCCCTAAAATCATACAGGGTTGCCCCTAACATAAATTGTGTGCATAAGAATCTTCACATTATTATTTTTTTGCCTCATATAACCTTCAAATATTATCTTGTTTCTAACTAATCATATATATGAATGCACATAAATGAATTTCATAACATGCTCCAACTATCTTGATAGATTATATAGAGAATAAGTTGAAAGGTTTATATATTATCTAAATAATATGTTACTATGTCTATCCATTAGTATACAAATTTAATAAGTTGGGATATCTTTCATAGATTGAACTATTGCAAAAGAGATTGTTTATTCTTTGTTTATAGAATTCTCTTATGTTAAGAGATAGAAATATTTTTGTCATGTCTTTCAAATATGATTTTTTTTTTTTTTAAATTAATTTTTTTTTTCACACATTTCAATTGTATAACTTTTAAAAGAAAAAATCTGTAATATTGTAACTCTGTTATAATAATGAAAAATCAAAGTTTATTTCTCAAGTCATAAACAAAATTGTGTATTCAAGAAATAATAATTATTTCAAAATGTAATTTATAAGCCATAACATGAAAATATCATGTGTTTCAACATGTAGTTTTTTTTAATACAAAATTAAACCATAAAATATCAAAGCAAGTTAATTTAATTCTTATTAAACTTTATAAAACAGGAAACTAAGCATCTAGTATAGTTAGTTTTAGAAACATGTAATGGTTAGTAACATCATATATTCTTTTATAACACATTGTGTAAAGGTCATATTGGTTTAAACTACCAACAATTTCAATTAATGTTTAAACTAAGTATACCTTTGTAATTAGGGATGATAAAAAGACATTGAGTGAAAGATAGAAATGATAGTTATATGATAAAAACCCATAATTAAAATAGACATAATTAACTCAAATGAAGTTCTATTAATTTATTTCAATGAAAAGTACAATAATTTTTATTAAAAAATAAAATAACACTTCTAAAAATTTATAATTTAAGAATAAAGAAATTATATTTACAAATTGTTAAGAGTTGTATATCATGATAGTTAAGTTGTTATGTTATAGTTCTTGCCATAAAGTCTCACATTCCATAGCAAATGAGATCCTCTTTTAACTCTAGATCAAATGATTACCCTTCTTTGAACATAAATAAATTGATTTTCATATTAGATATAAGAAATTATTTCTATTGACAAAAGAAAAGATAATCCAAAACTAAAGAACTTTTAAGAACTATTGAGAAAATCCCGAGAATGTCTTTATGAAAGCTAGAGATAAACCTTTTCCACATAATTAGAAAAATATACAGACATAAACTAAAAATGTAACACAAGAAGAGAAAACTAGTTAATACCATGGCCCACGTTACTCTTCCTGCCGCACTCCAATAATACCTGGCATGATTGATTTTATTTTAACATAAGTAAAGTTCTCGCTCTTGTGTGGCTAGCACAATATAAAGTACAAAAATATTTCAATAAAGTTTTTTCAAATTATTTTTTCCTTCCAACTCATTTTTGGACTCACCATTGAAACCAGTTTGAAGCGGAGAGCCTCAGAAAGACTCCAAACAAAAACTGAAATAATTACTACGCAATATTTCTGTGATGAAATGGCCATTTGAGATTCAGGGCTCGAGGGGAAATGTGACTCATCATCATCCAGTAGGTTATGTTTAAGATAAGAACAATCGTGTCAATGGTTAATAACATATTTAGATAGCTCAATATTATCTAAAAATTCCATAAGAAGGAAATCAAATTTATTAATACACTGCAATGCAGAAATCACTAAATTGCGATTAGCAAATTATTCGAACATTTAAAGTAAGCACGTAGCCCACCGTGCGAAAATGCAAGACAAACCATAGAGATGAAATTCATTGCAATAGAAATATACTAAATATGACATATAAAACTAACTTGTTGAATTTGGTTTCCTAAAATACTAACAATGACATATATCTGATCGCAATTATAATTTAATTGTGTCTATAAATATAGAATATTTAAAATACAATCGAAGCATTAAATTGCCAACTTGAGAAATCGTAAAAGGATGAAGGTAGTCAAATATGACTGTTGTACTGAAACTAAATGTAATTGTATAACATAAAAATAGAACAAATAATATGGCTAACAACTTAAGATAATAACAAGAGTTCTAAAAAGAATTGCAAGAATGAAAAAATAATATGGCTAACAACTTAAGATAATAACAAGAGTTCTAAAATGAATTGCTAGAATGAACTATAGTAAGGAATACAAGTCTTGTGGTAAAATGAAGTTCTATAGGTAAGATATAAGTGTTATTACAAAATCTTAAATAATGAAGAAGTGAGAAGAAGTGATAAGCTATTCTTGGCAACAAGAATATCTTGTTTATAAATAAAAATAGAATCAACCATATGAAAGATTTATTAACATAGCCATTGTGTAGTTGGAAGACGATCCCATCAGATTAGCTCCAAGGTGCCCATAGAGTCCACAAATTCAAGCTCTGTAGGAATTTTTCCTGAAAAATGATTTCTTGAAAGATCTAATGACTCTAATTCCCTCATTTCTCCAAAACTACTTGGAATTGTCCCATTGGAATTGTTCATTGAAAGGTTTAGAAGCCTCAACCCCTTCAAATTTCCAAAATTACAATCAACTACACCCTCCAATTTATTGTTTCACAAATCTATGGATGTGAGAGTGGAGAGAATATATGTGTAGTGTTGATCTTTTCCTTTTAAAGTCGTATCCAATCCATCTCTATAACTAACATGAGAAGAAGACAATACAAAACCATTCTGACTTTCTCTAGACATTGCTTGCAATGATACAATTGTATATGGAATTGAACCTGAAATTTGATTTGAAGAAAGTAACAAGATTTGGAGATTTCTTAATTGACCAATCTCTAAAGGATTACTGCATCTAAATTTTTTCTCCTTCATCACCAATACTCTCAACTCTAAAAGATTTGTAATTACCTTTGTTATTTCACCTCCAAATAAATTATTCCCAATATCAAGAACTTGTAGATTTGGACAATTAACTATGGAGGTAGGCAATGATCCATAAAATTTATCACCATGAACATTCAATGAATATAGGTTACTCAACTTACTTAACTCGTATGGTAAGCTTCCCTCCAAATAGTTATTTTCCAAGTTCATGACAATGAGAAAAGAACAATTGAACAAGCTCAAAGCGATCACTTTGGTCAAGGAGTTGTTTGCAAGGTTTAATAATAGGAGCTGAGATAATCTTCCCAAGCCTGAAGGAATATTGCCAGTGAGGAAACTGTCATTGAGAATCAATGCTTCCATGTCGGGTGACCAAATTGGTGGAATGTCTCCACTAAGTGTTAGTTTAGTTAGCTTTGGACAACTATTTGTCCATTTGTTATTATTTAGCAAGTAATTTCTTTTTTAACTAATTGGTTAGGTTAGAGACAAATATTTGTTAATTAATTGACCACTTTTGCAAACAACTAGAAACCAACTTGGTTAGGGTTGTTAAGTTTTTTTAATCTTGAACGTTGATTTAAAATTGATCTTGGTCATTGGTTTACCAATAGGAGTAGTATAAAAGGAGGTCAGGGGGGCATTTGGAGAATAAAAAAGAAGTTTGGAGAAACATTTGTAGTGCTAGAAAATGAGTTTGTAAGTTTGCAGTGTTAGCAAGGGCACAGTGTTACCATGGGATTAGTAGTGGGGAATATCAGTAGGAGAAATCAGGAGGTTGTCAAAGTTCTACCAATGAGAGGAAAGGAATTTTGTATCTCTTGGTTTGCTAAAGTTTAATATAATTCCTCATCTGTAGAACTGGTTTTCCCTGAAGGGTTTTTTCAGGGACAATTTGTTTGAAAATATTGTGTTCATTGTGTTGCGTATTTCTTTCCATATTTTATAAGTGACGTTGCAGTTGTGTTATTTTTTGATATTAGTTGGGAATTTGTTTTCAATAGTTTGATAATCTTGTAAGATAAGAGATTAATAATCAGTCAGTACAATAGTTAATTTTTCACATGGTATCAGAGCATTGTTAAGGGTAGAAGAGTTTTTCCCTAGGAAAAAAATTTTGATCTCTTTAGATTTATTATTGCTTTAATCCCTTGAGATGGCTTCAGCTGGTTTGAGAGATCAGGAAAGATTGGATGGTGCCTTGAATTTTGGTGTTTGGAAGGCCAGAATTTCTTTATTGTTGGAAGAGAATGGTATCAAGGATCATGCTACTAGTTTTGTACTTGTACCAATGGATGCAACATAGCTTGTAGCACATAAGAAGGATGATGCGAAGGTGAGGAGGATTATCCTTGATGGTTTCAAGGATCATATTGTTCCACATATCGTAGAGCTAGATATGGCAAAGAAGATGTGGGATGCCATTCTGAATCTATACTAGAATGCTACCACCAATAGGAAGTTGATTCTCAGAGAGAAGCTAAAGAATACCTAGATGAACCAGGGAGAAGATGTCACAAGTTACCTCACCAAGCTCAAACTTGTCAAGGATGAGTTAGTAGCTGTTGGAGATAGCCCTAGTGATGATGAGTTAGTGAGAATAGCCATAAATGGGTTTACTAAACAATGGAGTGTCTTTGTTCAAGTTGTCAGTGGACGAGATACTTTACCAAGTTGGGATTGAATATGGACTGATTTCACTCAAGAGGAGTTTAGACTAAGTCTTTTCAATCGGGCCAACAAGAGTTAGAAAAATGAGGTGGAACAAGAGAACATTGCGCTAGCGAGTATAGGGAAAGCAAAGAAGGGATCTAGCAAATGATTGAATTCACAAAGTGAGAAGAAGAGAAAGGACCTTTCTAAGGTCAAGTTCTTTGGATGTCATGAGTTTGGCTGCTATGTCACTGATTTCCCAGAGAGGAAGAAGGGTAAGAAGTAGGTGACAGCTTTAGCAAGTGCGGAAGAACTCTCTAGTAGAATTGAAGATGAGTTTGCACTCATAGCTTGTATGGTTAGCTCAACCTCATAGTGTGTTTGGTATATAGATAGTGGGGCATCATTTCATATGACAGGAGTTAGAGAGTACTTCTCCAGTTACAAGGAGGAGGACACCACCATCTAGATTTCTATGGGAAACTTGTCCAAACTCAACCCAGTTGGGAAAGGGACTATTCAGTTTTAGAAGGAGAATGGAAAGGTAATTCCACTTCATGATGTGTAGTATGTGTCAGGCTTAGGTATGAATTTTATTTTTGTATCTATTCTTTAGGATAGGGGGTATAATGTACTCTTTAGAGGGACAAATGTGTTGATTAAGCACAAAGATTGGAAATCACCCATAACTATTGGACTTAGGAGTGGTCACCTTTATAGATTGTAGTTTGATACTCCTAAAGCACTCATGAGCAGCAGTAATCCTAGAGATCTTGGAGAGCTATGGCATAGGAGGATGGGCCATATTCATCATGGAGCACTTAGATTGCTTTGTGAGATAGTGACAGGTGTTCCAGATGTGAGCATAGAGCATGATGATATATGTAAGGGATGTGTGTTGGGGAAGTTTGTGAAAGCATCTATTCTAAGGAGTGACACTAGATCTAAGGGTATTCTTGATCTAGTACATTCAAATGTTTGTGGACCAATGCTGATGAAATCTCTCAGAGGATATGAGTACTATGTTACTTTTATTGATGATTTCTCAGAAAGACCTGGATATACTTCTTGAAAACTAAGGATGAGGTTTTTGGTCGATTCCAAGAGTTGAAGGCTTTTGTGGAGAATTCAATAGGAAAGAAGATAAAGGTTCTTCAGTAAGAAAATGGAGGCGAGTATAAAGGAAATGTCTTCTAGGAGTTCTATACTAGAGAAGGAATCAAGAGAGAATGGACTATTCCTTACAATCCACAACAAAATGCAGTTGCTAAGAGGAAGAACCGTTCTATATCAGAGGCAACAAGAGCTATGCTACATGACCAGGACATGCCCCGTTACTTATGGGAAGAGGTGTGTAATACAACAATCTACATTTAGAATAGAGTTCCACACAAGGTACTAGGGAAGATGACACTAGAGGAGGCTTTCATAGGGAAGAAGCTAGATGTTGGTCACTTTAAGATATTCAAGAGTTTGGCATATTGTCATATTCGTAGAGATACACGTACAAAGTTAGATCAGATTACAGAGAGGGGGTACTTTTTTGGGTACAGTGAGACCTCAAAGGCATATAGGATTTTCATTCCAGGGAATAAAAGAATTATTGTCAAACATGATGTCAAGTTCATGGAGGACAAGGCATTTAGGAGATCTAGAGATTTGCAAGCAAATGATCAAAGTGAGTAGCCAACAAAAGCTCCAAGATTGAGGTAAGGGCAGAAAAGCTCAAGTACAGTTACCAATACAAGTGTAGACTCAGGTAGTGAAGATTCATAGAGTATGGAGCAACAACTGCAACAGGAAATGCTTCTCAAGGACTTAGAGGTTGGCATTTCATCCTCTACAGTTAGCAATAGGAACCATGAGGTTCCAGGTACACAAAGGGATACTTAGGAGTTTGTAGGAGCTCCTAGGAAGAATACAAGACAACAGAGACAACCAGCCAAGTTCAATGACTATGTGACATTAGTTAGTCAGTTGGTAGATAGTAAGCCTTCTAGCTATCAAGAGGGTACAAAGCATTAGGTATGGCGAGATGCTATGGTTGAGGAGTATTCCTCAATAATGTAGAATGATGTGTGGGAGGTACTGCCTAAACCAACAAATAAGGCAATAGTTGGATCACATTGGATTTATAAGATAAAGCATGGTGTAGATGGTAGCATTGAGAAATAAAATGTGAGGTTCATGGAAAAGGGGTTCTCTCAGAAGGAGGGAATAGACTATGAGGAGACATTTGCTCCAATTGCTAGGTATACTTCTATATGAGTTTTAATCTCACTTGTAGCATAGATGGGATGACAGATCCTTCAAATGGATGTCAAGACAACATTCCTTAATGGTGAGTTGAAGGAGGGGGTATACATAGAACAACCAGAAGGCTTTGTACCACACAACAAAGAGACCCACATGTGCAGATTGTAGAAAGCATTGTATGGACTCATGCAGGCTCCTAGATTGTGGTATGAGTGCATTGATACATACTTGCAGAAAATGGGCTTTCTGAAGAGTGAAGCAGATGCTAAACTCTACTACTTGATGGTTGGGGGTGAGATTCTCATTCTTGTTCTTTATGTAGATGACCTATTTCTAACAGGTACTCTACAGCTCATATTGGACTACAAGAGGAACCTTGCAAAAGAGTTTGAGATGAAGGATTTGGGACTTATGCACTACTTTCTAGGCATGGGAGTGTGGCAAATAGATGGGGAGATTTTCCTAGGTTAAGAAAAATATTGCATTGAAATCTTGAAAAAAAATGGGATGGAGGATTGCAAAGCCATGTTTACACCCATGATCACAAACTGGAGGAAGGTAGATACATCTAGGGAGAAGGATGTAGATCCCACTTTATATAGACAGTTGATTGGTTTGCTTATGTATTTGGTTAACACTAGGCCAGATATAGCATTTCCAATTAACTCTCTTAGTCAGTTCATGGTTGAACCAAAGAGAATGCATTGGATAGTGGCGAAGCATGTATTGCATTACTTGTGTGGTATAGTTGAGTATGGGATAAAATATGTTCGAGGTGAAGGTATCAAGTTGATAGGCTATACTGACACAAATTGGACAAGAAGTACAATGGACAAAATGAGCACTTTAGGGTGTTGTTTTAGCTTGGGATCAGGAGTTTTTCTTGGTTTAGTAGGAAGCAGAAGTCTGTGGCTCTGAGTTTAGAAAAAGAAAAATACATAGCAGCTAGCATGGTGACATATGAAGCTATATGGATTTGGAAGTTGTTAGTAGCTTTGTTTGGTTAGAAGGTTGAGACTACTGTAATACATTGTGATAATCAGAGTTGCATCAAATTGTATGAGAATCCAGTGTTTCATGATAGGTCTAAACATATAGATATCAGATATCACTTCATTAGAGATTGTGTACAATGGAGAGTTGTTTAGCTACAGTACATACCTATAGAGGAGCAGGTAGTAGACATTCTGACTAAGGCATTGGGGAAGGCAAAATTTATCTTCTTCATAGATAAGTTAGGTGTCATGCAGAACAACTTCCTCACTAATAGGGAGTGTTAGTTTAGTTAGCTTTGGACAGTTGTTTGTCCATTTGTTATTATTTAGCAAGTAATTATTTTTCTAACTAATTGATTAGGTTAGAGACAAATATTTGTTAATTAATTGATCACTTTTGAAAACAACTAGAAACCAACTTGGTTAGGGTTGTTAAGTTGTTTTAATCTCGACCATTGATTGTAAATCGATCTTGGCCATTGGTTTACCAACAAGAGTAGTATAAAAGGAGGTCAAGGGGCATTTGGTGAATAAGAAAGAAGTTTGGAGAAACATTTTCAGTGCTAGCAAATGAGTTTGTAAGTTTGTAGTGTTAGCAACGGCACAGTGTTAGCATGGGATTAGCAGTGGGGAATATAAGCTGGAGAAATTAGGAGGTTGTCAGAGTTTTTCCAGTAAGAGGTAAGGAATTTTGTATCTCTTGATTTGCTGAAGTTTAATATAATTCCTCATCTGTAGAACTGGTTTTCCCTTAGGGGTTTTTCTGGGGACAATTTGTCAGAAAATATTGTGTTCATTGTGTTTTGTATTTCTTTCCGTATTTTATAAGTGAAGTTGCAGTTGTGTTATTTTTTGATATTAGCTGGGAATTTGTTTTTAGCAGTTTGATAATCTTTTAAGATAGGAGATTAATAATCAATGACTGCAATAGTTAATTTTTCACACTAAGTGCATTTCTAGACACATCTAATAATTCAAGTTTCATCCATGTTGAAGTATTTGAAAATGGACTTCCTTCAAGAGAATTTCCTGAAAGATTTAGACGTCTCAATAGAGGATAAGTTTCCCATAACCAAGAAGGGATTTCTCCTACACGACTCATGTTCGCTAAGTCTAGCCAATTAAGCGAGAATTGAGTTGAAACCCAAGGTGGGATTTCATCACCAATCGTACATGAGGTTAAAACTAGTTCACTTAGCTGAGAGGATGGAATCTAGGTTTTGGAAATATTTAGAACACGGTGGTATAAATACAGAGTGTCTAGTCGGGTAAGGTTGTCAAAGAAAGTTTCTGAAACTGACTGGTTAGGGCTTAGTGATAGTGATAGGGCAATCAATGAAGATGGAAGTGATGAGGAAGCGATGGTTTCATTGAAACGATTGTCAGAAGCAAACAAATTAGTGAGGGATGACAACTGAGAAAATGAAGGGGGAATGGTCCCACTTGGTTCCCCTAGAGACATAGAGATTTAAGTGAAGCAACACTAGCCAGAGAAGCCATTATATTACCACTCAATTGGTTCTCACAAATATATAGTCTCTCAAGAGAAGAAATCTTACCCAAAGATGCCGGTATATTACCTCTCAATTGGTTCTAATCAAGCACTAGATGAGCAAGAGAAGAAATATTACCGATAGAAGCGGGGACAGTTCCCCTAAGGTGGTTTTGATAAAGGGTTAGGTAAGTTAAAGAAGAAAGGTTTCCTAGGCAGGAAGGTAAACTTCCACTCAATTCATTAAAGCCAAGATCAAGCAATGTAAGGGTGGTGAGAAAACAAATTGAAGAGGGAATCGTACCACTCAATTTATTGAAAGATAATTATAAATACGTAATATAAGTGAGATTCCCCAAATAGGGAGAAAGAGTACCTCCTATACCGCTTTGTTCTCCTTCAACTATAAGTGATCTGAGGAAATGAAATTGGCAGAAGCTCTCAGATATCACAACTTCTTGAAGGTCCACAGAGAGAGCAGCAATGTAGTTAGCATGATCATTGCAGGATATGCCATACCACGTGGTGCAGCAGTATGTTCCATTCACCCACGAACTGAGAACATCATAGGGGTCAGTGGGCTCTGCTTTGAAGCGGAGGAGTGCTTGGGATTCATGGGAATGATAGCGGAATCGGTGATGAGAAAGACAAGGATGTGATGAGAGGAGGAAGACAAGAATCACTGACATGAAAGTTAAACAGAGCTTCTGCCGTAAAGACACGGCTATTTTGGAATGGAGGGAAGACAAAAATGCATATGATCGATCATCTTTGGGTGGGATGTTTTTAACAGCGAGCCCGTCAATGGTCAATGAACTCTTTTATTTTTATCTATAAAATAAATTTACATGAAAATAACTAGTTCTCCATGTAAAACATTACGAATTCCAAGCCACACACGACAAAAGTCATGCGAGGCAAATAAAAATATATATAACATCACTCTTTATAACTTTTCTTTTCCTTAACATCGTTCCTTATGACTTTTCCTGACAAGTTAATGTTAATCTTCTCTTCCTTTGCCGATATTAAAATTTTGTGCACTTGTTCAAACCTTATTTCAATTATATTGAATTTCGAATAATAACAATAATAATGAAAGATCTGCTTTCTGCCATTTACCTGAATTATTCGTATCGTAGATCACATGTCATTGAAAACCAAAACATACGCCAATTTGTTTTTCTTATTTTATTCTTAATGGATGAGATTGTTGCTGATAGTAGCCACTTAAAATTCTCACATGTTATTTGATTTACTACTCTTATAGTCTTGAGTCACAAGTCGCAAATGTACTAACCTCATAAATGGCCGACATAGAAAAGAGATACTACTTACTAAACTCCGCAATCGTAGGCATACTAAATTGCGATAGTCACATACTTTTAGTTGCAGTCAGAAATTGACAAGACTTATGGGACTTTGAATGTGGCCGCCCATTGCTGACACAAAAGTAGAAGTGAACTTGAAAATGACAGACATTAACAGATGTTAGTGACATTGTTAGTCCCTGCAGAGCCTTATGTTTATGCTTCGCTAATTTACTATTAGTTTTTCTAAAGCATGCAACATTTCAATTTTAAATTATCAATTTTCGGTACTTTCCCTTGTTTTCTGATTGGTCCTCCATATATTCCCGAGATTTCTGAGTTTTAAAATTAAATCTTCAAGAAAAATTCAACCAATGAGCAACAAAAGGGGAAAATATTAAGCATACACTAATGTTTTATTTGGAATCTTCTAGAAAATGTTTTATTGATATTAATTGCATTTAGTGCAATTTTGCGTGAGCTTTGAAATTTCTGAAGGGATTAGCAAACTTTGTGTTACCATTTTAATGGAAGCACTGGAAAGGGAAGACAAATGAAAATTTATCAAAGGCGTTGTGGTTGTTGTTTCTTTGCAAGTAGAAGCAAATAAAATTAGTTGTCTTACTCTATATTTTTCAGTTAATGAGGCTGTGATTTGTGAAACATTGTAGCTGCCTGCTTTTGATCATGTGTTATTTTTATACCATGTTCTTATGTCGCTGCTTATATGATATTTCTACTTAATTTTAAACAATAAAGTCTTTTTATGGAAACATAAAATTAGTGAAAAGGGATATTTTGGAATCTCTTCTTATTTTTACAGAGCAGCTATTTTGTAACAAATAAAAATAAGCTCTGGCGAGGAAGCCAGGGCTAAAAATATAGGATGTGGCTATCCTCCCTACAAATTGCACCATTGACTAAATTTCAAAAAAAACAAAAACACATTGATTTTTTTTGAAATTTTGAGCATTTGATCTTCATGATCTATATATATTTTGTGATAAAAAACAACAAATTTTTTGAGAAAAATTCACTTGTTTTCATGACTATGAAAAAGAATCATGTTTGACTTTTATTTTTTGTCTTTGGTGCCAAAAATATGCAGCTAGTGCTTATTAGAAGTAATGACAGATGACTAAATCAAAATCATTCCCTTCATTACTTCCCACCAAATTTTCCCTCCATTATTTCTACTAGATTTTCCCTCCAATTTTTTATGGAGTTTGCGTCTATATTAATCAATACAATTGATAGGTGTAATAATTGTGATCAGACTATAGCAATCATCAAAGATACAATTTTTCATGAATTTTTTT
The DNA here is from genome assembly GCA_028749045.1 of Cupressus sempervirens. Lineage (NCBI taxonomy): Eukaryota > Viridiplantae > Streptophyta > Pinopsida > Cupressales > Cupressaceae > Cupressus > Cupressus sempervirens. The sequence goes on along the minus strand of CM053793.1, from coordinate 130,468,428 downwards.
TTCTAGTTTTATTAATTCCTTTTAAATTCTACAATGTTACTGAATTGTCTTACATTATTTGATAGCAATAATTAGAGATCAAGACTAGAAGATGGAGGTTAAATAGATCTCTATACAATTTATGTATTGATTTGCTTGATAAGTAAGTTCTATTGTTGCTCTCAACCATAGGTGAGGTCCTACATGCTATTAGTTAGGAGCTGAATATATCTCAATACAATTTATTTTATATACATATTGAATTAATCAATCAATATTGAATTTTTTTCTTCTGTCCTCAACCATTTGACAAATGAGATTAATTGGGATGCTTTTGGTCACATTAGCTCCAAACATAGTTGTATGTAGTATCAATCTAGGCTCACTTTTTTTTATTGTATCCACAAAATGTATAGGACTCTCCCAATGTCATTTTCCCCATTTTTTAGGAAGAATATTGATGGTTTTTTTTGCCTTCAAATTGTGGTGTTGAGCACCTTTCATCAATACTGTCTCTGCAACATGCAAATTAGTTGTGTAGTTAGTTCCTTCACCAAGCCCACATTGAACTAAAAGATGATCAATAATACATTCATTAATACCCTCCATCTTTAACACTATAGTTGACAGTCCAAGGGACTCACCAAACAAAAGTTGGCTAATTGCAGATGTTGACTTCGAGCTAATTAAGGAACTCGCTTGCATGATATAATTTGGTAAACCAGTAATTGGTGTTTTCATTTGATCAATACTAATTTTTGTTGGGTTGAGTCTGATAAGTCTTTTTTTACCCCCATAGAGGTTAAAGTGATCTTTGTCTAATTCAAAGTTTGTTGTTTTGCCCTAGCTTATAGGCCTCCAACAATTAGAATAATAGCACACACATTGCATTTTTAAAAGAATCTAAAACATATACATGAACTTCAGAACTACTTAAAAGGAAAGGCCTATTTTTATTTTATTTTAATAAAAAAAAACTTACTACAACAACTTTCTTGCAAATAATGATGGAAGCAATGTTTACTACAATCACTATCAACTATGTACTTAACATTGCCATAAACATAGATCCCCTATTTTAATAATCTATAGGATTGAGTTATGAATTTGAATTTTTCTATTCTTGTAACTCAGCTATCTTATGAATGAGCTTAACATAGATTGATTTGTTTCCTATATTAATCATTATCTATTGTTGATGTATTTAGTTTCCTTTTTGTAATTGTAATTAATTTTAGATAAAGTCTTTCCTTTTGAAATAAAATATAAAATATTTGCTTTAGAATCTAGTAACTTCATAATGCATAGTAATGTTGACTCATTTGTAGTTTAAATATCTGATTTGATAAGAGTTAAATGTACTTTATAATCTATTAGAGGTTTCTCATAAAGGATGAGTTTATCTTTTGTCATATTACTTGATTTAGTTGGCCTAAATTATTAAGTAGATAAAGGGAACCATGCAGATGTCATCTCAAGAAGTTAAGTAAAAGGCATTAGATATTACTCACTTCATGTAGGAGTACTAGCTTATGGATTAGCTTAACATAGATTGATTTGTTTAATATTTTAATCATTATCTATTTTTTTAGTAGCTAGCTTATTTTCTGTAATTACAATTAATTTTGAATCAGGTCTTTCATTTTTGAAATAGGATGTAAAATAGTTGCTTTAAAATTTAGCAACACAGACAAGTTCATATTGCACAATCAATATTATCATGTCAAGTTTACATCTCTAGATTGATAATGTCAAATGTATCTTATTACCTATTTGAGTCTCCTCAATGTAGGATGTGTTCGTCTATTTATCATGTTCTTGCTAATTTATTTTACAATTGTAAGAGGCTGAATTTTGTTAATTTGGTTTTTTTTTAATGTAGGTATCAGCAATATTCTAACCCTCCATCTCTAACACTATATTCTAACTCTAATACTAAGATTGAGATGTCCCTCTCTAGGTGTAAGTGTGTGTTTTCCTTTTTCCCTCTTTATTTTTAAAATTGTACTTTGATCATTTTTTTTTCATCTTTGAATTCTCTCTTCCTATTAATGGATCATGCAATATCACCCATTGTTGAAAAGATTGATACATAATCTTCCCAAAAGCATATTAGCATCATTCCTTCCAACAATTTTGTCACTTAACTTTATAATTATTTTTATAAATCATTGCTAATTTTACATGATAAAATGCATTCAATTCTACTCTAAGTTAACCTAGGTTATTATCCAAAATTTAGATTTTCTAACAAGCTTGGTAGAATCCCTTAAGATATTCTAAATTCTATATTTAAAACCTACTTTGATATCATTGATTAAACTCAATAAAGGTTGAAACCACACTAATATTTAAGGATTTTAATGATTACTATTAGTTGGTGTTTTGAACCCCAATTTTAAACTTGAAGATCCAGTCTTCCTAATGGCCTTTCTTTGGTTTTCTTTGATTCTCCTCTGATTTATATTTGAAATGTTGTGTAAAGTTATATTGTGGAAGGCATGTTTCGAATGAAATTTCATGACAGCAAGCCAAAATATTCAAACCCAAGGTTCAAGGCTCTCCTTTGTAATTTTGAAACTATATTGGGCTAGGTTCAAAGTGGTTCTAAACCACTTTGTAGTCATTCAAAAAGGTTCAATGGTTCAGAGGTTCAACAATTCAGTGGTTTCATGATGCAGTTTCAAAGTGTAAGTTCCAGTCTAGAATCAGTCCAAAATTGGTTGATTTCAGAAGTGGCTGCCTATCTAAGGATTAAACTTCCATGATCCGAGTTTTGTAGTTCAGAGTTCAAGATTCACTAGTTCAGAGATTCAATGTAGAAGCGGTGGTTCAAGGGGGTCATACAGTTCAGGTTCACATGTTCAGAATTTAAAGGCCCAACATCTACAACTCAAGAGGTAGATTCAAATGTTTAGTTTCAGAATCTAGATTCATCAGGGGCACACCATTAAAGGTTCAAGAGTTCATTAATTTAGAAATTCAAACTTCTAGTTTCAAAAGGTTGGTATAAAGGATAAGATTCAATTCTCTTTGATTCCATTAGATCCAAGATCATTTCTTTTGTGTGTCTCCAAGTAATAAAAGATTTAAAATGCATAATCCAGCTGACATCACAGTGTTATTTCACATTTTTGCAAACATAATTGTTAATATGGGTCAATGCATCATGTCAGCTCGGTAATGTGTGCTTCATGTTTTCTTTTTCAAGACATGTCTATCGTCTGAGAGTTAGTGGAGTTTAATATGTCATGGGACCTGAAATTTAATGAGCATATCAAGATGCTAATTAGCTTCTTAATTCATAATGAAACTACTCTAAAGACCTGATACCTTTCTGAAAAGGGGCCATTATTATCTGTTTCCATACATGTGGCTCGTGTCAATAATATATGAAATTTGTTTAGCATAATACCCTTGAGAACATACGAAGGAGTTTGTATTTGGAACAACAAAGAGATGTGTTTAAACTGTTTGGAAAATGCATCCCAAGTGTTGTCAGTGTGAAATTGAACGGTTCCAATCAAGGTCTCATTGAAAGAATCTTAGAAGTATTTAGACAAAGATTTTTCTACAAGTTCAACGGCACAAAAATAAGGAATGAGAAGTCCATTGACATCCTAATATTCGTAAACACCACAGGTTTGGCATCTGCTGCAACTAAATGATAAGAAGGGACAACGAAATTACAAAATCATCTTCATCCTAGTCATAGCCTGAAATGGAAACCGATTCTTGGTTACGAAGAGTGTGAAGATTGTGACGCATAAAGATGCCTGTGAAATGCTTGACTAAATGTCTGCAATGGGAGGGAATCCCAAAGATGCACATATCTCAGTCTGAATTGATATCGAGCAATCACAAGCACAAAGTTCCGAATCCATTAAATTTAGAGGGCAAGCCGAAAGTCGTGATAGAATTAACACTATGACTTTGTGTGACGATGATCACGTACTTGAGGGACTTGATAGAGTATGATGCCAAGAGAAATGAGACAACATGTGATCCACAATAAACATCACGATGCAGCTAGAGAGTCCCTAAGGAGGTACGGTGAAGTCCATTTTGCGGATCAAACGTGTTAGGCCCACACGACATGAGAGGAATGGATGGAATCCCATTTGTGCCCATATTTCCAAAACTTTAGCACAGTCACTAATCGCCTTGGTTGGAGGAGTGAGCAACTACGAGCATCATCTCTTGATTGCAGTGCCAAACCAAGCATCATATCATGCAAAATTTGGAAGGCTTCGATAGCATAAGACAAGATAGACCACGTCAAAAGATTGTAAACAGGTCAGGAAAGTGAATTGCATGACCCTGAAGACCTGCTGCAAACTATTTGACATAATCAAATCATTGGCTTATCCGATTTGAATATTGATCAAAGTGCCATCTATCCTTGGTGGAAAAGATCACACACTTTGGAGCTCCAATTCCTGAGCCGCGTGGAGCTATATTGCACAATTGCTAATGGAACTCGGGCATATGTAGTTAGAGCATATGGTGGAAGAGATATTCACGCAATGTCTCACCGATCATAATAGTATAATAATAGTATAAGAATGTGTACAACAGCAACAGGATTGATTGTGTGGGTTAAAGTAATCTCCTCAAAATGTCACAAAGATTGTTTATAATGCCACCTGTCCAATAGACAACATGTGATGCTCAACAGTTGACATTTTTCAATTGAATTTATTTATCTATCTGAAGTAGACATAACAAAGTAGGGGCATTGAGATACTCCATAAAAGATCATTCATTTATTTAAAAGCTCTACATTTCATCCTAAAGATGTATGATGAGAAGTTTCCTTATAAAGGCTAAGCTATATTCTCGAGGGTACCCCTAAAAATGTCACAACTCCTTATGATGGAAAAGATAAAGGATAGGTTTGATATATTTATTAAATCAAGGAAATTCAGAAACCAGTTGTGAAGAATTAGTTATGGAAACCAACAAAAGACATTTTTATCAATAGAAGAGGATAAATACGCCAAGGAAAGAGACAACACAGGTTCTTCTTTTGGTGGGGGAGAGTCCTGAGGTTTCCACTATTTTTGACAGATTGTATGTTGCATGATAGGGGAAAAGGAAGATTGTGTGTTGCGTAGTAGATTTTATAGGTTAGTAGTTTTTTATTGTTATCATATTGTAGGCTTTAACGTTAGTATCTCTGTAAGTATTTTGAATGTTCAGCAGTGTATCTTGTTCAAATTAATTTTGAATGAATGAAAAGTTCTATATTTTATTCAAAGGTTGCATACTTTGAATCATTTTCTGTGGTTTATATTTGAATCAAGATTGGATTATGGAGTCATCTTATATTGTTGGGTTTGTATATTGGGTAGAGTTCTTGCTCGTTTAATCATTTTTCAATCTTTCTAAATGCATGTATGGGTGGAAGGAATGTATATGTCCATTGCCGTATGTGGAGGTTGTTTCATTTTATTTATGTTATAATTATTTGCCCCTTATCCAAGAATAGTGAGGGTGGACTTTTCTTTCTAGTTTAAAACATCTGTTAAACCCATTCCTTGTATATCTAATCAAGGAGTTGTACCCTGTAAAATTCAAAGGGCACTTGCACAACCTCATTGCAACATGACCCAACTGTTGGTTATGGTTTATCTTTGATTTGGTTTTGGGTTTGAAGAATTAAACCGAGTGGTTTATTGTGCGAAGACAAATCTGTTTACCAACAATTACTAAGAATTTTTTTTATCATTTTTCTAAAAAGCCTCTCAATATATTTTATAAGTTATACTGAATTGATTATACTAATAGAATATATATATATATATATATATATATATATATATATATAAAACTTGTATGTTCTTTTTCTCTATAGATTCAAATTCTAACTGTTGGAATATAAGAAGTAAAAAATATCATTTTAAGATAGTTTCAACCAATTTTATTTATTTTGTTTAATTGTTTCATTGTGATATTTTATCACAATCTATGAATTTTTTCATCATTTCTTAAAGTTTTTTATTTAAAAAGCTAGGATAAGGATCTTGAACCCAAGTGACAACAACACCATACACCCTTTATTACTATAGCTCATTACAACCAAGCAACAAAAAGAGAAGCTCAAAGCTCAAGCAACATTAGACCCACAGTTTCTTAAAGTTAAATCATTAACTACAATATCTAGCGAACATCTATTTTATTACATTATTTTGAAAATGTTTTATTTAAATTATTATTTATTTCTATTGATAGCTATAAAAAAAAACCTATATTTTCTATAACATATTTTTCTTTGTTCATTTATTTAAATTGTTACTTTTTTTAAAGAAGGGTTTAGACCTATGAGCTAGCCCAACAAAGGCCTGCAATCTACCAGCTAGTGAAGGTCACCACAGAGACATTTTATGAACTTGATATGGGCACACTTGTGCGTGAAACTTCTTTGGCTTAGAGCCAAGGATTGAGGGGTATCCATGTTGCCAAAATCCCCCAGGGAATGATCCTAATCTCATCTCTTATGATGTTACAACCTTGAACTCAACAAGCCTTGATCCCTAGTAGGCTTATTGAGGACCTTTCAAATTCACCAATAGACCAATGGCCCATTGACAAATTATTATTTTTAAAAGAATTAAATTATTTTTAAAGTGCATTGCATTATTTTATCATTTTTCATCATTCTTTGTAACAAACCTATCTTATAAATAAATTAACTATATAAAAGATAAAACAATATTTCCTATTTTTATAGATATACTTTTAAGGGTATGCATATACATACAATCTTCTTTCTAGATGATTTCATTAGGTCCTAATATATATGCCACAAAGCAAAGTATTTTGACTTCTAAATTTAAACTTGTTGATGTGAAATTAAGTATTTCAATATCTAAGACTACAACATGTGGAGATGCAAAGAAAATGATGTCATTAAAGTACCGAATCCAATTATTTAACAAAAATATAGAAGATCAGTGTTCCTTAGAAATTTTATTTATAAAACTCATTATATTCATGGGGTACCACACATGAAACTACAAATTAGTGCAATGTAAGTGATTTTAGGCATTCTCATTTTTGGCATTTTTAAAGTTTTAGCTTAAACAAAGGACTCGTGCATGTGATCTAACATATCCATTTAATATGTTTTTGAACTTTTGTGAATTATTTGCATGCGAGTCTTTTTCCTCTAATGTTCCTTTAAGAAGAAAAACAAAATTAAGTTCTTGTGAAGCTCAATCTATTTCTCATTGCCTCCCCCCCATTACCATAGTACAAATAATTGATCTTGATGAAGGGTGCTCCTCTTAATACTATAAACACTCAACAAAAATAAAGAAACAACATTCTTGTATGAATAAAAAATGAGCTTCTTATTATCTCCAAAAGTATAAGATTACATATTTTCCTAAATACAATATGCAGAGTCACATGGGAACTTTCTTTACAATATTCTTCAAGATAGAGCCATGAAATACCATTCATAAGTGCCCTTCACAACACTGGGCACAATCATTTTACCCTAACCCTTAAGGCCAATTGACCCCAAAATAATTATTATTTTTATATTTACTATAAAATTGGCTCAAATTAATTACAAATTATAATTTGAGGTAGCCCAACTTCTAGAGGCCATAAATTTTCCAAATCAACTCCGATTGGAAACTATAAATACTCTTTGGAAATAGAAACTCTTGATCTATTGTGCTTGAGTGACATAAGCTACAGTCAGCTAAGGTTCAACCTTATTTTGGAGCCATTTAGGCTTTAAAAATGCAACTCAAAGATTTTTTACTAAAAAGCCTCAATAACTTTTGCAATACATATGGTGTGATGATGAAACTCCATTGGTACGATGAAATAATTAAGATGAACCTCCACTCATGAAATCAAAATGTTTTGGGCTCATATGACCAACTTACCAAAAAATAAAGTTTACACAAATAGTCACTCTATATTGAAATAGCCCTTATTAAAAATACATAAACAAGTTGTAAATATTTTGGGATGATGAAAGACTTCCCTTAGACCTAGGATGCTCTTGCATCAGATCTTGATAGTAAATTTTATTCAATGGGAAAGTTTTTTTTTTTTTTTTTAAAGTGAGAGGGAATTTTATAAATTTCAACAATAGAATAAAGGAAAGGAATTTTGTATGCAACAATATAATTTTGATGGAGAAATAAAATATAATATTATGTGTTTGCAATAATGAATTAGTTTAGAAAAAAGGTATAGTGCATTAGTAGGAAACTGTATCTTATACTTGATAAATTGCTGTTGGAATTAATTCACATTAACGTCAAAAAATAATTGTTGACACTCTATTAGTATTGTCAATTATGCGACATATTTTGGTGATCATAAGCTAATGCCTGATAGTGTTATTGATAGCTTGACAAAAACACTACTAAGAATACAAACATCTTTCATCTTCTATTTAGTTGGACAATCATTGTATCTAGTTTTGTTTACTAGAATTATTGATGTTGTTTCTTGGTGTAAGTGAGCATGTATACCTAGTTCTTTTTTGTTCTATTTATCAACAAACTTGTACGGTTCTTAGTTGGCTTGTGATGTTTGATCAAGCACTTTTTCATGTTTAGGTTTGAGGTTGATCAGTATGTTTTTTGTTGGTGGTTGACCACAATTACTCTTGGTTCTTGACTTCATCTATGTGATGCCTAGGATCATTGCTCCATCTAATGATCATAGGTTCCATATTTGGGACTTTTTGTTGTGTTCTTGTGGCTCGATAGTTGTCATAAACCTTGTTTTATCTTATGTGTGACCTATTTCTAATAACATGATGTGGTAATTTATTTCCTAGATTTGGTTATAATGCTCATGAATAAATATAAAAATTAAAATGTTGCATTGGTGGTATCACACATATTTTTATTATGGGATACATATGTAATCTTGAAACCATATAAACAAAGAAGATATATATGTATTTCAGGTGTATGTAATTGTGAGGAATTTTATGGAAGTACATACTTGTGTACAAAGGTGTTGGTTTTAATTTATAATGAAAATGTGAACTTACTCAAGTAATTGAGAAAAGAGGTGTAGGAAGTTTAGAACTATATTTGTAAAGGCTTGAAACTATACTCTATTTTGATTCCATTTTCAATTTGTTGAGAATTAGCCTTTTTCTATAGGTAGTGAGCGTTGTTGTGTTTTGAGGCATAGCTACTCAGTTAATTAAGATACTAATAGCATCCCTTGTTAAGGAAGTTAGCCTTGTTTTATAAAATTAGTGTTGTTATCATTGCATGAGAATTATAGTATTTTTGGTTTTTTCTAGTTTGGGTTCTCCACATTAAATCTAGTTTTCATTGTGTTGGTGTACATGTGCTTTCACAATTATCCTTTTGTTGGTGAATTACCGTGCTTCTGAAAGATCTTAAGTCATAGTTGGTGTATGTTAAGTGTTAACCAATAGTTGGAGTTTTTTTGGATTTTGTGGAGGATATTTAACTAATTTTCTGCCCACTCATTTATTTGGCTTATTCAACAATTGATATTATAGTTTGACCCCTTGGTTATAGAAGCTTAACTTCTTAAAGGAGATGTTTGATATTTAAACATATGGCATAGGTGTATTTATTTGCTAATAGTTATAAATTTATGATGAATGAAATGTACTAGATTAAAAAATTATGAAATTCAAGGAGAGTTTGATTGAGGATCTAATACAAAATGTGAGCAATCATAGGTGATCATCGATAAAGATGAGGATCTTAGTAAAGTTGTTGATAACAAAATTATTGTGAAGGATGCTCCAATTGATGGTTGGTTAACAAGTTTATGACTTAAGAGAACCATGGAGGAATGTAATTAAACTAAAGATCAATTCAAAAAAGTGATCCAAAAAGGTCTTAGAAAAATATGAAAAACTTGAAAAATCCATTGAGAGACTAAAGCCAATATTAAGTAAAAATGGTGCACCTCTAGACCAGATACTTATTCAATAGAAGAATTATTTGGACTCTGTTAATGAATTCTTAGAGTAGATTAAAAAGGGTAAAAAAGAAAATGACAAATAGAGATGTTTTGAGTGAATTTTCAAAGGAGATTCCAAATTAAGCTACAACTATCAAAAAGATATTGGGAAGACAACCAAGTATGCAAAAAATTATTTAGTTTTAATAGTTGTTATATTTTAAAGGATGGTGAAAATAAATTTTTTGATTGTGAGATAAAAGAAATCAAGAAGAAGTATTAATGTTTCAAATGTCAAAATATTTGTCATACAGAAAAAGAAATTAAAAGTCATGATGTAGAATTACATGATTGCAACATGATCATAGTATTTTATCGAACCTATTGAATATATGTCATAATTTTGAACATAATGCAAGCCAATGCCATATGTGAACTTGAATGAAGAATCAGAAATGTTAGAAATGCCAACAAGTTGAATATTATACTAAAAATTATAAATTAATGATTTTGTTGGTTGAAAATGTGAAAGTTTCTAAACATGAAAAAGTTATTGAGATAGAAAAAAGGAATAGAGGATAGAAGATTAGTAATGAAGATAGCCAAGTGGTGTCAAATTTGGGCATTATCTCTATTAACAATTGAGGTCAGTTCTTTGGCTCAAGGAGAGCACGCAAAAATTTTAAAACCTATTTCTCCCATGGGTAAAAATACAAAGTTGTGTCACCTTTCAAGTTGACTTGTCAGAATGATTGAATTTGAGTATTTCTATCTAAAATTTATTTTTTCAAACATATGATCTACATAAATTCATCCTAGCTAACTCTTATATGGTCTTACACTTTTCCAATTGGAAATGTCTATTAACCACATGTTTTTTACTAGATTGTATCCAATTACTAAAGAAATAAAATCATTTTAGAAAAGTGGTGTTTCAATAACTCTTACTATTTTTTATGATTTTTTTAATAACATATAAACACCATTTTATAGAGCTCAGCATCAAGAATATTTAGATGTAGAGTTTACAATGTTTTAATTAGATATAGTATACTAAAATTAAAAATTCAACAACCACATATTTTAACACTCAAAAAATGTCATGTTTTAGAAAGAAAAATATATTAAATCATATCAAAAAATTCTAAAAATTATATGGCACTCTAGAGGAGGGAGTCCTCTTCTAGAATGTATATTTCTTTTCCTAGTTAGAATAGATTTGTTTTGAAAAATGTGGTGGGAGATGAAAACTATCAATTTTGGGTGAGTTGAAATTTTGATCTGTATAAAAGAGAAAATATAGGTGTAAAGCCAATTTTTATTTTTGATTGTTCTAGATATATATATTATCTATAACATAGTCTGAGATCAAAGGCAAATAAGTTTATTTCTACATAGTTTTATGGTGGGAACTAGACCCCTAATTTGCAGCATATTTCAATGCCTAAAAAATTATCTATAAAAATTAGGAAAATATATCAATTCTTATTCCAAATAATTATTAAAAATTATAATTGTATAATTCATCCATTTCTATAGATTTCAATAGTTTACTTCATTTACAAATTCAAAATAATAATCCCAATTTTATGTCATTGATGGTGAACAGTTATACTTTTGTTAGCCTTTTTCTTTACAAAAGGGTGACACAAGTTTGTGCTTTTACCCCCATACCAAAGATGGTACAAATTGCAAACCAACTATTATTTAATGAAACAGGTGGTGTATTTATTAAGATTGGATGATCATAGAATATTTCTTTCCATGAATATTGATAACATCAACTATATAAAATTTGGCCAGATTTTTAAAGGATAGAGAGAGACAATTTTAAAAAGGAGAATTTTTGAATTATTTGACATCATTTTTTTGATAAAGAGATTTCAAATTCTATTTTAGTCATGACACCTAGATATGTTGTCCATGCTAGTAAGGAAAAGAGGATGAGTGATCAGATGAACTAATTCTATCATGCACAAGATAAAAACATAGAATTTGGATTACTAGAGGATGAGATGGTTAAGATGAACAAAAAAAGGTTGTATATGTTTGGTTAAAATTAATATGGTGTTATGATGCATAATTCATCTCATTTATGTTGAAGAGATTCAATGATGATAAGTTTTAACTTGACATACTATGAGTTGTAATGAAGGATGTGATAAAAGGTATCACATGTGTTTGTTTGATGAAGCATATATTTATATAGGAATTTGTAAGATATGAAGGGTAAAAAATCCTAAAGAGAATTTGAAGGGTAAAAAATCCTAAAGAGAATTTGAAGGGATTTACATGCTTTCACTATCTACCCATTGAGGATCATATTATAAGGTATGTTATGGTTGATCTCTATGCCATGTTGCATATTAATGTCCAGCACTTAGTCATTATCTAGGTAGACTTGGTCGGTCATCACTTCGAATGAGCCACCAATGAAGGCCAAGTATTCATGGACTTGTTTATATTTCATTAAAAGCCAAGCAAGTCTAAGGTTGCTGAGCACCCCATTATAGACCAAATCATAGTATATGTCGAGTAAAGACAAGGAAGCCAAGAAAATAAGTGATACTATATGTCGAGTGAGTTAGTTACTCCCAAGCATACAAAAGCTAAGGGACAACATGAATAAATTGAGTGTCACGATATTCAAGTACCAAGTAAACTAGTCTTGACATATGTATTTGTAATGGCACAAACACTTGTGTAAATCATTTTGGCCAACTTTTATATGAGATATTTGGATTGTAGAGACAACTAAGGAAGTAATTAAACATTTTTTTAGAAGACATCAATCCCTAGGAAGCAAGAGAAACTAAATAGAAAATTAGGACTAAATAAAAAAATGGAGAACTCTAGATCGTTGATCATGATCTAGAACCTTCTCCAATTGTTTATCTAAGAAGAGATCAAGTTCTAAATCATAAGGATGATTGTATATGCATGAGAAGGTCATGGAAAGAGAAAGGAAGGATATGTTTGATGACCATAAGTAGAGATCAAAAAGAAAACCTAGGAGTGAAGGGCATAATAGAGTATATCAGATTAGGAGATCAAATAAATCAAGAAAGAGAAGATCCATAATATATCAATAGAGTACTAAGTGAAGGATTGGGTACTGAAAAAATATAACAGATTTCTTACTTAGTTGTAAGTTTAAATCCTTTAATCAAGATACAATGAATAAGTATTGTAAACTCCTAATAGAGTAGACCCCTCACAAGGTAGATCATCAGAAGTGATCAAACATTGTAGCCTTAACAAACACACTTTATTGTTGCAATGGTGAAGATTTGAGGGTGTCATCCCCACCCTAGTTTTACCTTCACCTTAGAGTTCTAGGTAACCAAATATTTTTGTTATGTGTTTATTCTCATGTTCATGGATGTAATAAATACTTCAATTTATTTTAGTATTAAAATTTATGGTTGTATGGTATATGATCTAGGTATGAAATGGGCAAATGGTGAATGTACTTGTTTTGTTGATTCACCCTCCACACCCACCCCCCCATCCCCCCCCATCTCAATATCTTAATTCCCAATAAGACCTCCAAGAATTGGTATCAAAGATCTTTTCTCTTAGAGGAAGTCTAATAGCTTGAGATTTAAGATTTTGGAGATGGAGGCTTACAAATTGGGAAAAATCATTGAAATTCAAATGCTTGACATCTAGATCATACTATAGAAGCTAGGGAGTATTGAAGAAATCTTGGAAGAAAAGAAAAGAGATGGCTATTTAACAAAATCACACACTCTATCAATAAGTGGACACTAAACACTACAACATTTGGGCTCAAATTGCAATGACAATTTGCGACACAAGTGTGATTTTTATGGTTTTTTTTGCAAGTATCCCTAATGTTGTTTTAATACAGGAGTTGTTGTTGTAATTATGATGCTTGCATGATTATAAAAAATAAAGAAAAAGAAAACATGACATTAATCATTCACGATTTGATCAATTGCAATATTAAAGAGCTATGAAGTGAGTCCAAATATTTTGGAAATAAACTAAGATTCTAGTGTCCATACTGAGTTTTCCATGCCCGTGCCCTTGAAAGTCTTTTTGTGCCATTGTGATATAGGTTGATCCCTTTCTCTACCACTTCCTTGTCCTGCTCCTGCCCTTGCCATGCTGCATTGGGTATTTTTGTGTTCACTTTAATGCCCTACCATTTATTCCATTTTATTCTTAATATTTTCCTAATTTAACATGATTTTCATTCCGTGGAGTTGAATCATCCTCCTTCAACATGCAATACTAAGTTTTCAGCAGTGAGAATCTCCAACTTAAGTTCTCAATTTTAGTGGTGAATTTCATACCTTCAAATGTACACAATGTCTACCTAGTTTATTTCTACTCACATGCCCATTTTAATTCATATGATCATCAAAATATTGTGTTTATTTAAGCTCTCTATACCTAAAGTATTTTTATCAAATATTGTTGGCAATGTGAAACCCATGGTAATGTGGTTTCACAAGGCATGCCCCATTTCTCTTAGAAATGACCCCCCCTAGTAAATTTCTTGTATTTTGAACCCTTATTCATGGGCATGTGATCATTTTTGAAACTCCACCTAGAGTCTAGGTCAACCCCTAGTCCTCTGATTAAGAAAATTTGGTGCCAAAATTGAGAATTTTTTGGAGAAAAGGGTGAATTTGAAGCTAAAGTATGCATTAGCACACCTAGCGCACATGCACACCTACCATAGGTGTGCTTGTGCCTATAAATATTAGGTCCCCCTCCCCCCTTCTTCATTATTCTCAATGACACCTCTAGAACCACATGTTTGCACCCTTCAAGGTGTGCAATCTAGCCTACAGACACAAAAACAACCAAGTGTTAACACCCAAAGGTGTGTACATACGCACCTATTAAATGTCTGGATGTATCCACCTTTGTTCACAACTTAAAAACATAAAAGCAACCTAATGAACCTAAATAAAAGGTGCACACATGCACACCTTTTTATACTAAGAAAAAGACACATAAGATAATGGTGTGTAGATGCGCACCTTGTCAAGGTGTGCATCTACACACCATTTTTCCCCCCTTGCACAAAGATTGTTTTTGTGTAGGGTTGTCTTTACTATGACAATTTTTCTTTGTATAAATCTGCCAATGCCATGCTAACATTAATTGTGTGCATAAAAATCTTCATATTCTTAATTTTTTGCCTCATTGACCTTCAAATATTATCTCATTTCTAACTAATCATATTTATGAATGCACATAAATGAATTTAATTACATGATCAAACTATCCTAATAGATTAAGGAGAAAACAAGTTGAAATATTTATATTTCATCTAAGTAATAGGCTACTAGGTTTATCCATTACTATGCAAATTCAATAAGTTGGGATCTCTTTCATAGCTTGAACTATTGCAAAAGAGATTGTATATTCTGCGTGTGTAGAATTCTATTATGTTAAAAGAAATATATTTTTTATACATTTAGTGTTTCAAATATAAGAATTTTTTTTTTCTATTTATCTCAAACATTTTAATTGTATATTTTAAATTAATTTCTAAAGTCATGAGCAAACTTATGTTTTAAAGAAAACCATATGTATTTCAACATGTAAAGTTTTTGTAGAAAATTAAACCATAATACATCAAAGAAAGTTTAACTTAATTCTTATAAAACTCTATAAAATATAAAATTAAGCATTCATTATAATTAGTTTTAGAAATATATTCTTCTATAACATATTGTATAAAGTAAACATTCTTTAAACGACTAACAATTTAAATTAATGTTTAAACTACAATACAAATTTTTCTTTAGGAATGATTAAAAAATAAGATTAAAGATAGAAATGATAGTTTTATGATAAAATGCATTATTAAAACACAATCACTCAATTGAATGAAGTTCTATTAATTTATTTAATTAAAAAGAAGATTAATATTTATTAGAATATTAAAATAACACTTCTAAAAATCAATAATTTAACAATAAATAAATTATATTTATAAATTGTTAAGAGTTGTATGTCATGATGGTTAAGTTCTTGCTTTATAGTTATTTCCATCGGGAATCAAATGCTCTTGAAGATGCAAATTATATATAGCATTAATAATAAAACCCTAAAAGACTTGTTTTTAGAAAATACCTAAAACATTGTCATATTTGTGAAGAGAAAATGTGATAATTCTGTGGCCCATATTACTCTTGCTGCCACACTGCAACAATTGATTTTCTCAACTCATGAGCAAACTTTTGTTGTCAAGAACACCACATGTATTTCAACATGTAAATTTTTTATACAAAATTAAACCGTAATATATAAAAGAAATTTTAACTCAATTCTTATAAAACTCTAGAAAATATAAAATTAAGCATCCATAATAATTAGTTTTAGAAATATATTCTTCTATAACTATTAATTTTATAATTGTGTTGGATAAATTATATTATATATGGAATAATTAACTTATATTAAGAGTGATATATATATATATATATATATATATATATATATATATCATTATAATATATTGAGGGCATATTAATTGTGTTATAACTATAACTAATGTAAGTTAATATATTAAATAGACATGTCTCTTCAAGAGACATGCTTCTTTATATCACATATATATTCATTGATATAGTAACTTGGAAAACACATAAAATATCTAGAAGTGCTATTACAAGTTATAAAATATATTAATCGATCCTATTTCACTAACATGGTATCAGACTAGGTTCCTTACCAACCTGTGAGATGTTTTTGAAATAAAAGTAGATGAAACTAGGGGGTTGGTCCATTACAAACAAACTAGTCGACTGCCAGTGGAAAACCATCAAAACTAAACTAACCCTTATTACTACTTGAAACAAAAACATAAGTCTAAACTATAATTAAGAAAGTATCTATAGGATATAAACAAAATGCTTGTTAACAAACTTAAGAAACTAAAGAAAAACATAAACAAAGCGATGATAGCCTTACACCATAAACAATCTAGATTAGCAACATAAAAAAAAGGAGGGGAGCCTTTAATATTTATTGGCCTCTTTCCTCCCCAAGAGGACATTTTCCCAGTCTTCCACTAGGAAGTCAAAAAGCATCTTAGATTCCTCCTTAGACAGGTCCCCTTAAGAATCCTTGAGCAGGCACAAAGTGGTCGTAGCTGCATGAGTAACTTTTATCATGAACTTGGTCAATAGATGCATTCTCTCCTCTAGCACTTGGATTCTCTCCCATGCCTCATTACCAACCTTCTACAACCTGCCCAAATGGCCATTCATACCAACCTTAGTAGTATCCTGTACAACCAGGGGGCTAGTAGCATCTATGGTAACAACCTTAACAAGGGATGAGATCATAGTGGGGGAAGGCATCCTATCCACCATGTTAGGGAACTGATCTTTAGTTAGGTCCATACACCCCAGCTCAACTATCACTAAAACATGTGACACCTCCTTATTCTCCTTTCCTTCTCCTGAGTCTTATCTAAAGGAGTCTGAAATCTCCTCTTCCACCTCCTCCATACCTCCCACCCCAAAATTAACTACTTTTTCCTTCATTCTCTTTTGGGGCAGCCCAAATCCTCAAAATCTGACTCCTCCTCCTAGGAGGCTCCCTCCTTTAGTTTCCTCTTAGCATTAGATTTTTCCAACCTCCTCCTTCCCCCTCTTCCCTCCTCCTCCAACTTCACCAGCACATTCTCCTTTCCTTTATCTCGTCTCCCTTTTTTCCCCATTGGGGAGGGATTCACTAGCGACCCACTAGGTGAGGGCTATGGGGTAGCGGCTCTGGGACCTATGATTCTAAGGGGAACCATTTGGGGCCAGGAGTTTGGGTGGGCTGGCATGTCAATTTCCAAAATCCTGTGGGGGACCAGGGCAAGGTGGAATTGATACAACCTAAAAATTAAGCCCTGGTATAAAATAGTAAAATTAACCCCCTTTTTCATTTTTCTTTCACATCTATGATAGTATTTTCTAATTCATGTAGCAAGAACAAAGGAAGAAAAATAAAATCCCGGTGAAAAAAATAATTAAGGAGAGGAAAGTGATAGTAGTAGTAGACTCCATACCTTCCTTCCAAGGTAAGATATTTCATCAAAACCAAACAAACCTCATTCCACGGGTTAAGAAGGTTCTCCCACCTGAAACCGTGTCTATGCCAAATCAGTTTATCACCCTCCACAAAGAAGCGTTGTAGGCTCATTTCATTTATCACCTTCTACCATTTCCTACCCTTCATGGCCAAGCTCGTCGCCAAAGCAATCAATTCCTCCTAAACATGAAACAAGATACCATTTATTATCACTATATGATTCTCCCATGAGTTAACAAACTGCATAGAACAATTCTCATCATGCCCATTAAGAACCTCCATGAATGAGATAAAATCACCCTCCTTCAGTAAGTACTACACCAAGGGCTTCCTCATATTTTCATCGATCATAACTAGTTCAATGTGCATCAAATAACCACCCATCTCTACAATTTTTTCCTCTCTTTTTCCTTAGAGCCCAGGTGTAGTTCCTAAAAAATATTTCACACTTAGGTAGAAAAACCCGAAAGCGAAGATGATAATCACAACTAATAATAATAATGAAGCCAACCAAATTGGTAAGAAATATCATGTGTTGGCCGCCATGATCTATCCCCTAATCATTTGCATCATTCCCAACACACGTCAAACCTTTAAAAAATGATTATTTTTGTTGTACAGTGTATGATAATACATAAAGGGAAATAAATAAAAAATCCCCCATTACAAACTTCCAATGTTTGGACCATTAGTAATTATTATTACCAGTACCCAATGCTTTACTCCCTACCACCTGTGCTTTAAGGACATGTTGACCCCGCTAGCTCAGCAACAATAACCAACTAGGACTCATCATATTTCTCTTCGTTACTCAATGACTCCCTTACCATATTTGGAAAAGTATTCAAATTCCTCCAACATCTAAGCCCTTTTAACTTTAAGCAAATCTTTGCCATTCCATCAACCATGTTATTTCCCTTCCAAAAAATGTGATTCAAATCAAACCTATTGAGGATGTTTAATAGGTACTTGATATCATTAATTACTTTTTTGATAGCCAATCCATCCCACATATTACCTTTGATAGTCTCAATTACAATTTTAGAATCTCCTTCAATTTGCACATCCCTCCAACCCAAACTAATGACCAATTTTAAACCATAGTAAAGAGCCATCACTTCCACAATATTATTTGAAACTTACCCTAACAAACTAGTATAAGCCAACAACATCTTTCCCTTACTATCCCTAACTATCCCTCCACCCTCCGAACCTTCCTTTTTGGTAGCTCCGTCAAAATTAAGTTTTACCCAGTTAGCAAGTGGGGGTTTCCATCGGGTTCTTTTCCTAGCCATAAGATTAGAGTTATCAATCTCCATAATCTCTTCCACCAACGACCAATACTTGGCAACTTTGACCTCCTAGGTGGAAGGGGGGAATGTTTGTTTCCTCCATTTGCTTCTACTAATGTTCTTGACTATCAATTTGTAGATCCTTTCCACCACGACATTCGCCTCCCTCTCCTCATTCCTGAACACCTCGTTGTTTTGCTCCTTCCAAATACCTCAACAAACATGGGGGGAATGATCTTCCACAAATTTCCAAGTAAGGGGTGGGTCAAGGGGCCCTACTAGTTCACTAATTGCCCCATTTCCACATCCAACACCAAAATCACCTCCAACTTTTGAATAATTCTCCACCACACCTTAGAAGGAAAACTGCAATGCAAGAATAAGTTGTTGTTTCATTCCTCCTCCATCTTACACATTTAACATCTGTTTGGTATTCGAAACTCCTGCTTCAACAAGGTGTCAATAGTGAGAATTTTCCCTTGAATGGTGGTCCACCAAAAAATATTGATATTCAGGATTAAGTGATTAAACCATACATTCCCCCAGTCATTAGGTTCAAGAAATTTATCAAACATTAATTTGTAGGTAGATTTAACTGAGAATTCCCTTGCTGAGGTAGCATTCCAAATGAACGCATCATTCCTACCCCTTCTTAGGATCCTATACTCTTCCAGTAAATAATTAATCTCTTTGACCAACTCCCTTCCTATCATATTATTTTATTGTAGTTTTCCCTTTTTCCATTTTCTTCTTGAGAAAATAAGATCAGCTACCATTCCACCCCCTGGTCCTGTAGGTAATTCTAGAGAGACCCAAACTTTGTTTTTTTTAAAGGTTTATCCAAAAGCCATGGATCCTCCTAGAAATTAATCTAGTTACCATTCCCTACAAGCCACCTAACTCCCTCCTTCAAAAGGGTTTTGTTTTTCACAATATTACCCCAAATTTTAGAGCCCATATGAAGATCATTTCTCCAAGTGTAGTGAGAGAACATCATATTTCCAAGGCACTTAGCTCTCCTAATATTACACCAATTAGATTATCCCTTCATCATATTCCACCCCATTTTTGTGAGAAGCACATTGTTTAGATTAGTTATCTTCCTTACTCCCAACCCTCCTCTACACTTAGGTTTGCAAACTGTTTCCCATATGACCAAACTTACTCTAATCTTCTCACTTCCTCTAGACCAAAGGAAGTTACGTTGATTTTTTTCCAATTTGTTAGCCATACACTACATAAGTTTAAATGAGGATAGGAATTAATCTAGTAATTATTGTAGGGAGGATATCAGTAGTTGTAATTTTCCCACACTCCTTAGAGTTTTACCTTTCCAGCCGATCAACTTTTTCTCCATTCTTTCTAGAATGCCATTCCAAAAGTTGTTACTCACATCTTTCATGGTTAATGGAAGACCTAGATAAGTATCTAGTAACTCAACAATGTTGCATTCTAAAATATTAACAATCCTTTGTTGTAGGTCATTCGAGTGTTAAAGAAGAACACTTTGCTTTTATCAAAATTGATCTTTTGACCTGCATTCACAACATATATCTCTAGCACTAACTTCCAAGCCTTAGCTTCACCCATTAAGGAGACCCCACTAAGGAAGGTATCATCCACAAACTATTGAATCACTTCGGGAGGAAGTGTGGATGCAGGTTTAGTACCTTTGATTACCCCCCCCGCCCCCCCCAACTTTTTCTTGAATGCTCTCCCCAGGACTTCAACAACCATAATAAATGAGTAGAGAGAGATAGGATCACCTTACCTAAGACATCTTTCCCCTCCAAAATTTCCCCAAGGTGACCCATTAACCATCATATAATAGTTGACAGTCTCAACCATTGACCTCACCATTCTAATAACCTTTTGAATTAGGCCTATCCTTTCCATGACTTTATAGAAGAAAGTCTAATTAATCCTATCATAAGCTTTAGAGATGTTGAGTTTCAAGGCCATACCAGGATTACCACTTTTCTCCATAGAGTTCAAGACTTCATGCGTCGTTATGGAAATATCTAGGATTTTTCATCCTGGGACAAACTCACTTTGGGTTTTCCCTATGAACTTATGCAACAACAGCTTCAATCTATTCATGAGGATTTTAGAGAAAATCTTGTAAGTAGTGTTACATAGGATGATTGACCTGAAGCCAAAAAAGACCTTTGGATCTTTCACCTTGGGGATTAGTGCAATGAAAGTTCTATTGAGTTGTTTAAGAACTTTCTTAGTTCTAAAAAAATTATGGCCCCCCCAAAGGAGATCCGACTTGATAAGCTCCCAAAAGTAATGAAAGAATGCCAACGGGAAACCATTATGTCCCAAGGATTTATAAGCTTTCATGGAGAACATGGCTCTGTGGAGTTCCTCCTCAATCACCATTTGAACAAGCTCCTCATTTTCTTTAGCTAAGATTATCATGGGCATAGAATCAATCAACCATTGCCTTTTCTCCTCTCTAAAGTCACTTTTCTCTTTCAAGTATGAATTTCTGAACTACTCCATCACCTAGTTCCCTATCTCTTTGGGTTTATTCAGCTTCACATTATTCCCATCCTTGATTTTATCAATAGTGTTACTTTGTTTATGAATTGAGGTAGATCTTTAAAAAAATGCAGTATTCCTATCACCCACTTTAAGCCATAACACCCTTGATCTCTACTTCTAGTAAGTCTCCTCTTTTATCAGCGTTTCCTTCCACACTTTTCTGTATTTGTCCTCCTCCTAGATAATGTTATCCGTGGGTATGTGTTCCCCTATAGCTTTCTAGAGTTCAACTAACTTCCCTTCCACCTCAACCTTAGTCTTGAAAATATCACCAAAATATCTTTTCTTCTAAGGCACCACATTTCTTCTAACATTCTCCAACTTAATAGAAAGTCTATACATTGTTGTCCTTTCAATCCTTATCTCCCACCACTCTACCACCCTAGAGATGAATTCAGGATGGGATTGCCACATTATTTCATATCTAAAAGGTCTTGGCCCACCCCAAGAATCTTCCTTCCAGTTTAAGAGGATAGGGGCATGATTCGAGACTATCCTAGGTAGTCTCGTAAGAGAGGAGGAAGTTAATCCTTCCCACCCTGCTGGGACCAAAAGTCCATCCAGTTTGACTTGAATAAGGTCAACCCCCTTCCTATTATTCAACCATGTGAACTTCACACCACACATTTCCATATCTAGTAAATCATTATTATTTATAAAATCAGCTAGATCCTTCATACTTTCTTTGAAGGTTATGGAGGTGAGTTAAAATCTCCCATGCTAAAGGTGTTCTTATTTTGAGAGAGAAAAATTGACAACTCCTCGCATAAGCTATGTCTACCATTTCTAATATTTGAAGCATACACATTAACAATATTCCAAATCTTATCACCTATCCTATGTTCAGCTATAAATGTTATATAATAGTAGTCATAATTAAAAGGATTGGAAAGAGTTATATGCTGAGAATGAAGTGTGTGAGACCATCCTCTTTAAGCGGGTTTATGTATTCTCTTTATACACTTGTGTGACTTCCAAATGTGTTTGATATATGATGGAAAGAAAGAGTGAACATATAATATTATATGTTTGGTGATAGTTTCACTTCAAACGCATCTAAGAATAGTTTACGAGTAAGGAGGACAACTTTCGTTATGCAGAAAATGATGGTGACAACTTCTATTATGCAGAGAATGATGGTAAAAATGAACCTACAACTATTCACAGTTGCAGACATGATGTGTCTCTAATGTATGACTAATTTGAAAATTAAAAATAATGGATCAGTGGTGATATAGCTGTATGTGTTTAGCAAAATCTTTTGATCAGAAAATTCTGGTTGGAGTACGAATGAATATAGCTACCGTAGGGAATGAACCATATTAAAGAAAAAAATAAAACTAATTTTCAATAATCCACATGTGAATTAGGGGTGACGAAGAAGTCCCAATCATCGATTAAAACTCTCCTCCTTCCAGTCCTTCGGGCGCTGCTCAAGACATCAAGTTTGACAAAAAATAAAAATAAAAATCCTACAACTCTCACATTGATACTCATGCCATTTGTTGATTCATTGCTTGATATTAACTATTGTGGTTGATGGATCACTAATGGAAATTATAGATAACATGGCATCACCACTGATGTGAATAAGACTTGATAGATGGAAGAAAGCTAACAATATTTATTGTTCTTTATTTGTGGATATACTGACCTGTGTTAGAAATAGTAATACAAGATGACCGAAAGGCCTCAATGGATAGATTTGTGTATGAAAAATACATGTCATAGAAGACTTCTCAAAGCTAGAACTATAGTCTTGCAGGCTGTGAACTCTACATGCCTTTATCAAGTGACATTCCAATGACATGGGGAGTTATTATCTTCTGTTTGTGTATTGTTACAGACCCCAGAGAAATCAATTTATTTAATTTCCTGTTCCCTAAGCACAACACTGGAATATATCTGGGATTAGATTAGCAGTTCAACTATATCGCCAAAATATTGGGAACTAGCATGGAGTTCTTGGGCCTACAAAAGTGTTTTTTTTATATGTCAAAGAGTTGTGGCAATGAAACATCATCTTAAGATACTCAAGGAAATTTAAATTTTCTACAAGAAGCATTTTTTTTCTGGAAGACTTTACCAAGATTAACTCTTGCAAGTTCTAAGAGAGTCAGTTGAAAAATAGTAATAAAATTCTTAAGAAAGATTTGCGAAACATTATCAGATCAAAAAAGTTTTCGTTTAGTCAAACTCTATGGAAACTACATTTTTCACTTCTGCCCACTTATAGATATAACATGCATTTTATTCACCATTTATTGAAGGGTTAGTCTGATCATATAAGTAATATTTGTGAGACCTTATAATTTTAGTATTACCGTCTTGGGATATACAAAAACTATGATATATGTACACTGGGTCATCATCAATCTTCAATGTGTAGAAAGAAGATCAATTCTTAGATTAGGACCTACCATGATATTTTTATGCTTGAACTAGCATGAGATATGGAGGACTATTTTTATGTAACCAATGTATAGACACAAGAGCTTTTCTCTAGTCATCTACTACAAACAATTTTAGAAATGAAGTCTTCCATAGATGATGCAATGCAAAATTATTCAAACAATAAAAGAGTGGGAATTTTACATTATGGCAGGGATAATAATAAATGTTTCATTCTCACTTAGACCAAATTTAGAGGGGAGATGTTTCATTCTAAAATAAACTAAGAAGGCATTTTATGATTTTATGTCTATTGACCTTCATGTGCAGTTAAGTATTTCTCATCTTTCAATATTACACTTAACATCTTTTAATATTACACTTATTTACTCATTCTAGTCTTTCTTTTATTTGTACTTCTATATGTTCTATAAAGAGTCATTTTCCTTAATCTTTTCATTTGTCTCTGAGGACGTCCTTGTAGGAAAGAAGATTGGAACATTAGGCATGCTACCAAATATTGTAAAAAATCAATCTTATAATAGTAGCTCCAAAGAAGCTGTGATTTGGGATTTATTAATCATTTGATGATTATGTTGGGTAATGTGAGGCTATTGAAGCAAATACCCTTGATGATTGAGATTATGAGATGGGGTATGACACTCCATTAGAGGCAATGTTGGACAAAGATAGGGAGAAAATAGAATGTATGATTTAGCCAAAAGACCTTATGCTATCAAGATACCTCTTGAACTAGGGAAGCATGACATGACTTGCTACTAGGTGGTTAGAAGGATGATAATAGATTTAGAGGAAGTGTGACACTTCATCAGAGAGAACCTTGTGCTAAGAGGTCAGAAAACTTGATATCAAACTAAGAGGGAGAAACTTTATTCTCTAATATGTTTTATGGTGAATGTTGTGACAACACCAAATGACAGTATTTGTGGAGACTTTATGCAAACTTTTGATGTCATACATGTATGAGCCTATCCCCTATGTACATCATGAAGAAGTGATGACTTCTAAATGATTATCACTTGTATTAGGAGAAGTTATTGAAACATGACAATCTTACAATAACTTGTATCATGATATACATTTTGTATAAATGTTAAAATAAATCATGAAAGGATTTATCTTATAAATCAACAACTAGGCATTAGATGTTATTAATTTAACTATCTACAAGTTGTTTGTATAGATATATTTTAGGTACTTGGTGAATATCATTTAGTTGATGTTGTGATATGTCATTACTTAGAGTACTTGGTAGATATCATTTGATTGATATTTCGATAGGCCAATGCTTATATGATATCATATACTAGAAATTTTCTGATCAAAGATTTTCTATATGTATTTTTGAAATATTACCTATGATGTAATATCTATGTGTTTTATACTTCTTCATTAAGAAGGAGTGTTAATGTTATAATTCTGTCGGATAAATTATATTATATATATGAGATATATAATATATGAAAAATATTATATATGGAATAATTAACTTATATTAAGAGTGAGTGAGATACACACACACATCTTATTATATAATCATTATAATATATTGAAGGTATACTAATTGTGTTATAACTATAACTAATGTAAGTTAATATATTAAAGAGACACGTCTATTCAAGAGGCATGCCTCTTTATATCACATATATATTCATTCATATAGTAACTTGGAAAACACATAAAATATCTAGAATATATTAATTGATCCTATTTCATTAACAATAACATATTGTATAAAGTACACATTCTTTAAACTACTAACAACTTAAATTAATGTTTAAACTACAATACAACTTTCTCTTTAGGAATGATTAAAAAATAAGATTAAAATAGAAATGATAGTTTTATGATAGAATACATTATTAAAACACAATCAATTAATTGAAATGAATTTCTATTAATTTATTTAACTAAAACTCGTAATAATATTTATTAGAAAATAAAATAACACTTCTAAAAATCAATAATTTAAGAATAAATCAATTATATCTATAAATTGTTAACAGTTGTATGCCACGATGTTTAAGTTCTAGCCTTATAATTATTTCCATTAGGAATCAAATCCTCTTGAAGATGCAAATTATATATAGCCTTAATAATAAAAACCTAAAAGACTCATTTTTAGAAAGTACCTAAAACATCTTCATATTTGTGAAGAGAAAATGTGATAATTCTATAGCCTATATTATTCTTGCTACCGCACTTCAATGATTGATTTTATTTTGACATAAATAAAGCTCTAGTTATTCTATGTTTTCAACAATATCTTCATAGAACATTTTTCAGATAAGAGAGATAGAATAGAGAAATCTTTCAACAAGATTTTGTTTCCTAATTCACACATATTTGGACTTAACTTACCCTGTTATCCTCCTTACAAGCTGTAAAGTTGACCAATTTTCAAAAAATAAAAATCATAGATTTTTTCTAAAAATTTCAGCATTTTTCATGATCTGCATAGTTTTTAGTTGAAAACATCAAAATTTTTAGAAAATCTCACTAAGTTTTACTGAATCTAAAAAAAATTGACTTTGTTTTGTCTTTAGTACATTTTTTTTAAGATTAGCATGTCGCGTAGAAAATTACAAAGCTGACTTTCTGTTTGTAACTTGTCTTTTGCTCCTCTGACCAAGTCATTGAATTCCACTTTGAATTTTGAATGGGACCACTCTGGAAAAGTGTCCAACCAGACAATTAAGACATATATAACTGAAATAATTACCATGCTATACTTTTGGGAAGAACCGACCATTTGAGATGGAGGGAATGAAGGGAATTGTGGATCATCATCTTTCAGCGTGTTATGTTTAAGAGCATCCAGACACAATCAGTGTTTTTTTACTAGTGTACATGATTATTTATGTAGTAGATGGTTCATTATCTAAAATTTCCATAAGAAGAATATTAAATTTATCGATACACTTTTACATAGAAATCACTAAACTACAATTCACAAATAATTTGCACATTTAAAGTAAACATCAATTGGTTAATGAGAAGCCCACCTTACCAAAGTGCAAGACAAGCCATAGAGATAAAATTCATTAGAATACAAATTTCTTGGGTTTCGTTTCTTAATATAAAAATAATGACATATATATGATCTCAATTATAATTTAATTGCATGTATACATATAGAATCTCTATAGTTTACTAGAGTCATTGAAATGTCAACTTAAAAAATCATGAAAAGGTGAAGGTATTCAAATATGATACAACGGTTACCATACAAATAATCCCATGGAAGCCCTTACTATCTTGGTTGCAGTGGAATAGTGTTGTCAACATGGCTAGGGAAGAATTATCTATAAAACTGACTCCTAGGTGGTTGTGAATTTATTGGATAGATAGAACCTTGTGGATGTGGATTGGAATTTGGCTCTAGTTATTCAGCAAATCACTCAGTTATGCAATTCTTTAGATTTTTTGCCTTTTATGCATATCCTCATGAGTGGGATGGTGTGGCTAATTGTTTGGCTAAATGGGCTTCTGAGCATGTGTCGGATTGGAACATTATTGATCATAGTATGATTCCCCTTGATTTATCTTAGATGCTGGATCAACTTGTGGACCAGGATAAAAAAATTTAGTTCTCTTTGTTTCTTCTATTGTTTTGTTCTGTTTGGTGTTCAATAAAAAATTTACCCCTCTTTTAGTAAAGATAGAAGTAATTGTAAAACATAAAAATAGAATAACTAATATAGCTAACCACCTTAATAACAAGAGTTATATAAAAATATAGTTTGTTATAATGATATAGAATAAGGAGTACATTTCTTCTACTAGAATGAAGCTCTATTTGTAAGCTATAGGTGTTAAAGAAGTGTTAATCTATTCTTGGAAACAAGAATATGTCATTTATAAATAAAATTAGAAGCAACCATATGAAATATTGATTAACATAGCTACTATGTAGTTGGAATATGATCCTATTTGATTATCTCCAAGGTGTCTACAGAGACTTGAAATAAGAGAACATGTAGAAATAAGCTCTAAGATTCTCCTAAGGATTTGGATGGAGAGAATATGTAGCATAAAGCCCATAAAAGGAATGGATTCCTTTTGCGATGTCATAGATGCAAACAATCTACAACAACATAGTTGGAAGATCCCATTATAATCCATCTTAAAAAATCAATCTGAGATTCGTGATACAATTTAACATTTGAGTAATTTGAATTGTAGTACACATCTAAATGAAAAGATGTTAAAGTGCTTACCTTTCATTTTTCAGTGATTTGTGACTGTATACTCTAAAACCACTTGTTTGGTTGGAAAACTCTAAAGTATTTTTGGAAGATTTTGTGGTTAGTTCAAACCATTTGTTTGGGTGCAATACATAAAACTATGTTGAAGGATTTGTGGTAAGCCAAAACCACTTGTTTGGATGAAAACCCTAAAGCATTTTTGGAAGAGTTTGTGGTAAGCTAAAACCACTTGTTTGGGTGGAAATCCCTAAAGCATTGTTGGAAGAGTTTTTGGTTAGCTAAAATCACTTGTTTGGGTGAAAAACCCTAAAGCAGTGCAATTGCACTAGTTGGTGGAAATCTCAAATGGTTTTGGGTAAACTGGTTAAAAGTCAATAAGCATTATGACAAGACTGAATCTTCCAAAGTAATAGTGATAAGAGGAATACAAATGTTTTGTTGTAAATGGGTACCTAAAAAGGCTCAATGTCATGACCTATTCTATTTGAATTTCTAATTGAAATTTCTTCCACATAAAGAGTCTTTAGTAGTAGAAGTTAAGGGAGGATGTTGGAATAGACCAAGTCCACGTCTTTCTCCTATTGCATCTAAAACTACAGATGTGTGTGCATGATTGAATATGTCTCCAAACACATGGCAATGTTGTTAAGTGTTAGTTTTGATTGAATATGTCTCCAAACACATGGAAATGTTGTTAAGTGTTAGTGTTGTCACATTACATCATCCACACGTACACTCTAGACTCTTCATTTGTAGCTAGAAGTCCTCCATTTATAAAGGCTATCCAATTTGTATTATTGTGCAACTAGATTAATAAAATACTTTTTTTGTTTTTTGTCACCATTTTCTTTCTTAATCCTATTTTTTAGATAGTTTTGATACTATATTGGAAAAATAGAACAATAGTAAAAAAAGAGAAAGAGAAGAAAGAACTTTCAGCTTGTTTTATTGAATAATAGATGCCAATTTATACAATAGCTTGACCCAATGACATTCCTAAATGACTGCTAATTAGATTGACAACACACTACTTCATGATTGACAACACACACATAAACTTGACACTAACTGAAACTTATGGACACCTAAATCAACACAGCTATAATAAAAACTCCATTCAAGCAAAAACTCTTTGACTCAATCCTAAACTAAACTTGTGTTGCCAGCAACTCAGCAAGGCTTGCCACATGTGCAATAATTATCATTGACTACTGTTAGAACATTAATTCCAACATATACTTCTTCATAGTGTCAAATTCTTCATCCATGGAAACAAAAGCTTTAAAATTTTATCCACTTTGTTAAAATATGTCCTTTGCCAATTAACTCCTACCAAAACTAATGACAATGTTAATCCAAATGCTACTCCATATGATAATCCTATTGATATCTTGTACCATGAATACTTAGTAGTTTTGACTTCTTTTCTCACTAAAATTTGTGGAGGAGGAGCAAATTGTGGCGAAGAACAATATTTGGGTAGGGGACATCCCTATAAATGTGGATTGCTAGAATAGGAGTATTCTTTAAATGTGTAAAAATGTTGACTCTATGGTATAATTCCTGAAAGGTTATTGTTTGACAAATTTAGTGAATTCAAGAAGTCCAACGATTCAAGCTTTGTAGGAATTTTTCCTGAAAATTTGTTTCTAGAAAGATCTCATGACTCTAGTTGCCTCATTTCTCCAAAACTATTTGGAATTGTCCAATTCAAATGATTCATTGAAAGATTTAGAAGCCTCAAGCCTTTCAAATTTCCAAAATTAGAATCAACTTCACCCTCCAATTCATTGTTTGATAATTCTATGAATGTGAGAGTAGAAAGAATATATTGATAGTGTTTCTCTCTTCCTTTTAAACTCATATCTAATCCATCTCTATAATTAACACTAACATCAAAAGAAGACAATAAAAAACCATTATGACTTTCTCTAGACATTTCTTGCAATAATACAATTGTGTGGGAAATTGAACTTGAGATGTGATTTGAAGAAAGAAGCAAGATTTGGAGAGTTCTTAATTGCGCAATCTCTAAAGGAATAGAACCTTTAAATTTGTTTTCCTTCATCACCAATACTCTCAACTCTGAAAGATTTGTAATTACCTTAGGTATTTCACCTCCAAATAAAGTATTCCCAATATCGATAACTTGTAGCTTTGAACAATTAACAATGGTGTTGGGAAATGATCCATTCAATTTATTACCATGAACATTCAATGAATATAGGTTACTCAAGTCACTTAACTCATATGGTAAGCTTCCCTCCAAACGGTTATTTGCGAAGTTCATGACACTGAGCAAAGAACAATTGAACAAGCTCACAGGGATCACTCCAGTTAAGGAGCTATTTCCAAGATTTAATAGTTTGAGCTGAGATAATTTCCCAAGCCTGAAGGAATGTTGCCACTGAGGAAATTGTCAATGAGAAGTAACAATGTTATATTGGACGACCAAATTGGTGGGATGTGGCCACTCAGTTTATTTCTAGACACGTCTAATAGTTTAAGATGGATCCATGTTGCAATATTTGAAAATAGATTTCTTTCAAAACAATTTCCTGAAAGATTTAAATATGTCAGTAGAGGATTGGTTTCCCATAACCAAGAAGGGATTTCTCCCACAAGAGTCTTGTTCGCTAACTCTAAACCAATAAAGAAAAATTGAGTTGAGAACTTTGTTTGTAAAGAATATTCAACGGTTAATGAACTCTTTTATTTTTATCTACAAAATAAATTTACATGATTATTTTTGTCGAAGATAACTTGTTCTCCATGTAAAACATTAGGAATTCCAAGCCGCACATGACAAAAGTCATGTGAGGCAAAGAAAATAATATAGCATCACTCTTTGTAACTTTTATTTTCCTTAACATCGTTCCTTATGACTTTTCTTGACAAGTTAATGTTTAAATGGTCTGTGTTTATCTTCTCTTGACGATATTAAAATTTTGTTCACTTGTTCAACCCTTGTTTTAATTATATCGAGTTTAGAATAAAAACAATAATAATGAAAGATTTGCTTTCCTCCATTTACCCAAATTATTCCTATTGTAGATCATGCATCACTGAAACCCAAAACACACGCTAATCTATTTATCTTAGTTTTTTTATCAAGGGATGGAATTGTTGCTAATAGTAGCCACTTAAAATTGGCTACCCATATAGTTATGAGAGACGAGTCATAAATGGCCAACATAGAAAAAGAAACTACGTAATAAATTCCGCAATCCCATAGAAAAGTAGGTGTACTAAACTTAGAATTCCACAAATTACACTTGACTGACTTAGAATATGGCTATCCTTTGTTGACACAAAAGTAGAAGTCAAATTGGAAATGACAGACACATTAACAAATGTTAGTGACATTGTTTATTATAGTAGTCAATTGATAAGTAGTAGATATATTTCACAATAAATGATATTATTATTATAATTGTGATATATAATTTAATTTTTACTTCTATCTTTAATATAATTTTCATTTTTTCTTATTTATATACATTTTAATTTATTTATTTTATTTATTTTTATTTCAAAATAATTATATATTTATTAAGTTAAATTTTACATATGACATTTAATATTAAACTCAAGGTTTATATATTCAAATTCTAATACTAAGATTGAGATTTCCCTCTCCAGGTGTATGTGTGGGTATTCCTTTTTCTCTCTTTATCTTTTAATTGTACTTTGATCATTTTTTTCATCTTTGAACTCTCTTGTCCTAATAATGAATCATGCAATATGATCCGTTGTTGAAAAGATCCATACAAAATCCTTCCAAAAGCATATTACCATCATTCCTTTCATCAATTTTGTCACTTAACTTTGTAATCATTTTTCTATATCATTGTAAATTTTACATAATTAAATTCATTCAATTCTACTCTCAATTATTATCTAAAATTTAGATTCTCTAACAATTTAGTAGATTCCCTTAAAATATTGTAAATTCTATATTTAGAAGCTACTTTGATATCACTGATTAAACTCAATAAAGATTGAAACCACACTAATTTTTAAGAATTTTAATGATTACTAATATTTAATTGATTCTAATAATAGAAATTAAATATAGTATATATTAATTGTATGTGTTATTTCTCTATAGATTCAATTTCTGATTGTTGGAACGTAAGAAGTAAATATACCATTTTAAGATAGTTTCAATCAATTTTTTAAAATTTTGTTCAACTATTTGATTGCTATATTCTATCAAAATGTATGAATTATTTTCACAATTTCTTAAAAAAATTGATTTAAAAAGGAAGGACAAGGGTTATGAACTCAAGTAATAGCAATAACATACACCTTTTACTACTCCGACCCATTACAGCCAAGCAGTAGAAAAGAGAAGCTCAAAACTCAAACAATCTCAAGCCCACAAGTTTTTAAAGTTAAATCATTAACTCCAATAGCTAGTGAACATCTATTTTGTTTTTATTATTTATTTCTACTAATAACTATAACAAATTTAACCTATATTCTCCATAGCATAGATTTTTTTTTCATTGTTTTAAACTGTTATTTTTTAAAGGAGGGTTTAGACCTATGAAGCAACCAAACAAACACATGAACCATGTGATCTACTAATGAATGAAGGCCACCACAGAAAAGTTTTAGTGACTTGATATAGTCACACTCATGTATAAAACCTCTTTTTCTTAGAGCTAAGGATTGTGGGTATCCACATTGCCAAAATTGCCTAGGCTACGATCCTGATCACATCTCTTATGATGTCAAAGTCTTGCACTCAACAAGACTTCATCCTTGGTGGGATTATTAAAAACCTTACAACTTCACCAGTAGACCTAGGGCCCATTGAAAATTTTTTATTTTTGAAAGAATTAAATTATTTTTTATTTTTATTTTCTAACTAAAAGAGGGATAAATATTTTATTGAATACCAAAGAGAACAGAACATCAAAAGAAACAAAGGGCACTAAAGAGCTTTATCCTAGTACACAAGTTGAGCCAGCTTCTGAGATAAATTAAGGGGAAGCATCCTATGATCAATAATGTTCCAATCTAGTACATGTTTGGAGGCCCATTTAGCCAAGCAATCAGCCACACCATTCCACTCACAAGGAATATCTAATCTCATCTCTTATGATGTCAAAATCTTGCACTCAACAAGACTTGATCCCTAGTGGGATTATTGAAAACATTTCAACTTCACTAGTAGACCCAAGGCCCATTGAAATTTTTTTATTTTTGAAAGAATTAAATTATTTTTAATGTACATTGCATTATTTTATTATTTTTAATTATTCTTTGTGTAATGCCCCACCAAGCGACCCAAAAGAATTAACCTAAAGTTTGCCAAACATTTTTTTTTTTTTAAACATGAAAGTAAAACCATTTATAACATCTGCAAAAGCAATAGTAACATCCAACTAAAAGTAAACATCACATAATAGATTACATTCTTTAAAGATCCCTTAACGTTGAATTACATCTAAATCAACCATTCATCTAACATCACATTCTTATGAAATAACGATGATACATCCAATGTTCTTAAACCATATACAAGTGTCCTTTTTGTAACTACATTTTAGTTTAGCTCAATTATCCACTGTACATGTCACAAGGTATGAGAGGCTTAAAAGAATAAACATTTGTGTAAATAAAGTACATCAACATCCAATATTAATCAATGATGTAATTAAAGTAAATGAAATCACATATCATACATGATACATCATCATAGGAGATAACAATAAATCACAAACATAAATAATTAAGTGCATGGTTTCTCCCAACCGTTAATAGCACCATTAGACCATCGTGAATCCTAGCCATCCCTCCGTGCATAACATTCCAAATCATTGAAGAGATCATCGATATTAACATAGTAGGAATGTCACAACTAAAAATACTACATCATATGCAAAAAATAATCTAACATGCAAAGTAAAGCATGAGATAACATCATCTAACATATGCAAATCATCAATATAAGAAACATACCAGTAAATACATCTATCATAAAGTATATCATCTATCATAATGATCCAAGAACATAATGAAGATAAATACCAACCAAGAATACTCAAGCCATGGTGTCTC
The DNA here is from genome assembly GCA_028749045.1 of Cupressus sempervirens. Taxonomy (NCBI): domain Eukaryota; kingdom Viridiplantae; phylum Streptophyta; class Pinopsida; order Cupressales; family Cupressaceae; genus Cupressus; species Cupressus sempervirens. The sequence continues at coordinate 130,433,912 of CM053793.1, read as the reverse complement.
AGACGGATCTCAAATGATAAGAGTGAAAAAAACACTACCTCCCAACCGCGTGGAACCTAAGTGGTCCACTCCCACCATGCTAACGAGATAATTTCAAGTACCAAATAGGCTATCCAAAACACATAGCAACAATCTCTTTAAGTCGAGGAATCCTAAAAATATACTAACTCAAAGGTTCCAATCACAAAATTGACATCTAATCCCAGAGGCACAACAATAAGTACACCACCAGAGGTACACAAAATCTATAGAGGAGACTCAGGCTACATACTAGGGAGTTTCATCACATGGCTACTTGAGTTACCCTAGACTGGTCTCTCATTAGACCTCGAACCCTCAAGTGTTGAGTTACCCTGGATTGGTTACTCTGAACCCCGGACCCTCAATGTGGCACATGTGGAAACCAAGAAGCCCTCTCAAGAAGATGAGACACTTCTCCCATCCTTAGTCTATACAAGTGCTAAAGGCATGGGTGGTTTAAATATCTCTAACTTATCTTTTTAGTGTGTTTTTCTCCCCATAAATTTTAATTACTAGATTATCACTTGTTACATAACTTGCATTAGGTTACCTTGGTACTAACCACTTTGGGCCCCGAACCCCTATGCAAGCCACTCCCATAGTTATGTACCTAGACAACCTCTTCTAAGAAAATAAATCCATAGTTGTGTCCCATACCGCAACACTCTTAAAAATCAAACTCGGTTCCTTAATAGGCAACCTAATACTAAGATAGTTCTCCCATCCAAGAACACATAAAAACTCCTCAAAATAAACCTCATAAATATAATCTCCATTACAAATCACAATATCCATTGGTTCTTAACAAGCAACTAAAATATATCTCAAATAAATCACCATATCCATTGGTTCTCAACAAGCAACCAAGAATATCTCAAAATCATATTGATCGAAGACTCCAAAATGGTTGGGTCAAAACATGACACAACATGACATCATAAAAAAATAAATCAACATTTCAGTTCCATCATGGTGACTAGAAAGTAATCCAAGGATAATTGATCGATGACTCAAAAATGATTACCTCAAGTGTCTCAGATACAAATAACTCAGCTTCACTTAAGAAGACTGATGAACAATAACAATCAGTAATAAAATCATCTCATAGAGCATACGATCACATTACCATGGTTGGGTTTATAAAGATCATAATTAAGACATCATCATGACATCACAATCATAACTCCCGAGCCTCTGGTAGACATCCTATAACTGGTCAACACTAGTCAACCCAAAACAAGAAGCATATAGAAAACACGATGCAAATACATGTTTTGGTTTATTAAAATCACATAGCTGAATAATATGTAGAGCTTCAATTTTTTGTTTCAAATATAAATGTGTAAGGTTCTTCATTTGACCTACACTTCAACCCATTTGTTTCCTCGATAACATTATCCTTCCATTATTTAAAATTATATTCTAAGAATAACTTAAGGGTAAATATTTACTCATTAAACTGATCATCATTGATCCTTAATTAAATTGTTTTCTTTATTTAACTATGATCCATATTCTAATTAATTAACTCTTCTCTAATGTTACTACAACTTTTTGAGATAATCAAAGGATCATTATTCGTTAAATTAAAAGAGAACCAATTATCAATTTTCGAATAAGAAGAATATAATTTTATTAAAGTGATCAATTAAATCAATCAATTAACATAGGTACACAATCCATGACTCTTTAACATTATAATGGTTCAATTAAATATCTCTAACACTTAAGCCTCTTAATTATAATCATTATAATAATTTAAATCATCACTAATAACCGTTAAAATATCTAAGTCATTATTCAAGTCATTAGAATAAGACTTATCAACTTCGATATCAATATTTTTAACAATCTCGTTAAAAGATCTATATCAATTTAAATATCTATTACATAACATATTTAATAATTAAATCTAATTTACTTTCATTAATTGATTTAATTAATAATTGCATAACCAAAGCAACGTTCCAATTAATATCAGTTGACTAATAACTAACTATAATTTCGTAAATTAAAAGTCAACTATAATCTAGTATACAAATATTCACATTCATAGTTCAATAATAATAACTTGTTAATATTTAATAACAAGCTATATTGGAAATCTATAATGACCACATTTGTCAACCTGCAACAATGTTCTCATTTATATTTTAATAATAACAAGTTATAATAAATCTCCAATACCAAGTATTATTATCTCAAATAAGTTTCCCCTATGTACGTTGATTAAGTTAATTGATACTCCTCCAAATTATTAACTAATTCAATTTGATTAATATCTTTTACAGTACTTGAACCATTAACTAATCTCCTCTAGATTAACTCTAATCGTATTAATTGATAACTATTTAAACTATTTATAATATTATTTATTAATAATTTTTTATACCCAACAAACATTAATAAATAATAAACTCATCAAAATTATAATTAATCGATCTAGAGAACTTTACATAAGCTTTATTAGCTAACTCTTAATACCATTAAGCTATATCAATAATTTAGTTAATAATATATAACGTATAAATAATACCATAGTAATTCAATTTATAAGAATGTTATAACAGTGACTCCATGTCAATTAAATCTTAATCCATTATCATTAAAGTCTCCTCATTTAAAAATGTAATATAAAATTACCATCTCTAAATTATTTAATATATATTAAATAGTATTTAATATACATTATAAAAAGTCCACTATATAAACTATATTAAAATCTCTTTTCTTTTAATTTTCTCTGATTTAAAAATCCATTTACTTAGATTGACTAATAATTAATTACACTTCTTCTACTATTAACTAATCTTAATTAAATTTGATTTAATTAGATTAAATAATAAACCATATAAAACTAATGCATATTAATAAGATTCTAATAAGGGAAGATTACAATAATATCTTTAATTCATTCCATGCTTTGATATATTATTTTTGTGAAGTTTAAGCATAAAGAACTCTTGGTTATGAGAAATGGAGAAATATCTGTCCTTGAAAAAAGAGCTCTAGTACAAGGGTCATATCTCCCTAATGAATCTTTGGATCGGGCTGAAATTGAAATATGTTGGCGAGGGCCAAGTTGTGCCAATTTCTAATTGGAGCAATTGAATAAATTCGATCACAATAAAAAGTTATGAATGACTGAGTTCGGGTCTAGCCAAGAGGCAGCGACACTACAATTTGTGATGAATTAAGAATTTTCTTTTTAAATAATTGTTCTCTAAATTTAACCATAAAAGGGTTTGTTCATATGCATCTAAAAATATAATTGATAGAAAGATTACATCTAATCATTTGATTTTTCACCATAAAATTTTTATTTTAATTCGAAATCTTGTTTTTCTAATTTAATATAAATTCGAACCCAAACCCGATTCATATCTAATTACTTCTCCTTAATTGGATCTAGGGTTTTTCTATTGTTTTCTTCTCAACCAAATAGAATATCTAGATTCCAATTTCAAAATTGCAGATCCAATCACAGAGAATATTCAGACACATATAGTAGACAAGATGAAGAAAGGAAGAGAAAGAGTACAAATAAATTATATGATTATCACGAGTGCACTTGGACACTGATACTAATTTTCCATGCCTCGGAAGTCTATAGAGAATCCCTTCCTTCTCCAACATTCGCAATTCCTCCAAGATCCAAGCGAACCGAATCCTCCAAGTGACTAGAAGTGCTAGAAGAAACATAGAAGCATATAGAAGCATATGAGCATCTAAAAATATATGAGCATGTAAAAACATATGAGCATGAAGGAGCATATGAGCATGAAGAAGAATATGAGCATGTAAGCTTGAAGCTTCCATTTTTAGCTTGTAGCTTCCATTAAGCTTGTCCAAACACACTAAGAGAGCCTCTATTTAAAGCTCTCTAAGATGCATCTAGAGTGTCTCTAGAAGCAACTAGAAGATAAGCATGAAAACCAAGCATGAGTCTTTTCCAACCTTCTAGATGAGTCTTAAGGTTGTAGACACCATGTGCTCAAATAAAATGCTAACTCCTAAGTGTAGACAACTTATGCATTCTTAGAGTGAAAACCGCTATGTTGTCTATATGACAACTCTCAAGAATTTGCCAACTCTTATGTGATCAAACATTAAAATAATGTATAATAATTAATATAATATTTAATTTACTCTTTCCAATTTAATTTCTTTATTTATTAAATCTCATGCACTAACTTTAATAATTTCACTTTTCAATCTTAATATATTTATATTTTAATCATATGAGATTTAGAATATTTTAATAATTTTAATATATTTTCTACTTTTAAATTTCATTTTCCAAATCTTAATTTGCTAAAATATTTATTAGCTTAATAATATTATTATTTAGTCATTTGTTTAAAAATGAACTCCAAATATATTATTATTAAAATAAATATTGTCACATTACAAATTTAATATTATAACTTTTATTTTCAAATTTAATTATTTTATTTAATTAATTTTCTAATTAATTAAATAAAATAAATATTAAAATATCATATTAATTTTCTATTTAATTAAACCATTAATTAAATCTTTTAATTAGGCTTAATTAATAGAAAATACACTAAAGATTCACAAGAATAAAATATGAAAATCCATCATAGCCAAAATACATACAAAATCAAACCAAGGGTTAATATCATGAATTGCGTCATCTGATGCATTTGGACGATACTCAACTCATATACTTGTCCTAATTTCTAATTAGAACAAATGGCTTAAAGGGTTGGGATTTGGACTTGAGAATTTATCTCCCTTCTCTTATCATTGAGATAATATGATAGGGTATGCTCTTTTTGGAAAATTCAGGAAAGTCGGTTACCAGTACCTGCAACTTGCATAAAAATCATGCATGAACAAGCACAATATATATGCTAAGCTAAACAGGCAATGGCAGGAAGTGGTGCATCATGTAGATCCCCACTAGCAGGTGACTACGACTCCCTTCCTTAACCACATTAGACATGCCATACAAAAGCAAACATGCAAAGCAAACACACACACCATACACATGCAAGTATGGGGTAAGTATCCATAAGAAAACACATATGATAATAAATCATTTTACTAATCATCATTAATAACTGAAAGCAATGTAATAATCATCATCAATAATTGTGAACACTAAAAATAATCATCATACATACATGAAATGTAGAGTCTAAGTAATCTTATCACATAATAAACTGAATCCATAGCACAATATCTGATAGTCTCAAAACAATGCTACTAACCAAAAACATAAAACTAGCCCTAAAAGAGTTCAACAATGATAACAAAATGCAATCCAAGGGCAGGCACTACATCCACCCCCCCTGTGATTAGGCTTACTCCTGGAAGCTTACAAGAATGACAAAATCAAGATACTCACTATGCCGATCCCATTGAACCCTATTTCTTCTGGTAGGAAAATATGATTCCATTGAGGATATTACAACACCTTTAGAGAATTATGATTCTAGTTTAATGGTAAACCGAAAATCATATCGATCCAACATTTATCCTTTTAACAACTATTGAAATAGATCCCCTAATACATTCTAAACAAGAGCAACTTAATGCTTGCAAAGATAATCAAGGGCATATTACCTTACAACATAGATGAAAGATACATGTTTTGCAACTAGGATGAATTTCAATTTTCAGTTTTTCCCACGTTTAGGTTTAAGTAGAATTTTTAGTTAAGAAAGCTAAGTGTTGAAGTATGAAAAATATGCAAGTAATAGTTTTAAGTTCTATTTCAGTTCACCTAGTTTCAAGTTTTCAGTTTGAAAGAGATACACATAATAGTTCAAAGTTTTCATTTTTGTTCAACTAATTCACAACTAGTGCCATTCCAATATACCTAGAGCTTCCAATGTTGAAACTCAGGCTCTAATACCAAATGTAATGCCCCGCTAAAGGACCTAAAAGAATTAACCTAAAGTTTGCCAAACAAATTTTTTATTTTTCAAACATGAAAGTAAAACTATTTATAACATCTGCAGAAGCAATAGTAACATCCAACTAAAAGTAAACATAATATAGCAGATTACATTCTTTAAAGATTCCTTAATGTTGAATTACATCTAAATCAACCATTCATCTAACATCACATTCTTATGAAATAACCATGATACATCCAATGTTCTTAAACCATATACAAGTGTCTTTTTTGTGACTACATTTTAGTTTAGCTCAATTATCCACTGTACATGTCACAAGGTATGAGAGGCTTAAAAGAATAAATATTTTTGTAAATAAAGTACATCAACATCCAATATTAATCCATGATGTAATTAAAGTAAATGAAACCACATATCATACATGATACATCATCATAGGAGATAAACATAAATAATTAAGTGCATGGTTCCTCGCAACCGTTAATAGTGTCATTAGACTATCATGGATCCTAGCCTTCCCTTCGTGCGTAACATTCCAAATCATCGAAGAGATCATCGATATTAACATAGTAAGAATGTCACACCTAAAAATACTACATCATATGCAAAAAATAATCTAACATGCAAAGTAAAGCATAAGATAATATCATCTAACATAAGCAAATCATCAATATAAGAAACATACCAGTAAATACATCCATCATAAAGTATATCACCTATCATAATGATCCATGAACATAATAAAGATAAATAACAACCAAGAATACTCAAGCCACGGTGTCTCAGACAGATCTCAAATGATAAGAGTGAAAAGAACACTACCACCCGACCCCGTGGAACCTAAGTGGTCCACTCTCACTGTGCTAAGGAGATAATTACAAGTCCCAAATAGGCTATCCAAAACACATAGCACCAATCTCTTTAAGTTCAAGAATCCTAAAAGTATACTAACTCAAAGGTTCCAATCACAAAATTGACATCTAATCCTAGAGGCACAAAAATAAGTACACCACCAGAGGTACACAAAATCTATAGAAGAGACTTAGGATACATACTAGGGAGTGTCATCACATGGCTACTTGAGTTACTTTGGACTGGTCTCTCATTAGACCCCGGACCCTCAAGCGTTGAGTTACCTTGGACTAGTTACTCTGAACCTCGAACTCTCAACGTGGGACATGTGGAAACCAAGAAGCCCTCTCAAGAAGACAAAACACTTCTCCCATCCTTAGTCTATACAAGCACTCAAGGCATGGGTGGTTTAAATATCTCTAACTTATCTTTTTAGTGTGTTTTTCTCCCCATAAATTTTAATTACTAGATTATCACTTGTTACATAACTTGCATTAGGTTACCCTGGTACTAACCACTTTGGGCCCCGAACCCCTATGCAAGCCACTCCCATAGTTATGTACCTAGACAACCTCTTCTAAGAAAATAAATTCATAGTTGTGTCCCATACCGCAACACTCTTAAAAATCAAACTCGGTTCCTTAATAGGCAACCTGATACTAAGATGGTTCTCCCATCCAAGAACACATAAAAATTTCTCAAAATAAACCTCATAAATATAATCTCCATTCAAAATCACAATATCCATTGATTCTTAACAAGCAACCAAAATATATCTCAAATAAATTACCATATCCATTGGTTCTCAACAACAACCAAGAATATCTCAAAATCATACTGATCAAAGACTCCAAAATAGTTGAGTCAAAACATGTCACAAAATGACATCATAAAAAAAAATTCAACATTTCAGTTCCATCATGGCGACTAGAAAGTAATCCAAGGATAACTGATCGATGACTCAAAAATGATTAGCTCAAGTGTCTCAGATACAAATAACTCAGCTTCACTTAAGAAGACTGATGAACAATAACAATCAGTAATAAAATCATCTCATAGAACATACGATCACATTACTATGGTTGGGTTTATAAAGATCAGAATTAAGACATCATCATGACATCACAATCATAATGCGTAAGCCTCTGGTAGACATCCTATAACTGGTCAACATTAGTCAACCCAAAACCCAAAACAAGAAGCATATAAAAAACACAATGCAAACACATGTTTTGGTTTATTAAAATCACGTAGCTAAATAATGTGTAGAGCTTCAATTTTTCGTTTCAAATATAAATGTGTAAGGTTCTTCATTTGACCTACATGTCAACCCATTTGTTTCCCCGATAGAATTATCCTTCCATTATTTAAAATTACATTCGAAGAATAACTTAAGGGTAAATATTTACTCATTAAACTGATCATCATTGATCCTTAATTAAATTGTTTTCTTTATTTAACTATGATCCATATTCTAATTAATTAACTCTTCTCTAATGTTACTACAACTTTTTGAGATAATCAAAGGATCATTATTCGTTAAATTAAAAGAGAACCAATTATCAATCTTCGAATAAGAAGAATATAACTTTATTAAAGTGATCAATTAAATCAATCAATTAACATAGGTACACAATCCATTACTCTTTAACATTATAATGGTTCAATTAAATATCTCTAACACTTAAGCCTCTTAATTATAATCATTATAATAATTTAAATCATCACTAATAACCGTTAAAATATCTAAGTCATTATTCAAGTCATTAGAATAAGACTTATCAACTTCGATATCAATATTTTTAACAATCTCGTTAAAAGATCTATATCAATTTAAATCTCTATTACATAACATATTTATTAATTAAATATAATTTACTCTTATTAATTGATTTAATTAATAATTGCATAACCATAGCAACATTTCAATTAATATCAGTTGACTAATAACTAACTATAATTTTGTAAGTTAAAAGTCAATTATAATCTAGTATACAAATATTCACATTCATAGTTCAATAATAATAACTTGTTAATATTTAATAACAAGCTATATTGGAAATCTATAATGACCACATTCGTCACTCTGCAACAATGTTCTCATTTATATTTTAATAATAACAAATTACAATAAATCTTCAATACCAAGTATTATTATCTCAAATAAATTTTTCCTATGTATGTTGATTCAGTTAATTGATACTCCTCCAAATTATTAACCAATTCAATTTGATTAATATCTTTTATGGTACTTCAATCATTAACTAATCTCCTCTAGATTAACTCTGATCGTATTAATTGATAACTATTTAAACTATTTATACTATTATCTATTAATAGTTTGTTATACCCAACAAATATTAATAAATAATAAACTCATCAAAACTATAATTAATCGATCTAGAGAACTTTACATAAGGTTCATTAGCTAACTCTTAATACCATTAAGGTATATCAATAATTTAGTTAATAATATATAACGTATTAATAATACCATAGTAATTCAAATTATAAGAATGTTATAACTGTGACTCCATGCCAATTAAATCTTAATCCATTATCATTAAAGTCTCCTCATTTAAAAACGTAATATAAAATTATCATCTCTAAATTATTTAATATATATTAAATAGTATTTAATATACATTATAAAAAGTCCACTATATAAACTATATTAAAATCTCTTTTCTTTTAATTTTCTCTGATTTAAAAATCTATTTATTTAGATTGACTAATAATTAATTACACTTCTACTATTAACTAATCTTAATTAAATTTGATTTAATTAGATTAGATAATAAACCATATAAAACTAAAGCATATTAATAAGATTCTAATAAGGGAAGATTACAATAATATCTTTAATTCATTCCATGCTTTGATATATTATTTTTGTTAAGTTTAAGCATAAAGAACTCTTGATTATGAGAAATGGAGAAATATTTGTCCTTGAATAAAACACCTCTAGTACAAGGGTCATATCTCCCTAATGAACCATTGGATCGTGCTGAAATTGAAATATGTAGGTGACGACTACGTTGCGCCAATTCTGACCAGAGTTATCAAATAAATTTGATAACGATAAAAAGTTATGAATGACTGAGTTCAGGTCTATCCAAGGGCCAGCAACAGGATAATTTTTGATGAATTAAGAATTTCCTCTTAAAATAATTGTTCTCTAAATTTAGCCATAAAAGTGTTTGTTCATACGTATCTAAAAATATAATTGATAGAAAGATTACATCTAATCATTCGAATTTTCACCATAAAATTTCTATTTTAATTCGAAATCTTGTCTTTCTAATTTAATATAAATTTGAACCCAAACCCGATTCATATCTAATTATTTCTCCTTAATTAGATCTAGAGTTTTTCTATTTTTTTCTTCTCAACCAAATATCATATCTAGATTCCAATTTTAAAATTGCAGATCCAATCACAGAGAATATTCAGACACATATAGAAAACATGATGAAGACAGGAAGAGAAAGAGTGCAAATAAATTATGTGATTATCATGAGTGCACCTGGATACTGATGCTAATTTTTCATGCCTCAGAAGTCCACAGAGAATCCCTTCCTTCTTCAACATTCGCAATTCCTCCAAGATCCAAGCCAACCAAATCTTCCAAGTGACTAGAAGTGCTAGAAGAATCATGGAAGCATATAGAAGCATATGAGCATGTAAAAATATATGAGCATGTAGAAATATATGAGTATGAAGGAGCATATGAGCATGAAGAAGAATATGAGCATGTAAGCTTGAAGCTTCCATTTTTAGCTTGTAGCTTCCATTAAGCTTGTCCAAACACACTAGGAGAGCCTCTATTTAAAGCTCTCTAAGATGCATCTAGAGTGTCTCTAGAAACAACTAGAAGATAAGCATGACAACCAAGCATGAGTCTTCTCCAACCTTCTAGATGAGTCTTAAGGTTGTAGACACCATGTGCTCAAATAAAGTGCTAACTCCTAAGTGTAGACAAGTTATGTATTCTTAGAGTGCAAACCCCTATGTTGTTTAGATGACAACTCTCAAGAATTTGCCAACTCCTATGTGTTCAAACATTAAAATAAACTATAATAATTAATATAATATTTAATTTACTCTTTCCAATTTAATTAATTTATTTATTAAATCTCATGCACTAACTTTAATAATTCCACTTTTCAATCTTAATATATTTATATTTTAATCACATGAGATTTAGAATCTTTTAATAATTTTAATATATTTTCCACTTTTAAATTTCATTTTCCAAATCTTAATTTGCTAAAATATTTATTAGCTTAATAATAATATTATTTAGTCATTTATTTAAAAATGAACTCCAAATATATTATTATTAAAATAAATATTGTCACATTCCAAATTTAATATTATAACTTTTATTTTCAAATTTAATTATTTAATTAAATTAATTTTTTAATTAATTAAATACACTAAATATTAAAATATCATATTATTTTTTATTTAATTAAACCATTAATTAAATCTTTTAATTAAGCTTAATTAATAGAACATACACTAAAGATTCACAAGAATAAAATATGAAAATCCATCATAGCCAAAATACATACAAAATCAAACCAAGGGTTAATATCATGAATTACATCATTTGACGCATTTAGAAGGTAGTCAACTCAGATACTTGTCCTAATTTCCAATTAGAACAAATGGCTTAAAGGGTTGGGATTTGGGCTTGAAAATTTATCTCCCCTCTCTTATCATTGAGATAATATGATAGGGTATGCTCTTCCTAGAAAATTCAAGAAAGTCGGTACCCGATACCTACAACCTGCATAAAAACTATGCATGTACAAGCATAATATATATACTAAACTAAACAGAAAATGGCAGGAAGTGGTGCATCGTGTAGATCCAAACTAGCAGGTGATTACAACTCCCTTCCTTAACCACATCAGACACGCCATACAAAAGCAAACACGCAAAGCAAGCACAAACACCATACACATGCAAGTATGGGGTAAGTATCCATAAGAAAACACATATGATAATAAATCATCTTACTAATCATCATTAATAACTGAAAGCAAGGAAAAAACACCGTCAATAATTGCAAACACTAAAAATAATCATCATACATACATGAAATGTAGAGTCTAAGTAATCTCATCACATAATAAGCTGAATCCATAGCACAATATCTGAGAGTCTCAAAACAATGTTGCTAACCAACAACATAAAACTAGCTCTAAAAGAGTTCAGCAATGATAACAAAATGCAATCCAAAGGTAGGCACTACACTTTGTAACGAACCTATCTTATAAATAAATTAACTATATAATAGATAAAACTATATTTTCTATTTTTATAGATATACTTTTAAGCGGTATGTATACACATATAGTCTTCTTTCTAGATGATTTCATTGGGTCCCCATATAAATGACACAATTAAAGTATTTTGACTTCTAAATTTAAACTTGTTCATGTAAATTTAAGTATTTCAATATCTAAGACTAAAAATGTGCAAATGAGAAGAATAGGATGTTATTAAAGTATCACATGAGTTTGTTTGAACAAAAATATGGCAGATCAATGTTCCTTGGAAATTTATTTATCAAACTTATTATCTTCATGTGGTATCACAAATGCAATTACAAATTAGTGGAATTTAAGTAATTTGGACATTCTCATTTTTTACTTTTTAAAAAAACTTTAGCTTTAAAAAAGGAGTTGTGCATATTATCTGACATCACCATTTAATATGCTTTTGAACTTTTAGGAATTATATGCATGCAAGTCGCATTCCTCTAGTGCCCCTTTAAGAAAAAGAACACAATGAAATTCTTGGGAAGCTCAACTCATTTCCTCTTTTTTCCCCTTCACGATAGTATAATTAATTGATTTTGATGAAAGTTTCTCCCCTTAATACTACAAACACTCAATAGAAATAGAAAAACAACATAATTCTTGCATAAATAGAAAATGAGCTTCTTATTATCTCCAAAAGTATAAAAGTATAAATTTTCCAAAATACAATATGTAGAGCCATATGGAAACTTTCTTTACAATATTCTTCAAGATAGAGCCATGAACTACCACCTAGAACTATCTTATAGAAAACTATGGGCCTTCCTTATATAGATAATTTTCAACCACTTGGGAAGGTTCTAGACATTTGACCCTAACACTTAAGGATGACCTACTCTCAAATAATTATTATTTTCATATATCTTATATAAATTTGGCTCAAAATAATTACAAATTATACTATTAGGTAGCCCAACTTCTAGAGGGCATAACTTTTGGAAATCAACTTTGATTGACAACTATAAATGCTTTTTGAAAATAGAAGCTCTTGATCTATAGTGCTTGACTAACACAAGCTCTAGTTAGCAAAGGTTCAACCTTGTTCTGGACCCATTTAGGAATTTACATGATAAAGTGTGGGTGGGAGGGTTTAGTATCATTCCTAGGTGTGACGATGATCTTCTCAACACTGTTTAAGGTAAATTTCTTGTTTTGGTGAGTTGGGAGAATGCTAGGGAAAGTAAAAGTCTTTAAATTTTTATTGATCATGTTATAACGTTCTCTTTACCTTCTTATACATGTCTCTACTATGATACTTTTCAATGCAAAAGGAAGAAAATGAAAAGAAAAATGAAGGGTTTTGTATACAAAGCGTAGTACAAGTAGCTTACATACAACCACATTTAGGGCTCATGGGAGTAGTAGGAGGCTAGGGTAATATAGGTGGTTTACATATATTAAAGCTCTAGGGATTTCATTTGATGATGATTCCCTGTATTAATCCATGTTGCAACATACATATCTTACAATCATAAAATATTAAGATCTCTTTGTATTTTGATATATACTCATTACCTTTGGTATTTGAGCCACAAGCTATGATTCTATATTTTGGCCATATATTTTATGGTATTAGCTTAAAAAACCCTTGAAGCTTTGCATTTATTTTATTTTTGATGTCCCTCTCTAGCTTCTCTTCCTCAATTTCATCAGGATCATACATTGACCATCTTGCCCCTCCTAAAGTTTGGGCCACATCAATTACCTCCACATAAATCTAGATGTCTTTGTTCTTCTTAGTTCCCACTACAATATGGTTATGAAATGAAAATGAATCAACCTAATCATCTATTGAAAACAATTGATTAATTGTATATTTTCTTTGATATTACACAAAATGTTATATCATTACCAATTAGTGTATGTCGAGCTGACTTAGGCAATGAAGACAATTTCATGTACTTGCCAAGCATTCCAGAGTTTACCAAGTTTAGAAGATAGTGTTTACTAAGTTATATATATATATATATATATATATATATATATATATATATATATAAATATAAGGTCAAGTTGAGGATTGAATGTGTGGAAGTGAATAGAAGATTTGATGATGCTTAGAGGAAGAAAATTAGAAGGATAAGAAAAATATCTTTGTTGAGTTGTAAAGATATATTTGATCAGGAAGGATCAAGTATACAACTTAGAATTAATATCTATAGTTTGAAATCTAATTGCATCAGAAATTAGGTCATCTCATTGTTACTCTCTAACCATTGTAGAAGTAATATAAATCTCCTAACTGAGTTGGCTTAACAACTATTTGTAAATCCTCTAACAAGGTGTCATTTCTATTTGAAGTGTCTAAAAGACCTCTAACAAGGCCACTCCTAATAGGGTGATTAAATCCCCTAAGAGGGTCACACCTAATAGTGTGTTTTGTAACCTTCAATAGGGTTGGTTCCTAACAGGGCTCAATTCAAAAGAGTGAAAATCAGTAACTAGTTACAATTGGTGTTTTTTCCCAAATAGGGTTTTCACATTTAATCTTAGTGTCACTTGTGTTCATGCTATTTATTTTATGTGTTTGCAACTATGTTAATCTTAAGGCTAGTCATGGAAAACATCTTATGGTTTGCATTTGCTAAGTTATTGTTGTTATTTAGTTACTGCCAAGTTACAATATTTGCTAGAGTAAACCAAGTGCATGTGTGTTTTTTGAGTTACATAAAAATACAATTTAAATAGAGTATTGATGTTTTTGAGAACATCTATTGATCAAGTTCTCACCTCACAAGTTTAATTAAGCACCATTAGTGAACAACACTATAAATTCATTCATATCTTTTGAACATGACAACTCTTTTTTGTCACCACTTTCATAAAAACATGTACAATAAGAACACCTAGTAGTCATGTATGCACCCTACCAAGATATTCAACATATGAAAATTTCTATTTGCATCTCTATCGTATAGAAACACTATGGTAAAGTTTGAACCTCACAAGCATGCTTGTACCTATAATAATATGAAGACTCATGTCCAACATTTGACATCCATGTTGAAGAACCAAGTCAACTTTATAGAATGCAAAATATTGCAAAATATTAAAAAGTAATCCACGTGCTCTTCAAGAAATTTCCCAAGAGGAGGTGGAGCCCATGTTTACACAAAAAACATAACACTACTCCTTGAGTCAAGAAAAGGTTAGTAATGTAAAAATTATTCGTATATAAATGAGTTCTTTAACATTTAAACACATTGCAATTAAATCCATTTATGTTCTCTCAATCGAGCAAGCAAAGCATATAATAAGAGAGTTTTAAGGATCTAACAAGCATATAATAAGAAAGTTTAGAGACATAATTCCATCATCTAAAGACATTCTTAATAATATTGTATAATCGATCTAAATATTTAGCCTACAAAAGTAACACGATTGTCAATGTCGAAGGCTTTAATTTTATCCTTAGAACAATGCACTCGTGATTAAGAGCTCTTCACTACCTATAGACTCTATTGAATGTCTAGTGATTGGTTCCTTTGTAGATGTCTATTTCATTCTCATCTATGTGTACAAAAATTTTACATATTACTATGGTATGTTCATTTCTTATGGATTAAATCAAACTAGTTGTAGGTTCCATATGGATTAATTTCTATATATTCTCCAATCAAAGCTGACAACAATAGGGATCATAGCTTTTGAGGCACCAACAATTATGATTTGTGCATTCCAAACATATGAATAGAATAACTTTGTTTTTTATTTATTGAGTTTGCTATAAATCAATGTTGTTTTGAGTCTATATCCTCTATTCCTTATTAAATGTCCCATAAAATTCACGTATTAGTTTGGCAGATATGCATCACAAATAATTTGAAGATCCATCCATAGATTTTTTTGAGCTTGGTACATGTTGATCTCAATATGTAATAATGTGAATACCACGTGATCCAGAACATAATAAAGACCCACATCCATGTTATTTACTACAAAGTAAACATATGATGTCTAGATGTACCAATGATTTTCCATGAAGACACTACATTTTCTTTATGTAAAGAGGAATATCTATGTCTCTATAATGATCTTTTTAAAATAAATCTTATATATATATATATATATATATTACATAATTCATTTGATTTGTTTAGATGCCACGCTTACTAAAGAGATAATAATATTTAATTATTTAATTATTTTTTATTATATACAAGATACTACTAATGCTTGCATGTTTATATTTGATATATTAACATTGTAACCTTAACTAGTTAACTTTATTACTGTAGTAGTGAAGATTTATCGATGTCATCTCCACCCTAGTTTTACCTTCACCTTGGAGGGTTTCTAGGTAAAAAATATTGTACTATGTGTTTTATTTTCATGCATTTGATTGATCATATTTATATGTTACAATAGATTTACATTATACATTTTACATGCACAAGTTATTGATAGGTGTCAGTGAATTGGTGAAAAGTTAGAAAGTGTTAAATATTCTAATTCACCCTCATCACCCCTTCCCCATATTAGTGTCTTGTTTATCCTATTTACTCCTCCATAAATCAATAATTGGTATTAGAGAATTGGTTCTCTAAAAGAAGCTTAAACGCTTAAAGATTAGATCTTGGAGATGGAGGCTTTCAAAGTGGACAAGACTATTGAAAATCAAGTGATTGACATTCAACTCATGCTACTGAAACTTGAGAAGGAAGGACAAGATCGAAAGGATTCAATAAAAAGGAGAAAGGAAATTTTCATCTAGATAAAAACAACTTTCCTATGAAGAAGTTGAGACTGGAGGAATGTTTGAACCAATCATTCCAAATGATAAAGCATCTGTTGATCTACCTGACAAGAACAAACTATTGAATGAAGAAGTGAGAGCACTAAAAAGAGAACATAAAATCCAATTAGTAAGATTATGTGAAGTGACCAAACAAAGAAATAAAGTTGAAGAAGACAAGACTATGGCTGAACAAGACAAAAGGGTAATGGCTACTAGACTTGAAGAAAGGATATCGAGTGTACAAAAGTTTACAAACACTCAACTGGACATGATGAATCAACTCATTCTTGCAAATCAAGAATTGAATCACAAGGATCACAAAATGAGATACTGAAGAATGAACTAAACAATGAGAAGGAATCTATAGAGAGATTCAACAAACCAAAAGAAGCAATGAAGTACTTTGAAGAACTTATGAAGTCATCAAGCTATTCTAATGGGTCAGGACATTCATGCACTAAGAAAGGGTAATCATCTAGGAATAGAGAACTGAGGAATATAAAGTCAAAGGACAGACCAATATGCTACCACTATGGAAAACTTTGTCATACTACAAATATTTGTCAAAGTAAACATGTTATGCAAAATTCTTAACCTAAGTAACTTACCGATTACTATTTTTATTGCAAGAAAGAGGGACATCAAATACATTAGTGTAGTTCAAGACCAAGGAATATAGTAGATACACCTAAATTTGAAGGATATTGCTACAACTATCAGAAATTTGGGCATAGAGCATATGGATATAGATCATATACAAAACCCTACTAGGAAAATTAGAGAAATAATTATGCACCTAACAATGCATGTTCCAAATGTCACAAGTTTGGACATCAAAGTAAGAATTACAAGAATCAAGTACATTCAAACAATCAAAGGACAAAGGCATAGACAAAGTGGACATTGAGAAAATTAGGAATGAAATGATCTAGAAATGGAAAAAGAGAGCAGAAGATGCAAATAGTGGAACTAATGGACCTAAGGTCATTAAACCTAATGGAGAAGGTGATCATGTCATCTAAAACTAAGCAAGAGAGGTATGTATGGAATTGTATACTTAATTGATATATATTACATCTTTTCCTTACATATAAATGTGCCAAAAATGCTTATCTGCATATGTGAAGATGCATAATATTTTTTCTTTTGAAAGGTTGTCGAGTTTCAATAAAAAATTATCTATGTTTACCAATCATTACAACATAGACTGAGCACTTAAGAAGAGGAATAATAGATTCTAAATAATATGGAAGAGACTGAGCCGTAATAGAAAGACCTAGTTGAGAGGCATCAACGTCGACCGAGATAGCTGGCCTCCACCTACTTAGGTACACAACATTAATGGAGACCGTAAATTGATCAAAAGGAGGTATATAAAATACTTCAAAGTCATTATTTCATAACTTACATTCAAATTTTTGAGAGCACAAAGTGATTTAGTGATTTGAACAACCAACAAAGATTTCAAGAGCAATTTGATCAAAATTTTGAACAAGTAAAGAACATGAAAGATTGTCGAGTATCCAAATAAAGAAGAACTTCAAATGCCTATCTATGATCATTGTAGCTTCATCAACTATTGGAATGAGCCAAGAGGTTAGTAGAATTCAATTGGTGAAGATTGGTGCATGTCCTACACCTAAATTTTGTGCTACTCTAGAGATTGCTATGAAAGGAGACTCAAAGGGTGTGTAATCTTTGATACCACCTAAAGTCATTATGATCCATGATGTCAGAAGATATTATATGTTCAAAATTGGATGAGTAGGAGATTATAAAATTAGGGAAGCTTATGAGAAGCTATGTAGAGAAGGAATCTTGAAGGATGAATTTCAAGTTGTTGAGAGGAAAGGGTTAACTCGTGCCATAGAATTCTCAAAAAATTTCAAAATCGAGTGGATTAAAGTTATTTTGAGAAGAGTTCATGACATGAAGTATTGACTATAGAATGGACCAAAGGAGATCACAAAGAAAATGATACAAAGGATTATAGACCCTAGACATGAAGAAAACCATGTGAACTCTAAGTCGTGAAGAAGTCAAGAAAAGCATAGGAGCCGAGTGGAATAGAGATGGTATGTCCATTACAATAATTTCTAATCCACTAATTGAATTTTTAGTGAGAGTCATTTCTCACAAATTCTATCAGTCAAAAAGATTAAATAGCATGCCTTGTATGGTTGCGGATCAAGCTTGTAATTCACTTATACAAAAATAAAAATATGTGACTAAAGAAACCACTAAAATTTGTGTATATGTGACCAAAATCAGTCACATGACTAATAGTAGTTAATATTCAATCATTTATAATGCTACTAAATTTACTACTAAATGATTTTAGTCACTTATTTGATCACTGATTTTCATCATCGATTTAGTCACATATATAGTGGTATATTAAGTAGTATATTTAATCACATATTTAGTAGTATATTTGATAGTTGATTTAGTCACATATTTAGTGGTATATTTAGTAGCATATTTAATCACATATTTAGTACATTTACTCATATTTGGTAGTTTATTTAGTAGCATATTTAATAGTACATTTGATCACATATTTAGTGTGTTCTAGATCATTTCAATAACATATTTAGTCACATTTTGATAGCGTATTTGGACATAATAGGGCATGATGGAATTGAACCACCATTCTTTTGTTTGTAAAGAACGTGCTCTTCCATTGAGCTAACACCCTTTAAAGAATACATAATAAATTATAATTATTTTCAAATTTCATTCTCAATATAACACCAAAAAAGGTTGAGGACATGTATTCCTTGAAATGGGGGCAACAAGGTAACATTGAGTCAAGATGATAATTTAAAGGCTCCTTTTATTTCAAAAAATAATTCTATTTTGTCAAACTTAAATTAGCTAGAGGAAAAGGGAACTGGCGTAATGGATTTTAAATTTAAAAATGGTGTCCAACTTGTTACTAACAATGTAGAAGTTCATGTAGTGACTAGAAGATTTCTTCAAGTGTGTCATCCAAAAATAGACACTCTATACTAGATACAGTGTCATTGCCTTAATGACACTCTGCACTAGCCAATGGCATGAGACTCCACTAATAGATGATAAGCCACTAGTCATAAATAGATGAGCCAGAAAAAGAACACACTAAACTCTTTATAATCCATACCATCCATGTACCTATCAATATATAAAAAATTGCTTGTGCCCCATTTTTGCAGTTAGCCACCTCTAACAATTTCTACAAACTTAGACATTAACAATAATACTACAATGAGAATATTTACACCACAATAAATAATGCAATTGAATAATATTCTTAGTCCACACAAATAAAAATTTGTAAAAACTTAAATATAACACTAAAATATAGTGAAACTATTTTTAATTCCTTATCAATTTTTTTTTTTAATTCCCTCTTAGATTCTAAAATGTTCCTACTTTTATATCTTCCATTTGAGGGAGACACACCCCTTCAATATTGTAGCTTTTTTAAAGAGTTACATCTTCTTTTCTAATTAATTGATCCTTTAGTTTTCTATTGATTTCATTTGTATGCCCTTTGGGAAATAGTGCCCCTAAAGGTATCTTAGCCCATTTGTTATAGAATTCCCATTGCCTTGGTCGGCTCCTCATAGATCAACTAGGTTTCATTTATTTTATTATATTTTAAAATTCCCCTTTCCCTGATTGACTCCTCATAGAATGGCCCAAGTTTAATTTATTTAGCTATGGTGATCTAATAGACTAGTGGGGTTATAACAAATAAATTTAAAAAGTTGATAGTATGGCATAAAAAATCCCATCAATTAAAGGGAAAGAAGTTGAATCCCTATTATAACCCAACATGGTGAAAACAAAAAGAAACCAAGAGAATTCATCAATTTACAACACCATGAGTCCATCAATTCTAAAAAAAATGCCAGCACTGAACTATCACCATCATACATAATGGTAAACAAATTATCTTCTTTTTGTTCCATTGTACATGCCAAGAATACCACAAGTGCACCCAACACTAAGGGAATCTCACCCAAAATCTGTTTTGTCCAAACATTAATGCACACTAATAATTAGCTGGCTAGAATGAGAGTAATTAAATCTAGCAAGTGTTTTTGGCATTTTCTTCAAACTTTATTCTCTTCCAAATTGAATACTCTAATTTGATATGGAATTATGTTTTTCCCTTTCCATATTTTGTTATTTCATTTGACAGCTTGAATTTCTCACCAATTTTCTTCCTTGGATCTAATTTTCACTATGTCTTTCCTATTCCTCTATCACATTCCCTGAAGGATTATATTTAGCTTCTTTGGAAATTTGAATTCCATTCCTATTAGTAGTGTTGTAGCATTTTACTGTTAGCTTCCAGTATCTCCTTGAATTCCTAAGCTTGCCTTCCTCTTAAATTAGGTAGCTATCCTTCTATTAAATCTGGGTTTCCCTAGTTTCCTTGATACTACCACCCACATTTAAATGGTTTAGATTCCTTTTCTATGGTGGCTGCCCTATGTATCAATTCTTTTCTTTTCCAAACTTTGAGCTTAGTTTCTTTGATTTTTATTAGTCTGTACACTCAAACTTGATGGAATCAGAACACAAGTGGGTTCCCTGACTTGTGTTTACTTTCCAAAACTTAGTGAGTCCTAGGGATTTGGAATCAGACTCAATGAGTTTGGGTGATGACTCATCATGACTCGCTGAGTTGTGGGTATCAAGATGACTCATTGGGTCTCAATAATGAGACTTGGATGACAGAGTTTAAATTATTTGCCAAAAAAACACCATAAGAATTAGATGTTTTAACTTGTAGGTTTTTTCTCCCATAAATTATAGCATTTAAGTGCAAGTTTTATTATATTTTAAGTTATAATTTATATAGCTATTGTTAAGATGTTTAAGAGATTTTAGATCTCTAGGAGTTACTGTGGAGATTCTAGATTTTGAAATTTCCTATAAAAAATTAGACAATGCCAAATTTCAATAATTGACACACTTCCATTTGTGTTCTTTTCTATAACATTTTCCAACATTTCCAAGATTTATTGATACTTGTATGGACTCCAAGAATTCCCCTCATCCCTTGTACATATCTAAGTTTTCTATTTCCTTTAGCTACAATTTTCATTTATACTTACATGATCGATATATATTCATGTGTGTGATTAAAATTTCAAATTACCTTCTATTTGATTTTGTTCTTGTTTCTTTAGAATTTAGTCAATAAAGAGTCATGAATCAATCTGAAAAATCTCTAAATTTATTGGGTTTTTTTCTCACTTTTCTTATAGTTTTGCTCAATTTTTTTAGCCAATTCCCAAGTCAATTGAGCCTTGCTAGGTCCAAATGAGCCCAAGTGTGGGAACTTTGATATAAACATAATCTCATTCATTAGGATAATCATAAAAGATAAGGCATTAGTACATAGACATAACCCTAAGACATAACAACCAACTTATCTTAATTAAGTAGAATTTAGATAAAATAATCTCTATTACTCACCATGTGTTCCATAGTGTACCAGATTGTGAAAGATAATAGTTTTCTTTCAATCCCTAAATTCAGAATGTATGATAATATGATTTAATAGTTTAATTGATTTGTTCTAGTAACATCACACTCTTATGAAATGATTATTTTCTCATTATGGATGTCAATATTCTTCAAGTTACTCATAAGCTTTACAACAGGCTAAGCAATTTCTAATATTGTTTTCCAATCTTTTGTCCAATTCACCTTTTCTAGCATCAAGAAGCTAATACTAACGTTACCTAGTATATCACCATGAGCACTTGGACACAAATAGGATCATTTTTGGCCTTGACTTAGGCTTGGGCATATACATTTTGAGAACATTGAAGACTTCTATAGTCTTGTGTCCATTACCATTTAGTGATATTGAATAAGGGTTCTAAGGACAGGTGTGAAGGTTTTACATAGCATTAGTAAATTGTAGAAAAGCTATGTAACTTTATGAAACTCAAACTGCATGTGAATATGACTTTCAAGTAACATTTGAGATAATCTCCATCTTGCAGCCAATTAAAGAGACTCTTTAGGATAAATTTTTTAATTGGTGCTTTGACATATATTAGTATGGTAGAGATTCAAAAGATTAGATGATAGAAATGGTATATTTAATTAATTTGATAAAATAATGATCTCATTTTTTTGTAGATTGGACAACACCCACAATATGCTTTCTCCCATTGCTTGTTTATTATATAGAAGAATGGATGCTATGAAGACTTTTCTTATAGAAAATGTTTTATTAGACTTAGCCTAAAGAAATATCCACCCTCTACTCAAAAGTTCATAGGAAGAAATTTTAAATATGAGAGTTCAGGACAAAGATAAATGAGTAGTGATTTTCAATGCAAGTTTGTGGCATTCATTTAAAGCTTGAGCTATTTACGGGTCAGAATATTTTTTCTCAACCAATTGTTATGAGTAAATGATAGCCTATGTATATGTCATGAGTGTTTGCTCTATCTAAAGGTTCATCAATATGTAGGGTAAGTAGGCTATGGGGGATTCACTTAGCATTTTGTTCCACTCTATAGATAATGGTATCTAACAAAAAATTTTGAAGTTCTATTTGTGATAAACTTTTATCTATGGATCAAGTAAATCTAGGTGCCTACAAATTCTTAGATTTCTTTATCTTTGCATAATATCATGTTTTATTTTCACTATAATAGAAAATTATATTTATTAACTGATTCTTTATGTTGCTTCTCATCCTATCTCTTGCCTATTTTTGTTGTCTTAGAGCATTATTTAAGTAGCTGGATGTCCAAAGATTGCATCATAGGACCAATTTTTTAGATCTAAGATAAGCATTCAACATTATTTATTTTGATTATGTTAGTGTCTCCAATGGGTGCTATAAAAATTCCTAAGGGTTGTCATCTCCTATTCATAGATAACTAGACTTAGTGGTTAATGAAGGTAGCTCAACAACTTCTGCACTATAAGCTTTGCCAAAATTTGTAGTTATACTTTCACTTTCTATTATGACTTAGCAATTTCAGATATTCAAATGAAAACAAGGCAGATTCCTAATGAAATTATGGAAAGGGAAATAAACAAGAATCCACTTAAATCATTTACTTGGCACATATCATCAATTTATAATTTTGGGGCAATACTATCATATCCCACTCCTAGGATGGAAATATTATTTTGATTTTAGATTGTCTTTCTATTTGGATCCCAATCAACATTGTAGACCAATGCCACTCCATTGGGTAATAGAGTCAAACAAATTGAGTCATATAAACCTTCACCACCAATATAACAATATTCAAAACTAGATTACTAGATATTGAACATTTCAACTAACAAATTGCTAATACCTAGTGTTACAAAGAGAACAAGTCCAAACCTAATTGGATCATTTGTGGCACAACATAGAGTGCAGGAAGTAAGGGCTAATAATAGTCATGATGCATATGACACTGCTGACTTTGCTTCAATTTTCTATAACTTTAATTTGGTGAGCAAGAGTAGAATGAATTCCCTAGGGTGTTAGGGTTTCCAAATCCAATGGGTTTCATGTGGATTTGTAAATCCTAATTAATTATAGAAGAAAAATACTAAATAAATTGTAAATTTACTAGTTAAAGACAAACTTTCTAGTTAAACAAAATACACACAAGTTAGAGTGATGGTAAAATTTTTCTAGTGGAGAAACAATGGCAGTACAACTAGTATAGGTGATATATTATCGATAATTCTATTGTGCTTAGCAATTATGGGTTCATTTTCTTGTTCTACTTCCAGCAATCTTACTAGTTAGCATGCTAGTAAATAAGCATCTAATTCAACATTCAAAAATTCATTGCAAGTGGGCAGGTAGACTAGTTACTCTCCACAAAACCCAAATAGATACAGAAGAGTTCATCCTTTAGTTCTCCATTAGAGAAATCACTTGCATGCCATACCCATGATTTATCACTACCAACATGCTCCTACAATGACATTGATTCAAAAACTACAAGAAAAATAATTCAATCATGAATGAATTATATCTATTCACAAAAAAAAATTATAAAAGTTAACTCCATAACTTACTTGAAAGGTTGGTAAAAAATTTCAATGTCTTGGATTGTCTCATGACTAGACAAACCTTAACACTCTCCTTGTGCTTAAGTATCTTCACTATTCCCACACCACGCTCTTTCCATTGATTTCCATACTTATAAAATCAATAAAGTAAGCTATGTTATGGAAACAAAAAAAAAAACTAGGTTACAAAAAGAAAGCTAGGTTACAAAAAGTAAAACCATGTTACAAAAAGAAAGCTAGGTTACAAAAAGTAAAACTATGTTACAAAAAGAAAGCTAGGTTGTGGAAAATATGCAAATTCTCTAACACCAATAGAATTTTGGATCTTTGAGTTGAGATGTAACATGTTTGTACAACTAAAAACAATTGTGAATCTATATAGTACGGACAAAGGAAAAAAAACTAGTAAAATTACTTCAAAACTAAAATTTATTTATTGTCAATCTTCCCAATCCATACAGTATACCCTGAGAGACCTCACAAATGAGGTATATATACTTTTCCTCTCTCTTCCAATCGTTATAACCACTATTCAAATGATTACAACTTTTTTCCAATGAAGTTGCATAATTAAGAAACTTTTCAATTTTGCATAAAAAGTGCAACTTTTGCATTTTTATCTATTTTGACTTCTATAACCTAGCAAAGGTCCCAAAACATCGCAAAACATGAAAAACAACTAGGAACACCTAATCTTATGCTAGATCATTATAAAATGAAAAAAGCCCTTATCTTGTCATAATGTCAAATTTGATTTATAATGCACCAATAGTGACTTAGGCTTACAAATTTGGGTTTTTTTATTACAAACATGAATGTTTAGCCTATATCCATCTATCCTAGCATGATTAGGTGAGAAAATAAAAAATCTGACAAAATGCCTTGGTGCTTTACACCACTATCATTTGTGCTTCTCTATTTTCATGCAAATGAACTAGTTGTTGTAATGCAATTCTATGAAGTTCAAACAAGATCTAATGTTGGATAGATTTTTGCTATAGTTGTTCTAGTTCTACTTGAAGAGCTTGTTCACTTCCTAGGGGATTCAAGTAGTGATGATACCAATAGAAGGTAGAGCTATTAAAAAATTTCTATGCATCTGTTGATGTATTGATAGGAGAAAATTGTCTGTTGACATTTTAACTTGTTATTTTCTTGCTATTGCCAGAATCTTAAATAGGTTACTATTTTTTAGTTGTGCATAACTTCAACAATTTAGAGCTTACTGTCATCCTTATGTATTAGAAACACATAGAGATTGTATGTGTGTGTTTTCCCTAAATTGGATTGTATCACCCTATGATATCATGTCATGTCAATTGGCAGAATTCAAACTATACAACTTTTAGCATAACATACACAAAATGATAGTAGAAACTAATTTGGAGCATTATACACTAAACAAACCATTAAATTGAAGGCTTGAGAGGTTCTTAACTATCATTGACAAAATGACATATATTAGCTGGGGCAATTTGGAGATTTATTTTCTAAGGTACATTCTTACTTTTTTGGCTATTTTTAGAAGGTCCGATAGTTTTCGTCCAAATCCTATTTAATTTTATACTATAATTTTACTTTATGAATTAAAAAAATGACAACAAAAAGTCACATTTACCAATTGCTTCCATTACTTTTAGCCCTATTCATTAGAAATTCAAAGAGTCAATATATATGAAAATTATAATATGACAACCCATATTTCCAAAAAACCTAAGAATAAATATAGTATAAGGAAAGAAAAACAATATAGGTTGTAAGCAATGAAGATAGATGGAACATAAGATACAAAACCATACATAAATAATACATTTAGTACTTATGACAATTACGATAATTTTATTACCAAGTATATGGTTGAGCTGAAGTTACTCAGTTATTTTCGTTGGCTGACATTTTGTTTCTTCGGGTTTTATGTTTTTAAATGTTTGAATATTAAATGGAAATGCTTGAATATGAACAATGCTGAAAGCAGTGACTTCAAAACTGTGACTTAAGGCCAATGACAAGAACCAAATCATGAACCAAAAATTATATTATTTTATTTATACATTCTCATCAAGCGTAACAAGCCTGATCTAGACACAAATCTACTTCCTTGGACTGCGTATGGATTTGGTGTTTGATTAATATCCCCTGGGTCCTCCTATGTTGTAACCAAGAGGTTGATGCAGATGTAAGAACTCAGAATTTACTGATACTAGCTTCTATTGTAGAATGTCATATAATTGTGGAGGCTTTGTAATCCAATTCTAGGCCATATAACTCACCAATCTAATTATTTCCTTGCTGGTAAATCTCCGTTTCCCCCTGTGGTGCTGAAAAATTGCTATTTGCTGCACCAAGTACCTGAATAGGACCTGTTATGATGATTTTAATTGGCTGACATATTTATTGTTCTTAAATTGTTGTCTAATCTGAATGAGGAGTTTGAATGCTTGAGGGAATTAGAGTTTAGTCCTTGAAGTTTCTGGTCTTGAGAACTCCTCATCATTAAAAGAAGAGGCCCACTCTCAGATATAATATAAATAAGACAATAAAATACACCAAAAACATGGATTCGTGATAGTGATATGTTAGATTATGAAGAGATTAAGTGACTTATTAGAACTAAATTTTTAAAAAAAGGGAAAATTTTATAAAGATTACCATTAGCTTGGGAAAGGTTTGTCATCAAATAATAGTTAATAAATGATGGAAGTATATCTTTTCTAAATCAATAGAGAATGAAATACAATTATAAAAAATTTCATTACGAAAGAGTAGGATAACTATGATGAAGAAATTTCTAACTTAGTGGGATCTCAAAATATAATTCTCAATGGGGAGTTCAGATATATCTAGTTGCCTGTATAGTATATCCAATAATAGCCATATCCTAATATGAAAGCCTATAACAATGATACTGTGTATCCTTGTTCAATTCCATGAGTGTAAAAGACACAAAAAAAAATTATGAACAAGGAGAATTTCAAGCAATCCAGAGACAAGGACATTACAAATCACTATCACCTTAGTCTGGCCTTTCAGATGAGATAAGTGAAACCTAGTGTAAGTTACTTCACAGTTTCATTTATTCACGACTCACTATTCTAATTAGGATCTAAATTATGAAACATGTCCAGAGCTATTACTACAGACTGTAGAGTATTGTGTAGTCTCGACTAACTCTGCTGATCAGGACCTCTAGTCTGAAACATATTTAGAGCTGTTTGAGAACTGAGTTTCTTATTTTTCATTTGATTTTTCTACATACCATTCACAACTTCACATTATTTTCTCTCTGTACTTCTACCTCTGCATCCCAGAAAAAGAATCAATACCTCTTTAAAATTTGGGTTTGAATCTTTGATAGTATAGTTAAGCTCTTTTCGAAAGACCTCAATGGCACAGAACACTTGTTTTGGTCTTTGGATTTTAGTGAAATCAAATAGAGATCAGTATTGCATGTCATTTAGTTTGGCATCAATACCTTATTATCTTACCACAAGCGGTGTTGAGTTTTGACTATTGATTCCATACCAAAATATGATTATTGTTTCAATATGTTGCAAGATTCCAACTATCGTAAATGTATCATCATATTTTTAGAATTCAAGGTATCTAGGCTCAGTATTTGTGGCAACACTTCTCAATTCATCTTCATACTTAAAATATTTCTCTATCTCTATGTTTGGAAATTTGATTGGATCAAAGGGACTCACATCGTTCAACACAGGAAGTTGATCTTGTATTTTAGTTACTCTTTTCTATAGATGAGTCACACGTACAAATACGATGAAGTCATATTTTTATATATGCAAATATCTGCAAATGAATTGATAATCGAGTTGCACACATGAAACATGATTCATCTCTAATTCTTTGTCGCTCTTAAATCTCTATCAGGTTCACTCCCCATATTTTTCATTCAAATGTCTTGCAATATTGTATTAATTCTAGAAATTGGTGAGAAGAGAACTCAGATGTTTGTACATGTGGCTATTGCTGTGTAGATCTGTTAAAACTGAACCTTAGATCAGTTGTTTGTTAACATCCATAGACTATTGTGTAGGCATGAGGCATGTCCCTTATTCTTGGAATATGCATATCAATCATATTGCATCACTTGAAGGAGTTACGGAGGCTTGGTGGGCATCATAATGTTTTGGCAACGAGGTTGTTCCAAAAAAATTCATGATATCTCTTGTTGGGTGTATATTTTATATATGTTTGGTGGACATTCATTTGCTGCAATCTCTGTACTGGTACTGGATTTGGGAAATCTCCACAGACTCTAAAGTAACCAGCTTGTTCTTCTACAAATGGATGTTCACCATTTTCATGAACAGGGAATACTTCCAATAAGATTGCATGTAAATACCTTGAAACATATCATTCTAGGTACGTGAAGGTCTTTTGCAGATGAATGATGCTGATAGAAGTTGCGAGGAACCCCTTAAATCTTCATCGTATCCTCATTTAAAGCCTTCAATCTGAAACGAAAGATAGAAGACACCAACTGCATCACCCAATGTTGATGAAAAACATAGATAGTAGTGATTACTAGTCTTACTTAATGGAGCTATTTATCATTAGGGCTGGAAACTTTATCTCGACCTCATGTACTAATTATTTTAGCTTTAGTCTTTAAGACTCAATCTAGGATTCTTCATGCTTATAATTACACTTGTGATTGATATCATTCAAAGGTTGTTGAAATAATCATTTGCGGTTTTGAAATCAGGAACAACTCTTCTTTCTTCATTGTTTCCAGCACTCTTGAACATTTGCTAACTGTTCAAAAGTCTGATAATTAGAGGTGTTGGTGTGAACTCCTTTAAGTAATTGGGATGTTCTTCATTCCATCATTGTAGGCTCAGTATTTGAAAATATGCATAAGTGGAGACTCTAAAAATCAAGGCTCCATCACACTCGTTTGGTTTTCTTCATCTGGCATGCATAGACGATTGTTTTCACAGATATAAACCTGAAAGAAACATGTTTAGCAAGTGGACCAACAATCTAATAGATAGAACGGTACAACTATCTGACTTGATGGGTCCCTGAGGAATATTTTCATGGTTACCGTCATTCGTTGGAGTGATTCTATATGCTGGATTGAGATTTTTTGTGCATGAGACTCTCAAGGACATATTAACAAAGAATAAAAAATTTGGGTTGTCAGATGGCTTTGAGTTGAATGTGGCAACTAAATTGGCATGTGGAGATGTCACAGGAACTGTTGGGCAGACAGTGGTTTATCCTTTGGATGTAGTGTGTGGAATGATGCAAATGATTGGATGGAAAGATGCTTCCGTTGTTGTGGCTGGAGATGGAAGAATCACAATGCCTATCCATTACTCTGATATGGTTGATGCATTTAGGAAAAAGCACTAGAATGAAAGGTTTGTTGTATTGTAAAAGGGATTGGTTCCAAATTCAATTTAAGGTGGTGACTTCCATAACAACTGTATTTGTGATGTATGAAGTCTTAAGGGATTTAATGGGTGCAGATTTTAAGATTTCAGATTAAGATGATTTACTCACTCATCAAAGATTTTCCTTTGTTAACAGTCCAGTAATGTGCTAGTTTACGACCGAATGCAGGGTCATGAAGTAGCTCATACTTGATATCCTTAAAATGTTGAATAATCTTCCATTAATTATTGTTGGGCTGGAGGAATGTATACAGGATCAGACTGACAACTTGAGATGGAATCAGATGGACAAAAATAGTAGTAGCTATTTGTGGTATGGGTCGAATTGAGAAGAACACCCTTGCCAAAGTGATTTTCAATAGCCTTGGCCCTATATTTGAGGTTTGTAGACTTATTTCTCTTGTAAAGGCGAAGAAGTTATGCAAATTGTAGCAAAAGATTCTGAAATATCTTTCAAGAACAAACATTCCTATGAAAAGTATTGAGCATGGAAAGGTATTGATGAAAGATCATATGGGATATATTAGGGAAATTGTTATCCTAGAAGATGTTGATCATTCAATGTAATTAGAAGCCTTGAATTTTGATTGGCTTGTGCCTAAGAATAGACTCCTAATATGTTTGTTATCAAAGAAGATGTTAATCATTCAATGTAATACCTTAGAGGACAAAGTAGATCATGGAGATCAGAAGATGCCCTCCAAGTAATACCTAAAGGAGTGGTGAGAACCTATCAAATTTTTTAATCTAATATTTTTATTAGAGATTTAGTGTTTAGGAAGATGGGCATGTCAAACATGTTAACTAATCGAGCATTTTGAATCAGCACTCTTAGTAATGACAATGGAATGTATATCTTAGACAATGGAATTTATATCTTAATATAGAACCATGACCATTAATGGTATCTTTATATCTTGAGCTGATAGAAGCAATATAGCATTTAAAGAGGATTCCTTTCCAGCCATGGAAATTTTGTAATTTCTTTAAATTTGTGGAAAAATTTTCAATGAAGACTTCCTTAATTTATGTCCTACTTTGAGATGGTTGTGTTGTAATTCATGTCCATTAAGATGCTTTCCATCGGAAAGGTCTATAAAATATCTAACTATAATGGATTTAAGATTTGATAAAAGGATTTTTCAAGTGATTTATTTTGTTGTTAGGTATCTCTTTACAAGGTATATTTTGGACCAAAATAATTAGACCCTAATTAGAGTTCTTTGACACATTGAAGAAGAATAATCAATCAAGGGAAGAACAAATCAGTCATTGAAATATTGTGATCAGTTAAAGAGAATTGATGTGATTAGAATTGCTAGATAGGAAATGGGGTACCTAGGCCACTAAAAGGTCTTGTAAAGGAATAAGGGGATGCTATATGATCATTAAAGGGGATCCATATGTTTATCAAAGTGGAGAAATTGATTAGTGATTGAGAGATTGCATTTTAATGTGAGAAGTTGCATCTCACAAGTCAAAGTTGGAATATTGTCCTTGCTGATTAGGACATTGGGTTCTAGATCATTCCATACTATATGCTTGGGAATATGATACTATTCCATAGATTATAATTTCATGGAAGGATTGACCATATATGTATGCTTTTTAATTATATTTGTCCTCCTCCATTTCTTAGCCTTCGAATTCTATTAGTCCTCTCATTTGCTGAGTTTATACTAATGATACTTACCCATTGTCATCAAAGAAGCTATCAAAGTGAACACACATTGTCACCATGTTTATATCAACATCATGTCATCAATCATCATAGGAAGGCATTGAGTCATTAATGATCACTATCACATTACTATGATGGAAATTGGATAATGATTTTGAGCATTCGTTTGTAGACGTTGGACTATTTTATGTGGAGCTTATTACCAAAAATGTAAGAATTTGTCAACATAAACAAAAAAGGTGATTCAAGATAGGTAGTGTTATTAGGAAAGATGTTTGAATAGAAAATTAGCTCCATCTATTATGAAGAAGATGTCAACCATAGCAAAACTATATGTCTATTGATTCACCTAGATTAGCCACAAATTCCAAAATACAAGTGTATGACTATATTTAGCATACCATACTAGTCTTTCCCTCTACAAGCTTCACTAATTTGGATACCTACATAAACACCTCTAATCAACCCACCTTCTTTCAACTTGTGCATCACCTATTCACATGTCAAAATTGGTCACATGAAAAACACCAACTATTACAATGAAATAAGGGATTTATCAAAAGGAATACTAGTTTTCATGATTTGTTGTCTTTCTCTTGCTAGGGTATGACAGAAAATCAAATTAAATGTATACCATGAGCAGATTTGAAAAAAGAAAATACCATACTCCAACCATCTAAAATAATATTCAATGGTTGGGGACAAATTTCAATGATGCAAGAAAGAAAGATTGTAGTTTCAAAGAAACGAATGAAAACATGGTTTCAACTATATTTTATTTTAAAAACTCAATAAAATCTAAAAAGCTCAAAAACAATTATCATCTATAGTGGGTATATGTAGGATCATGATGTGCCAAAAAGTGGCGATGTGAAAAAAGTGGAGTTTGAAAATGTCCAAAAGCGTTTCAAAATCTGCTTTGACTTTTTTCCACCCATCCTGATATCAAAGCTAAAAAGTTAGGACAAAGCCTTTTCAAGTATCCGATCAGTAATTAGGTATCTAATTTCATGTCGGATACCTGATATTATATCAAGTATCCAATATGAAATTAGATACCCAAAACCTATAACATAGATTTAAAAAAGGAAAAGCCTAGAGGCTTTTTACATTGCATTTTTTGGCTTTAGTGTTGACCTTCATTCAAGTATTGGATTTTGGAATGAGCATACGATAAGGAAATTTTTTTTGTTTTTTTTAATGTTTTGCATGAATATTATTATAAATTAGTTATTTTAAATTTAATTTGTTAAAAATTAGGTTTTTTTTAATATAAATTGTTGAAATTTAGGTTTTTTTTATAGAAATTATGTTTTGCAAATTAATAGGCATGGCTGACCCAAATGACAATACTGATGTAGGAAAGAATGTTCCTTGTAACCCTCCACTAAATGATCTAGTACCCCCTCAAACCAAATGATCCCCTACCCCCTCAAAACCCTCTGTGAATTGAAGATTTGATATTTGAAAATCTCACCGAACTGAGGGTTTTGTCAACCACATATAACACTATACCTACATTGGCTCCCATGTTATCCATGTTAAACACCATAGTGGATAATATTGAAACACTTACCAATGAACAAAATGCTGCTCTTTGTTGGTGTGACCAAATGCATGCCATGTTTGATGATGGGTTGGACTATGATGAGGTTGCGGCCCTAAATATAACCAAAGATGATATAATTAGCCTTTTTGCAGACCCAAAAATAGGTAAACATGTAGAACACACAAAGCCAAAACAATCAATTAAATGGTGCACAAATGAGGCTATGCATGCAAACTTTTGAGATTTTTCGTGGATGGTTTTTGACATCCCTCCACATAATAATTTAGAGGTTCCATTTTATTTCATTGGAAAATTGTATGCTGAATTTGTGTTGGGCCTCAAGGTGAACTATTGGAGCATGAGGCCCAACATGGATGTAGGAGGAGGAGCTCCTCAAGATAGACCCTTTTCCTAGTGGAAGAAAGATGACACTTTTGTCCCCTCTACTGATGTCTCCCCCCCCCTCTAGCGTAGTATCTTGATATCTTGTAGAGGTTAGCTCTCAGACTATTAGAGCTATCTATAGATTGAGTAGCCTATTGATATCCTAGGCTAGGTCAGTGTTGCCTCCCTGTATTAATGATGCTAGTTCATTATCGGTGACCTCATCACATGTTTGTGTGCCCGATACTTGAATAACATGCAAGAATATTTATCTAGGTATTTGAGGAGGATACACCAGATGCGTGTATAGAGGATACACACCTTAATCTAAGAGAGGAGGGGCATGCAGAGGCATGGAATCCTTCTATGTCAATACATGTATACATTTTTATTTATGACATATGTGATTTAAAGTTAATCTTTATAATAGAGTAAATTTAATTTTTAACCCATATTGACTTACACATGTATGTGATCTTCATTTATGTTTAGTTGATGACTGAGAAGAAGCTCAGAAAGGTTGATAATATCATGCTCTCAACTATTTCATTTGGCCTTGAGACATCTACAATATATTCTATTGTGTTCTCCTTGTTTTTTCTATTTGATATTGGAGCATATATGGTTTTTAATCTTTCTTTTCTATTGCACGTATCACCTATTAGTTGGGCGAAGAGTGCGGGGGATGAGGCATAACCCATTGACAAGGGAAAGGTAATTAGTTTCTTTTAAAGTGATTAAATATCAATGCATTCTTGTGGGAATGAAATTTAATTACATTCTTTATTGTATAAGGTGTGGCTACTAGTTATGAGTCTAGGAAGATTCCATGTCGCAGACCCTCTGGTGTTTCCATTTGCAGTAAGACCTCCATTGTATGCATAAGTATCATTTATTTTTTAGTTTCCTTGTTTTCATAAATAAATTGAAAAATTATTTTCATGATATTAACAACAAGTATTTTATATCTCATAGGAAACACCTAGTGCACACGAGATTAGATGCAAGATTTTTGTATCCTTGCTGATGCAGCCATTATATCCAAAGGAGGAGTCAACACAAGTAAGTTGTAGTTTGAATTCTTGATTATATGTTAGAAATTTAGCATGCTATGAATTATAATGTTATAGCTTAAGCTGTAAATTTATTTGACAAACATACTTGAACATACATAGGCCATAATCAACAACTTTCAAGCATTGTTGAGGACATATGAGAGGACTCCTGACTAGTGTAGGAGTTTGACGAGAGGTATTTATGATGAAAGTTTAATACTATAAATCTTCATTAAAAAAAAAGATCATTATGCATTTGAGTAATTCAATGTTAGATACATAGAATCATATAAATTTAGTAGTCTAACTTTGGGTTTTCCTTTTTTTGTTTATGTAGGAGGCATCTGATCCACCTAGTGCAACAAAGAGGTTTCATGATCATCCACTAATAGCATAGCATAGTATAGTTGTCATAGGATGCATCATGAGACATGTTGCGATGGCATATGACACATTGTATACAGAAACATTGATATTATACTCATTCTGATGGTATGATTAACCACATTTTACATATGGATATATGTATTTTGATATATATTTACATAATTTATCTATGGATACATGAAATTTGATATATATTTTTGTAATCTATCTATGGATACATGTATTTTGATATATATTTTTGTCATTTATGTGCATAATGATATACATATTAATTTAGTATAGTATTGTTCAATTTATTGTGGATCATGTGTATTGTTCATGTTTATGGAATATCATTCCTTTTGATCATGTTTGTTATATTTGATTCAAATGCAATAATTTATGAATAAATTTTAACAACCTTTATTATCAAATTTTGATGCAATGTTTAATTTGAAATGCTATCATATATGTTTAATTTGAAATAATCTCTGCAATCCCTTAAGATGTCACTATGGTTCACCCACCAAATACACTTTGAGAACCTTGGAAATGAGATGGGTTATTGTAGGCCTCAAAATGACCATCCTATAGCGTTTGATGTTTCATCGATAGGCCCCACACTCCAAGTCACGACCCTTAGAAGATCAACCTCAAAACGCACATAGAACACCTTAGAGTCTCTTTGGTATGGGGTGGACATGAATGATGTAGGCTCTCTGTAGTTGGGAAAGGTGCCTCTAGGGTTCACGTTCCCATTTGGAGCTAATGGCACTAATGATTTGATGCCAAGATTAGCAATTTCAAAGTTATGTTGTGATGCATCTATGAACTGAGGCACACTATGAGTTTTGGCATCGAGCAAGATCATTGTGCCAAATCCAAATGGAATGTGATCTATCAAAAATGAGATAGGTTATTTGAGGCCTCAACAAGACCATTGTGTCACATTCAACATTTCATCAATAGTCCCCACAAGCTTCGAGTTACGACCCTTGGAAGATCGACCTCGAAACACACTTAGAGCACCTTGGAGACTCTTCAGTATGGGGTGGCCATGAAAAATCGAGGATCTTTGTGGCTGGAACAAGGGTATCAATAGGGTTCAATAGCCCATTCAAAGCTAATGTTGCTGATGATTGAATACCAAGATTAAAGGTTTCAAAGTTACGTTGTGATGCACCTATGAACTGAGGCACACTACGAGTTTTAGCATCAAGGGAGATCATTGTGCTAAATCCAAATAGAATGTGATCTCTCAAAAATGAGATAGGTTATTTTAGGCCTTAGCATGACTATCTTGTAGCATTTGACATCTCATTGATAGCCCTCATGAGCTCCAAGTTATGACCCCCGGAAGGTCAACTTTGAAATGCACTTAGAGAACCTTAGGGACTCTTCAATACGGGTTCACTGTGAATGATGGAGGCTCTCCATGGCTAGAAAATGTGTGCCACTAGGGTTTAGCTACCCGTCTAGAGAAAATAGTACTAATGATTTGATGCCAAGATAAGCAGTTTCAAAGTTACATTATGATGCACCTATGAATTGAGGCACACTACAAGTTTTGGCATTTAGAGAGATGTTTGTGCTAAATCCAAATGGAATGTGATCTCTCAAAAATGAGATAGATTAAATTAGGTGTCGGCATGACCATCCTATAGCATTCAACATTTCATCGATAGCCCCCACGAGCTCCAAGTTACAACATTGGGAAGATCAACCTTGAAACACACTTAGAGCACCTTGGAGACTCTTTAGTATGGCGTGGATGAAAATAATAGAGGCTCTTTGTAGCTAGAAAAAGGGTGTCACTAGGGTTCACCAACCCATCTAAAGCTAAGAGTGTTGATGATTTGATGTGAAGATCAGCAGTTTCAAAGTTATGTTGTGATGCACCTATGAACTGAGGCACACTACAAGTTTTGGCATTGAGCAAGATCATTGTATTGAATCCAAATAGAATGTGATCTTTTGAAAATGAGATACGTTATTTTAGGCCTTGACATGACTGTCCTATAGAATTTCATGTTTCATTGATAGCCCTCAAAAGCTCTGACTTACGAATCTTGGAATATCGACTTTGAAATGCACTTATAGCACCTTGGAGACTCTTCAATACAGGGTGGACACGAATGATGGAGGCTCTCTACACTTAGAAAAAGGGTTTCACTAGGGTTAGTATTAAGTAAAAACATTATTTTTTACCTCTCTCAAGTTTTTGGCATTGGGCACAATGGAAGTTTAGTGTTAGTATGTATAAATTTCATCATTTTTAAGGTCCCTCCACATAAATTGCATTAAGTAAAATCATCTTTATTTCTTACATTAAATCAACAAGTTTACATTTACAATATCTCAAGTGTTTCATCATTATTACATAATTACACAACTACCAAAAATCATAGTGTCAAAAATAGATTTTTTTTTTCTTCATTCTGCTCCTTACTTAGTTTTTTACCTTCATGAATGGCTACTCTTCATGATGTACCTACATTCCAATATCATAAAAATATTAGTAACTTATTGTATTAAACAAGATAATCATCGGTTCATTGAATCATTATGAACAAAATAACATAAGAAGTAAATATACCCAGTCGAGTGTTCCAATAAGGTCCTCTCTCTATTTTAGGGTCTCCAATAGGGCTGCATAATAAAAATTAGTAATAGTAAAAAGTTCTTTTACTTTTGGTCTTCCTTGATGCTTCAATAACTTTACATTTGTTGCATAATAAGATGCATATATGTGAGAAGTGTTTTGTGCTTTTGATAGTCTTTAGATGTAACAATTCCATTCCTTCTAAGCATGTACGTCTGTAGCCATGTTCTAGCAACAACCACTAAATCAATAGGATATGTGAATCCATCATCATTTGTGATCAATTGTGAAAGCTTTTGTTTACTTCTTACACAATGTGCTAACCAATAATCTGATTTCTCATCATTCCCCTGTGGTGCAACCAATGCAAAATATACGTCCTAACTAAAGAAGATATGATAGATGGTTATGCTCAAGTGAACATTCCATGTCATCATTTCTAATAGAGGGTATGATAGACAATGGAGTAAGATAATGTGTACTCCATGTGTCCACCCACTCACTCGACTTATAGTTATCCCAATCACACTAAAAATAACTACGATAAAAGTAAGCTAGCTGTCATGTCCAAATGGTACATGTACTAGAATCAGAGCTCTGGAATGAATGAATTTCGGATGAGTCTCTCACTATAGCACAATATGAGCTATCACCTATGGACCCTTCCTCAACCAACCAAAAGAACCTGCATACTATTAAATCAAGAGTCCCCCTGTGTGCTAATGTTGAACTACACCAATCAATAATGGTACAAGCGTCAATAAGCTCTGCTCTTGAAATCTTCAATTGCTCTTTAACTAGAGCTCTCTTCACACATGCCCCTACTCCATCATGTTCCACTTTCCCATGGTCAGACTCAAAATAACTCCAAATATGAGGCACCCCACTCTAATAAAACATGCGAGCATTCTTGAATTGACCTATGCAATTATCTAACCAAATTATATGTCTATCCATAACAATTTCATGCTCCTGTAAGAAATCAAAATAATTCTCGAAACAATGTTCCACGGACTTGTGAGAGTGAGATCTATTGTTGATCATATAAAAATGGTACTCTCTAATCATCTTCTGATTATCTTCCACACTATTAGGGGCATGTCTATATGTTATGTGGACAAAAATAGCAATCTAAATGGAGTTTTAATACTAAGATTATGTCTCATTTTGAGGCTGCAATATGTAGTTCTTAGCAAACTCAATAACTTATATAATAGTGTTAATGGGAAAAGTCTTCTTACACATTTCAAATCATCGATCCAACCACTGAGACTTGTGACTATGTCTTGCATACTTGTAGAAAAGATTTGTCTTGAAATCTAAAATAAAACTAGCCACATTGATTTCTTTCGCAACCAATTCACATATAGAGCCCTCACCCCCGCTCTTCAATGTGTAATTCACTATTTCATATACCATTTTTTTTACTATTGTCTTCTCAAGATCTTGTTCGCACCCCTCCTAGAAACATGTATCAAACTTGGATAAGTCACCACATTCTGAACAC
Source organism: Cupressus sempervirens (assembly GCA_028749045.1). NCBI lineage: Eukaryota > Viridiplantae > Streptophyta > Pinopsida > Cupressales > Cupressaceae > Cupressus > Cupressus sempervirens. Next base: position 130,394,467 of record CM053793.1, on the reverse strand, counting down.
TTCTCATTTAAGAAAGCATTTCTATAAAATAAGCAACCTTCAAATCTACAACATAGAAATTGATCTAGAAAGTCTCTTGATGATGTTAGAAGCCCACTAGCACCACAATTCTCCAACATTTCTTTAGTATGCAAAGTAGAATAGATAAAGTGTAATAGTTCATGGTGCATAAAAAAATCAACATGATATTTGCAACAACATGTATTTTGAATTTTAAGTGGCACAAAAAAAAATGGCTTCAAAGATTCAAAATCCCTTTGTGATATATTCAATCTTGGATGACTCTCTCTAAATTATTTGAACAACATAGTTTGACTTACCTCCAAATAATGTTTAGGATGTGGCGTGTGGTCTCTGATGCCAATTCTCAATTTTAACATGTCTTTAGCATTGGGTAATACTCTTGAGCTAGAGTGCCAAAATCGTGTAATTTCTTCCTTCACATCATTGGATAGCTTCTTATCAAAATGTGGAAGTCTCCCACCAAAGCCCATGTTTCACTTTGAAGAGGATCATCAATTCTCTCTCATCTACTAAGTAATCTCTTCAAAGTAGTACGATTTTGGTTCAAGTCAATATAAGTTTGTCTCATATATCTACCCTTTCTCAAATGATAACTTACCAAAGAGGTTGTAATAACCCTTTGAGTAGTTCCCTTATCCTTCTCCCTACTATTTTTCCCAAGGCTTTTGAGAGCACTGAAAAGATTCTTCACAATAATGGCATTTCTTTCCATTTTTTTATTGACACAAATCTTCAATTTGGAAAGCATAGATCTCATCATTTGCATCTTTAATAAGTGCATAAAAAGTTGACATTGTTCCACCACTATCTTGTTGTCCAAAAATATCTTATATAGTCTTGAAGCCCATGATTGAATGGTTCTTTCTTATTTTTCCCCCTCCAAATTAGTAATAATCATTTCATCAATTTCAATTATCCATTTTGGTGTTCTAGAACATTCATGTTGATTTTAATTAGAAGATATGTAATGTTCCTATGCATTGTCATTTTTTACATGTTCAGTCATGTAATTTACATTATGAATTGGTAAAATTTCATTATCCAAATTTCCGTTCTCTAAATTTTCAATCTCGACATTATCATTATCAATTAGTACATTTTCATTCTCTAATCATACATGTTCATTATCAAACCCTATGATCTCACCTTCGATCAATACATCGTCAACTTGACTCACATTTAATATAGTTTGTCTCTTCCTTCAATGATTAACCTTGTCCCCTTTTCTATATGCTACAATGTCTTTATTTGATATCTTCCTTTTGTTTATAGTCTTTCGATGACTACTACTCCTCGTTAAGAAAATAATATTGGACACCTAATCATACATTATAGAAACATTTTCTATCATATGGCCCCCAAGAAATCATTTTTCTCTAAATCTATGAAAATGGCCCCAAAAAAACATGATTGTCAGGTTTGTAGTGACAAAATATTTTGCAAAAAGCATGTCAGTGTTTTGGGGACCCGATCCCATATCGAGTAGCTAAAATGGATGCCTAAATTTTGGAGCGAAGTCAAAATTTGGAAAGTATGGAAAATGTGAACAAATTTGTACAAATACTATTATATATTAGTATTTCATTAAATATAATATCTGTATATAACTATTATTATGAATATTATTATTATTATGACCTATAAATATAATATATTAATATATATGATTACTATATTATATTATTATGATTTTCACTATTGTTATTAAATATAATATAGTAATATATATTATTATTGTTATTATTATTATTATTATATTAAATAGGATATTATATATGATTATTATTATTATATTTAATAGGATATTACATATGATTTGATCGAATGGTTTGAAAGGGGTCATAGGATAACCTATGACTCCTTTCAATGCATTTCATGACAACATATGTCCCTATTGGCGCTAGGACCCCTAGGAACCCATTTGGTTGGATTGAATGCGTCGAAAGAGGTCATAGGTTAACCTATGACCCATTTCTACACATTTCATGACAAAATATGTCCCTATGGGACCTAGGACCCCTAGGGACCCATTTAGTTGGTTTAAATGCATTGAAGGGGGTCATAGCTTAATCTAAAACCCTTTTTGATGCATTTCGTGACAACATATGTCCCTAGGGGCCCTAGGAACCCTAAAGACCCAATTGGTTGTTTCAAATGCATTGAAAGGGGTCATAGTTTAACCTATAACCCCTTTTGATACATTTCATGACAACATATGTCCCTAGGGGCCCTATGACCCCTAGGGACCCATTTGGTTATTTCGAATGAGTCAACAGGGGTAGTAGGTTAACCTATGACCCTTTTAGACACATTTTATGACAACATATGTCCCTAGGGGCACTAGGACCCCTAGAGACCCATTTGGTTGGTTCGAATGCCCATAGGGAACCATTTGGTTGGTTCAAATGTGTTGAAAGGGGTCATAGGTTAACCTATGACCCCTTTTGACACATTTCATGACAACATATATTCCCATTGGCCCTAGGACCCCTAGGGACCCATTTGGTTGGTTTGAATGCATCAAAAGAGGTCATAGCTTAACCTATGACCCCTTTTGATGAAATTCATGACAACATATGTCCGTAGGGTGCCTAGGACCCCTAGGGACAAATTTGGTTGGTTTGAATGTGTGGAAAGGGGTCATAGGTTAACCTATGACCCCTTTCAATGCATTTCATGATAACATGTCTCCCTAGGGACCATAAGACCCCTAAGGACCTATTTGGTTGGTTCTAATGCATCGAAAGGGGTCATAGGTTAACCTATGACCCCTTTCCATGTATTTCATGACAACATATGTCCCTAGGGGCCCTAGGACTCCTAGGGACCCATTCAGTTGGTTCAAATGCATTGAAAGGGGTCATAGGTTAACCTATGACAACCTATGAGCCTTTTCGATGCATTTCATGATAACATCTATCCCTAGGGGCTCTAGGACCCCTAGGAACCTATTTGGTTGGTTGAAATGTGTCAAAAGGGGTCATAAGTTAACCAATGACACCTTTTCATACATTTCTTGACAACATATGTCCCTAGGAGTCCTAAAATAAAATGATTGTTGGGTCTACAGTGACAAAGAATATTTTGAAAAAAGCATGTCAGTATTTCGAGGACCCGATCCCGTATCAAGTACCTAAAATGGATGCCCAAATTTTGGGGGGAAGTGAAAATTTGGAAAGTATGGGCAATGTGAACAAATTTGTACAAATGTTATTATAGATTAGTATTTCATTAAATACCATATATGTATATAACTATTATTATGAATATTATTATTATTATGACGTATAAATATAATATATGAATATATATGATTATTATATTATATTATTGTGGTTTTCACTATTATTATTAAATATAATATAGTAATATATATTATTATTACTATTATTATTATGACATATAAATATAATTTATATTAATGTATATAATAATTATTATTATATTCAATAGGATATTATATATCATTATTACTATTATATTTAATAGGATATTACATATGATTTGATCAAATAGTTCCTTTCAACGCATTTCATGACAACATATGTCACTACGGGCCCGAGGACCCCTAGGGACCCATTTGGTTGGATTGAATGCATTGAAAGGGGTCATAGGTTAACCTATGACCCCTTTCTACACATTTCATGACAACATATGCCCCTAGGGGACCTAGGACCCTAGGGATCCATTTGGTTAGTTTAAATGCATCGAAAGAGGTCATACATTAACCTCTGACCCCTTCTGATGCATTTCATAACAACATATGTCCCTAGGGGCCCTAGGAACCCTAGAGACCCAATTGGTTCTTTTGAATTTGTTGAAAGGGTGAATTTGTTGAAAGGGGTCATAGGTTAACCTATGACCCCTTTCGATGCATTTCATGACAACATATGTCCCTAGGGGCCCTACAACCCATAGGGACCTATTTGGTTGTTTCAAATACATTGAAAGGGGTAATAGGTTAACCTATGACCCTTTTGACACATTTTATGACAACATATGTCCCTAGGGGAACTAGGACCCCTAGGGACCCATTTGGTTGGTTCAAATGTGTTGAAAGGGGTCATAGGTTAACCTATGACCACTTTTGACACATTTTATGACAACATATGTCCCCACTGGCCCCAGGACACAGGGACCCATTTATTTGGTTCAAATGCATCAAAAAGGGTCATAGGTTAACTTATGATCCCTTTTAATACATTTCATCACTACTGATGGAGACACGACCCAAGAACAAAATGGAACCAACAGAAAGGGAAAATTATATAAATTGAGAAAATAAGCTAGTACAAATAGTGTAGAGAAAATAAACTTCAAAACATGCCCTAAGGGCTTACAATAGCATAAATCTAGAGATAATTTCTCCTTTTAGAACCTCCTCTCAAACTCCACTCCGAACTACCTTTTATAGTGCCAGAAATCTCCTTAAATAGACCCCAGAGGGTTAAGGACTAGGAGTACATTCTAGAAAGTTCTAGTAGGCATCCACTAAACAAATAGAAGGTTCCGAAAGCTGCATTAGAAGTCGGTGCAAATCTAGAAGAATTCAAAAATGGTAACCGAACTTCCGAGAGGCATAACTTTTGAACCGTAGCTCCAATTGACGAACCGTTTACATTTTCAGAAAGCTCTCGAAGCACTCTATAGCCCTATGGACCAGCTTCACTTGTCCCCCATTTTTTGACCCTTTTCAAGGTCATTTAATGCCCCAAACCTAACTTTGAAGCATTCTTAGGAGGTCTCCAAAACTTGAAAAAATGCAATAACTTTCAAACTGTGGGGCCTATTGGCTTGATTCATTTTCTTGAATGCTCTAAATCATGATTACATTCATCTGGCCAATTCACACCTTCTAGGTCACCAAAATTATGGCCAAATTGCATGCTCCTATTTTTTCATGATTTTCAAACACATTGATAGTGGAACTGTGAGAGTTGGAACCTTGATTTTACCCAAATGGGTATCCAAAAATGAGAACACATGAAACATAAACTAAGTCTAAGAACATTTTTTTGGTGACACAGGATTGCCCTTATACCTCTGGATGCTCTTGCATCAACTACATATGTCCGTAGGGGCCCTAGGACCCCTAGGGACAAATTTGGTTGGTTTGAATGGATAACCTATGACCCCTTTCAATGCATTTCATGACAACATATGTCCCTAGGGGCCGTAAGGACCCTAGGGACCTATTTGGTTGGTTCTAATGCATCACAAAGGGTCATAGGTTAACCTATGAACCCTTTCCATGTATGTTATGACAACATATGTCCCTATGGGTCCTAAGACTCCTAGGGACCCATTTTGTTGCTTCAAATACATCGAAAAGGGTCAAAGGTTAACCTATGACAACCTATGACCCTTTTCGATGCGTTTCATGACAACATATGTCCCTAGGGGCTCTAGGACCCCTAGGGACCTATTTGGTTGGTTTGAATATGTGCAAAGGGGTCATAAGTTAACCTATGACCCCTTTTGATGCATTGCATGACAACATATGTCCCTAGGAGCCCTAGGACCCATATGGACCCATTTGGTTGGTACAAATGCATCGAAAGAGGTTATAGGTTAATCTATGATCCCTTTTGACACATTTCATGACAACATATGTCCCTAGGGGCCCTATGACTCCTAGGGACCCATTTGATTGGTTCAAATGTGTGGAAATGGGTCATACAATAAACTATGACCCCTTTTGACGCATTTCATGATAACATATGTCCCTAGGGGCCCTAGGACTACTAGGGACCTATTTGGTTATTTTGAATGCGTCTAAAGAGGTCATAGGTTAACCTATAACCCCTTTCGATGCATTTCATGACAACATATGTCCTTAGGGGCCATAGGACTCGAAGGACCCATTTGGTTGGTTTTAATGCATCAAACCTATGACCCCTTTCAATATGTCCCTAGAAGCCCTAGGATCCTTATGGATCCATTTGGTTGGTTTGAATGCATCAAAAGGGGTCATAGGTTAACCTATGACCCCTTTCGATACATTTCATGAGAACATATGTCCCTAGGGGACCTACCCCTAGGAACCTATTTGGTTGGTTTGAATGTGTCAAAATCCCTTTACATGCATTTTATGACAACATATATCCCTAGGGTCCCTAGGACCCCTAAGGACCCTTTCGATTGGTTCAAATGTGTCGAAAGGAGTCATAAGATAATCTATTGTTGTAATTCTTTAGAATAACAAGGGGTTGAATCAATTATCCAATATCCAAATGTATAAATAAAAAAATTCATAGCTTAGTGAACCCATAAAACATGTATACTTATGCATACATCCATAAGATTATGCAATCACTTAAAACTTGTTGGTTACTGTCAAATTAACTTGCAAAAATGTAAACATGAAACATAACAGATTCATCAACACACAAGAGACAATGATTTACATGGAAACCTAATTTGAAAAAAACCACTAATAACATGTTACTCTTTTTTACTCTTCTAAAGTGATGCCTAGTGAAATGTCAACTCTGTTAAAGGTTAGAATACATACTATTAAATGTGACCTTGTTAAAGGATTTCAATCACTCTGTTAGGAGTGAGCCTTGTTAGAGGACATTAGACCATTCACTTGGAATGTCACCTAGTTAAACGATTTACAAATGACTGTTAGGTCAACCTTAACCAAAATTATTTTCCCTAGACCAATACAATTTTTAGAGAGTAATAGTATGGCTTGATCTGATACAACTTACAACTTCATTTACAGATTACATATCTCTATTTCAGTCCTCCATTATACTTGTCCTTCACTCATTACAACTCTGATATCTTGTTCACCCTTCAGAAATTCATACCCTTAAGCCTTCTTGCTTATCATGCCAATGTAGACTCTTCTCTAGGTAACTTGATGAAGAAAAACACTTAACTCCTTCTCTTCCTTAGGTTCTTGAATATGTAAACCTTTTCTTAATGACCAACCATCCCTATAAATAAAAAATTAAAATCTTTTCCCACTCATTCTCCATCATCTATTTTAGGGTTAGGTAGGATACAATGTATCTAGCCCATATTCCATATCTCTTCTTTAAACTTCTCCTTTGACCCTCTTTAGATTCACCTAAAAATGGTTTACCTTGAATTCTATGCCACCAACTCATCATCATTATCTTCCACCTAGTTCACACAATCTAGGAAAACAAACTTTTTCTCTCAAATTCATCGAATCTACAATCTTTAAAATAATGCAGTAGCTTGACACTATCTTGTTTCTGATGCTTGACACATACCATGTTACTCGATATCCTCTGTAAAATCACTTAGCATCAACTAAAGTTTACTAGGGCTCGCCATCAACTAAACTTTACTCAGTATCAATTGTATTGCTTGGCATCCACTAGAATTTTCTTTTACTCAGCTGTAGCTAATTTTCTACTCAACTTGCATTGACTTTGATCGGCACCTACTATCGACTTGGTCAACCTTGGCAAACAAAGTTTGTATAACTTGTTCTTCTAAACTTTCTTAGTGTAGCCTACCTTTTTAACCTTAAGTAGATTATCAATGCATCAAGTTATCACTATCTTAACTAATTCTTGTACTTCATAACTCAACCTTTCCTCTAGATGCTATTGTTACATCTTTTGATCAAATTCTCTTGATTAATCAAATAAGTGATGGTACTTAATTCTTATAAGCAATTTTCTTACTAGAAATAAGTGGGTTTGACATCAGTGATCACAAAATGATTGAAACATATATATATCAATCTCCTTTTGTAATAATCTTACTCAATCATTTTCAGCAATCTCCCTCTTTGATATTGATGGTAAGCCAAACTGATCAACCAAAACAACCAGATGGTAAATATAGTAATACCAAAAAAATACCAAAAAGAAAATAATTCCTTTAATCAACAACTTCCATCTTCTAATTAGGTTACAAAACTCTATCTTATAACTCCCTCTTACTAGGTAGACTAGGATCTCTCCCTCTTTCTTATATTCTCCTCTCTCTCTCTCCCTTATCATACTTTTTTTCTCCTCTCATCAGCAATTATCTCCCTCTAATATTATATATATGGGCTTGATCAACAAAATATCTCCCTCTTTGACAACAATTCCAAAGACTTGTCATCTTTACATGTAGATATTTAAGCTTTATCAATTTCTCCCTCTGTCACCTTACATGTGACTAATTTTTAGTTTTAGTACTTTGATTACTTTAGGTAGCTCCTAAAGTAAGATCCACTACATCAATTTGTAACATATGGCAATCAACCTGTTTGATGTAGGGCAATCCTCTTGTTACTTAGATAGCCTTTGATAGGCGTATCACCCCTAGTTTACCTCTTAGATACTCATGAGAATCCTTAGGTAATGATTTTGTGAAGATATCAACAATTTTCTCCTTTTTTTGACATATTCTAGCTTCACCTCTTTATCTTGAACTAATTCCCTCAAGTAATGATACTTGATTGCAATGTGCTTAGTCTTTGTGTGCATCACTAGATTCTTTGATATATTGATAGCACTTGTATTATCACAATAAAGTGTCACTGGTTCTACGATCTCTTCATTCCTTTGAGTAGCTTTTTGATCCATACAATGTTTGTACAATTTATAGTGGCAGCAACATATTCAACTTTAGTAGTAGATTGTGAGGTGTAGTTTTGTTTCTTACTAGTCCAGTGACTAGTCTCTTGCATAAGAAAAATGCTCCTCCACTGGTGCTCTTTCTTTCATCAATGTTTCTAGCCCAATAAGTATTAGTATAGGCTCTCAATTAAAATTTATCATTCTTCTTATATTATAAACCAAACTCTTATGTTAATTTCATATTTCTCATTATTCTCTTCATAGCCATTAAATCATTCTCCCTAGGATTAATAGAAAATCTTGCAACTATCCCTATAGATAATGTAATGCCAGGTCTACTATTGACCACATATTGCAAATTACCAATCATAGACCTATATAATGTTTAATTCACTTCAATAGAATCATCATTCTTTGACAACTTGTGTCCTATCACCATAGGTTTACTTACAGGTTTGGAATCCTCCAATCCAAAAGTTTTCAATATTTCATTGACATAATTTGACTGAGTGATGTATATACCATATTTCATCTGATATAATTGCAAACCCACAAAAACTTTGATCTCTACAAACATAGATATTTCAAATTCTTGCTTCATCTAATTCGCAAAATCCTTACATAAAGTATCTTGACCTCCAAATATGATATCATCAACAAAAATTTTAAATAACAAAATACCTTTTCCTTTATCTATCTTTATGTATAGATTGATGTTATAATTAGTCCATTCAAATTCAATCTTCACAAAATAATTATGAAATCTCTCCTACCATGCTCTTGGTGCTTGCTTCAAACTATATAAAGCTTTGTATAATATGCATACCATGTTCTTATTGTTAACATCAACAAATTCTTTTGGCTATTCTAGGGAAACTTCTTCCTCTAATATGCCATTCAAAATTGCAAATTTAACATCCATTTGATAAACTTTGAAACCTTTGTATGCAAAATAAGCAAGTAGAGGTCTTACTCCTTTCAGTCTTGCAACGAGGGAAAATGTCTCACCATAGTCAATTCCTTCTTCTTGTGCATATCCTTTGCAAACTAATCTTTCCTTGGTCCTTGTGACTTAACCATTTTCATCTAGCTTGTGTCTAAATACCCACTTAGTGCCAACCACATTTTTGTATTCTGGTCTAGGAACTAGACTTCATTTTTTTTTTCTCAATTTTTTCAATCTCTTCTTCCATGGATTTAATCCATTTCACATCTTCTAATGCATATTTCACTAATTTTGGTTCCTTCATGCTTAGCAAACATGCATCATTTCTCAATTTGTTTCTTGTCATAGGTCTTGCATCTTTGTCTCCAATAATCCATGCAACAGGATTATGTCTTTTGACATATTTGGACAATCTTGGCTTAGTTCTTATTTCTTCATTTTGTGTTTCAGCTTCAGAGTCAGTATGTACATCTCTATCAAGTATATCAGCATCTCTTTCATGTACATTGACTTCAGAATTAGAATGTGCTCCAGTTTCATTCTATAACTCGACATCTGAATGTGGTCATTTTCTTGAATGCAACTCAACATTCATAGTATGTGACTCAACTATCACTAAAATTTGTGATTGATTTTCAACTTGATTTGTAGCATCTTCTTCAATAGGCATACCTTCATAAAAGTATACAAAACATTTGTATTCTTTTGGTTATTTCATAGGTTCATCCCCATGAACTTATGTATATTCATCAAAATTTACATTTGCACTTTCCACAATTTTGTTAGTGTTAGTATTTAAACACTTATAAGCTTTACTTCTTATTGAATTACCTAGGAGTACACCCTCTTCACTTTTTGCATCAAGCTTAACATTCTTAAAATCTTTAAGAATGTAACATTTGCTTCTAAATATCTTAAAATATTTTACATTAGTTGAGTGTCCATACCATAGTTTAAAAGATGTTGAATTAGTACCTTTCTTGACTTGTACATGATTCAAGGTATAGACAATTGTACTTACAACTTCTCTCTAGTATTTCAAAGCAACATTATTCTCCATCATAAGTGTCCTAGCATAATCCATTATAGATACGTTCCTCCTTTTATCTATTCCATTTTGTAGAGGTATTCTAGGAGCGGATGTCTATCTCTTGATTCCTCCCATATTATAGAACATCTCAAACCCATTTGATGTGAATTCTCCTCCTCTATCTAATCTCAAACATTTCAAACTTTTACCTTTTTTCTTCTCAACTCTTGCTAAGTATCACTTAAACATTTGGAAAGCATTATATTTCTATTTTAGAAACATAACCGTCATCATTCTAGAATAATCATGAATAAATAGCATAATGTACTTATCTCCTTTGTAGCTTTGCACATCAATTGGTCCACACAAGTTAGTATGAACTATCTCTAGTATTTCTTTAGAGGTATAAGTTTTACTCTTATAACTTGACTTTTTCATTTTGGCTAATTGACATTGTTTGCACATTGTATTGTCAGATTTCTTCAATTTAGGCAAACCTCTAACTTTCTTCATGTTACTGATACTAACCAAGTTATCAAAATTAACATGACATAACTCTTGTGCCATAGCCACAAATCATAAAATCTTACAACTAGACAAGTAGCATCCTCTATATCAAGGTAGAATAGATTACTCCTAGTCTGATCACCCTTTCCAATCAATTTCCCATCAGTATCATATATCTTAGCAATCTTGTTTTCAAATTCAACATTACATCCTGAATTATTCATTTGTGAGACACTTATGAGATTATAGTTTAGTCCTTTAATAGAGTAAGCATTGTCATATGAAATCTTATTTGTGAGTTTGATAGAACCTTTTCCTTTTATCAAACATGGTGCATCATTACCAAATCTTACACTATTTTCTTTATAACAATTTAAGTAAAGGAACTTACTTTTATCTCTGGTCATATGATGTGAGCATCCACTGTTAATGATCCATTTATCATTTTTGTTCACATAAGTCACAAGTGTGGTTGCCTCATCTTCATTAGATTCATCCTTCATTACAACATACACCACTTCATCATCATGTTCATTAGATTCATCTTTTGTTTCCTCTTTAGCAATATAGCATGACTTCTTGCCTTTGTATTTGTAGTCCTTTCTATCATCATCTTCTCTTCTACTTTTATACTTGTCACCACTTTTGTAGTTCTTCTTCTGTGTACATCTACCAACAATAAGGCCAACCTCATTGCAATTGAAACAAATTATAGGCAACTCACCTTTGAAGTTTCCTTTACCTATGTGGAATCATCTTACCAATAGTGTTTCCAGTTGTTCAACATCTTCCTAATATATATTACTATTACTAGACACATATTCTATCTTTCTCTTCTTCTTCTTCTTCTTCTCATCAGAATCCTTCAATAACAACTTAGCTTTGAAAGTAGATTCAAGACTCTTAGGTTTGTGATTATCAAAGTAAGATAGCTCAAAATTAGTGAGCCTACCTATCAGACCTTCAAGGGATAGATTGTTCCCTGATATACATCTTAGTTCTTGAATTGCAGAGACTCTAATAGCATAAATAGGCAGTAGTGTTCTTAAGACTTTGCTTAGCACAATATTATCATCTATCTAACCAATAGCTCCTTTTATTGCATAAAAAACTTCTTTTATCCTAGCAACATATTGAGCAATATTCTCACCTTATTCTATTCTCATATAATCAAACTTACCTCTAAGACTATTAGATCCTCCATAGATGGTGTGTAAAGCATCTCATATTTTATGTTCACTATCACAACCTTTGATATCATCAATTTTTTCATAGATTAGGGTAGAGGCAATCTCCAACATCACCTAGTTGTGTTCTTTCTTCTTCTTCAAATCTTCAACAGTTAGGTCTCTAGCAAGAATGACATGCTCAATAGTAATGGTAGATTATGCATGATCTCCAAGTCCTCCAATGTGTAGCTTCATCAAAATTTTCCATGCAGGAAAGTTATCTCTATTAAGCTTGGGTACTTCTCTTTTTGACATCTTGATATTTGTTCTTTTAGTACCTTTAAACTAGTCCTCTTAAGAAAATGGCTTTGTTACCAATTGTTGGAATTCTTTAGAATAACTAAGATGACAGGGGGGGTGAATTAATTATCCAAGGTCCACATGTATAGATAAAAAATTTCACATCTTAGTGAACCCATAAAATATTTATACTTATGCATAGATCCATAAGATTATGCAATTACTTAAAACTTGTAGGTTACTATCAAATCAACTTGTAGAAATGTAAACATGAAACATAAAAGATTCATCAACACACATGAAAAAATGATTTACATGGAAACACAATTTGGGAAAAACCACAAATACGATGCTACTCTTTTTCACTCTTCTAAAGTGATGCCCTGTGAAAGGTCAACATTGTTAAATGTTACAATACACACTGTTAAATGTGACCTTCTTAAAGGATTTCAATCATCCTGTTAGGAGTGAGCCTTGTTAGAGGACTTTAGACCATTCACTTGAAATGTAACCTAGTTAAAGGATTTACAAATGATAGTTAGCTCAACCTTAATCTAAAGAATTTACCCTAGACTAATACAATTGTTAGAGAGTAATAGTAAGGGTTGATCTAATACAACTTACAACTTCATTTTTAGATTATAGATCTTTGTTTTAGTCTTCCATTTTTCTTTGCCTTTACTCATTGCAACTCTAATAACTTTTTCACTCTTCAAGCATTCATACCCTTAAGCCTTCTTTCTTATCATGCCAATACAAACTCTTCTCTAGATCACTTGATGAAGTGAAACCCTTAACTCCTTCTCTTCCTCAGGTTCTCACATATAACAACCTTTGTTTCATGACTAGCCATCCCTATAAATAGAAAATTAAGATCTTTTGCCACTCGTTCTTCATCTTCCATTTTAGGGTTAGGTAGGATACAATGTATCTACCCCATATTCTATATCTCTTCTAGAAACTTCTCCTTTGATCCTCTTTAGATTCACCTAAAAATGGTTTACCTTGAATTTTGTGCCACTAGCTCATCAACCCAATCTTCTACTTGGTTCAGACAATCCAAGAAAAAAACTTGTTCACTTAGATGCATCAAATCTACGATCTTTAAAATAATGCAGTAGCTCAGCATTATGTTGTTTCTGATGCTTGACACATATTGTGTTACTTGACATCCTTTGTAAATTCACTTGGCATCAACTAAAGTTTACTGGTGCTCAAAATCAACTAAACTTTACTCAACATCAACTATCTTGCTTTGCATCCACTAGAATTTTTTTCCCTCAACTCCAACTAATTTTTTGCTCAGTTTGAACTGACTTTTCTCAGTACCTACCATCCACTCGATCAAGCTTGGTAGACAAAGTTTGTATAACTTGTTTTACTAAACTTTCTTAGTGTAGCCATCCTTTGTAACCTTAAGTAGATTGTCAATTCATTAAGTTATCACTGTCTTAACTAATTCTTCTAATTCATTACATAATCATAACTCAACCTTTCTTCTAGGTGTTATTGAACATTACATCTTTTAATCAAATCCTCTTCATCAATCAAATAAGTGATGTTACTGAAATCTTATAAGCAATTGTCTTACAAGCAATAAGAAAGTTTGACATTAGTGACAAAACAATGATTGAAACATATACATTTTTGTAGTACAAAATTAAAATCCAAACTTTTGACAAATCAAATAAATTTTTCTCCAGATAAGGCATAGTAGTTTAGGAATTAAATTCAATTTCCTACATATTATTTTCTTACAACTGTTTGATATAAATTCCAAAACCACTTTAAAATTACGTGTCAAGTTGACATAACCCTAATTTGTTGGTTTTTCACTGCCACTTAATACCATAGTTTGGATGACTCTGATCCTCTACATACCCTAGCCTAAAATATAAAATTCATCCCATGGAATTTGGAACCTATACCCTTGGTGAGTATGGGCACAAACCCTGCAAATGTACTACAATAGAGTAGTGATAAATGAGAACAACCCTTTAAAAAATTAGAGGCATAACTCACCTACCTTCTATCTATAAATGTCTATGATAAAACTTAACCTCCTATTTAGCATGAGTGATAGTCACCCTATCCACCATAGTTGATCCTACATCTATAGAGTTAGCAGAAGATTGATCAACCAAAATCTAGTAGCCAAAAGAAACCTGCCAAATTTTCTATTTTCCTAAAGACTAACAACATTAGAAATTTACTTTGATTACGTGGGTAGGGTCTATAGATAAAATATCATATCTATATTATTTAATTTCTATATGAAATATGTCAAAGAAATATTAATTGAAAATAATTAATGAAACATATTATACTTATATTATTATAGTGCTAGATACAAATCTATTTGCAAAATTTCCAATCTCATTATGATGATAGTTGTTCTAGAATTGTATGCATTATATGAAGTTGTTAAGGTAAAAAAAAAAATATTAACAACATTACAATTATAATCCTCCTTCAATAATATAAAATATTGTATTTCAAAGTTTTAGAAAATATATATAATGAATTCATGAATCTACTTCAATCTTGCACAAATTGATGTTTTACATTTTGTGGTAAAAGAGAGAATATTTATCATTTTAATTTTTCTCATCAAACATATAACTAAATAAAAATTATTTTGGATACAAATTAACATTGCAGTGGAGGTGTGAAGAGCGATTACAATGGGATATTAAAAAGAAAAGGTGACCAATGTACCTAGAATAGTAGAAAAAAGAGTAACATAAAAAGGCATAAAAAGGGTTTTTTTCATCTAGTTAGCCATGTACAACACTGGCAAAAAGAAACATATAAAAGAAAGATATGATAATGGCATTACAATGAATATTCAACACCCAAAAATGAATTATACAACGACACACAATAATTAAAACACAATCATTATAGGAGATGATTGATATTAATTAAGAAACAATCACTACTCATGTTAAACATAGTGGTAAAGAAATGAAAGAGATAGTGATATGGGTCATTGGAAGCATGAACCATAAAAATAAAAAAGGATGGGTTGCTGTTATGAAAATTCTTTAAGAAAGTGAGAAATTAATGCATTAAGATAATGTAATGAATAGGTAATACTTCATTTAATGAAGATGATATGTACTGATGAAATTTTCCTTTGTTATAACAATAGATTCCTTATGGATCTAGGATTAAGGTTTGAGAAAATAGAATTTAATGAAAGAAGATAAATTATACAAGCCATAGACAACATATAGATAGTGTCGAATTGAAATATCAATTTTTTTTAATAGTTAGGATGTGAATGAATTCAATCCATTAAAAAAAATAGATATATTTCAGGAGAGAATTTATGATCCAAATTCGAAACCCTACCCCTTAATTTGTTGTTTAATGCATGGGTAAGATGTTTATGAATTCATGTTGCTTCTTTGTTGCTTCTGTACATTAATAATGTGCTGCAAACAAAGCTACTAAAAACATGTTGAGAATAATGATGAATCTTTTAGTGCCTCTATTAAACTTCTTTGAAAGTATGATACATCTACTACAATATTCAATTTTGTGAACTATCATAGAGAAATTGAGAAAAATAAATATATATTCATGAAACCCTTGAGCTCAATTCACATGGACAACTTTTAGAACAATTAAAAAGTCATTTTTTTCCTTCTTCACTAATTTCACTTTGGCATCTCCTCTCCCACTTGACTTTGGTGACTAACAATATTAATAAATTATATTTTGTATTTATTAAAAAATAAAAGACTAAAATTTACATTATTTATTAATAATATTATTAACTATATTTTTAATTGTGAACACAATATTAATATTTCTTACTTAATTTAATTATAAGTTATAAATCATTAAATATTAAACTATGTTTTAAATGTATTTAAATTTGCATTCTTTAACTTTTAAATTGATATTTATCTTTAATTTTTCAATTTCACTTTTCTTAAACATTTTATATAGTGTTAAATGGTCATGTCTCTTTAATTTTTCAACTTCACTCTACTTGAGCATCAATAAAATTACATTCTTGACACATTTGAGTCCTAATAGATCTTTTCAATCAATAAGTATGTAATATCAAAGATAAATAACTATTAAAGTCATATACAATATATGTTCAATGAATTCCTTTTATTTTGACATTGCAACATATTTGTTCTATTTGAAAATGAGTGTTTGAAGATTCAATGATGGAAATGAATGGTGGAATAAGCATAAGAAAACTCTATAACTCCCCTAACATGAGAAGAAAATGGATTCACACTAAGTTGGAAATCTAATTTCTAGTACATAGTGAATATTGTTAATGATATATCGCAATCAAAGGGATCTCATTTTTTATTTGATCTTTGCAAAAGGGTTACAAATGAAAAGGTACATGAAACTTGATTGACGATCACCTCTTCAATCAAAACTCCAAAGGGGCTTGATGGAAGTTTAAAATCTAAAACAATAACCTAATCCATTAATAAATAAAGCTTAGAGAAAGTGAAGAGAGGAAGTATAAATGACTAATTATTATTGACAAACTATCTAGTGACTTATTTGTTTAGAATAGATTGATACAAGTGTAAAAATGTGTTTCAATCATTGTTTTTTCACTGATGTTAAACCTGCTACTTGCTGGCAAGACAATTGCTTAGATGATTTGAGTACTATTACTTTTTTGATTGATGAAGAGGATTTGATCAAATGAGGTAACAATAGCACCTAGAGGAAAGATTGAGTTATGATATGAAAAAGAGTACAAGGATTAGTTAAGACAATGATATTATAATGCATTGATAATTTACTTAAGGTTGCAAAGGATGGTTACAATGGTTAAGTTAAGAAGAACAAGTTAAACAAATTTTGTTTACTAACCTTAACAATGTGCAAAGTAGGTGCCAAGAAAAGTTAGTGTAAGATGAGCAAAAAATTAGTTGGAGCCAAGAAAAGTCAATTTTAGTGTAAGTTGAGTGATACAGTGTAAGCTGAGTAAACTTTAGTTCATGCCAAGTTTTTTGATAGTGGATGTCGAGCAACATAGTATGTGCTAAGAATCAAAAGTCAATTAATGCCAAGTTTCAACATTATGAGAAAGATCATGAATTCGATGCATTTGAGCCAAAAAATTTGATTTCTTGGATTTTGTGAACCACGTGGAAGATAAGCTTGATGAGCTAGTGGCACAGAGTTCAAGATGAACCATTTTGAGGTGAATTCAAAGCGGATTGAAGGAGAAGTTTCTATAAGGGAATGAAATGAAATGATGGGTAGATTCATTGAATCTCACCTAATCCAACCTAACCCTAAAATGGGCAATGGAGGATGAATGAAAAAAGATCCTAATTTTCTATTTATAGAGATGTCTAGTCAAAATAAAAGGTTGTCACGTGTGAGAACCTAAGGAAGATAAGTAGTCTAGGGTATTGCTTCATTTAGTAATCTAAGAGAAGAGACTACATTGGAAAGAAAAGAAATAATTCTTAAGGGTATGGATACTTTAAGGGTGAACAAGATATTAGAGCTAAAGTGTGTGAAAGCCAAGTAGAATGGAGGACTGAAATAGAGATCTATAATCTACAAGTGTGTTGTAAGTTTTTATCAGATCAAGCCTCATTGCTACTTTCTAATCATTGTATTAGGCTAGGGTAAATCCTTTGGATTAAGGTTGACCTAAGAATCATTTGTAAATCCTTTAACCAATGACATTATAAGTCAATGATGTAAAGTCCTCTAACAAATTTTGCTCCTAACAAGGTGATTGAAATCCTTTAACCAAGCCACATTTAACAATGTGCATTGTAATCTTTAATAGGGTTGAACTTTCACAAGGCATCACCTTAGAAGAGTGAGAATGAGTAGCATGTTAATCATAGTTTTTCCAAAATTGGGTTTCTATGTTAAATCATTGTGTCAAATGTGTTATTGAGTCTATTATGTTTCATGTTTACATTTTTGCAAAGTTGATTTGATAGTAACCTACAAGTTTAAGTGATTATATGACCTAATGGATGCATGCATGATGAAAATATTTTATGGATATAGGTTCACTAAGTTATGAAAAGTTTAAATTATACATCTAGACCTTTGATAACTAATTCACCCCCCCTCTCAGTTATTATAAAGAATTCCAAAAATTGGTATCAGAGCCATCTGCTTAAGAGGACTAGTTTGAAGGTACTAGAAGGAAAAAGATCAAGATGTCAAAAAGAGAGATACCCAAGCTTAATAGAGACAACTTTCCTACATGGGAAAGTTTGATGAAGCTATAGATAGGAGGTCTCAGAGATCATGCACAATCTACTATTTTTGTTGACCATGTTGAACCTAGTGGAGTTCTAATTGTTGAAAATCTAAAAAAGAAGAAAGAACACAACCAGGTAATGTTGGAGATTGTCTCTGCCCTAAGTTAGGGTGAGTTTGATGATATAAAGGGTTATGACACTGAAAAGAAAATGTGGGTTTATTTACACACTATCTATGGGGGTGATACAAATATTCTAAGAGCCCAATCTAAAAGTCTTAGAGGTAAGTCATGATATGAGAAAGCAAGAAGGTAAAAATATTGCTAAATATTGCTCTAGGATAAATTATGTTGTTAATGCAATAAGAGGTGCTACTAGTAAGATAGATGATGAGACTGTACTAAGAAAAGTTTTAAGAACATTGCTGCCCATTTATGCTATTAGATTTTCTACAATACAAGAATTGAGATGTATACTAGGTTCTAATCTAACTCTTGAAGGTTTGGTAGGTAGGATCATTTCTTTTGAGCTATCTAATTTTGATAATTTCAAAACTAATAATGTTGAATCTACTTTCAAGGCCAAGCTACCATTGAAGGAACCTAATGAGAAGAACAAGAAAAAGGTAAAATATGTCTCTAGTGGTAGTAATATAGATGAGGAAGATGTAGATAAACTTGAAGCACTACTAACAAGGAGATTTTGTAGAGGTAAAGGAAAGTTCAAAGGTAAGTTATCTATCATGTGTTTCAATTGCAATGAGGTTGGTCATATTGTTGCTAGATTTCCAAAGAAGAAGAATTATAGAGGTGGAGAAAAGTACAAAAGTAGAAGAGATGAAGACAACAAAAATTACAAAGAAAAAGGCAAGAAGTCTTGCTACATTGATGAAAAGGAAAAAAAAGAAGGATTTGATGTTCATGATGATGAAGTGGTGTATGTTTTAATGAAGGATGAATCTAATGAGGATGAGGCAACTTTTGGATACAACTAATTAATTGTGTGTTGTCTTTGATGTTACACAAATTTCATATTAGTTGATAGTTAGTGTATGTTGAGCTCACTTCATTAGTGAAGATAGCTTTCCTAGTCTACCAAGCGTTTCTAAGTTTACTCTATATAGAAGGCAGTATCTACTAAGCTCACTTAGGCATCGAAGGAAGTTATGTAGAAAAGAGTGTTAACCAAGCTCACTCAGTTAATGAAGGGAAAGTTGAACAGAGTCAGTATTAAATGAGTTCACTCAATTACCAAAGAGATTTTGTAAGTTTGCAATGTTAACCAAGCTTTTGTTGGTTAACACAGGAAATCACTTCAAAATTAGTTTCTACCTAGTTGGGTTGGCTACCAAAGAATTTTTATATTTTGGCATGTAAAGCTTAATTATTTTACCTATTGATTCTAGCTAACTAAGGTGATGAATATTGGTTATTCTAATTTGTATTTGAGCTGACTTGATAATCTAGAAGGTATAAGTAAAAGGTCAACTTATGATTTTAAAGTGTGATATGCAAGT
Organism: Cupressus sempervirens; assembly: GCA_028749045.1. Classification (NCBI taxonomy): domain Eukaryota; kingdom Viridiplantae; phylum Streptophyta; class Pinopsida; order Cupressales; family Cupressaceae; genus Cupressus; species Cupressus sempervirens. Next base: position 130,374,187 of record CM053793.1, on the reverse strand, counting down.
TGAATAATTTGAAAAGAGATAAGAAGAGAGGAAGAGAACTTGAAGGATAAGTAGGTATCCTTATGGAGCAAAAAAGTATTATTCGATGAGGAAGGATAAAAAATGAACCAAAAAAAAGATCTATAATCAGCAATTTAGTTGCATCATAGCTAGGTCATTTCATTGTTACTCTCTAACCATTGTAGCAATGATCTAAAATCTCTTTAAAAAGTAGGTTTAATAGCCATTTGTAAATCCCCTAACAAGATGGAAATTCTATTGAATTATTTCAAGACCTCTTCCAAGGCCACTCCTAATAGTGTGATTAAATATTTTAATAGGGTCACACCTAACAATTTGTTTTGTAACCTTTAATAGGGTTGGCTCCTAATAGGGCTCACTTTAGAAGAGTGAAAAATAGTAACTAGAACTAAATTTGGTGATTTTTCCCAAATTTGATTTCCATGTTAAATCCTAGTGTCTTATGTTTCATATTATTTATTTCATGCTTACAAGTAATTACTTATTACATCTTAAAATATCTTAAAGTAATGCACACTCTACATTTACCGAGTTATAGCAATTTTTGAATGCTTACCAAATATCAATAGTAATCATTTTTATTAGTCTAAATTTTAATTGGCATCTAAGGGATCTAGGATTTATTTTCATAGTAACTAATTCACCCCTCCCCTCTCAGTTGCTCCTCTTATATTTTCAACAATTGTTATCTGAGATTTTGGTGCTTATAGAGAATGTTTCAAGGACCTAAGCTAAAGATTAGGATGTCTTACAAGAGAGATATTCTAAAGCTGAACATAGATAACTTTGTAGCATGGCAAGGACTTATGAGGCTTCATCTGGCTACCATCAATGATTTAGGATGCAAATATCTTGATGAAAAATATAAAACTCCCACTGGAACATTATCAGTTGAAGATATTGCTAAGAATAAGAACCATAACATCATGATGATTGACATTGCATCTACTCTCAATTATGTTAAATTTGATGAGTTCAAAGACTATAAAACTACTTTTGATATGTGGAACAAACTGAAAGAAATTTATCTATGGAGGAGATGAAAATGCAAGAAGAGCCAAAGCAGAAATCCATAGAGGACAATTTAATCAAATGAGAATGAGAGAAAATGAAAATGTTGAAAAATATGTGGAAAGAATCAAGTCTAGTATAAGTGCAATCAGAGTATCTTAAGGAGAAATCAAAGAAGAAACTGTAGTAAGAAAAATATTCAGAACTTTTCTTCCCATCTATGCAATAAGAGTATCTACTATTCAAGAAAATAGATGTGATCCAAATAACAAGATAGGCTTGGATGCCCTAGTAAGAAGATTGACAAATTTTGACAACTTTTGAACTAGACAACTTTGAAAACTATGTTCCTACTTCCAAGAATATTGAGTCTGCATTTGAAACTAAACTCTCACTCAAAGAAAAAGGAAAGAAAACAAAAGATAATCAATCAGAAAGTGAGGAAGAAACTAAAGAAATTTTTGATAGTGATCTTGAAATTTTTGAAGCTCTACTTGTAAAGAAATATTCCAAGAGTAGAGGAAAGTATAAGACTAAAATTCCTTTAATCTATTTTTCTTGTGAAGAAATTGGTCATATTGTTGCCAGTGTCCAAACAAAGCAGACAAGGAAGAAAAGACAAACCACAAGTACAAAGGCAAGAAGGAATTCAAAGGTCACAAATCCTACAAAGACAAAGGTAAGAAAACTTGTTTCATGGCTAATGATTATGATAATAGTGAAGATGAAATAGTGTATATTGTTGTAAAAGATGAATATGATGATGAATAAGATAAGATGGAACTTGTCTCTTATGTTAGTAAAAATGACACATGGATCATAGATAGTGGATGTTCTCACCATATGACTAGAGACAAAACTAAGTTTGAATATTTTGAACACTATGATGGAGGTAGTGTAAGGTTTGAAAACAATGAAGCTTGTTGCATAAAAGGAAAGGGTCTTATCTCATTAACCAATGAACTTTTATGTGATAATGCCTATTAGGTTGAAGGACTAAAACATAATTTACTAAGTGTGGCATAGCTGAACAACATTGGATTCAAGATAGAATTCATTAATGGCAAAGTAAGTTTACTGGATAATTAAGGAATTCTAATTGGATCAAGTAGAGGTAACCTATTTTATCATGATCTTGGTGATTGTTCATGTTTTATTGCTTAAGTAGAAGAAAGTTGGCTATGGCATAGAAGACTATGTCATGTAAACTTTGATAATATGGTCAAGATAAGAAAACTCAGAAGAGTAAGAGGTTTTCCTAGTTTGAAAAAATCTAATGTTGGATTATGCAAGAATTGTCAAATTGGTAAAATGGGAAACACTAGTTTGAAAAGAAAAAACTATCAGTCAGAAGATGTCTTGGAAATTATGCATACTAATTTATATGGACCCATTAGAATAGAAAATTATAGTGAAGAAAATTTTTTAATTCTTTTTTTCAATGATTATTCTAGAATGATGACTATTATGTATCTGAAAGAAAAATTAGAAGCTTTTGAGAAATTCAAATGGTATCTAGCTAGAGTAGAAAAAAAATTGGAAAAAGATTGAAATGCTTAAGAACAGATAGAGGTGGTGAATTCATCTCAAATGAATTCAACAATTTCTACATTGAAGGAGGAATCAAAAGACAAGCATCAGCCCTTGGTACTCCTAAGAAGAATGGACTAGATGAAAGAAGAAATATATCCATCATGGATTGTGTGAGGACACTAATGATTGAGAAGAATGTTGCTATCAAATACTAGAAGGAAGTTATCAGCATTGCAGTTCATACTTTTAACTAAGTTTAGCTGAAGAAGGACTCATACAAAACTCCCTATGAACTATGGTATGGCTATAAACCTAATGTAAGTTACTTGGAACTATTTGGCAGCAAATGTTATATCTTGAAAGAATCTAGAAAAGGAAAATTTGATGTAAAAGTTGATGAAGCTATATTTCTAGGATATTCTTGCAAAAGTAAAGCATACAAATGTTTGAATTTGTCCACTCACAAAATCATAGAAAATGCACATGTGAGAATTGATGAGTTTGCAAAAAAAATTGAAGAAAGAAAAAAGGAGCCAAAAGATTACAAAATATTTGTTCACTATGAACTTGATACATTGCCAAACACATTTGACAAAAAAGAGACTTCATGTCTTGAGCTCTCCAAGTCTCCATTAGTTACTGAGTTGCAAGAAGTGCAAATCGAGTCATAGGGACCTGAGTCACATTTAGAGGTTATCAATTTAGTAAATATAGAGTCTGAAGAAGCTAAGCCATAGATAGAATGACCCAAGCTAGAAGTTGAGATTCAAAATGAAGACATCTCAATTCATTCAAAAGTCAAAGAACCTCTATTGGCTAAATATGTCAGAAGTCATCATGCACCTAATCAGATCACTGGAGGCAATCAGATGGAACAATGACAAGAATAAAACTAAAAGGTATGTGTTTACTTGTTGAACTTAAACCTAGAAGTGTTAAAGATGAACTAGGAAATGAAAGTTGGATTGAGGCTATGAATGAAGAAATAGAATAGATAGAAAAGAATAAAACTTGGACTCTTATACCTAGGCCCAAAGATAAAAATGTGATTGGTACAAAATGGGTATTCAGAAATAACCTGATTGAAGATGGAAAAGGGTCAAGAAACAAAGCAAGGTTCGTATGTAAAGGCTATTCTCAAGAAGAAGGTATTGATTATAGTGAAACTTTTTCCCTTTTTTCAAGATTTGAAGGTGATAGGACTTTACTCGCTTATGCAGCTCACAAAGGATTCAAAGTATATTAGATGGATGTTAAATCAGCACTCTTGAATGTAATTCTTGATGAGGAAGTCTACATTGAATAGCCAGAAGGTTTTGTTAATCCAAATACAAGGGAAATGGTTTGAAAATTACACAAAGCCATATATGGTCTAAAACAAGCTCCTAGAGCTCGGTATGGAAAACTACATAACTATTTGATACATATTTCTTTTCAAAGAAAAAATTATAACAATAGTTTGTACATCAAAAAAGAATCAGATAAGAAGATTGTGTTGGCAGAAATATTTTTGGATAATACGCTATTCATAGGAAATGATGACTCATGCAAATCATTTTTACAACAAATGAATAAAGAATTTGAAATGTCCATGTTTGGTGAAATAAAAATCTTTGTTGGATTGCAAATACAATAGAATAGAAATGGTATCTATATCACTCAATCTAAGTATATCAAAGAGATACTCAAGAAATTTGGAATGGAGGACTCAAAACTAGTTGGAATCTCTATCTGTATTGGACTTAAGCTTACAAAAGGTGATGACTCCAAAGAAGTAGATCAAACCTTATACAAATCAATGATTGGGAAATTATAGTATGTGGTACATACAAGGCTTGATATTGCCTTAGCAGTTGGGATAGTGGCAAGATTCTTAGCAAAACTTAGAGAAAACCACATGAGTATAATAAAAAGAATCTTGAGATATCTAAAAGGTACTAGAGACTGTGGCTTATGGTACAAATTTGGAGGCAATCTTGACCTAAGAGTATTTTCTAATGCTATTTGGGCAGGAAATCTTGATGATAGAAAAAGTACAAGTGGTGGAGCATTTTTTCTTAGTAAAAGGTTGGTATCTTGGACAAGTAAAAAGAAAAATTGCACATCTCAATCCATAGTAGAAGAAAAATATGTAACATTAGCAGTGAATTGCTCTAATATTGTTTGGTTCAAATAGTTGTTGGAAGGAATGAAGGTTCAAGCCAATGAGCTAATAGTCATGTATTGTGATAACACCAGTGCAATTAACATATCAAAGAATCCCGTGATACATTCCAAAATAAAGAATATTGCTATAAAATATCACTTTGTAAGAGAGATAGTACATGACAAAGAGATCAGATTGGAATATGTGCATACAAAAGAGTAAATTGCATATATATTCACCAAGCCATTACCTAAGGATGCATTTTTTATCTAAGAGGTAAGGTAGGGGGCATACCCCTATCTGAAGCTCACTAAATAAAGTTTAATGATGCATCAATAAAAAATAAGTTGAAGATCAATGAGTTCATGCAATATTGATAGGACATATTGCAGATGAATCTGTGCTCAAGGTACATTGGCACTAATCAAAATTGTCTTTGGAATGTGTTGTCAAAGAGGGAGAAGTTTACTGTCATATCTTTCTAAAATTTTGTAGAGGGAGAAGTTAAGCAATTCCTTCATAGAGGGAGAATACTATAGGAAATTTTTTTTGTATAAAATCAAAGAGGGAGAAAATTTCTATCAGAGGGAGTCTTGTTTTCAAAATTTCATTGTGTTATGACATGTTGTGTTACCATCAATGCCAAAGAGGGAGATTTTTGCATACAATTGATTAATTGTGTGTCATCTTTGATGTTACACAAATGTCATATTAGTTAACAGTCAGTGCATGCCGAGCTCATTTGGTCAGTGAAGATAGTTTTCCTAGTCTACTGAGCATTCATAAGTTTACTCTATATAGAAGGAAGTATCTACCGAGCTCACTCAGGCATTGAAGGAAGTTATGCAAAAAAGAGTGTGAACTGAGCTCACTCGATTAACAAAGGGAAAGTTGAATAGAGTCAATATTAACCAAGTTCACTCAGTTACCAAAGGGATTTTGTAAGTTCATAGTGTTAACATAGGAAATTTCTTCAGAATCAGTTTCTACCGAGTTCGATCAGCTACCAAAGGATTTTCTTATTTTGGCATGTAAAGCTTAATTATTTTAGTTATTGATTCTAGCCAACTAAGGTGATGAATATTGGTTATTCTAATTTGTATTTGAGCCAACTTGACAATCTAGAAGGTATAAGTAAAAGGTCAAATTGTCATTTCAAAGTGTGATATGCAAGTTCAAAAGAGATAAGAAGAGAGGAAGCAAACTTGATGGATAGGCAAGTATCTTTGTGGAGTAGAAAAGTGTTATTTGATTAGGAATGATCAAGTATGAACCAAAAGAGAGATCTATAATCAAAAATTTAGTTGCATCACAATCAAGTCATTTCATTGTTACTCTCTAAACATTGTAACAGTGATCTAAAATCTCTTAACAAAGTTGCTTTAATAGCCATTTGTAAATCCTCTAACAAGGTGGCAATTCCATTGAATTGTTTCAAGACCTCTTGCAAGGCCATGCCTAATAGGGTGATTAAATCCTTTAACAAGGTCACACCTAATAGCATGTTTTGTAACCTTTAATAGGGTTGGCTCCTAACAAGGATCACTTCAAAAGAGTGAAAAACAATAACTAGTTACATTTGGTAGTTTTTCCCAAATTGGGTTTTCATGTTAAATCTTGGTGTCTTATGTGTTCATGTTATTTCTTTCATGCTTATAAATAATTACTAACTACACCTTAAAATATGCTAAAGTAATGCACACTCTACATTTACCAAGTTACAACAATTTTTGAATGCTTACCAATTATCTGCAATAATCAATTTTATTAGTCTAAATTTTAATTGACATCTAAGGGATCTAGGATTTATTTTAGTAGTAATTGATTCACCCCTCCCCTCTCAGTTACTCCTCTTATATTTCCAATAGCAACTGCACTAGTGTCTTGTGTGAACAAGAATGATAGATGGATCTTTGACAGTGGGTATTCACATCACATGACTAGAGATAAAAGTAAGTTCATTACCTTCAATTATTATGATGGAAATAGTGTAAGGTTTGGTAATGATGCACCCTATCTAATAAAAGGAAAAGGTTTTATCAAACTAACAGAAAATATTCTATGTGACAATGCTTACTATGTTGAAGAACATAACTATAATATGTTGAGTGTCCTGCAATTGAATAATTCAAATTGTAAGGTTGAGTTTGAAAAAAAAATTGCTAAGATATATGATACTGATGAAAAACTAATTGGGAAAGGTGATCAAACTAGAGGTATTCCATTCTACCTTGATATAGTGGATGGTACTTTTTTAATTATAGAATTTGATGATGTGTGGCTATGGTAGAAGAGGTTATGTCATATTAATTTTGATAAGTTGGTTAGTATCAGTAACATGAGAAGAGTCAGAGGTTTGCCTAAGTTGAAGAAGCCTGAGAACATAATTTGCAAACAATGTTAGTTAGGAAAAATAAAAAAGTCAAATTTTAAGAGTAAGACTCATACCTCTAAAGGAATATTAGAGATTATTCATACTGACTTGTGTGGACCAATTGATGTGCAAAGATACAAAGGAGATGAGTACACTATGCTATTTTTTGATGATTATTCTAGAATGATGAGAGTTATTTCTTTGAAATAGAAATCTAATGCTTTCTAAATGCTAAAGTGGTACTTAGCAAGAGTTGAGAAGGAAACAAGCAAAAGTTTGAAATGTTTGAGATCTGACAGAGGAGGATAATCTACATCAATTGAGTTTGAGATGTTTTGTAATGATAGAGGAATCAAAAGATAGATATCTACTCCTAGGACCCCTCCACAAAATGGAATTGCTGAAAGGAGGAACAGATCTGTAATGGATTGTGCTAGGAAACTCATGATGGAGAATAATGTTGCTTTGAAATACTAGAGAGAAGTTGTAAGTACAACTATCTATACCTTCAACTATGTGCAAGTCAAGAAAGGTACTCAATCAACACCTTTTGAACCATAGTATGGATGCTCACCAAAAGTAAAATATTTTAAGGTATTTGGAAGCAAGTGTTATATTCTCAAAGATTTTAGGAATAGTGAAATAGATGCAAAAAGTGAAGAATGTATATTCCTTGGCTATTCCACAAGAAGTAAAGCTTATAAGTGTTTAAATACTAACACTAATAAAGTTGAAAAAAGTGCAAATGTGAAATTTGATGAATCTACAAAAGTACATGAAGCTGAACTTATGAATGAAGCAAAAGAATACAAATCTTTTGTATAATTTTATGAAGGTATTCCTAATGATGAATATGTTTTAAATCAATTTACAAACCAAAATAAATTTTCAATGACTACCAAGTCACATACTATGAATTCTGAGTTGCATTTAGGAACCAAGCTACAATGAGGTGCCAAGTTACAAAATTAAGTTGAGGCACATTCTGATTCTGAGATTAGTGTACAAGAAAGAGATGTTGAACTACTTGATAGAGCTATACATAGTGATTCAGAAGTTGAGAGATCAAATGAGTAAAATAGAGTAGAACCAAGATTGTCTAAGTAGGTTAAGAGACATCACCTTGCTGCACAAATCAGTAGAGATAAAAAATGCAAGATCAATGACAAGGAACAAGTTCAAAAATGATACATGCTTTCTTAGCATGCATGAACATAAAATAGTGAAAGATTCCTTAGAAGATGTGGACTAGTGTAAATCCATGAAAGAGTAGATTAAAAAAATTGAGAAAAATAAGACATGGACTCTAGCTCCTAGACTAGAAGATAAAAATATGATTGTCACCAAGTGGGTATATAGAAATAAGTTAGATGAAAATGTGAAGTCACAAGGAATAAGGAAACATTAGTTTGTAAAGGATATGCACAAGAATAAGGGATAGACTATGTAGAAATGTTCGCTCATGATGCAAGACTGGAAGGAGTAAGAACTCTTATTGCTTACTCTACATACAACAGTTTCAAAGTTTACCAAATGGATGTTAAGTCTAACCTTTTGAATGAGATATTGGAGGAAGAGGTTTATAAAGAATAGCCAGAGGGATTTTTTGGTGTTGACAAAAAAAACATGGTATGCAAACTACACAAAGCTTTATATGGTTTGAAGCAAGCACTAAGAGCATGGTATGAAAGGCTTCATAATCATCTCGTGAAGATTGGATTTGAGAGGACTAATGATAACAACAAGATATACTTAAAGAATGAGAAAGGTAAAGGTATTTTGTTATTTGAAATTTTTGTTGATGATATCATATTTGGACGTCATGATACTTTATGTAAACCTTTTGCAAATGAAATGAATAAAGAATTTGAGATGTCTATGTTTGGAGAGACCAAGTTCTTTGTGGTTTTGCAAGTACATTAGATGAAATATGGTATATACATCACTCATTCAAAATATGTAAAGGAGATACTGAAAACTTTTGGATTGGAAGATTCAAATTCATAACCACACCTATGGTGATAGAACATAAATTTTCAATGAATGATGATTTAGCTGAGGTGAATCAAGCATTGTATAGGTCTATGATTGACAAATTACAATGTGTAATACACACAACAAACTTGATATTGTATTATCTATTGGAATAGTTGCAAGATGCTCTACTAATCTCAAGGAGAAAAAATTGATGGCTATTAAGAGAATAATGAGATATCTAAAAGGAACAAAAGGCTATGGTCTATACTATAAGAAAAATAAGAACTTTGAATTCAAAGCCTAGAGTAATGCTGATTGGGCTGAAAATATTGATGATAGAAAGATCAATAGTGGAGGAGCATTTTTCTTATGAAAAAGGCTAGTTACATGGACTAGAAAGAAGAAAAATTACATCTCACAATCTATTATTGAAGCTAAATATGTTCTTTCTATAGTAAATTGTACAAGCATTGTATGGATCAAACAACTACTAAAAGGTATGATGGAGGAAATCACTGAACCTATGATAATTTATTGTGATAATACAAGTGCTATAAATATATCAAAGAATCCTATCAAGCATACAAAGCCTAAGCATATTGTAGTCAACTATCATTACTTGAAAGAGTTAGTTCAAGATAAAGAGGTGAAGATGGAATATGTTAATACAAAAGAGAAAATAGTTGATATCTTCACAAAAGAATTAGCTAAGGATGTTCATGAGTATCTAAGAAGTAAAATAAGGGTAACACCCCTATCAAAGGCTATCTGAGAAGCATGAAGAGTGCCCTACATCAAAAAAGTTGATGGACATATGTTACACATTGATGCAGTGGATCCTAATTTAGGAGCTACCTAAAGTAATAAAAAAAATAGAGTTACAAATTAGTCACAAACTAGGTGACAGAGGGAGAAACTAGAAATGTCCATATCTACATATTAAGATGACAAGTCTTTGGCATTGTTTTCAAAAAGGGAGAAAGACAAAGAAAGGGAGAAATATAGCGGGAGAAATCCTAATCCTACTAAGGGAGAAATTCTAACTATAGAGGGAGATGAAAGAAAAAATAGAAGAAACATGGAGTACCTAGTAAGAGGGATTTAATGTTAATGGAGTTATAAGAAGTGATCCAGAGGGAGTCATAAGGATCATTTGATTGATTGTCTATTGATTAGAACATAATTTTGTAACCTAATCAAAAGATGAAATTTGTTTATAGAGGGAGAGATGTCAATACAAGGAACTATTTTCTTTTTAGTATTTTGTTGGTTGTACTGATTAAGTTTGGTTAGTTTGGTTTCCATTAATGCCAAAGAGGGAGATTGTTGAAAGCAAATTGATATAAGTGTGAAAATGTGTTTCAATCATTGTTTTTTCACTGATGCCAAACCTGCTACTTGTTGGTAAGAAAATTTCTTAGATGATTTAAGTACTATTATTTGTTTGATTGATGAAGACGATTTGATCAAATGAGATAACAATAACACCTAGAGGAAAGGTTGAGTTATGATATGAAAAGGAGTATAATGTGTTGGAAATATGAGGTAGTCAAAGTTACCAAGAGGGGGGGTGAATCAGGAACCAATAAAAACTCAACTTATTTCACCAATTAATCCTTCATAAAATATTATGATCTAATTACATGTATGAAAGAATGAAAGTAGTAAAATATTCATAACACTTTGGCACAAGATATGGTGACCCATAAACCTTCCAAATAGAAAGTAAAACTGGAGCAGGGGTGATACCCACAATCTTTAGTACTATAGTATAAAGTTGGCTGGTCAAGGCTTACAATTGATCACTTCTGATGATCTACCCTATTAGGTGCAATAAGGACTACTAGGACCTTGTTAAAGGATTTAAAAAATATAAAATGAAGTATGCACTCAATAAAGAGATTTTTCAAGGACTATTAAGTCTACCCAGTTAAAGGATTTGATTGATGCACTTGTTAGGATGAACCAATGGTTGATCTTTGATATGGAACTTTGATTTGCTAGTTCAGATTCCTTTGATATGTGAAGATCACCTTCCTATGATAGATAAATATTTGATGTCCCTTATACTACTTGTAGCCTTCTCAGTTCACACTTCTACTCTTTATATTCACTTCATACTTACTTATTTGGATATGATACAATTAATTACATATATGTACCAATCCAAATTATAATTTATCAAAGTTGACTACATCATAGATTTCCATGAAGATAACAAAGTTGGCCCAACTTCTAGCACTCGTTTTTAGAAGAAAAACTCAATGATGTTCTCATACTTAGAAACCATTGTCAGCACTTGACATCATCATGCACTCAGTAGACATAGAAGATCACTACATACTGATCACTTCCATGTAGCTTGAACTTGGTTAGCACTTTTAAATCGGTGAACACTGTGAAACTTAGCATATAAATTGAATCACTTGGTTGAAACTATATGGCTTGGTCAACACTAATATTGTGAGCTTAGTATAAATTGAATCACTTGGTTAACACTTCTTGGCTTGGTCAACACTAGATTCACATCACTCATAGTGCAAGCTTAGTATAAACTAAAGACCATGGTTGACACTGTGTAACTCGGTTAATATTGTGAAGCTTGATTAGCACTGTCACTAATCAACTCAATAGATATGACTCGTCATGAACTAAATATAGATTTTGAAACTTGGTAGCAATTGTAGAACTTTGGAGTAACTAGATTACTCGATTAACACTATAAACTACAAGATAAGCTCATTAACAACTTAACCAATTGATAAAGTGTGAGTCGCTAATAAGAAAACTTTGAACTTAATGTCAACAATCTCCCCCTTTGGTATTAGTGAAAAAAACACTTATCTATCAAAAACTAAATACTCAAAATTTTCAGGTCAAATTTTTTTTTAATTTCCATCCCATGTCTTCAACTTGGTAACATACTCTATTTTTGAGATTTTTCAAAATTGCTTTTGTAAAACATATCTTCTAATTATCTATACATGTATTTGTTTAATACTATGCTACTCCCCCATACATATATCACATATATATACCTCATATTATACTTTTCCCAATACTCTTCATATATGGTTTCATCTTATATTATACTTCTCCCCATTATGTGTGTGTGTGTGTGTGTGTGTACATATATATATATATATATATATATATATAATATATATATATAATACTTTACCTCATATTATAATTTTTCCAATACTCTTCATATATACATTTAGCTTATATTATACTTCTCCCCCTTTTTGACATAAATGCCAAAGTGCGTATACTACATGGTAATGCCAAAATGTGACAAGAAGTCATAATTTACCTTCAAAATCAATGCTATTGTCTTGTCCCAGTTTTCCTGTATCACCTTGCTTGCATGTAATGCAATCTATACTTTTTTTGATAACTCCATCATGTGATCAGCTATGGAGAAGTTATTATCATGGATGAGTGTCTTGGCATGTGCAATGTGTTTCTACAATGCATCCATGTCTTGAAGAATCATACCTTGGATGTTTGCAAGTGTGGTCCTTATCCAGACTTCTTCCCTTAATAATTTTGCTTGCAAATTTGTTAGGTATTTGATCTTTGAATAGTGAGAAAAACTATAGCTTGGGTCAAGTGACAACTAGTGTGAACTTGCCTTAAAGTCTTCATCTATCTTAAATAATTTTTCCTTGATTCCTTGGACAAAGATAGATGTATAAAAAAACTTACTAAATAATGAAGTTACATTATTTATAGATGTTTCCAATGAACTAAGAATAGTAGACAATTCTACTTGATTTATTGCAATTTTTTGTGCTACTTGCTCCAATACATTGTTTTTAAATTTTACTTCTTCTCTTAGTAGAAACTTATCTTTTCCATTCAATTCATTGAATTTCTAGAAAACTTCTTCTAATTGAATCAAAATAGTGTTGGAATTAACAAGTGCTGGGGTGGGGAGTGAATCAAAAGTAACTAACTTTAACCTTTTCAAATCCTTTTAACTAATAATAGTCACAATTCATCTAATAAACATAAAAGTAAAGACATGCATGAAAATAGATAACAAAAGATTTGGTAACCCAAAAACCCTCGAAAATGAGAAGGTAAAACTAGGGTGGGGATGACACCCACAAAGTATCACTACAACAATATGTACCTTGTTCAAAGTTACAAAGTTTGACCACTTCTAATGGTCTACCCTGTGAAAGGCCTATCATGTTAAAAACTTTACACCCTATTAAAAGTGACCTAGTTAAAAGATTTAACTACCCTACTAAAATTAGGCCTAGTTAAAGGACTTTAGTACATTCACTTGGAATGCCACCCTATTAAAGGATTTATAAATGGCTGCTAAGCCAACCTAAGTCCATAGGATTTGCATATCCAATACAATTACTAGAGAGTATTAGAAAGCCTTGACCTAATGACTTGCAATCCTCAATTGTTGATTATAGATCCTTATTCTACTCTAACTACTCTGATCCTTACTTGATCTGATATGTCACTGTTCAAAGTTATAATACTCTGTTCTTGATCAACCAGATTTTGCAATGTTTCTCTGTTCTTCACTATGTCTTTTTACCCTTCTACACTTTGCAATAATTTACTCATACACTTCTCTCTTGTGTATCATCTCTTGCATAATGAGTTTTCATCCTCCTTTTAAAGATTTCAAAGACTTAGGGTTAGGTATGAATCTACAATCAATATTAAATCTTCATTTCCTGCTCAATTCTTGCACTTTTCTTATTGGTTGCATGGCTTCTCCATTTTTCTTATTGACTACATGCTGATTACGTAGGTAATGCAAATTTTTTTATCTTATCTTCAAGATCCTTCGATATTCATCCTATGTCAGCTCCAAAAATGGTTTACATATGAGTTTGTGAAGATACAAACTCATATGTTGATTTTGTGTTACTCGACACTTACTAGTTGCTGATGCTTGACACATATAGAAATTATGTCACTCAACTCCTATAGTAATTTTTTCTTTCTCAACACTTATACTCTTCTTGGCATCTATAGTGACTCGACATCACTTATCTCTCGGCACTTGAAGTTCACTTAGCACCTAAAGATCACTCAGCACCTGAAGTTCACTCAACACCTATTGAATTCTCTAGCTTGTCACACACTATGGCTCAACATTAACTAAAGAATTGGTGTGTTGACACTCGAATGTCAAAACCAATTTGAGACTAAAAAATAGGTTGTGTACAATCAACCTAAACACTCATTGCATCTACAAATATGTTCTTTACATCTTTAAGCACTTGATTTTCCCTGTTCTTCTCTTCTCTAAGATTTTATTGCTTAGCTCTCTTTTGCAATAATTCACCCATGATGTTCATTTGATTAGGATTTGGAGTAGAGATATCCCAATTTTTGATAACTATATCCTCATCAAGGTCAATATCTTATTTTTTACCCTTATCCTTATTTGAAAATTTAGTACTGAGTTGAGACTTGTTCTCAACTATCCTTGTACTTGCTATATGTATAGTTGGAATTATAACAATAGTAGAAATAGATGGGCTAGCAAAAAAAGTAGATATGGCATTGATAGTAAAAATACCTTGTTGCTACATAGTCAAATTTGATTATGGTGGCACTTGCTGCTCGATAGATGAAGTGTTGATCACTCTAGTCAATATGGAACTTAGCTGAACAGGTGCAAAGATTAGTTGGATGCTTGGTGTTGTAGTGGTTTCCACAACCAACTAGGAAGAATCTTTATTATAGCTTGATGGCATTAAAGCTTTTCTCGAAGAATGAGGAAATAAAGCCATCATTGTTGTTGTAATCTTTTCCAGGTTAGTCCTCTATAGCTTCATGTTCTTCCTCCTTACCATCCATATTTACATCATCTTTCATTTCCAAATTTTCTTCATCATCATTTTCATCATCTTTCTTGTCATCTTCATCATATTTACCACTAATATGAACAAAGAAGTCACTAGGTTGATGCAGGTTCTAAATGTTCTTCCATGTGGTAGTGGCAATTTTACCACAGATTCTATGTCTTTTATCAGAAAAAGACATATGTTTAGTTTAAGAGTGAGCTTTTCTTCATTTTTTTTCATGGATTATTTTGAAAATTTTTCACTGAGACTCAACATGAGTTTCCTTAGAGTCTATTCAAATATATCTTTTGCAATCTTCCTTGCATTCTCCCATCTGGGTTTGATTGCTTGCAAAAGTGCCTTACGAATTTTCAGAGAAAGCTGATCAGGAGAGTACTTCCATTTACTCAATTTTTTCATCATTATGTCCTTAACCTAATTTTTCTCATCTACATTCCTAGATTCATATGTGAGAGATTTGAATATTTCCATTCTAGCTCCTCTTTCTATTTCATTTTTTAGGTAAGTGCACCAAGATGGTGTACAAAAAAGTGGACATCCCCCCCAAAAAAAAGAATTTCAATAACTCGATTGAGTTATATGAATTTTCAAAAAGTGGTTAGGCTTGGTTACCAAGCCTAGAAAAAATACATTAAAAATAATAAAATCTATTCAAAACCTGATCGAGTTTTGAAGAAATAAAAAATAGGCTCCACTCCAAAAGCCATAACTTTCACATCCAGACTCTAATTGACTCCATTTGAAATATGTTGGAAATATATTGAATAGATCTACAACATTATGTAGCTAAAATAATAGTAAGAAATAAATACTTTCTTTTAAATCCATCATAATCAATCATGGTCTAAAATAAGTAGTCATTATTTTCCAAACATGGGGCAAATAGGTAGGTAAGAGTATTATGATAGTTTTTATCTTTTTATCAACTCTCTCACTCCCTCTATCCATTTCTCACCATAAAATAACTCACTCATTCACTCACTAATTCCTAATATCTTTCTTACTAAATCTTAGCTTCTCTCATTCCTAGACCAACTCCTAACCTCTCTCTCTCTCTCTCTCTCTCTCTCTCTCACACACACACACACACACACACACACACACACACACACACACACACATTCCCTTAACATCTCTCTTACTCTCTCTATCCTATTCCCCCCTATCTCACCATCTTATTTTCCCCCTCTCTCTCCATATTTCTCACTCCCTCCATCCCATCCCCTTATCTCTCTCACTCTATCTTATCCTATTCCATCTCTCTTTTTCTATCCCCCCCTTCTCTCTCAATCCATTCTCTCTCTCTCTCTCTCTCTCTCTCTCTCTCTCTCTCTCTCTCTCTCTCTCTCTCATCCTATCACTTATTTTTCTTCCTATCCCCTATACTCTATCTCTCCTTCTCCCTATCTCTCTATGGCCCCTAATCCTTAACCCCCCTCTCTCTCTCTCTCTCTCTCTCTCTCTCTCTCTCTCTCTCTCTCTCTCTCTCTCTCTCTCTCTCTCTCTCTCTCTCTCTCTCCCTCCCTAACTTCTAATCCTTGAAATGGGAACTTCACATAAAGAGAGATAGATAGATAGAGTAGGGGATAGGAAGAGGGAGAGGGGATATGATAAGAGATAGTGGGAGAGAAATGGAAAAAATGAGAGATGAAGTGATGAGAGAGAGAGAGAGAGAGAGAGAGAGAGAGAGAGAGAGAGAGAGAGAGGTGGATAGGATAGAGAGAGTAAGAGAGACAAGGATGTGTGTGTGTGTGTGTGTGTGTGTGTGTGTGTGTGTGTGTGTGTGTAAGAGAGAGAGAGAGAGAGAGAGAGAGAGAGAGAGAGAGAGAGAGAGAGAGAGAGTAGGGGATAGGAATAGGGAGAGGGGATAAGATAAAAGAGAGTGAGATAGAGATGAAGAGAGTTAGAGAGATATGAAGTGATGTGGAGAGAGAGAGGAGAAAGAGAGAGAGAGAGAGAGAGAGAGAGAGAGAGAGAGAGAGAGAGAGAGAGAGAGAGAGAGAGTCATGCCAAAAATATAGGGGCAAAAACACATGTAATTTTATTTTTTAATTAATTAAATCCACTAAGTTTGATATGCCTATTTCACAAGTTAAGGCATAGGTACATGAAAGATATCAACATGTTCCCCTAACATAACCTTAAGACTATGTCTTAGTTTTGAAAATAACATGTAGGAATATATAGTTTAATTAAACTTTCATTAGTAGATCAAATAATTAAATTAAATAATCTATTTTCAATTAATTAAAATATTTAGCACACTATCATTTTTACTTACTTTTAAACTATTAATGAACAATACATTTAAATCATTTGAATAAAAGCTTAAATAAATACTGATCAAATTATTTTGACATATAAAAAAAGCTAACTAAAATCTAGTATTAGAATATACTAATAATTATTATTATTACTAACATTAAAATCAATATAAATATTAACATTAGTAATTAACTTATATTTAAAAACATATTAATTAACTTTTAACTAATACTAAAATCAATATTTAAACTAATACTAACTAATACTAACACCTAAACTAAAACTAAAATTATAATTAAATAAATTTTATTACTAACACTACTTAAAAAAATTCCAATGCTTAACTACATTAATAAAAATAAAAATAAAACTAAAATTAACAAAATTAAAATATACTAATGTTAAAACATTTAAATTAAATTACATAACATAAAACCTAACTAAAATTTAAACAACTTTATATATCTATATATATATATATATATATATATATATATATATATATATATATATATATATAATAAAAAACTTACTAAACTAACGCTTCATTAATAATAATCCTAAATTAACAATTACTAACTTAACTAACACTTAAAACAATGTTTAATATTAACATATACTAATATTAAAAAAACATACTAATTAAGTTTTAAAACTTTATGTGAAAATACTAACTACCTTACCCTTTTTACTAACCAAAAATCAAAACTAACTACTCCACACGCCAACTTTATCAACAACAATAAATTTATTGCCCATATTTATGCCAATTCATCCTTCACGTGGCTCGGAAAAATCCATAGGGAAGTGGGAAAATTTAAGATTAGACTCCCTTTTCAAATCAAGGGATGGATAAAGTTTTAACTTTGCTATCAAAACATTGACTTTTTTTCAAACCAACTCTCAAAATTACCTCTAAATAACATCCTAAACTCAACCACCCTCCAAAAGTAATAACTCCCCCACTTGCCTAAAAGTTCTAGAGTCTTCTAACTCAACTAGAAATAGCCTAACTTCAAGGTGGAGTTAAAGTTATCCAACCCATGATGTAATCATTCAATTTTCGCAATAAAGAAAAATTGGAGTTTTTGAGTGACTATAAAAGTCAACAAAAGGGGCTAGGGCAATGAAAAATGCCCCCAACCCATACCCATACCCCTTGGGTACTTAGATTTCATGATTTTAGGCCTTTAGGATTAATTAGGGACCTATCAAAAGCTAGGAATTTTTAGAACTTTCTAACAACCTTCAAAAATGCAGATTACTCACTAAACTTGATTGCTAACTGATTAGCAAAAAGGTCATTAACCTAGTCCAACTTAGATCTTTAGGTTACTCAGTTAATCCTAACTATCATGTTGAAATGCATATACAAATCACAAGTGTCAAGCGACACAATAAAATCACTATTACAAAACATTAATACTTGTTGATTATAGAATAAAATACAAACAATGGGGTTTGCATCTTTTGTTAGACTCAACCCTAGTTTCCACAAACAATACATAGGGTTCAATTCCAATTCTCCATCAAATTTCTTGGCTAAAATATCCTACACACTCATAGCACACATCCGTAGCTCAAGAAAATCACATACATATATTCGAAACTTATCTGGATACTTACATAAATCAAAACATGAATCTTTCATATAATTAACTATTTAATTCATTTCTACTCACATTTAATCATCAGTAATCACATAATCAATATAACTTAACTTATTCATTAATTTAGATTAAAATACTAGAATGATCATCATTAGGCATGCATATACCTAACATCATAAACATCACCAATTAAGGAATACTGAACTATCTGAAAGCACAAAACCTAATCATTGAGGTACCAAAATCAACACTCTTATCATCAGATAAAATGCCTCATATCATTGTTAGTGAACATTTAATGTTTAAACAGTCAAGATAATGTAGTAGTTCTTGAATCAATATGTATTAAAACATGGATGTATCAACTACTCTCAATTTCATTAGGAAATTCACAACATAAGACATTACTTCATATCCATTTTAATCTCCTACAATAGATTTAATAGAGAAATCCATATTTAATAAGTATATGCGAGGAGGGACCTTTTCCTCATACAAAAGGCAGAGAGTCTTTTGGGCCTAAGAATGAACAATTTTCTCAAGACCCATTTTTGTCAATGTCTCTCTCTCTTTTTCCTTTTTTTTACACCAGAACATATTCTCAATAAAATCCCTTTTGTAAAACCTTTATTTAAATTTAAACAATATTAGAAGAAATAAATACAATAAAATAAAATTATCTAAAATATCCTATGACTCTTACCTTGATCCACACCTAGAAAACTTTAAATCTTAACTCCTAATTCTCTTCCCTCACATGCTAGGAGTTGACAAAGCCTCTAGGGTTTGCAAAAGTACCTCTCACATGGCCTTATGTCATACATGACATGACAAGTAGGCCAAGCTAGGAGAAATGGGAATCATTGAAGTCTAGCATGTATTTAAGAGCAATGAAAAGAACCTTTTTGAAACTATCTTTATCTCCACTTGACTTGGGCACTCAAAACTCTTAGGAGACCATGTTGCTGCATTTTTCAACCCTTGGGAAGAGTGTGGAGGCATGGGGAAGCACCCATGTCCTTGGGGTTAGGGAGAATGTTAAAGTGTTAGAAGGTAGGGGGTTAGAATAGTAAGTCAAATTATTAATTGTTTTATATTAGTTAAGAGTTAGTGATTGTGAGGTGTTAGTAAAGGTTAGTTAAAGGGTTAGGATATGTTTTTAAGTTTTAATGTTAGTATTAGTATTAGATTATAATTAGCTTTTAGTTAATAGGTGGAAGTGGATTGTTAAAGTTTAGTGTTAGAATAAACTAGATGTTAAGTGTTTGAAAAGGTGAGTAATAAAATTAAAGTAGAAATTAATTAACATGTAATATATTCTTTCAAAAAAAGGTGCATTTATTACTATTATATATATATATATATATAGAGTAAGTATCTAATTATAAGTTATGCTCTATAAGTTTCATATTTAAATATAAGTGTTAGTAATTATTTTATGGTTAGAAGTTATATGTTAAGATTTAGTTTTATATTCAATAGGCATTTGAAATTTGATTTTCATTTTTATGATTGAAAATATTAAATTTAATAAATTTGGTAAAAAGTATTATGAACATTAGTCTATAGAATTAGTATTGGAGTTTAACCGTGATAGTAACAGGAGGTAATCCATGTCCTTCGATGTATATATATATATATATATATATATATAATTAGATTTAAAATAATTAATGAACTTAAGAATTATATTATTTTATTAAATGATTAATTATATATGATTTTCTTTTTATTAATATTTCAATTTTAAGGTGTTATTAGGACAATGTTAATGTGCATGTAATGTTTAAAAGGGGTTGTAAGATGAAATTGACTAGATATCTTGAGTTGGTAAATTGGATCATGTTTGAAGATGAAATGAATATTCTAAATGATTTATTAATAATTAATTAATGATTTTAAGTAGTTTAATAGTTATTTTAATAATTGGGATCAAGTGTTAAGGTATTATATAAATTTTTGGAAAATGCAGAATTAGATTCTCATAAGGACTTATCTAGTTTAGTGTTAAAAAAAAGGGATAGCATCATAGTCAATATAAGAACTTGAAAACCCTAATTACACTTTGAGCTTGATGTCATAACTTTGCAACTCAAACCTAATGTTTAAATCAATCTACTCATTTAACTGGAACTAAGTATTCCTGTAGTGTTAGGATTTTAGGGGTTCAAACTCGTACAATATGTGAGATGTCATATCTGCATCTTAGAGATGTGTATTTGAAACTTACTTTAATCCTTTGTCATCTTTCCATAACCTAATCAGTGTAGGATATATTTATATAGTGAATTTATTATCTTTAAAAAAAAATTGTTGGTGTGTTTTTGCTCCAAATTTTGGGCATGATATATATATATATAGAGAGAGAGAGGATAAGATGGAGATAGATATTAGGGGATAGGAGAGAGAGAGAGAGAGAGAGAGAGAGAGAGAGAGAGCAAGGAAAAGTAAGGGATATATCTTAGGAATTATTTAGTTAGTTAGTGATTGTGTGTATGTATTTTTGAGAGAGAGGAATAACACTATGTTAGCATTCGTGTTTACCCATTGATTATGCATTTGGATAACAATGAATATTTGTTTTAGATTTTTCTTAATTCAAATTGATATTTTGATGACATGGGATTGATTTACTACATCATGTTGTAGGTCTCTTGAATATCTTTCCAACATATTTTGAATCGAGTCAATCGGACTCTATATGTGAAAGTTATGGCCTTTGGAGTAAAGCCTAATTTTAGTTCTTCAAAACCTAATTAGGTTTTGAAGAAGTAAATTTTACTTCTTCAAAATCCAATCGAGTTTAGAATGAAACTTTTCATTTCATAACCCGATCGAGTTATTTGAATCCTATAAACTCAAATAGGTTATGGCTTGGTGATAGCATCGGGAAATGACCCAAAGGCTTGGGAGACTACTTTCCCTCCAATTTTTATCCTTTTGACATTTTTTCATCTTCTAAGATGAATTTTCATCTTTTCCTTCATCAGGTTTTCTAATGGTAAAGTGGGTATCTATAAAATCACACCATAATCTTACAAATCTTCTTAGCTTTCTAACTATATATTTTTTTCTTTTTTTGGACAAAATTAACTTTGTAAACTTTAATTACTTTTACCAATGCCTTGACATTCCTCATACACATATGTCTACCATTTTTAAAAAAACTGTTAATATACTTAACCAAATTCAAAATAAATTATATATTATTTTTCTACACTAGATTCTATACACTTCTAAAAAAGAGTTTTAATTTTTGGTTATTTTCATGCAAGTTATGCTCAGCACATGAACAGGTACCAAAATTTTAGGATGTAGTCAATTCAATTATTCATAATAAAAAATACTCATCATAAAATTACAAAACAATACACAACTTCTAGATATCACTCTTATCCATCATCCTAAAAAAGGGATATGCAAGATACTAAATATAACTCAATCTTTTGTGTTGCGCATGAAAATAACTATGTTATGCTTTCTAAAAAAATCAAGGACTATTTTTTGTGTGTACATGGTTTGACCCTCCTAATCTTATCCATTTTGTAAAAAGTTTAGTATTTTAGAAAGAAGGTTTAGAGTACTACAATTTATATGTTTTATACATCTTATCATTTTTAGTGGATGACCCTCAAATGTCTCGTCCAAGTTCAAGTTTACTTAATTTTAGAGAAAAGGTGTCCACTTATACCCCCTTTTTGTACACCATCTTGGTGCACTCACCCTTTCCTAAAATATAGATTGAGGATTTTTGAAAATAATTTCCTTGGCATCCTCCTCACCTAACTTCAATTTCTTCCTAGATTTTGGTTCTCTTCTTGTGAATACAATGGTAGATGACTTGGACATAGGTCTTGTTATGATAACCTTACCTTTCTTTCTTATAGGCTCATCTTCCTCAGACTTCGCTTCTTTTTCTTCATCTTCTTCCACATCATCTCCTTTTCCTTTAGTCAATAGGAGATTAGAACTTGCTTTCCTTAGTTTTGCTATCCTCTTCTTTCCTTTGTTAGCTTGTTTAGGAAGTTTAATTTCAAGTTTTGTCCTCACCTTGGCTTCTTCATAAGTACCAAAATATGTGACATTGGGATCCACAGGCTCATTCAGTATCACCTCAGTAATATCTTTTATGTAATCAATGTTAACCTCATATTTTAGAGGCTTAACCCACACCAGTCAAGGTCTGACTACTTAAATTGACACTTTGTCACAATCTACCATGAAATAATTATCATCCTTGTAGTCTTCTACAAGTTTCTTTGGTATTCTATATCTGTTATTCATCTTTTCTTTGAATGAATGAAAATAGTTGTCCATGATACTAACAAAGTTTTCAGCCATCTCTACTATATATTCATTACTCTGATATAAAACTAGTACATCTTTTCTCCATATGACTAAACCTTTAGAATGGAAGAATTTTTCACATAGAGGAATAAACAAGTTAAGAGTGAACCGAATTTACATGGATTATTTTTGGAAGTTTTGATGCTCTCCATGTTCTTGTTGAACTGATTTAGCATTAACTCAGCAAGGTCGAAGGACATGTTGTTCTTTACTACCTTGAGAACCAAATCAACTGCGTCACATGATAAAATGTTGAGATGACTAGAGCTATAGATCTTATGAGTGATCACATGAATTCCAAATTTTAGTTCCATGTCAATTACACTTCTGATCTTCATTCCTCTTCTATTACACTTGGCAAGAGTCTTATTTTCTAGTTCTACTTCACTTAGGGTTTTGGTAGTCTTGGCTTTGTTCAACATTGGGAGCCCTGTGATTCTATTAATCATTTTCTTTGTGATTTGAATAGGCTGCTCCAACCATAACTACCCATTTTGTACATGGCTAAGGATAAACCTTATTCATTTTATTTAGAAGTCTCGAGGCATATGTAGAATGTGTGTTAAACCCTTAATCTCCAGATGTTGATGCTCGAGTTTTAACACACCATTCACACATAACTTTTCCAGAGTGACACACATCTCTAGGGTTCCAAGTTCTTGAATTTAATAGAAAAAATATGAATGGATATCATGAATGAGTCATATCATGGGTGGAACCTATGATTGAGCTATAGTTGGGTCAAGTTCTTCTACAATTGCCAGACTTATCATGAAGTCTGGTGCCTTCTAATCAATTCCTTGAACCAACATCTCAGATCCTTTCCTACTTTTACTGTTGGAAGACACCGTCCTCAATAGTGTTTATGAAAATACAAAAATCTTCAACAAAAAACATATAGATCGCTTGGAAGTATAGAAATTTCTCTTTGCAAATAAGTCTTGAAAATTCATAGTGAAAAATGAAATCTATTTCCTTACTTTTAACAATTTTCACTTTTCAAATGCTATAAATGCTTAGTATATATGCTCATTTGGTGATAGAATGTCTTTCACTCAACTCAACCTTAATGCACAATAGAGTCATTCATAGCTTGCTGTTCACACAATGTTTTAGTGTATCTCAACCTTGCTCAGCAAGGTCTTGTGACCTGACCTAGCTTGGTAAGGTCTTGAATTTTCACATTCACTCAGTGATCCCTTTGCATCTTGAGTGTTGATATGGATCTCTTCTTCTTACTAGCTAGACCTAATGTGTGATGTCTACTTTAGAGTTTTAGTTCCAATTATTCCTATGGGAATTCAAGTTGAGATGCTTGAGTCACCCAATTCTTGAGTGGCATCTGATTCATGACTCAGACTTGCATTCTCAGAAGATTTTTTTATCCATTACTACTTCATCTGCTTTATGATATTTTCATCTCTAGCTTTCTTTTCATCTTCAATTCTTCCTATATTCATATAGTTCTTTGCAAGATGTCCAATTTCTATACAAATAAAACATCTTGTAGTGGTGTCTTGTTTCCTCATGTGATGTTTTACATAGTTTTCTCCAATGTGCTTATTTTATCCATAGTAGTGGCATCTACACCATGTGTTGTAGTCTCATCCAAATATAGGTTCTACAATTTGTTCTTCTAGATTCAATATCTTGGTTTTGCATTCAAAAGATTTATGTCCTTGTTTCTTACAATTATGACATTTACCTTCAAACTTAGGTTTCTCCTTGCATTCATTTTCTCTATGACCATTCTTATTTTCAATTGTAACACATTCCATTGAATTTTGCTTTACAATTACTCCAACATTTCTTTGGTGTATGACCTAACTTACCACAATGATTGGAAATAGGCCTTTGATTCTTTTGAGCTCCTTACTTGGATAATTCTCCTTTTTTGTGTATCCTAATCCTACTTTGCCTTTGTGTCTATACTGAATTTTCTCATTCAACATATTCATGCTTTCTTGATATTTAAACATTCTTTCATTTTTTTTTGTTTTCATTGTTTAGATTATTTTGTAGTCTTGCATTCTCTAATCTTAGATTCATGAGTTCTTCATTTTCATTATTGAGTTGATTAATAAAGTCTTCTTGCTGAAGGGAAAGATGTTGAATTTCATTGTTATTTTCTTTTATCTCTTCGTTGACTTTTTCTTTTTCTTCCATGACTTCACCTAATCTTACTTACTATATTTCTTGTTCTCTTTTAATCTTTCTAACTTCTTCTTGAAGATTGGAATTCTTTTCTAATAGGTCTTTGATTTCTTTGTCAGCTTCATCTAAATTTCCTTCTATATAGATATCTTCAATTATTTTTTCAGTTTAGAGGTTGTCATCTAATTGTACTACGAGATCTTTCCTTCTTTTCAATGATTGAGAGAGTTAACCCTTTGCTTTCTTTTGTTTCCCAATGACTAATTCCAAATCCAACTTTTCATTTTCAATAGCCTTATCTAGCATGTATACCTCCATTGCCTTTGATCTTTTCTCAAGTTTTCAAACTTCTTCTCTGAGAACCACAAAGCTCTTATACCAATTTTTGGAAATATGGGTAGGAAAGGTTACTAAGAGGGGAGAGGGGGTTAATTAGGAACCAATAAAACTTCAACTTATTTCACCAATTAATCCTTCATAAAATATTCTAATATAATTGAATGCATGAAAGAATGAAAGTAGTAAAACATTCATAACACTTTGACACAAGATATTTTGACCCATAAATCTTCCAAATAGAGAGTAAAACTAGGGTGGGGATGATACCCACAAGCTTTAGGACTGTAGTATAAAGTTGGTTGGGTAAGGCTTACAATTGATCACTTCTAATGATCTACCTTGTTAGGAGAAATAAGGACTACTACGTCCACCTTGTTAAAGGATTTACAAAATATATAATAAGTATGCACTCAATAAAGAGATTTGTCAAGGACTTTTAAGTCTACCTTGTTAAAGAATTTGAATGATGCACCTATTAGGATGAACCAATGGTTGATCTCATAATATTCAATTTTGATTTGCTAGTTGAGATTCCTTTGAAATGTGAAGATCACCTTGCTATGATAGATAAATCTTTGTTGTCCCTTATACTTCTTGTAGCCTTCTTAATTCACACTTATTCTCTTTATATTTTCTTCATACTTACTTATTTAGATATGATACGATTCATTACATATATACCAATCCAAATCACAATTCATCAAAGTCAACTACAACATATATTTCCATCAAAATCACAAAGTCGGTCCAACTACTAGCACTCAGATTCAGAAAACAAACTTGGTGATGTTTTGATACTTGACAACCATTTTTAATAGTTGGCATCATCATGCACTTAGTATAAGTAGAAACTTGGGTCATACTGATCACTTCCAAGTAGTCTGAACTTAGTTAGAACTTGTGACTTGGTGAATCACTAAAAAACTCAACATATAAACTAAATCACTTGGTTGACACCATATGTCTTGGTCAACACTAACACTGTGAGCTTGGTATAAACTGAATCACTTGGTTAACACTTCTTGGCTTGATCAACACTAGATTCACATCACTAATACTACACGCCCAATATAAACCAGAGACCACTATTGATACTATGCAACTCAGTTAATATTGTGAAGCTTGCTTAGCACTGTCATTGATCAACGCAGTATTTACTACCCAGCATGAACTAAATGTAGATTTTGAAACTTGGTAGCAATTGAAAACTTGGTAGCAACTAGATTACTCAATTAATAGTACAAACTGCCAGATAAGCTTAGTAATAGCTTAACCAATTGACTAAGTGTAAGCCACTAATAAAAAAACTTTGATCTTAATGTCAACACAAGGATTAGTTAAGATAGTGATATTATAATACATTAATAATCTACTTAAGGTTGCAAAGGATGGTTATACTAATTAAGTTTAGAAGAACAAGTTAAACAAATTTTGTCTGCCAAGCTTCACAATCTGCACAGTAGGTGTCAAGAAAACTTAGTGTAAGCTAAATAGAAAATCAGTTGGAGCCAAGAAAAGTCAATTTCAATGTAAGCTAAGTGAGATAGTGTAAGTCATGTAAACTTTATTTGATGTCGAGCACTAGTAAACTTTAGTTAATGCCGAGTGTTTTGATAGTGGATGCTGAGAAACGCAATATGTGTGGGCATTAGAAGTCAATTAATATTGAGTGTCAAAATTATGAGAAAGATCGTGAATTTGATGAATCTGAGTTGACAAGTTTGATTTCTTGGATTGTTTGAACCATGTGTAAGATAAGTTGGATGAGCTGGTGGCACAAAATTTAAGATGAATCATTTTGAGGAGAATCCAAAGAAGATTGAAGGAGAAGTTTCTAGAAAGGAATAAAATGAAAT
Organism: Cupressus sempervirens; assembly: GCA_028749045.1. NCBI lineage: Eukaryota > Viridiplantae > Streptophyta > Pinopsida > Cupressales > Cupressaceae > Cupressus > Cupressus sempervirens. The sequence continues at coordinate 130,346,702 of CM053793.1, read as the reverse complement.
GATAGGTAGATTCATTGAATCCTACCCAATCCAACATAACCATAAAATGGACGATGGAAGACGAACAACAAAAGATCCTAATTTTCTATTTATAGAGATGACTATTAGAAGAAAAGGTTGTCATGTGTGAGAACCTAGGAACGACAAGGATTCTAGGCTATTGCTTCATTCGGTGACCTAAGAGAAGATACTATATTGGAAAGTGAAGAAAGTAGGCTTAAGGGTATGAATGCCTTAAGCATGAAAAAAATATCAGAGCTGAACTGTATGAAAGCCAAGTAGAATGGAGGACTAAAACATAGATTTGTAATTTGCAACTGTGTTGTAAGTTGTTATCAGATCAAGCCTTACTATTTCTTTTTAATCATTGTTTCAGTCTAGGGTAAATCCTTTCGATTAAGGTTGACCTAAGAGTCATTTGTAAATTCTTTAACTGAGTGACATTCCAAGTGAATGATCTAAAGTCCTCTGACAAGGCTCACTCCTAATAGGGTGCTTGAAATCCTTTAACCAGGTCAGATTTAATAGTTTGCATTGTAACCGTTAACATGGTTTTCCTTTCATAAGGAATCACTTTAGAAGAGTGAGAATGAGTAGCATGTTACTGGTGGTTTTTCCCTAATTAGGTTACCACATTAAATCATTGTGTCAAATGTGTTATTGAATCTATTTGTTTCATGTTTACAGTCTTGCAAAGTTGATTTGATAATAACCTAAAAGTTTAAGTGACTGTATGACCTAATGGATGCATGCATGATAAAAATGTTTTATGGATATGGGATCACTAAGTTGTGAAAACTTTTAATTGTACATCTAGACATTGGATAACTTATTCAACCCCTCTCTCAATTATTCTAAATAATTTCAACATTATTTAGTCATTTATTTCGTAGTTTATTTAGTTGTTTGTGTTTAGGTGACTAAATTATCTAGTCACTTATTTATTCATTTATTTAATAGTCTATTTAGTCATTTACATTTGATTGATCTTGTGATTTTACATGGTGACCAAATCAAACACTTATATAGTCACCTACGGTTGTAAATTGAAAAGAAATAGTGAAATGTGATCAATCTTATGTTTTTTTTTAGAGTTTTTAGATTTCTTCTTGAGTGATACCTTGGCTTCAAATGTAGACTCAAGATTCCTAGAACTAGGAATGTAATTATCATAGTTGTCTACTTCAAATGCTGTCAACCTTTCAACTAGAGCATCAAAAGTTATCTTGTTATTTGGATCACATCTCATCTCTTGAATAGTAGACACTTTGATGGCATAGATAGGAAGAAGGGTTCTAAGTACCTTTCTTACCACTATTACATCATTAATTATTCCTCTAGAGGCTTTGATAGCATTGAAACTGGCTTTGATTCTTTCAACATATTTCACAATATTTTCATCTTCTCTAATTTTCATCTGATCAAATTGGCCTCTCAAGCTTTTTGCCTTGGCTCTTTTTACATATCATCACCTCCATAGATATCCTTTATTTTGGTTCACATTTCATGAGTAGTAGCACATCCTTTGACTTCATCAAATTTAACATATTTAAGAGCTTATCCTATATCAATCATCATGATATTATGACTTTTCTTTTCAACAATTTCTTCTACAATCATTGTACCAATATTAGCTTACTAAGCAGTGTTTATGATTTTCAAACTTGAATTGTTGATGGTTTCGAGGTGCAATTTCATAAGTTCTTGGCATGCTAAAAAGTTTTCTCTATTCAACTTGGGAATCTCTCTTCTCTAAGACATCCTGATCTTTAGCTTAGATCCTTGAAACCTTTCTACAAGAACCAAAAACTATGATACTAGTTATCAAAAATATAAGAGGAGTAACTGAGAGGGGAGGAGTGAATTAGTTACTACAAAAATAAATCCTAGATCCCTTAGATGTCAATACAAATCAAAACTCTAATTTAAACTATATTTTGTTTTAAGTCGGCAAACACACATGCACTCAGTTTACAATAGAAAATATTATAACTCGATAAACATTGAAATAACTCAGTAATTTCTTAACATGAAAATCTTTAAGATATTATCTCTGATTAACCTTATTCAACTTAGTTTCATACACATAAAAGAAATAGCATGAACACAATTGACACCAAAATTTAATGTGGAAACCCAATTTGGGAAAAACCACCAATTGCAACCATTTACTAATTTTCACTCTTTTAAAGTGAACCCTATTAGGAGCCAACCATGTTAAAGGTTACAAAATACATTGTCCCTATTACGAGTGGACTTGGTAGAGGTCTTTAGACAATTCAATCTAGAAATGCCACCTTGTTAGAAGATTTACAAATAGTTGTTAAGCCAACTAGGTTAAGATAATTAGATCACTACTACAATGGTTAGAAAGTAACAATGAGATGGCTTGATTTCTAATACAACTGAATTGTTAATTATAGATCTCAATTTTTACTTGTATAATTGATCATTCCTAATCAAATTTATCTTTGTAGCTCAACAAGTATACTTTTCTTATCTTTCTAATTTGCTTCCTCTAAGCATCATCAAATCTTCTATTATTGTTCTACACATCCAATCCTCAACTTTATATATATATATATATATATATATATATATATATATATATATATATATATATATATAACATTTTCAAGTTGTCTTATATACAATTTAGAATACTTAATATTCATCTCCTTAGTTGGCTAAAACCAACAACTAAATCACATGAACTTAATATGCAAAAATAAGAAAATACTTCGTTAGCCAACCTTTCTCAGTAGACACTAACTCAAAATGATTTTCTTGTGTTAACCAAGTGAACTCAGTTAATACTGCATATTCACAAAGTTCCTTTGGTAACCAAGTGAGCTCAGTTAACACTAGTTCCATCCAATATTTTCTACATTAACTGAGTGAGCTCAGTTAAAACTCAACTTCTGCAAACTTTCCTTTTTCACTCTAGTGAACTTGATAGACACTATTTTCTAAACTTGGCAAACTCTGGAATGCTCAACAGATCTAGGAAATTATCTTCAATGCCTGAGTGAGCTTGACATACACTAACTGGCAATGATATGACATCTTGTGTAACATCAAAGAAAATACACAATTAATCAATTATTTTCAACATCTTGGTCATGTGACTAAATATTTTAGTGTTGTGACTAAAAGTTTTAGTTATATAGTCACATAATTTCCAAAATGTACTAGTGTAATATTGTGATGAAATATCATGAGTATGGTCTTTTCGAGCTATAGAAGTTACAATTTTCAAAAATTCTATCATCAATAAGAAAAGAGAAGAATTCAATGTGTAAGTTTGGATCCCCATTGTTTGTATTTTATTGTATATCCAGAAGTACTTTCCTATTGTTGGGGATGTTGTATAGGAGCAAGACAAGCCAGTGACAAAGAAGATCATTGAGTACATTACTCAATTGGGAGAAAAATTTGAAAATATATTGAATGCTTACTTTGATGAATTTAAGAAAAGGATGAAAAGAAGAATGAGGATTCCTAAAGAATTGGTCACAAGATACTATAGTGACATATGTTTTCTTGTTGATACAGAAAACACTTTTTTATAGGCAGTTAAGCTAAGGAAGGATTTGTTACAAGTTTTTGATTATGAGGTATATAGTGAATATCAAGATAGCTTCCAAATAGAAGAAAAGTAAGAAAATAATTGAAGACTTAGAAGCTAAGCTGGGCACCCTAGGCAAGGGCAAGGAACCACAAAGTCTTGGTGAAGATGAAGAACAAGATAGTGGTGATGAGGAAGAAGAAGAAGAAAGTGACAAGGGAAAAGCCTTAGTTGTTGCAATGTCACTGAACAAGAAGACTCAAGGAACACAAAAGAAGATAAAAGTGACACCTCCACCAGCAAACAAGCTAAGGACTAGGGAAGCTGCTAGTGTCGAACAGTCTAAAATGTAGAAGGTAGTAGATACTACTGAGCCCAATGCTCCTAGAACTAGAAGAATGAGATTGGTTAGAGGCCTATTAGGCAGATAAAGACTATTGATGAGATTTGTGAAACCTTGAGAAAATCTATAGGATTATCTATTTTATATATGTTAGATGTGACACACTAGATAATGATGATAGAAATAAATTTGAGGAGGCTATGGTAGAAATGATTGCAAATCAAAAACTTCCTCCTAGTGAAGTAGAGAACAAGACACCCAAAGATCTTTGTGATAGACTAGAGAGAAGATGGTAGCAAATTGAAGTAGTAAAGAAAGAGATTAGAACTAACACATTAATCATAGTTTTGCCTAATCTATCACAAGGTCAATGAGACATGTTTCTGGAATAGTATAGGTATAGATTTGTTCCTAAATATAGAATGTTTTTTATATTACAAAATAAAGAGGAAGTTGTACAACAACAAAGTGAGTTGCAATGGAAGAGATTTTTTTGGGTTAGAAAAAAGACTGAAGAAATAGACACTATAAACATCGAAGATGAATTATAGTAGTGGAGAAAGTTCAGGTGTGTTGATTATACAAAGCAATGTGTCCCCTATACATGCTGACACTCCTAACACTCTAGAGGTCGATTAGTCAAGGCTCACAAACACAGAGGAAGATGGTGAAGATAGAGGAACAAATCTAGACGATAATATTGTTTCAACAACTCATATTGAGAAAGACAAAGAATCAAATAAAGCTTAACCAAGTGTGACTATTTTTTTCTTGAGCATAGATGCACAAATACAACTAAGTGGTGTCACCCCCTCACCAACTCCAAAATTTTTGTTGAGAAACAATGCTCCTTCACCTAGTAGAAAGAGGAAAGCAATAAAAGATGTTTCATCAAATATTAATGCTAGTCTAGATAAAATCGTTGAGATCCCACAATTGGATCTAGAAAATTTCACCTTGGAGAGAACTATTTTGCTACAAGAAATTTTGATGAAGAAAAAGAGACAAGAAGAGCTCAGAAGAGAGTACAAGCAAAAATAGGTAGTACACAATGTAAAGAATACTTTTGTTGATGCTTTTGACATTCAAAATTTTGAAAAGTATGCACCAATCATAAGCCAACTTGTAAATATAGTTAAACAAGTGAATCATTGAAATATGAAGTCAAATGAAAAGCTAATGGAATGGTCAACATGAAGATTTGAAACCAAGGTTGTGGACAAAGTTTCCATTACTATTGCCAAGCAACAAGTGCTACTACAAGAGAAAGCACAAGTTATGATTGAATTGATTTAGAAGGTAAAACATTTATACATATTTTTGTCAGATGTGCCAAGTTTTACTCACAATATTTAGGCACAAATAAATTCAATTTAGGTTGAGATGAAAAGGTCCAACATCATTATTGCAGTGTTAGTAGGATCAAATATTGATCTACAATAATTTGTTGAATGCTCAAGGAACATTGGTTGAACTTTAGGTAGCTGACACCAATATGAGATTCAAAGTTATCTCTATTTAGGTGATGATGATACTTCATTTGGAGGTCATGCAAAAATAACTGAAAATAGCCCATGACCTTATCATAGAATATTAAAATTTATCAGTGGCTAATTGTTTAGTTTATTTGGCTACAAGACTTGACTTGCAGAATCACATTTTGGAGGCATCAAGAACCACTTGGGATCATGCATTGTCCATGATTACCATAGTTCACAAGGAATTCATTGAAACATATGGACTACTTCCACCCATTCAACCCCAACATTAGTGACATATAGTGTCTAATAATAAAGGGGAATGAGATATTGGTAGAAGAAAAGAGATGTGAAGATGGGAAAAGAGAATTGAAGACAGACAAAGTAATGAGATGTGAACAAGATGCAAAAGAAAAGTAAAAGAATAAGTACAAATGTACCATGTACATATTTGAATAAAGGTGAAATGGTTATGTTATTCATTTTTGTATTGTTTTTCCATTGTTCATAAGTCATACAACTTAGGAGGAGAGCTCATTATCATATTTTATTATAATGATGTAAATATGACAAAGTGTTTTTTCCAATAATGTCAAAGGGGGATATTGTTAGTATCTCTACATATTTTTCTCTATTAGTGTCAACCACTTAGTCATTTAAAAGAAAAATTCAGACAATCATCACTATGACCAAGCTACTCTATATAGGTCTAGCCATGTACATAAGTGAGTATGTACCTAGCTCTATAGGAGTCGACTAAGTTTTTGGGTCATAGATTATTTTTGTATACGAGCCAAGCACATTAGAAACTGAGTAAGTTTTTAAGAATACATGTGTCGAGTTACTTAATATGTACTGATCACAATAAAGGTTGAGCAACAACAATGCCAAGCATCAGGAAATAGCAGAGGCCGAACAATGCAGATTTTACATAAAAAATAAGGAATTGAACAGAGTTTGAGGAAAAATGATTATCAGGCCAACTTGCAAGAAATATTTAAAGTTTTGAAGATGTTGTTACATAACATTTAATACTCTCAGAGGTTGTTACAAAATATTTACATGTTGTGGATCAACAATCCCTATGTTGTGTGTTTGATGATCAAGATGAAGAGGCAAAACATGGAAACATCTAGGAAAATCTTTATATAGCGATGATCTTAACCTAGATCATATAATAATAGAGAAGGAGATGAAAAGAGTTTATGTGTGAATATGAAGCTATTGACAAAAAAGGATTGAGATCAGTTTAGAAATCATTGAAGGGTTATATTATCATCTAATAGAATGAGTGACCTAGTCAATGCAGTGAAGTGAAAGGGAAAGACAATCATATTAGATCAGAGAAGAGGATTAGTTCACAAGGAGAAGACTCAAAATCAGTTTATAGAGAAAATGAAGAGTCAAGTATTGAATCAATTTTAATAGACTTGAATAGGGGTAAATCTCTTAATGGAGTGGTCTTAACCGATATGTGTAGATCTCCTAACAAAGTCCTTACTTTGTTGGAAGTGTTAAATCCTCTAAAAAGGTGAGACCTTGCAATTTTCTTAATCTTTTAACAGGGTAGACCCCTCAAAGGGTAGATCATATTTTATGGTCAAATATTGTAAGCTTTGTTGGTGTCATCCCCACCCCAATTTTACCTTCATCTTGGAGGGTTTATGGGTAACAAAGATTGTGTTATGTGTTCTATTTTCATGCATGTGATTGATCAAATTTATATGTTACAATAGATTTACATTAGAAGTTTTACATGCACAAGTTATTGATAGGTGTGAATGAATTGGTGAAAATTTAGAAAGTGTTAAAGATTGTGATTCACCCCCCACCTCTCAGCATCTTATTTATCCTATTTACTCCTCCATAAATAAAAAATACTAACACTTGATCAATATTGATTATGATAAATTAAAATATAATATAAGTCAATTATATTGACTTGATTATCATAAATTAAATATAATATAAGTCAATAAGTTTTTTATTTTCTACATAGATTTAACTTGAAAGTGTCAAAATATAAATTATATTCATTTAGTATATTTTAGTAGTTTTGAAAAGTTTTTTATTTTGTGAACTATTGTTTCATAATGAGATTTTATTTAAATTTATTATTATATCTAGTTTTTTTCATAATTTCTTAAAATTAAATTATTAATTTAACATATCTAATTACAAAAAATTTAAAGGATTTCTTATAAAATATTTTATTGAAATTGATTTTTAAGCAAGAGGCTTTCTATAGTAACATTATTATGGGTTGTATGTTGAGTTGACAAAATTGTTAACATATTTTGAAAGTAATTGTTTAATATGATAACTGACATAAACATGTAGAATAAATGAAAGGTAGAGTTAAATGGAAAGAATATTTAATGTCAAACCTTTCATCTACCTTGCATTCAATAACTATTTATATTAATTAAGTCGATAGGCTTACATGTGGGAGCTTTGGTCCCGAGTTTTTAATTTTTCACCCAAATATTGGCAACCCTTCTCCCATTTTTATTTTTTCCAATAAGAATTAGTTGTGCATATATATTTTTAAATTTAGAAACTATTTAAGTGAAATATTTCATTAATTATGTAATTAATTCTAGAAACTATTAGAACTTCTAATTTTCACTAGTGTCTTTTTTTAACTCTTAATCTTATTATTTATTTGGTTAAATGTACAATAGAAATGTCTTATTTAAGATTTCTTTAAAAAAATTTACAAATAAAGGAATTTAGATATTGATTGCCCATTTATTATATTGAAGGTGCTTTAATCTTTTTTTAATAATCACTTGTAATTAGATTTTTATTTCTTATTAGCTCATGTCATAAGAGGTAAACATATACAGTCTCGCACTTCAATAAATAACAACTACAACTTTTGATTAGTCATTAAAATTTAACATTTATTTTTTCTTTAATTCTTATGATGTTTAAATTATTGAATGTATTTAGTAAAAATTTAAAAAAAAATTAAAATTAAAATCTTATTAGTTGAACTGAATAAAAAAGAAGAAAAATATTTTTTCAATCTAAAATTAAAAACAATTTAAAAGTAAAAAGTTACTAAATTTTGCGAGTTTCTTTTTTTTGTCTTCTTAAATAAATAAAAATTTATTTTTTATCATGCATAACTTCTTTCTTTCTAAGAGAGGCTATGTCTGTGGAGATTTTTTTATTTTACATCATAGTTCTCCCACTATTGTTCCATATTTTCTATAAAAAATCTCAATTTTATTGCTTGTGATTTAGTATTTCATTTTAAAAAATACTTAATTTTGGGACTTTGTTTTCATTAAGTTCTTTTATGGATTAGAGTTTAATTTTTAGAGATTTTTAATTTAGAAACTTTTACTGTTAGGATTATGCTTTGAGAGATACCTCTTGAAGATAATATCTTTTAAATTTCAGAGATCCTTCTTCAATGGAGTAATGGAGGGGTCTTATGAATTAGTGTTTTATTTTAAAATATTTTGAATTTGAAACTTATAGAGGTCTTATTTTTTAAGATCATTATTAGAGGCTTTAATTACACATACTTATGAATTATAGTTTCATTTTCAAACACTTTGGATTTTGAGACTATTTTTGAAGAGAGTTATTATGGTGCCTTTTAACTCAAGGTTTTGAGATTATAGATTTTCAATATAGAGACACATACAAATTATATGCTTGTTCATAGACTTTCAATTTTAATAATTTTATTTATACAAATTATACGATTGTGCTTGTTGGCTGATTTTGAAAACTAATTATAAGATTATATGAGTTAGACTTTTTTTTATTACATGTGTTATATTTGAAGGTTGTATTTAAATATTTTAATATGGCACCTATATGATTTAAGGTTTGTTTTTTAACAAATTCTAAGTGATTGTGAGGCTAGAAGGTCCCATGGATATGGCTTTGTGGCTTTTAGCAATGAGAAGATAATGATGAACATTAGTGAATACTATAATGGAGGAGGCTACATGTTTACAAGTACGGTGGTTGCGGTTGTCATAGATCTGAGCATGGATGTGGTATTATATAACTATAATTTGGAGTTTAGAACGTTTGTCTACATTTTAATTCTTGATGTATATAATTCTTCAAATGAAACTAGAAAATGTTGTGATTTAATGTTTGATATTGTATTCATTATTTTTTATATTTTTTCTGTAAGAAAATTCTTTGTCATTTAGTGCATTCTTTCTAATTTCTATATTTAAATTTTTTATTTATTTATTTATAATTAATTTTATATTGAATAAAAAAATCTTGTTAATACACTGACATAATAATGTCTTAAAATCCAAGAATTTAATAGAATTTGACTCTTGTTCAATTAAATAATGCCACCCCTTTACCAAGAAAATAAGTGATAAACTTTTTCATATAGTAAATAATTTTGAGCTACTATAATAAAATTAATTTTCAAGTATAAAGAACAATTTAAATAAATCTCTTTAACTATTTAGCATGGTTGTAAAACATTATTCATCTAAGTATTCGTAGTACAAAAATATTTTAATATATAAAATTATATTTATTTAAGTTCATTTGTGAAGTTATAACGTTAATGCAATATTTTATGATTACTTCTAAGAACTTAAATTATCAAAATGTAAATGTTGGATTTAATTTTGTGTTCTTAAAATCTACAAAGAAATGACTACTTTTACATAACTCCTAAATCTAGAGTTTGAAATGTTGAAGGCATTAATAAATTAAATATTCAAGAAATCAAATTCTTTGATTATGTTCTATAATTCACTTCTATATTATGATTATTTAAATTATATTTTGCACTATTCAAAATAAATCATATCAATAATATTAGATCTATTAGATTTCCACAATCCATGTAAATGTTATTATTAATTTCTGAATTTGATTGTGCAGAGTGTTTTTGTCATCAATATTTCAGATCAAACTACATGGCCCATCATCAGGATACAAGAGAATAAGAACATAAAGATAGTAAATTGTCAATCTAGCAAACCATAAGAAGAGGGGAGGTTGTTGCAAGAGAGAGAAGATTGGTGCAACACTAACAAGACAAGACTCTTTCCCTAGATTTATTTTCTTATTTTTCAACTCTTTTGTTCTACTTGTTCTTTTCTTGTCAGTGTTGTACCTATCTTCTCTCTCTTCCAGCCATCCCCCCCTCCTCCCTCTCTCTCTCTTATGGTTTGCTAGACCTGTAATATATTATCTTTATGCTCTTCTTGTTCTCTTGCATCTTGATGATGGATCATGCAATTTGATCCAAAACATTGATAACAAAAAAAATCTACAGAATCAAATCCAAAAATTAAAAATCACATCAATAATATTGTTATTTCTTTTTGAAACAAGTCTACATTGAAGACATACAATTCTTTGAAATAAGTTAAATATTGAAAATATCAAATTCTTTGACTAAGTTTCATACTTTGTTTCTATATTACTATTATGAACCTAACATGCATATTGATTTTTTTATTGATGACAAATTCTAAATTGAGCAATGTAAGGTTTTTGACTTCATTCCTAATTGCAAAATTGTATCCATGTTTAGGGCTTCATGTTTATCTATGTTGTTTATGACAACAAAATAAAGTTTAAATCTAGTAAGAAAAAAATTTCCTCTGGGATTTGTTATTTAATTCCTACATGTAATCCTTGTTTGGATGTAGAACCCTAAAACTTAAGAATCAAAAGATGTTCACTTATAATTTCCTACAAAAAATTATTGTCTTATATAGTAAAACCCAAACAACAAGATTAGTTCATATTATAAATGTATTGACCCCTAGCAAATAACATATGTTCTTCTTAGATTTATCATGTTTTCAGTATTTTGGTCTCCAATATTCATCATTGGAGTTGTGTTTTTTATTGCTTGTATAGAAATCAACTTAAAATAACATGCATTTAGGTTCAAACATAAAATTGCGAGCTAGGAACATTTCAAATAAATTTATGTTTTTTGTTTTATATTTTAGTTAGAGAGATTTGTAAAAAATAGTAAAGTTTATATCATTATTGCAATTATGTGAATGTTGGTCAATAAATCAAGATGTGCATTATAGTAAAAGAAATATTTCTTACATCTTTTTTGCTATGATATTTCTATGAATTTTACATTTCATTTATTGAGCATCTTCCAATTTTTTTACCCAAACTGAACAACGTCAACCATATTTTGTGACAAGTGGTTTCAAATGTCACTGAAAAATTATGGTAAATTCTAGTTATTTCTATCGCTGATTGTTTTGTATGAAGGGGTACTTTCTTTGTCCTGATCAAGATGACTTTTAATTGCAATCTGTGCTTTTTTTTCTTGCACATATGTATTGGTAATCAATTATCAAGCCAATAGGATCTTCTCCTTGGAGAATATTGGCCGGATTGTCTGGATTTGCTAGCAGTCTTACACCATTAAAAAGATTTACGGTGCTGGGAAAAGAGGGCAAGGAACTTGAAATAACGCAGCTACAGATAGTCTTCCTCTGAATCACGAACTAAGATCAATATCTCATTTTATGATTGAAAAGTTTATTAGTTGTTTGGATGAAGACAAAAGATTGTTAGAATGTGGATACAACTACACCGGCTCTGGCTATTGTACTGGTTTTTCAAATATAAATTTTTAAGTTATTTCCTATAGAGCTATTTGTAGGCTTGACCAGCCAATAATTCCACATATGGTACTATGCTGATTTATTTACTTGTAGTAGAGGAAGGGTTGTTTACTTGCCCAAGAAATGTATACTACATTAGTCCAGGGTGAAGAATGATTGTTGGTCCTTTTAACAAGATGTTGTTACACTAATGATAAGGCACATTACACATTTCAGAATTATTAAAATGGGCTATCAGACTAGATAGATTTTGAGGCCATATGAAAATTGTTTATTCTATATTATATATGTGTATATCTCTTGATTCTTGAGATGCCATTTACTGTGTTTCGTTTATAAACTGCAGGGATTTTCTATGTTTCACAATGTTAGTTTGAGTCATAAAAATAATTCGATAGGTATCTGTATGATTTTGTATCCACGGTTCCCACACCACTGCGATCAATCCTTAGCCTGCAGGAGCATGGAGGTGACCCCAAAATGGTTGCGCAACCCCATTTGAAGAGAGTCATACAAGTGCCTGAAACAACCAACTCGTTACATCCACTCTAAGGTATAATTGCTAGAGATTTTGTTTATTTTTTTAAAATCGTAGAAGAGGACATTAATAATCATAATACAAGAATAAATGTAATAGAAATGGATAATTTAGTTGATGATTTTTCAATCTTGAGAAAGTTAAAAACAACATTTAGAACATACTTACAGTTTTTATCTTCAGTTAAGCAAGTTTTTTAAATAATCAATTATTTACAAATTATACTTGATAAAATGCAATAACATTCGATTGCTACAACTATAAAAGATAATTGGTCTCCTATTTAAACATATTATGTACTGGAAAGCATTCTATAGTGTCGATGTCCAATAAAAAACTGCATAAGTTACTTATCAGCTTCTTGTAGAATCACATTATTTAACTACAATAATATAGTAGCTTGTATATAATGATACATAGTGTTAGGGTAGAGATTTGTAGAAAATTAAAGAGAGGTAATAAAATAAATATGTCAATTTTGAATCTGTGTGAAAGTATTGTACAAGACGCTTCATTGTGTTCTAGAAAAATATAAATTCAATTAATGTTATATATACTATTTTAAAATATGTTTATTTTTATTATTCATATAAATTTATATACTACATATGTAAGTGTCGTTATATAGAATCACATCCTTTCAAAAATATATCAATTTTTTTTTTTTTTTTTTTTTGTTGTGCGTTGGGTAAGCCGGGTAAACTTTATAACGTGACCGGTAGTGCTGGCGCAACACACTCACCGGTACCACGGGGACGGGGGAGACTAGAACCCGTGACCAACCCCCTACAATAGGGAAGATTTAGCCAACCAAGCTAGGGCCCCTACCCAAAAATATACCAAATTTGACAACTCAGTGTTCTTATGTTTTAGCTTCTTGTAGAATAAGATTATTAACTACGATAATATAGTAGCTTTTATATAATGACACGTAGCACTAGGGCAGATATTTGTAGGAAATTAAAGAGAGATTATAAAAGAAATATGTCACTTTTGAATCTGTGTGACAAGTATTGTACAAGACACTTCATTGTGTTCGAGGAATATATAAATTCAATTTATACTATACACTATTTTAATTTAAAATGCTTTCATTTTTTTAAATTATCTAAATTTGTAAACTTAGTATGTAAGTGTTGTTATATATAATGACACCTTTCAAAAATATATCAATTTTGACAGCTCAATATTATTATGTTTTACATTAATTTTTATTTCATGGTCAATGATTTAAGCAAGGTATAATTATGGACTAGTGAACTATTAGAAAGGCAAATGAGCACTTGGAAAACTTTTTGGCATGCAAAAATGAGTTATGTGGCCTTGGTAATGGAGCTATTAAGAAGAGATTTATATGAACAATGTTGTGTCAAAAATTACTTTTCTATGCAATATCTCATGGAAGATAAAATGATATACAAATTCTTGTGGGACTGATAAAATGATATACATGGAAGGGGATTGGCTTTCAAACTCTTCTCATCATGTAGGAACTTTTGCACGTACATGGCTCTTTCTTTATCAAGAGCATATGAAAAGCTTGGGAAGTTGTCAAACCTTGGCTTCCTTGGTCTAGTGATGGGTTCCATGATGGGCTCTCTTTGAATCATCAGAACATTTGGTGGTCTTCACTATTTGCCATCCAAGGTGTTCCTCTGGCCAAGACTCAAGGTCCTAGTGCTTTACTTTTTTCAAATGTGGCATCAAGACACCTATGAAGCTCTTTGCCGGGGTCTCTATGAGTCTCAAATCTCAGAAAGATATGCAAGTCTAGTTTCATCTTGCCCATTCAAATTGGAAAACTTTTGATCTATTGCTTTTGTAAGGAAGCAAACGTGCACAGAATAGCTTCCTACACTAATCTTTGAGAGAGTGATTATGCAAATCCAAGTAACTATTGAAAATATCTCAAGAAATGCATGGTAGCATAATCAAAATAACAAAGAACACACAACACAGTGATTACTGTGGGGAAACCCTTTCAGGAGAAAAACCCCACCCTTAAAAACTCGCACAATGTATTATCAAACCAAGATGATTACAACACACTTGCAATGCAAGTTCTTATAGGAGTGCATCACCACAACTCAAACTCAGAGAGACTCCTTCTAGCACCAGTATTGCAAACTGAACTCAATTTCACAAACACCTCTCCAAGCCCTCCTTTTATAGTGATTTTACAACCTAGAAACCACTTATGGTTTTACAAAACCATTGGAAAAACTATCATGCCACATGTTAGCCATTTTTGACATTTACATTTCCAATATGGAAAACCTACCAGGTTAAAATAGTAATCCCGTCCACAATTTTGTCTCTTAGTCTAGACCACCATAAAAGGCACAAAATGAGTCATCAAGGCTCTAAAAATGACCTACCTATATTCTACTATGGACAAGACTCATTTAAACAACTCATTAACCATTTTCCAATGCATAAACAAGTGAAAAACTTCCACAAACAAATTCTGGAATTTTCCAATAAAAGATTGCAAGGTTGAGACACATGTTTCTCAACAGCTTTCTGCAATTCCATATCACTTAATTCACAAGGTAGGTATTTAGTCTATTCAACCTTTGTGGATAGACTAGAATTGGCATCCTACCACTCCCTTCACTAGCTACAAACCAAATTTGGGGTATCGATGGCATTCTCCCCATCTACCAATGGTGGATACCCTCAATCAGCGTTGACATTTGCAATCTTCCCTTTCTTAGTGGAGAAATTGTTTTGACACTATATGGAGTGCCATTACTGAGCCTAAGATTTCCCATTTTGTTGGGTGCCTGGTGTTTCAAGGACTTCCCCTTGGGCCTCAGCTCAAGCATATTGGTGTTCTGGATCCTCAGTGTCCATTCAATGGGTAGCCAGACCTGTTTTTGCATTTTTTTGGCTCTGGGTATGTGCAGGATCATGGTCAACCAAACTATGCTCTTAAATGGCAATTAAAAATAAAAAAATTAGGGTTATGTCAACTTGACATGAAATTTTCTATTTTTTTATTATCTTTATATCAAAAATTTGAGAGAAAAGAATCTCTAGCAAATTGAATCTAGTTTCTAAACTACTAGGACTTATCTCAAAAAAAATAAAAATTGATTGGTCAAAATTTTGAATTTTAGTGCAATATTACAAAAATTTCAAAACAAAAATAAGAAGTAGACATATGTCTGACCATCTTAATCAAAATAAAATGATAATATTTTTTAATAATATTCTAGATATAAGTAATAGATTCATGCATAGATGTGACACATATTTTTGGGTATTTTTATTCTAAATAAATAATTAATAATTAATTTTTGACTTTAGTAGAAGAAGCAAAATTCAATTTTTCATTTTTTCCACTTATAGTAGAAAAAGCATACAATGTGATGCATCTTTTGGATTTAAAATATGTTGTACCATTTGAAAGTTATAGTTGTATTTCAAGTAGTGTGTTCGTCAACACTTTATATGTAACTCCATTAAAAAATAAGTAATAATTACTTACTAAACTCATAATTTGACAAACTTTACATTTATGGAAATATAAGAACATTCTTAAGAAACCCTTTTCATTTCATCAAATTTTGGTGAAAAAAAGTCATCAGCTACATGTTTGAAGTAAGAATCACATTAAAATAAGCCAAATACACATTTTTAGCATATTTTAAAGATTGACCATATAGATTTGGTATCAAAAGATATAGTACACCTTATAAAGATATTAATTGTTTTCATTTAGTATCAGGGTGGGTGGGAAAAAAGTTGGAATAGTTTTGAAATGGTTTAAGATATTTCAAAACTACAAATTTTTTAGATCGCCACTTTTTGGCACACCATTATCATGCACATGCCCTTCTTTAGATATGCTCAAAACTATTGGCACTAGATTCATGATTTGTTTAAGCCATTTTTGCGATAACCTTTTTCTTGCATTTGGTTTTTTAGGTGACTCCTCCAAGTTTCCTAGGTAGTTTACCCAAATCTAGTGTACCTTCAAGATGGAGATTTTTATTACTTTGTGGAAAGATAAGAATGTTTTTCTTTTCACTCACCATTTTTTTGCCATAAATGTTACTATGTACACTAAAGCATGCATTTGTAATAATATAATGATGCAAATTGAAGTCAAAGCCAATAAGGTGGCTCTAGAAGTAGCCCACTATCAGGAGCTAGTCAATCATTGGGGTAATGCTCCCTATATAGTTGCTAGAGTGCCTCTTGATGGCTCGATAGATCACACTCTACCTAGGGGCTGCCGCTAGGGGAACAACTCTTCTTCCTATTTCTCTCACATGCCATGTTCATAGGCTTCCCACCACCTCTCTCCTAGTGGTGGCAATGGTGGTTGGTGATGCTTCTTAGCCTCTCCACCTTGCCATGGCTCAGGTTGGTCCCCAGGTCCCTAAATTTGATGACTCCCCCTCATAGTGGTCCTCATGTGGTTTCTATAAAATGGCCCTTTTTCTTGGAGTTGACTATTTCACCCCGGTGAGCTTATACAAAAGATGAAGACTAGGCCCCTGATGATGATGTTAATGGCTAGACTATTCCCACCTTCCCTACCAATCCTACGGAAGACTAGGGTTTCCATGATTGTTATGAACCACCTCCCTTAACTAGCATTGCTTTCACAACCTAAGGGGCTACTTATCTTTTTTTGATAAATAGTTGTTGATCTCAGCTTCGACTGTGTGAACTCTCATGAGGTGATCTTGTATCCCCTAGCCCTTTTTTGTGAATTGTAACTAGTATATTATTTATTAATAGAAAAGGACTATTCATCAAAAAAAGATGAACGTTTATATTTCTATCATCCTAGATTCTCAAATGGCCCTCTCCTTACGTAAGATATGTTTAGTTTTTTTTGTTTTCATCTTCTCTTCACATCCTTCTCTCAACTATCAAGTCTATTGGAATTCCCATGAATCCCAAGCACTCCTTTGCTTCAAAGAAAATTTCAATGACCTCGATAATATTTTATTTTTAGTGACTAGGCAAATGGAACAATCTATTACACAACATGGGTTGGCATCATCTGCGAAGAACTTAAACATCACACTAAACTAAATTCCTAGACTAAAAGTGTTAAATAGTCAAAGTTGACTTTTTTCCCAAATTTAATTCTTCTCTTATTGTGTGATGTTTAAGGGTGGCATAATCTGTGACAATCACTCCAACCACATTGTCAATCTTTAAGTTGACTCCATTGATGTAGCAGTGATGTTAGAGAGCTTGTGCCAACTTCACTTTCTCACTTCACTCTTCATTTCTATAGGAGCAACAGGTACTATTCCTACCTACTCCTATAATCTCACTTATATTCAAAATTTAGATTTATTGGGAAATGAATTGAGTGGGATGATTCCCTCTTCCATTTGTTCCCTCACTCACCTTACATACCTTGATCTTAGCTATAATGAACTCAATGGAAGCATTCTTTCTTGCAAGGGAAATCTTTTTTCGTTAACATACCTGGACTTTTACAAGAACAAGCTTACTAGAAGCATATTGGCTTCTCTTGGTAGTCTTCCTTCTCTTGAGTCTCTAGAGCTTTCTGACAACCAATTGAGTGGGAACATACCAGATTCTCTAGGCATCATTTCTTCTCTTGAATATCTATATCTTTCTAATTATTAATTAAATGGGAGCATACCAAATTCTCTAGGAATCATTTCTTCTCTTGAATATCTATTTCTTTCTGATAATCAATTAAATGGAAGCGTACTAGATTCTTTGGGTAATATCTCTTCTCTTTTTAGACTGGTGCTTTTAGATAACCAATTAAGAAAGAGCATACCAATTTCCCTTGGAAGCCTCTCTTTGATAAGGGCTTTATGTCTTGGAGGAAATCCACTAAATGGTAGCATTCCAAATTCTCTGGGCAATCTCTCTTTAATGACTGATCTATTCCTTGATGACACCTGACTAAGAGGGACCATTCTTCCTCCATTTTCTTAGCTTTCCTCCATCACTGCACTCTATGTTGATGGAAATTAGTTTGATGAATTTGTCACTTCTTCATCACTTCTGCCTTCATTGATTCACCTTTGTCTTTCATTAGGCCATAACCAAACAGTTTCTAAAAGTTTCTTTCACAACCTTACAAGCCTTTGCACATTGTATTTACCTAACTATGTTTTGAACATTTTAAAAACCTAGATTTCATCCTCTCAATTAAGTGATATAAGACTAGTGTCATGTATGATTGATGATCAAATTCCACCTTGGATTTTGACACAATTCTCACTTTATGGACTAGATTTAGTGAATAGTGGTCTTGTGGATGAAATTCTTCTTGGTTATGGGAAACTAGTCCTCTATTGACATATCTAAATCTTTCATGAAACCATCTAGAAGGGAATCTGATTTCAAATAATTCAACATGGACACAATTGAAGATATTAGGTGTCTCTAAAAATTCATTGAGTTGTCATATCCCAACAATTTTCTGACTCAATATGATACTATTATTGTTCCACGACAATTTTCTTATGAGTTTTCATATTCCTCCATCTATAAAGACTGCCCCTACAAAACCAATGCCACATTAGCAATCTCCATAAAATGTAAAAAATTCAATGAGAGTCAAAGTCTTATGGATATGACTAGTTAACACTTGTTGATTAACTATCATTAACTTTAACAAAATTATACATATACATATATGCTCAAATCTAAAAGAAACCATAATTATTTTACCAAAATATCGAGATGTACCAAGTATGTTGACCATGTTGACAAATTCTCAAGAACCTATCTAAGAACACAAGGTGAGAATATTGTAGGAGTGCTTTACCACCCTACCATGAAGCTGTTAAGCTTCCCAAAAATCTTTCTTGACATGAAAGATACCTAGCCCAACAATGAGATAATCTATACAAGTAAAACTTAGAGGAGTAATGGAATCATGCTACACAAATAATGTTAAGAACATTAATTGGTCAACAAGATAACAAAAAAAACATTTTATTAGTTATCACTTCAGTATCACAGTCCCATCTCCATAATTTATTTTTAAAAAAATAACAAGGTTTATCCAACATTGAGTTACATATACCCATCAACATACAAGCATAAAACCATAGAATCCATCAACATGCATCAATTAATTACATGATCTTAGCTCATCTATAGCAAGAAAATTAGTCCAACTTCCAAAAGAGCATACTAGTACTACTATCAATTCTCTATTGACACATCTTATATATATATATATATATATATAAAGCCAATCAAATAGGTGACAATAAAAGTCTTTCTCCATCAATTAATATTCCTAATATGTTATCATATCTTGAATTCCTCTCATAAAACATAAATACACAAGGTTTATATTAAGTAAAAAAAAAATGACACCATTACTTTCCATTCATCATGAGATCATATTCTTTCCCCCAACTTATAGATTTTATATATAATGTAGAAAGCAATGGAAAATGCAATAATGTATTTTTTTTAAATGTCACGTATGCATCATGAAATGACCACATCTGTGCAAGATGATAATTTAAAGGTCAACATCCTTCAATGAGTTACCAATTCCTAAGCATAGTGAATAAATTCACAGTAAAAGAAATGTTGACTAAAACTAACCCCCAAATCATATATAAAAGGATGGCCACATAAATCTTATTTTCCAAGGGAACTCCTAAGTGCCCAAACTATATTTAGCGACCAACTCAAGTAAACATATATACTTAGCCAAAACCATGAAAGAGTACGATCAAAATTCAATAAGTTATAGGGGATCATGATAAAACATTAAATTATAATTTCACTAAGCTTCAATAATTCATAATATTGAGAGAGTAAACACTCATTGCATAGCTCAATGCATGCATTCAAATCTATGCCATTAAGTCTAGTACCATTTTTAACATCTTCTTGAAGATAATTTAATGGTAACTGATTTTAAGCATCTAATTAAAGGAGTTAAGAAAACATTTTAACTAGTGGTATGGTAGACAAGACCTATTTGGCATGGCCATTCAACTGCACATAAGAATGATTCAATATGAAGTCTAAAACAATGAACATATTCTCTTATTTTCAAACAACTATAAGTTTTAAAAAATCATCTAATAGGAAGTATAACATCAATAATTTTCTACCAAGAATTACTACTTTTCTTAGCGAATTCTGGAATGCTATGCAGTGATCTTATTATAATTATTCCTAGACACATTATTTAGGGATAGATAGTTACGCCCATTCAATGATCCATGCTTTAGAATTCATTAAATACACACTCAGGTGGACTACTCAAGAAACATCGACTTCCATTTACAGGAACTGGGGACTAGTCTAGTGTGCAAGAACCGTTAGATTATATGATTCAACTATATTATTCAATAAGCGATTCAAGTACCAATTATGGTATCAACAAATCATGTGCATATACTGATTACAATTGAGCCAAACACCCATCACACAAATATGAAAGTAAACCTTCCATATGTAGGATACGATTTGTAATAGATTTATTCATTGCATTAGAATCTCAATTTAAAAACCACGTTGTAGAGAAGAACTTCACATTTATTCTAAAAAGATCTATGACTTGAGTTCCTAACTCTCATGTTATTTATATGAAGAAAATCTCAGACTATAATACTCATCAAGAAGAACAAAACATTGGTTCTATTTAATATAAGCTTCTTTGTCTCTATTGGTGGCTAGTAATATCTAGAGTTCAAATAGCCATGCATTACATTCTACTGTAGCAACATCACCAGCAGAGAATCAGCCTGTGCACTGAAGGTTGTCATTTTTCTTTTACGAAGTAAGCTTTAAATTAACATTGAGAAAATTATTTTCTACATCACCTTTACAACACCGATGCCCCCAAACAATAGTCAATGCCAATGATCATGGCCAAAAATACATTAAATTTACTGCTTCTTAGCAATAGAAGAGAGAGCTTCAGACAGTTGGATAATATTGAGACACCATTCCTCCAGTGGTATTTCATCAACAATTGAATGAAAGTATTTGCAAAAGATCATTAGCACAACCCTTACCCGACACAACACCAATAACTAAATTAGAACATCTCAAAGGGCGAGACTTGTATTCTAGTTAATGCCATAGAATAATGCTTGTAATTTTCCGCTATATGAGGACCTAAACATTTGGAATCAATCGGCATCACCTATCATTAAGTGAGCTCACTGTAATTTTGCTAAGGTAGGGTGTGACGTTCATTTAAACCCCATCGTTCCAGAACTTTTATGGTTTATATGAGCATTGTTTTTTCAGCCATTAGAATCAATTCCTCAAGGAATAGGTGAAATTGCATACAGGTTGATAGAATAAATGAAAGGAAGAAAGTTTATAAATGCATGCCACTCAATCCAACAAGTTTATCAAGATCGGTCCTCACATTCAATTGGAGTTTCAGAGATAAGCATAAATTTTAAATGTAAAAATGTCAGAAATGGAAACCTGGTATGACCGATGGTAACAATAGCTCAAGTTCATTTTCCCTTCTTCTCCAACTCTCTAGCTCCCAGCTATTTGTTTCCCATGATAGTATTCCATAACCTCAGATCTTTCCTGTAGATGATTTGCAATAAATTTTCATCTATGAGGACCAGAATGTTGTGAAAGCTCTCAAAGCTTTGCCTCTTCCCCCTCCCTCCGACTGATAAACATTCTATATCCTCTGTTAAATGTGAATCCCTCCCATTATAACGGTCTGAGAGATCTTTTCATTTAAAATGTTTAACAATATTTGTAACTGTTTTGTTTTTAAAACTTCCATCATCTATTGAATGAATACATTATTAATTTTGTTTGAATCTAATTTAATCAAATAATTTAGTTGTTTTAGTTCAGGTGGCAGTCCAATACCGAGTTATTCGGTATGTGATGGAGTGAATTGTGACACCATCTTTGGGAAGATTATCTCAATTTCGACTTTTAAATCTTGCTAACAACAATTTAATTGGAGTGATCCCTGTGAGCTTCTTCAATTGCTCTTTGGTCAATGTTTTGAATCTCTGAAGTAATAGTTTGGAGGGAAGCTTGCTTGGTAAGTTCAGTAAGTTGAGTGAGATTTATTCATTAGTTATTCATAATAATAAACTAAATGGATCATTCCCCACTTCCATAGTATGTCGTTCAAAGCTGCAAGTTCGTGATATTGAGAATAATTTATTTGGAGGTGAAATACCACGTGCAATTAAAAATCTTTCAGAGTTAACTATATTAGTGATGAAGGAGAATAATTTTAGAGGTCGTATTCCTCTAGAGATTGGTAACCTAAGAAGCATCCAATCATTTCTTAGGTCTGATTCCACACACAATTGTATAATTACAAGCAATGTCATTAGAAAGTTGAGATGCTTTTGAATTGTCAATGTCATATTATTACTCAAATAAGGATAGGCATCACGATGTGACTTTATTAGGCAATTACTTTATTAACAACTAATCTATTAAGGATGAGTTCAATATGGATTTGAAAGGCAATATGCAACACTATGAATATATTCTTTCCACTCTCACATCTATAGATTTGTCAAACAATGAATTCAAGGAGCAAATTCTTTTTAATTTTGGAAATTTAAAGGGTTTGAGGTTTCTAAATCTTTCAATGAACAATTTGAATGGGACCATTCCAAATAGTCTGGGAGATATAAGCCAGTTGGATTCATTGGATCTTTCACAAAATCAATTTTCAGGAAGAGTACTAGTGGAGTTTGGATTTTTAAATTGATTGGGTTAATTAAATTTATTCTACAACAACCTTTCTGAAAGTATACCACAAACACCCTACACATTCGGAGAATCCTCCTATTTAGACAATCCACATCTATGGGCATTTCCTCTACCTAAAAACTGTCCTTGGCCACAATTTGTTCCGCCTGCTCCATTTTCAATGAACAAAGAAGTTACTAAATTTTCATGATATAAAATATTAGTGGGAGTGTCTTTTGGAGCAGCTTTTGGAGGGATGTTGTCATTGGTACTAATCAAGATCAGCTATAAAAGGGCATATTTCAACAGAATTGATCAAATCTAAAAGTTTTTATTTTTCATGGATGAGAAATTTGACACTATGAAGAAATATGGATCTCACAAAAATGTAGAGGTAAATTCTAGACATTATTTAAAAATATATATACATTCTTTTAAATTTCAATAATGTTAGTATTAATAGAAAATCGGTGGTAAAATATTAGACGATTATCATTGACTATTTGATCAACTAATTGCATGCAATTTGAAGAATTCATTGGCAATCATTTAGCAGTATCGCCTCCCAAAATCCCAACTGTTCTTCCTGTACATGGCTTTCCTGGTGAAAACTTACATGGATGCTCCTAATATCATCCAGGAAACCTAAGGTTTTGGTTTTTATGTCAAGAATAGAAAATTATAAGCCTGTTACATTAAAACTTATTCTGGAAGAAGGTATTTAGGCTCTGATGAAACTTATTGCAGTAATTTAGAGAGTTATAAAACTCTTATGATTAAGATACCTAGTTTGCTATGCTACTACATGATTTTTCTTCTTTATGTTTTGGTTGTTATCTATAGCTTCAGTAAAATGATTCTCTTTAGCTAATTTAAAGTAGTCCTATTTTGCTTCTTTGATATTTCTATTATCTATACTAATGAAAATCATGTGACCGAATTTCCAAGGTCTACATGACAACATTTTGTTTTAAAAAGGTGGCAAATTCATAGCAAAGTATTTAAAAATGCGGTGGCAAAATGTGATCAAAAAATGACATTCTAAATGGCTACATGTCAACCAAGATAGGTAAGAGGAAAGGCATCCATAAATGTTTCAAAAGAGCTGGGTAAAAGGCAGCACGATTGTATGTGGCATTAAATAACATGCAGTGCTTGAAAAACTATGGTGCCATTTGTCATATCTCTGTGGCAGACCTGAAAGTTTCATTCAACATAGTTATTTTGATGGGTATTTTCAACTGTTTGGTAAGGGTTTTCTGCTTACAATGGAAAACTTGTTTTTTGGTCTATCATGGCAAAAGATTTACTGAAATTTGATGGAAAACATTTAAAAGGAATATGAAGGTAATGTTGGCTGAAAGGAATTACTTGTAACTTGCTGGTAAATATTTTATTTGTTTTATTTGTATGTCTCCATGCAAGTTTTGTATAAAGAAAGAAATGGATGGCATACGACTGATAACAAAGGCAAATAAAAATGAAAAGGGTTATAGCTGCAAACAGAGGCAAATGAAAATGGTAAAGATTATTGCTGAGGAAGAGGTAAATAAAACATTGGAAAGGTGTCTTCTTCACAAGTATGCACAAGGAAGGTATCTCTGACCGATTCTATGTTGAACAAGAATGGTTCAAATGAATTTTTTGAAAGAAATTTTTTTGACTACAATAAATCATAAATAAATCATATTCCATTTCTCAATCAAAAGGATTTTGTTTAAATTTTGTTTATGCTTTTTAAAAGAATGAGTTTTTCTTTAAAGAAAAGGTATATGCAATTTTCATTTTTTCAAAAGAATGAGGGTTTTCAAAAGCAAACCCAAACTAGTTTTGGATCGAAAGGTATATACTGTGAAATTTCTATAAGGACTTGATGGGTTGTTTGTTGGTTTGAAAAATGAATTAAAAC
Organism: Cupressus sempervirens; assembly: GCA_028749045.1. NCBI lineage: Eukaryota > Viridiplantae > Streptophyta > Pinopsida > Cupressales > Cupressaceae > Cupressus > Cupressus sempervirens. Next base: position 130,321,569 of record CM053793.1, on the reverse strand, counting down.
ATCTTGTTGGTTGCGGCAGTTTGACAGTTGAAGTTTTTTTTTATTGTTAAAAATATATCTTAGTGATGTATATATTAAAAGGGCACTCTTGTTTAACTACCCTAACTAGTTCACTTTGTTTCAAAAAACTGATTTTCATATGTTTCTCTTATATGAAATTGCTTCTTTATTTAAAGAGAATGTTGAAACTTGTAAACACAATTTATTGTGTTCAAAGAAGAGACATAAAAACTTGGTGAGAAAGTTTAAAGGTTATCTAAAAGGTTTATTATATACTTGCCTACATCTATAGGTGTATAACATATAGTTAGATGTGTGTGTGAGATTGAAATTCAAATTCAAGAGTGAGATAAAAAGGGTTGTAGCCCTGAGCAGTTGTAACTACTAATTGTAAAGAGTTGAACCTCAATAAAATTATAGGTTTATGGAGTGGTTTTTCTCCCTATGAATTAACCATATGGATTTTTGAGGGTTTCCCACTCGACACATATCTCATGTCTCTATCTTTTGTGAGTTATTATCTTCTTACTCTTTCATGTTAAATGTTGATTGTTGAATAGAAAAATCTTTTGCATTGAGTTTTATGAAATGTTAAATTGATATTTGTCACTTGTTCATTTTAATAAAACTAGTTCTGATTCACCCCCACACACCCCCCCAAGAACTTTAATTACTTCCAACAAGTGGTATCAGAGCATAGGGTTACTTTTAGGTCTACCTATAGGAATTGTTCCAAGAATTTTTTGGAAGTGAAATGACATAGGCTGATGGAGCTTTCCTTAACCGGGCTCCATTATTTGATGGAAATGACTATGTGTTTTGGAAAGTTATGATAGAAGCTTTTATACACTCCTTAGATGTTAGAATGTGGGATGTTGTCATTACGGTGTATATTGTTCCATAAATAGTACCTACTGATCCAAATGATAAACTTACATATAAGTTAGACAAAAAGGCAAGATATGCTCTTTTGTGTGGGCTTATTAAAGATGTGTTTGTAAAAGTTGTCTATTGTAAATCTACAAATGATATTTGGGTAAAATTGAAAACTATTTATCAAGAAGATGAAAAGGTTAATGAATCAAAATTGTTAACACTTAAAACACAATTTGATAACTTAAAGACAAGCGAAGATGCAAACATATCTGCTTATTTTTTGAGAGTTGATGAAGTAGTAAATACTAGAAAAGGTTTAGGAGAGCAGATTGAAGAACATGATGTGGTCTCTAAAGTTATACGATTAGTTTTGCCAAAATTTGAAACTAAAATTTCTATATTGGAAGAAAATAAAAACATTCCTCAATTGACTTTACATCAATTACAAGGAACCTTAACTACTTATGAAATGAGAATTAGCAATCAAGTTGGTTCTACATCAAAAGAGACAATCTTTAAGGTTGAAAAACAAGAAGAAAGTGATTCAAATCTAAAAAATGTTTTAGAGCATTACTAGTTAGAAGAATGAAAAATAAGTACAAAGGAAAATAAAAAATGTTTCAGTTGTGGTCAATTAGGACATTTTGTAGCAAAATGTCCAAATATAGATCAAGAAGATAATGATGAGAAAACTGAAAAGTTTTCAAAAAGGAAACCTTGGAATCAACATAAAAGATTCAAGGATTTCAAAAAGAAAAGTCTTCTGTTAAAAGAGGACTCAAATCAAGAGTTAAGTGATCTTGATGAAGAAGGAGAAAGGTTGTTTATGGCTGAAATAGTCAATGTTTCAAAATCTGAATCCAGTAAGTCTGAATCTTCATCTGATTCAAATGAAGAAGTTGATCATGAAGAAGAACTTCTTAAATCTTTGCAAGAACTGAAGAGGTTAAAGAAATTGATTTCAAATCATGATAATGTCAATAAAAGACTTTAAGAAGAATTAGAAGAAGCTAATCAAACTATAGAAAATTAGAAGCTTTTACTTGATGAAAAGGATAAAAAATTGTCTTCCATACAAAATTTATTTGATGTTCTTCCAAAATAGAGAACTAATTTTTTGTTTAAGGGTTATTATTTTAATTGTAATGTCTTTGGGCATAAGGCATCTTACTGTGATATAAATAATACTATTCATGGTTTGAAGAAAATTATCAGATGCTTCAAATGTTTTCATTATGGTCACTTCACAAATCAGTGCAAATTAAATTTAAAACCTAAAAAGGTATGGAAACCTATTGCCAAGGCATTCGAAAACACTTTAATTGCAAAAAAAAACTTTATTTGCCCAAAAACCTACAACCTGGGTTCTAGACAGTGACTATTCAGACGATATGACTAGATGTAAAAGCAAATTCAAAACCCTAGAAGATTTTGATGGAGGGTTTGTTTTTTTGGTGATAATTTAGGAGCCTATATAACAAGACATGGTTCAATAATCTTAAACAAAGATACACCTATTCATGATGTGAATTTTGTAGAAGGTTTGAAGCATAACCTTCTAAGTGCTAGTCAAATCTATGATAGTGGATATTCAATCTCCTTTAATGCTAAAGGACGTTCCATCAAAAATGAAAGGAATAAGTTAATTCCTAGTGGCTTGAGGATAGGTGGTAATCTCTATAATATGATTGATTCTACAATGTGGCATAAACGGTTGGGGCATCTCAGTTTTGATAATCTTTTCAGAATTAGTAAGAATAAAAAAGTTAAGAGGACTACCTCAAATCAGCAAACCTGCAAACATATGTGAAGAATGTGTTCATGGAAAGCAAACAAGAATATCTTTCAAAACAAAAGAATACCTATCTAATAGACCACTTGAACTTGTGCATACTGATTTGTGTAGACCTACTAAAACTACATCATTAAATGGTGAAAAATGTTTTATGCTATTTGCTAATGATTATTCAAGAATGGTTTGGGTGACTTTTTTGAAACACAAGTCAGAAGCCTTTGAACATTTCAAAATTTTTTAGGAAAATTGTGGAAAGAGAAACTGATCTGAAATTGAAATGTTTAAGATTCGACAGAGGTGGAGAATTCACCTCTCAAGAATTTATTGAATACTATGAAAAATGTGGCATTAAAAGAAAATATTCAACTATGTTGTGGAAAGAAAAAATAGAACTATTAAAGAGATGGCTAGAACTATGCTGAATGAAGCTAAATTACTCGATAAATTTTGGAAAGAAGCTATTCATACAGCTATATACATTTTAAACATAGCTCAAATAAGAATAAGAACATCTTATACTCCTTATGAATTGTGGAATGGTAAAACAACTAATGTAAAGAATTTTAAAATATTTTGTTGTAAATGCTTCATTAAAAAGAATGATGATTCTTTAGAGAATTTTAATTCAAGATCTAATGATGGAATTTTTTTCGAGTATTCTACACATAGTAAAGATTTTAAATGCTACAATAAAAGGTTGAATAAGATAGTAGAAGCCATAAAAATTGCATTTGATGAAAGCTCTTTATCTTATAACAATAATAAAGAGAATCTTGAAGAAATTTTGTTTCAAAAACCAAAAATTTTACATGATGATTCTAAAATTACTGATGAAACTAAACAAGGAAATTGCTCAATTCTAAGATAACAAATATTGGTCTGAAAATGAAAAAGACTCCATCTAGTATCATTACTAAAAGACATCTAGAATCTTAAGTCATTGGAGATGTTGAAAAGGGAATCCTAGCCAAAAGAAAACCCAAAATAGATGAACATACAAATATTGCTGAACATTTCTATCTGATATTAGATTTTGAACCTAAAATAGTAACTAAAGCTTTATCAAATTCTTGTTGGTTAAATCCTATGCAAGAGGAAATAAATCAGATTGAGAAAAATAAAACTTAGTAACTTGTTCCTAGTCCTAGTGACAAGAATGTTATAGGAGGAAAATGGGCGTTTTATAATAAATTGAATGAAGATGAAAAAGTAATAAGAAATAAAACTAGATTTGTATATAAAGGCTATGCTCAACAGGAAGAAATTGATTTTGGTGAATCTTTTGCACCAGTAGCAAGAATGGAATCTGTTAGAATTTTTCTTAAATATGCTAGTTATAAAAAGTTCACTGTTTATCAAATGGACGTTAAAAAAACATTTTTGAATGGCTATCTTGAAGAGGAAGTATATATGGAGCAGCCAGAAGGTTTTAATCTTCTAATAAACCAGATTATGTGTTTAGACTCAAAAAGGCATTATATGGTCAAAAACAAGCTCCTAGAGCTTGGTATTCCAAGTTGGATAAACATTTGATTGCAAATGGATTCACTCGCAATAGTGCAGATAGTACTTTATCTATTAAAGTCATGAATGATGATATTTTAGCAATTGAAATTTATGTGGATGACATTATTTTTGGATCCACTAATGATGTGTTGGCAAAACATTTTTCTAACATCATGAAATCTAAATTTAAAATATCACTTTTGGGTGAACTCACGTTCTTTCTTGGTTTGCAAGTATCACAACTTGAACATGGTTTTTTTCTTTCTCAGACGAAATATGCTAAAGAAATGTTAAGGAAGTTCAACATGCCTGATTGCAAACTAGTCAATACTCCTATGGAAATAGGTTGCAAATTAGTCAAAGATGATGATTGACCTTCAGTCAATCAAACTTTATATAGGTCCATGATTGGCAGTCTATTATATCTCACAACATATAGACCTAATATAAAGCAGACAGTTTATATGGTTTCTTGATTTCAATCTGATCCAAAATAGTCACATCTTAATGCTATAAATTGAATTTTAAAGTACATTCAAGGCACTCTTGATTTTGGCTTGTGGTATCCTCACAATGATGATTTTACACTTTTTGGTTATACTGATGCAGATTGGGGTGGCTCTGATGATAAGAAAAGTGCTAGTGGGGTTGCATTTTTTCTTGGTGATCATCTAGTTGCTTGGCATAGTAAGAAACAAGATTGTGTTACTTTATCTACTTGTGAGTTTGAATATGTCATAGCTACTACTTGTTGTACTCATTTGGTTTGGATGAATTATCAGCTATTTGATTTAGGCATTCAAGTTTCAAAACATATTCCTATCATATGTGATAATATGAGTGCTATCCAATTTAGTAAAAATCTAGTAATGCACTCTCTTACTAAGCATGTGGTTATCAAGCTACATTTTTTATGTGATAAAGTTCTTAATAATGAATTTAAATTGGTTTATGTTCCAACTCAAGTATAGGTAGCAGATATTTTCACTAAAGCTCTACCTAGGGAGTCTTTTGAAAGGTTAAGAACTCGATCTGGAGTTTTCTGTCAATCAATGCTAGCATAGACAATTTTTAAAATAATACTCTATGTTAGGTTTATGCTCCTATTTATAGATAGTTTTAACAAACAACAAAAAAAGAATTGGGGGAGATCACTGTTCTCTTGATATTCTCCTAGTATATTGGCCATATTGACATTTCTTACAAGTTTACAGGCATTCTCTTGGCATATTGGCATTTCTTACAGTTTTACAATATTCTCTTAGCATATTGGTATTTCTTACAGTTTTATTCAGAAATATATCATATTCAGGCTTTTGGAATTTTTGATATTCAAGCTTTCAGGTTTTGTTTCATCATTTCATCTTTTGAATCAAAAATTGGACAGTCTTCATTGGTCAATGATCAATCTTAAATCAGACCAAGCATTCTAGATAAATTTAGATTCTTTGCCTCAAAGAAAATGGGGGAGATTGTTCGCTATATAGATGAAAATCATGTGACCAAATTTCTAAAGTCTACAGGACATTGTAAATGGCTACGTGTCAACCAAGATAGGTAAAAGGAAATGCATCTGTAAATGTTTTAAAAGAACTAGGTAAAAGGCAGGCACGATTGTACATGGCATTAAATAACATGCAATGCTTGAAAAATGTGGCACCATTTGTCATATCTCTATGGCAGACTTGAAAGTTTCATTCAACATGGTTATTTTGGTGGGTATTTCTGACTATTTGGCAAGGATTTTTTGCTTAAAATGAAACTCATTTTTTGGTTTGTCATGGTGGAAGATTGATTGTAATTTGATGGAAAACATTTAAAAGGAATATGAAGGTTATGTTGGCTGAAAGAAATTGTTGGTAACTTGCTGGTAAATATTTTTTTGTTTTATGATACTCAATTTTTTGTATGTCTCTATGCAAGTTTTGTATAAAGAAAGAAATGGATGGCATACAACTGAGAACAAAGGAAAATAAAAATGAAAAGGGTTACGGCTATGAATAGAGGCAAATAAAAATGGCAAAGATTATTGATGAGAAAGAGGTAAATAAAACATTGAAAAGGTGTCTTCTTCACGGGTATGCACAAGGAAGGTATGTCTGACTGATTCTTTGTTGAACAAGAATGGTTCAAATGAAATTTTTTTGACTAGAATAAATCACAGTGCATTTCTTCATCAAAAGGATTTTGTTGAGATTTTGTTTATGCTTTTTAAGCATGAATTTTTCTTTGAAGAAAAGGTATATGTGATTTTTCATTTTTTTAAAAGAAAGAGGGTTTTAAAAAACAAACCCATACTAGTTTTGGATCAAAAGGTATATATACTGTGAAATTTCTAAAAGAACTTGATGGGTCATTTATTAGTTTGAAAAATGAATTAAACCTATCTTGCTAGTTGCAGCAGTTTGACAGTTAAAGTTTGTTTTTATTGTTGAAAATATATCTCAGTGATGTATATATTAAATGGGGGCTCTTGTTTAACTACCCTAATTGGTTTAGTTTGTTTCAAAAAATTGATTCTCATATGTTTCTCTTATATGAAATTGCTTCTCTATTTAAAGAAAATGTTGAAACTTGTAAACACAATTCAGTGTGTTCAAAGCAGAGACACAAAAACTTGTTGAGAAAGTTTTAAAAGTTATCTAAAAGGTTTATTATATAACTGCCTACATGTATAGGTGTATAACATACAATTATATGTGTACATGCGATTGAAATTCAAATTCAAGAGTGAGATAAAAAGGGTTGTAGACCTAAGCAGTTGTAAGTGCTGATTGTAAAGAGATGAATCTCAATAAAATTATAGGTTCATGGAGTGGTTTTTCTCCTTATGACGAAACCATAAGGATTTTTGAGGGTTTCCCACTCAACACAAATCTCATGTCTCTATCTTTTGTGACTTATTATCTTCTTACTCTTTCATGTTAAATGTTGATTGTTGAAAAGCAAAATCTTATGCATTGAATTTTATGAAATGTTAAATTGATATTTGTCACTTATTCATTTAAAAAAAACTGGTTCTAATTCACCACCGCCCACCCCTATCACCACCCCCTCCCCCTCTCAGAAATTTAATTACTTCCAACAATTTCTATTATTGATGCTTAGTTGTTTTCATTTTATTGTTGCATCTCTTTGCTGTAATATAATTCATCTCTAGTGAATATGTTTAAAAGTGAAATTTCTGTTAACATATCTATTTATTTTATTATGATTTACCTATCGGCCACATTATAAATTATCCAATATTGTAAAGAGCAAGAAAAAGCCCATGAACTTTTGACGGCTTCCTCTTTAAATACCTCACTTATAATTTTGTCTCCCCCTCCATACCAAATCACCATTTGTTCATAGAGCTTGTGTTCGGTTACTAATTCAGATTTTGTTGATTTCATCCACTCTCATTTCCTGCTCTTTCCCAATGTATCAGAAGCACTCCTCCGCCGAGATGGCCTTTAATGACTTACATTCATTAGGCTCTCTTGATTCTAGAGAAGCGAAAGCCAAATGGAAGTTATAGACAAACATAATATTCTTGCAGGTAGGTTTCTCTACTAGATTTGACATCCGAAACGTTTCCACTGAGAGATTAGTTTTCATCCTTATTTCAAAATGAGGGATTAATCCATGATGTTTTGGATTTTTTGAAAATTTGTCAACCCTACAGTTCGTAGGAAGGATAGTCTGTTTATTTATATATTCGTTATGATGTGCTATGATGCTTATGTGATGGATTAGATTTAGAAGATGAATTATCTATATATCTATTATATAGATGGTATAATGAGTTTGGACGATTTATGGATATGGTTTATAGATGAATATAATGTTTTATGTTATGATTAAGATCATTCTTTTTGAGTTGTTAAGATGGATTAAACGTTAATATATTATAGATCTTATAATGAATTATGTTATGGAGGCAATGATTTTAGTTATGCATCTATATTTGGTTACAATGGAGATATAGATGTATGCATTTAAAAATATGAGGCCTTTTGATAGATTATTTTACAATATAATGATTATATCTATCCATATGTACTTATTATTATCATATAGATTCTTCTAAGATGTTACATGATTATGACTATGATATTATAGTTATGAGTTAGATGTATGATATGTAGGATAAACATAGATATTATATCAATTTATAATACATTTATTTTATTAGTATTAGTGGTCATAATAGAATATAAAAGGAAAATAATAATAGAGGGGAGGAGAAGAAAGAAAATAGTATGGTAGAATATTTGAGGAAATAAATAGTATGTCTTTTTGGTTATGTTGGGAAATTGTGATTATGTGTAAAGTTAGGTCTTCATCATTTATTTTACTCACATAATCTAAAGTGAAACAAATAACATTCAAACTAGTAAATTAGCTAGATGGAAAAAATGATTTCATGTAAATATGACTGGTAGTATCGATAATTGATTTTGATATTTGTTGGATTTTTATAGAATTCAGAAGAGTATATAGAGCTCTTCAATACCAAAAAAATAGAAATAAAAATGAATTCTCATGTATTATTTGAAGAAAATAAAAGTTTCTAGATATTCATGGATAATGTGGCAAATCTTTCCAAACCTAAGATGAATCAAACTAGTCCCCAACCCTCAAAACAATATCATAGCACTGGATGATGACCTCTTTATCCTATTCCCATGATCATTCAGTTGAAATATTCATGTACAAGGGGTAGGGACTCTATCACACCAATTAAGACACAAATTATGTAGAGATTATAGATATGCCTATATACATCTACATATTTGATGTTTCTTTAAACATTAAAAAATAAAAGGTTCCTAATGATACCTATTCTAAATATTTGGGATTTTGACTTGGAAAGTTTTATTTTGCTAAACGATTTACTAACATGGATTTTATCAGGTAGTAATAGAATAGCATGATGATCATGCTAGATTTATTTGGTTAAATTTTTTAATCAACTAGTTGGAGTTCATACAAAATGCATTTCTTCTAATAGCCTCATAGATTGTAACTCCTTACAATTCCACTCTTTTTCAGAGAATGGATTTATTATTCCTCCTTCTAGGCCTGTTTGAATCTATTTGAGCCTTGGCATTCCTAAAATGTCATCATATAATTACGATATAAATTGATCCCATATCAGGTAGGCTTGTGCAATCTACAACCACTTTTAGTTTACTTCTTAATGATGATTTTAATGAGCAACAAAAATTCTGAGCCCTAGTTTATCCCAACTATAAGCGCAAATTCACAATAATGGAATAATTCTACACAAAAGAATAAACAAAACAAATAAACACAAATTTAAATAGTATTCCTTCATGAAATGCTTACGGTTGGTGAACTAGTACCGCGAAAGAATTCTAGTAATCAGTAGAACTGTACTAAAACGTAGAATTTTGAACCTAACTACTTAGTTCTCTGTATCAGCATGACATCGGTTGACTCGAAAGTCTATCAACTCTTAACACCAGAGGGAGAACAACTCCCAGAACCCATTGACACCATACATCAAAAGAAGTTCTATGTATTTTTGTCTTCCCCTCCATACCAATTGGTTCCATCCACTCTCGTTCCCTTCTTTTCCCATGTGTCAAAAGCACCCCTCCACTTCAAAATGGCCTTTAATTACTTCAATTCGTTAAGCTCTCTTAGTTTTAGAGAAGCAAAAGCCAAATATAAGTTATAGTTAAACATAATATTCTTGGGTAGTATTTTCTACTGGATTTGACACCAAGAAATTTTCAAAGGGACATTTGATTTCTTTCTTTATATGAAATATGAGACTAGGGATGAAATGATCTTCAAGAGTCTATTTGCACCAGTAGTCTCATATATTTGTTCTTTTCATTATCTATGAAGAAATTTGGATCATGTTATTATTATTTATCTAAATTGATGGATAATGATTCATAGACTACAAATAATATTTCCTTTTCATACAATGATGTATGATAAATGAATCCAAACTAATATTTAAAACAAATATTATGCTATTGAAATTATAACATTTACCTATCATTGCAATAAATTTAAGAAGAGCAAGATATTTTGTTACCCAAAACAAAACCGTATTTTCCTTCAGAATTATATGCAACAATTTAGATTCAACAAATAATGATTTCTATATAGCGATTTGGCTTTATGTTTATAGGAATATTGGTTACACGAAAAAGGGCATTGCACAAATGAAATGATCTTTTTTTGTTAAGAAATGAGAAATAAAATGCAAGCAATGATCAAGTGAATAAAATTATGATGCAATGGTTGTATACTGTCAATAGCACAACCCATCTCTATCCATGTCATCGCCTAAATTTCCTCCCTGCAAAAGAAAGGATAGAAGTATTTTCATGGAATTTTCCTCTATTATTTATTGTTTACGTCTTCCATGTCATCCAAATATAGAGTGGGATGCATCCTACAACTGTAGAGGATGAATCGATCAATGGCCTAACTGAAGCCTAGAATGGCCTAGAATTTTACTAATATAAATGTATCTTACAGAGCTATGGTGTGCAACGATGGGGACCCAATTCCACTACTCTCTATATAAATATCAATGTGTGTAAAGTTTGGTGGATACAATATTTTCAATATTCTCAACGTCAATGAAATCAAGCCCCTTTTTGAGGGATGGGGATGGAGCTAAGCTCAAGACAAAATGGATCATTGAGCAAAATTTAAAAATTTAAAAATACATTGGATTTGTCTGAAATTTTCAGTATTTGATCTTTAGGATCTACATAGTTTGTAGTAGAAAAATAAGAAATTGAAAAAAAAAAAACTCACTATTTTTCGCAAATTTGGAAAAAATGTAGACTTTTTATTTTATTTTTTTGTGCATTTTGTCTAGAACTTAGTCATAGCCCTTTCTTAGTGTGACTTGCCCCTATTGAGATCATGTTATAGCCACCATGGCTACTAACATGTGACATCTTTAACTGGCTTTTTTCCTTTATTTATTTATGTTAACTTTTATAGTTTATTTCATATCATGGCCTTAGTTTATATAGATAGATATAGATGTGTGTGAATGGAATTTAAGTTGATCATTTTAATGGTTAATATTTTATTATGGGATGTTTTATTATGTCTTCATTTTGATATACTACAATGCATATGTGGTGGATTAGATTTAGATGATGGATTATCTATATAAAAAATAAGATGATATGATGAGTTTTCATGATTTATGGATATTGTTTATTGATGGATATAATATTTGATGTGATATGATTATGATCATTTTTTATGTTCATTGTAAGATGGATTAAATCTTAATACTTTATATATCTTATTATGAATAATGTTATTGATGCAATGGTTTTATTTATGGTGTTCATATGGATTTAGAGGTGATGTTATAATTCTATCTATGTAATTTTGTTCATAGATGTTATGAGTAATGCATGGACAATATGGTTTTGATGGAGTAATAGATGTATGCATTTAAAAATATGACGCATTTTGATTTTTTTTGATATAATGATTATTTCTATCCATGTGCACTCCTTATTATCATATAGATTATTCTAAGATGGTACATGATTATGACTATAATGTGTTATGGTTATGAGTTGGATATATGATATGTAGGATAAAGATAGATATAGCAAATACTCATAGCAATTCATAATGCATTTATTTTAACAGTATTTGTGGCCACATTACAACAAGAGGAAACAAGTAGCACATATTTACTTTTATGTAGGGAAAATTGTGATGATGTCTAAAGTTACCTTCAACATTTCTTTTACGGTCCACATAATCTAAAGAGAAACAAATAATATTCAAACTAATGAATTAGCTTTATGAAAATACTTATTCCATGTAAATGTGAGTGGTAGTATAAAGAAATGATTGATATATTTTTAATTTTTCATAAAATTGAGAAGAGTATATATAGCTCTTCAATGCCTAAAAATGAGAAAAAATGAGTTCTCATATGTTCTTGAAAGAAAACAAAAGTTTCTATATACTCATGTAGAGATTACAGATATGTCACTATCCCAATGCTTGAAATTTTGATATCTTTTAAATATTAAAAAATAAAAGGTTCTTAAAGGCACCTATTTTAAATAATTGGGCTTTTGACTTGGAAAAATTGTTTGTTCCAAAAAGTTTGATAAGCAAGGTTGTCACTTAGTAATAGAATAACATGATATTCATGCCAGATTTATTTGGTTTAAAAACTTATTGAGCTAGTTGGAACTCAAACATTATGCATTGCTTTCAATTAGTCTCATAAATTGAATTTCCTTACAATTCCATGCTCATTTTTAGAGAGTTTATTTATTGGTCCTCCTTTGAGGCAATTTTGAGTCTATTTGGGCCTAACCATTTCTAAAATTTTATCACATAATTATAAGGTAAATGTAATGCCCTGCCAAGGGATCCAAAGAATTAACCTAGAATTTCACTAAGTTTAGTAACATTTTTATTTATTTATTTATAACATGAAAGTAAATACCACATATAACTTGTACATAATAACGGAAGCAATAGCAATGTCCATCTAAAAGTAAACATAACATACATAACCGATTTCATTCTTTAAGAATCCCTTAACGTTGAGTTACATCTAAACTAACTAACATACATGAATTCATCTAGTACAACATCCACATGAATAATAATGATAAGTTCAATGTTTATACATTACATTTCCAAGTGCTCAATCATCCACTGTACATGTCACAGGGTATGAAGGCTTAAAAGAATATACATATGTGAAATAAGGTACATCATCCTATTCCAATCCATGATACATCAAAGTAGAGATAATCACATGATACATCATCATAGAAGACATATACATCCATCATAAAGATCAAAAAAAATAAACTAAGTGCATGGTTCCTCCCAACCGTTAATAGTATCATTAGACCATCGTGGGCCCTAGCCATCCCTCCGTGCGTAACATCCCAAATCATCAAAGAGATCATCGGTATTAACATTGTAGGAATGTCACTCCTAACATATACAACATCATATTTAGAAAATAATCTAACATGCAAATATAAGCATAAGATAACACCATCTAACATATGTTAATCATCAATGAAAGGATACATATCCACCATCACGAAAGACGCATCAACCACGATGTCTCAATGAATCTCAAATGATAAGAGTGGAAAATACACTACCACCCGACCGCGTGGTACCTAAGTGGTCCACTCCCACCATGATGAGGAGATAATCTCAAGTCCCAAACAGGCTATCTATAACACATAGCACAAATCTCTATAGTACAGGAATCCTAAAAGTATACTAACTCAAAGGTTCCAATCACGAAACTGACATCTACTTCCTAGAGGCACACAATGACATGTATGAACCTACTATGCAAGCGGGAAAGTGTCATTGCATTTATCACGTACAAGTTACCCTGACAGTTAGCTAAACTCCACAGGTCCATACTGATCTCATGCGGCCACTAGTATCCTCTCATACTGACAAGGCATACTATGGAATGCAAGGTCGCAACCATGCGTTCTCACTACTCCCATCCTAGCCTATACAAGCACTCAAGGCATGGGCGAGAACATCAAAAAAATTATCTTTTTAGGTTCATTTAATCCCCATTTAGTGTGTAAATGTTATCACTTATTAACCAAACTTACAATGAGTTACCCTGGCAGCTACTTAGGGCCCCGGCCCCCATTGCAAGCCACTTCCAGACACTACAAGTAGATTACCTACCCTAAGCTCATGGAATCATCAATTTCAAAATCACAAAAGATAATCCATAATAAAATCATTAAATATGCATAAAGACATCAAATATCCATAATAAAAATCATCAAACCTCCAGGATAAGAATCATCAAATCTCCATGAACATCCGAAAAGAATCCATAGAAAATCATGACCACAACAGTTCTCTATTGGCAACTGAAGGCATCATTGATAATCATAAGTATCCATTGGTTCTCAATAATCAAAATATATCTCAAAAACATACTGATCGAAGACTCCAAAATGGTTGAGTCAAAACATGTCACAACATGAAATCATCAAGAAATAAGTCAACACTTTAGTCCCATCATGGCAACTATAAAACAAACCAAGGATAACTGATCGATGACTCAAAAATGATTAGCTCAAGTGTCTCATACGTGTCTCATACGCATACATCTCAGCTTCACACATGAAGACTGATGAATAATAACAATCAGTAAATACAAACATTTCATAGAGCATACACTCACATTAACATGGTTGAGCTTATAACGATCGAGACCAAATGCTATCACATCTCATAACCCCCAAGCCTCTCGTAACAACCTAGGATTGGTCAACACTAGTTAACCCAAAACCAAAACAAGAAGCATATAGAATACACGATGCAAACACATGTTCTAGTTTACTAAATTCACATAGTTGAATAATGTATAGGGGTTTTCAATTTTCTGTTTGTAAGTTTACTTTCAAGTGTCTTAAGTTTCATCATTTGACCTACAAGTCAACCCGTTTGTTCCCCGATAGCATTATCCTTCTATTATTTAAAATAATATTTTAAGAATAGCTTAAGGGTAAATATTAAATTATTTGACACTTAGTAAAATCATTCACTCAATGTTACAAATTGAATGACTCTTCTTAATGTTACTTCAACTTTTAACATAAATCAAGGATAATTAATCATCTAAATTATAAGGAAGCCAATTACTAATCTTCGAATAAGAAGATTATAACTTTATTAAAATGATAAATTAAATTCACCAATTAACTTAGGTACACAATTCCATGACCTAATATTTAATAATATGTTACTAAGTCTTCACCATTAAAATATTTAAAATCATAATTCAAGTCATAAGACTTATCAACTTGATATCAATATTTTTACAATCTCATTAAAAGAATTATATCAATTAAATCTCTATTACATAACTTAATTATTAATTAAATCCTATTAACTCTAGTTAATTGATTTAATTAATAATTTCACAACCAAACTATCAACCTAATAAATATTAGTTGACTAATAACTAAAAGTCAGCCATACAAAAATAGTCAAGTTCATAGTTCAATAATAATAACTTGCTAATATTTAATGACAAGCTATATTGGGAATCTTATTAATAGATCACATTCATCATTCTTTATGAATACTATTGTTTCCTTAATTAATTCATACTAATGATAGTCATTTAAGGATAAATCTCAATCGCATAATTATATTGACAACTCAATGAATATCAATTGATTAAAATCAATTATAATCCAACTTCAAAAATTATTATCTTTTACTAAACTTCAAACAATAAATAATTTCTATTAGATTAACTCTAATCAAATTTGTTGATATCTATTTAAACCATTATTTATTAATAGTTTGCTAGTCCTTACAAAAATTAATAAATAATAACTCCTCAAACTATAAATACTCGATCTATAGAATCCTTTCATAAACTCATTAGTTAATACTTGACTAACTCTTAACTCCATTAAGGTATTCAAACGTATTAACCAACAACATAATAATTCAGTCTTAATCCAATATCATTCAGAGTTTCTAAATTTAAATAAACATAATATAAATTATCATCTTACAATTATTTAATCAATATTAAAATCAACCATTAGACTCCATTTTCTAATTGTTCTAATAATATTTTGTTTATATAAACGTTGTTTGAAAAAGATCCCTATCACAAACCAATAAGACTCATTGTAGATTTTAACATGAATAATTTTCAAATTCTTAACACTATCATCTTCATTAAACAACTCTAAAATTGTTTAATATATATTAAATAGTATTTAATATACATTATAAAAAGTCCACTATATAAACTATATTAAAATCTCTTTTCTTTTAATTTTCTCTCATTTAAAAATCTATTTACTTAGATTGACTAATAATTAATTACACTTCTTCTACTAGTAACTAATCTTAATTAAATTAAATTAAATTAGATTAGATAATAAACCATATAAAACTAATGCATATTAATAAGATTATAATAAGGAAAAATTACAATAATATCTTTAATTCATTTCATGCTTTGATATATATTATTTTTGTGAAGTTTAAGCATAAAGAACTCTTAGTTATTGGAAATGGAGAAATATCTGTCTTTGAATAAAACAGTCCCAGTACGACGGTCATATCTTTCTAATGAACCGTTGGATCGGGCTGAAATTAAAATATGTTGGAGAGGGTCAAGTTGTGCCAATTCTGACAGGAGCGATCGAATAAATTCAATAACAATAAAAAGTTATGAATGACTGAGTTCAGGTATATCCAAGGGACAGTGACAAGACAATTTTATGATTACAATTACAATTTTTCAGAATTCCTCCATAGATCTTTGATCTCCAAAATTTTCAATATTTAATCTAATAGGTTTGGCTATGAATCTCAACCCTAGCCCCGTTTTCTCCTCTCTCTTTTTTAATCCATGCATATAAAATTCTCAACTAATTTTACCTGCCCAAATTGAAAATGCATGCTGTAAAAATATGAAATTTCTCAGAAAACATATGGAAGACACGAAGAAGACAGGAATGCATGATGCAGAAATAGCATAAGTAA
Source organism: Cupressus sempervirens (assembly GCA_028749045.1). Taxonomy (NCBI): domain Eukaryota; kingdom Viridiplantae; phylum Streptophyta; class Pinopsida; order Cupressales; family Cupressaceae; genus Cupressus; species Cupressus sempervirens. The sequence continues at coordinate 130,304,843 of CM053793.1, read as the reverse complement.
AACCACAAGAATCTACCCAGATTCTGATGCTAATTCGCTCTTCCTCAGAAAACCCGCAGAGAAAGCTCCCTTCTTCAGAGTTCTTGAGTCCTCCCATGCTACAATTGCTCTCCACGTTATATCTAAGCTTCTATGAATGCCTGAATATAAAGAGCTCTCAAGAAACTTTTGGAATGGTTCTTGAAATAGCTGGAAGGTGTCACCAACTAAGCATGGGTCTTTTCCAACCTTTTTGATGAGTCATAGAATTGTAGACACCTTGTGCTTAATTGATGCACTAACCCCCATGTTGTTGACACATGTTAATTTCCATGCAAGCTTATAACTCCAATTTACTTTTTAAATAATTTCTATTTAAATTTTATAACTTTCATTTTAATTTTTATAACTTTTATTATTATTATTTTATTTTATAATTATTATTAATTCTAATTTCTAGTTTTCTTTTATTTAATTCCTTTTTTCTAATAATTCACATTTAATTAATTACAATCAAAATATCAAAAATCATGATATTTTATTAAGTTTTTCAAATAAATAATTTATTAATTAAATCTATTTATTAAGACTTAATTAATGTAAAATTTACCATAGACCTCCAAGATAAAATATGAAAACCCATCATAGAACAAATCATACAAAATAAATCTAAAGGGTTAAAAATCACGAAATATGTCATCCAACACATTCGGTGGGTATTCAACTTTGATACTTGTCCTAACTCACTAGGACAAATGGTTTTTAGGTTTAGAATTTGGACTTGAGAATTTACCTCCCTTCTCTTATCATTGAGTTAATGTGATAGGGTACGCTCATCTTGGCAATTCAGGGAAGTCAATACCCGGTACCTGCAACCTGCATAAAAACCATGCATGTACAAGCACAATATATACTAAACTAAACAGGCAATGACAGGAAGTGGTGCATCATGTAGATCCCGACTAGCAGGTGACTACGACTCCCTTCCTTAACCACATCAGACACACCATACAAAAGCAAACATACAAAATACGCACACCATACACATGCAAGTATGGGGTAAGTATCCATTAAAAAAATACATATGATAATAAATCATCTTACTAATCATCATTAATAACTGCAAACACTGAAAATAATCATCATACATACATGAAATGTAGAGTCTAAGTAATCTCATCACATATCAACTGAATCCATAGCACAATATATAATAATCTCATAATAAAGTTACTAACCATCAACATAAAACTAGCTCTAAAAGAGTTTAGCAATGATAACAAAATGCAAACCAGGGGCAGGCACTACATCCACCCCCCCTAGGATTAGGCTTACTCCTGGAAGCCTAGAAGAATGAAAAGCTAAGATACTCACTATGCAGGTTCCATTGAACCCTTTTCCTCCCTACAGGGAAATATGATTCCACCGAGAATTTTATAACACACTTAGAGCAATATGATTCTAGTTTAATAGTAAACCAAAAACCATATCGATCCAACATCATTCCTTTAACAACTACTGAAATATATCCCTTAATACATTCTAAATAAGAGCAACTTAATGCTTGTAAAGATAAACAAAGGTATACTACCTTGAAACTTAGATAAAAGATACATGTTTTGCAACTAGAATAAGTTTTCAATTTTTAGTTTTGCCTCCATTTAAGTTTTTAGTAGAATTTTCAATTTTGAAAGCTAAGTGTTGAAGTATGAAAAAATATGCAAGTAACAGTTTCAAGTTTTGTTTCAGTTCATTTAGTTTTCAAGTTTTCGGTTTGAAAGAGATAACATGATAGTTCAAAATTTTCATTTTGTTTAACTAGTTAACAACTAGTGACATTCCAAATATACCTAGAGCTCCCAATGTTGAAACTCGAGCTCTGATACCAAATATAATGCCCCGCCAAGGGATCCAAAGAATTAACCTAGAATTTCACTAAGTTTGGTAACATTTTTTTTTTTTATAACATGAAAATAAATACCACATATAACTTGTACATAATAACAGAAGCAATAGCAATGTCCATCTAAAAGTAAACATAACATACATAACCGATTTCATTCTTTAAGAATCCCTTAACGTTGAGTTATATCTAAACTAACTAACATAAATGAATCCATCTAGTACAATATCCACATGAATAATAATGATAAGTCCAATGTTCATACATTACATTTCCAAATGCTCAATCATCCACTGTACATGTTACAGGGGATGAGGGCTTAAAAGAATATACATATGTGAAATAAGGTACATCATCCTATTCCAATCCATGATACATCAAAGTAGAGATAATCACATGATACATCATCATAGAAGACATATACATCCATCATAAAAATCAAACAAAATAAACTAAGTGCATGGTTTCTCCCAACCGTTAATAGCATCATTAGACCATCATGGGCCCTAGCCATCCCTCCATGCGTAACATCCCAAATCACCGAAGAGATCATCGGTATTAACATAGTAGGAATGTCACTCCTAACATATACAACATCATATGTAGAAAGTAATCTAACATGCAAATATAAGCATAAGATAACACCATTTAACATATGTTAATCATCAATGAAAGGATACATATCCACCATTACGAAGGACGCATCAGCCAGGATGTCTCAATGAATCTCAAATGATAAGAGTGGAAAATACACTACCACCCAACCGCGTGGTACCTAAGTGGTCCACTCCCACTGTGCTGAGAAGATAATCTCAAGTTCCAAACAGGCTATCCATAACACATGGCACAAATCTCTATAGTCCAGGAATCCTAAAAGTATACTAACTCAAAGGTTTCAATCACAAAACTGACATCTACTTCCCAGAGGCACACAATGACATATAGGAACCTACTATGCAAGCGAGAAAGTGTCATCGCATTTATTACGTACAAGTTACCCTGCGAGTTAGCTAAACTCCATGGGTCCATACTGATCTCATGAGGCCACTAGTATCCTCTCATACTGACAAGGCATACTATGGAATGCAAGGTCGCAACCATGCGTTCTCACTACTCCCATCCTAGCCTATACAAGAACTCAAGGCATGGGCGAGAACATCAAAACAATTATCTTTTTAGGTTCATTTAATCCCCATTCAGTGTGTAAATGTTATCAGTTATTAACCAAACTTACAATGAGTTACCCTAGCAGCTACTTAGGGTCCCAGCCCCCATTGCAAGCCACTTTCCGACATTACAAGTAGATTACCTACCCTAAGCTCATGGAATCATAAATTTCAAAATCACAAAAGATAATCCATAATAAAATCATTAAATATGCATAAAAGCATCAAATATCCATAATAAAAGTCATCAAAACTCCAAGATAAGAATCATCAAATCTCCATGAGCATCCGAAAAACATCCATAAAAAATCATGACCACAACAGTTCTCTATTGACAACTGAAGGCATCACTGATAATCATAAGTATCCATTGGTTCTCAATAATCAAAATATATCTCAAAAACCTACTGATCAAAGACTCCAAAATGGTTGAGTCAAAACATGTCACAACATGACATCATCAAGAAATAAGTCAACACTTTAGTCCCATCATGGCAACTAGAAAACAAACCAAGAATAACTGATCGATAACTCAAAAATAATTAGCTCAAGTGTCTCATACGCATACATCTCAGCTTCACACATGAAGACTGATAAACAATAACAATCAGTAAATACAAATATTTCATAGAGCATACGATCACATTACCATGGTTGAGCTTATAAAGATCAAAACCAAATGTCATCACATCTCATAACCTCTGAGCCTCTGGTAACAACTTAGGACTGGTCAACACTAGTTAACCCAAAACCCAAAACAAGAAGCATATAGAATACACGATGCAAACACATGTTTTGGTTTACTAAATTCACATAGTTGAATAATGTATAGGTGTTTCCAATTTTCTGTTTGTAAGTTTACTTTCAAGTGTCTTAAGTTTCATCATTTGACCTGCAAGTCAACCCGTTTGTTCCCCAATAGCATTATCCTTCTATTATTTAAAATAATATTCTAAGAATAGCTTAATGGTAAATATTAAATCATTTGACACTTAGTAAAATCATTCACTCAATGTTACAAATTGAATGACTCTTCTTAATGTTACTTCAACTTTTAACATAAATCAAGGATCATTAATCATCTAAATTATAAGAGAGCCAATTACTAATCTACGAATAATAAGATTATAACTTTATTAAAATGATCAATTAAATCCACCAATTAGCTTAGGTAGACAATTCCATGACCTAATATTTAATTATATGTTACTAAGTCTTCACTATTAAAATATCTAAAATCATAATTCAAGTCATAAGACTTATCAACTTGATATCAATATTTCTACAATCTCATTAAAAGAATTATATCAATTAAATCTCTATTACATAACTTAATTATTAATTAAATCATATTAACTCTAGTTAATTGATTTAATTAATAATTTCACAACCAAACCATCAACCTAATGAATATTAGTTGACTAATAACTAAAAGTCAGCCATACACAAATATTCAGGTTCATAGTTCAATAATAATAACTTGCTAATATTTAATGACAAGCTATATTGGGAATCTTATTAATAGATCACATTCATCATTCTTTATGAATACTATTGTTTCCTTAATTAATTCATAGTAATGATAGGCATTTCAAGATAAATCTCAATCGCATAATTATATTGACAACTCAATGAATATCAATTGATTAAAATCAATTACAATCCAACTTCAAAAATTATTATCTTTTACTAAACTTCAATCAATAAATAATCTCTACTAGATTAACTCTAATCAAATTTTTTAATATTTATTTAAACCATTATTTATTAGTAGTTTTCTAGTCCTTACAAACATTAATAAATAATAACTCCTCAAACTATAAATACTTGATCTATAGAATCCTTCCATAAACTCATTAGTTAATACTTGATTAACTTTTAACTCCATCAAGGTATTCAAACGTATTAACCAATAACATAATAATTCAGTCTTAATCCAATATCATTCAGAGTTTTTAAATTTAAATCAACATAATATAAATTATCATCTTATAATTATTTAATCAATATTAAAATCAACCATTAGACTCCATTTTCTAATTGTTCTAATAATATTTTGTCTATATAAACGTTGTTTGAATAAGATCCCTATCACAAATCAATAAGACTCATTGTAGATTTTAACATGAATAATCTTCAAATTCTTAACACTACCATCTTCATTAAACAACTCTAAAATTGTTTAATATATATTAAATAGTATTTAATATACATTATAAAAAGTCCACTATATAAACTATATTAAAATTTCTTTTCTTTTAATTTTCTCTCATTTAAAAATCCATTTACTTAGATTGACTAATAATTAAATACACTTCTTCTACTAGTAACTAATCTTAATTAAATTTAATTTAATTAGATTAGATAATAAATCATATAAAACTAATGCATATTAATAAGATTCTAATAAGGAAAGATTACAATAATATTTTTAATTCATTTAATGCTTTGATATATATTATTTTTGTGAAGTTTAAGCATAAAGAACTCTTAGTTATGGGAAATGGAAAAATATCTGTCCTTGAATAAAACAATCCCAGTACGATGGTCATATCTCACTAATGAACTGTTGGATCGGGTTGAAATTAAAATATGTTAGAGAGGGCCAAGTTGTGCCAATTTTGGCTAGAGCGATCGAATAAATTCGATCACAATAAAAAGTTATGAATGACTGAGTTTGGGTCTATCCAAGAGGCAGGGACAGGACAATTTTATGATTACAATTTCAATTTTTCAGAATTCCTTCATAGATCTTTGATCTCCAAAATTTTCAATAATTAATCTAATGGGTTTGGCTATAAATCTCAACCCTAGCCCCATTTTCCCCTTTTTTTAAAAAAATCCATGCATATAAAATTCTCAAATAAATTTAATTGCCCAAATTGAAAATGCATGCTATAAAAATATAAAATTCCTCAAAAGACATATGGAAGACACGAAGAAGACAGGAATGCATGATCGGAAATAGCATAAGTAAAATCACAAGAATCTACCCAGATTCTGATGCTAATTCGCTCTTCCTCAGAAAACCCATAGAGCAAGCTCCCTTCTTCAGAGTTCTTGAGTCCTCCCATGCTCCAATTGCTCTCCACGCTATATCTAAGCTTCTATGAATGCCTGAATATAAAGAGCTCTCAAGAAACCTTTGGAATGCTTCTTGAAACAGCTTGAAGGTGTCACCAACTAAGCATGGGTCTTTTCCAACCTTTTTAATGAGTCATAGAGTTGTAGACACCTTGTGCTTAATTGATGCACTAACCCCCGTGTTGTTGACACATGTTAATTCTCATGCAAGCTTATAACTCCAATTTACTTTTTAAATAATTTCTATTTAAATTTTATAACTTTCATTTTAATTTTTATAACTTTTATTATTATTATTTTATTTATTACTTTATTATTATTTTATTTTATAATTATTATTAATTTTAATTTCTAGTTTTCTTTTATTTAATTCTTTTTTCCCAATAATTCACATTTAATTAATTACAATCAAAATATCAAAGATCATGATATTTTATGAAGTTTCTCAAATAAATAATTTATTAATTAAATCTATTTATTAAAATTTAATTAATGGAAAATTCACCATAGACCTCCAAGATAAAATATGAAAACTCATCATAGAACAAATCATACAAAATAAATCTAAAGGGTTAAAAATCACAAAATATGTCATCCGACACATTCGGTGGGTATTCAACTTTGATACTTGTCCTAACTCACTAGGACAAATGGTTTTTAGGTTTGGGATTTGGACTTGAGAATTTGTCTCCCTGCTCTTATCATTGAGATAATGTGATAGGGTACGCTTATCTTGGAAATTCATGAAAGTTGATACCCGATACCTGTAACCTGCATAAAAATCATGCATGTACAAGCACAATATATACTAAACTAAATAGGCAATGGCAGGAAGTGGTGCATCATGTAGATCCGGACTAGTAGGTGACTACGACTCCCTTCCTTAACCACATTAGACACACCATACAAAAGCAAACACACAAAACACGCAGACCATACACATGCAAGTATGGGGTAAGTATTCATAAGAAAACACATATGATAATAAATCATCTTACTAATCATCATTAATAACTGCAAACACTGAAAATAATCATCATACATACATGAAATGTAGAGTCTAAGTAATCTCATCACATATCAACTGAATCCATAGCACAATATCTGATAATCTCATAATAATATTACTAACCATCAACATGAAACTAGCTCTAATAGAGTTCAGCAATGATAACAAAATGCGAACCAGGGGCAGGCACTACAGTAAATTATTCTTATATCCTAGGCTTGTGCAATCTACAACCACTTTTAGTTTTCTTCTTAATAATGATTTAAATGACTAACCATATATTTGAACCCTAGCCTATCCAAACCATAAGCACTAATTCACAAAAGTATTCAATCACTATACCAATGAAATAGTTTTGCAAAAAAGTTTAAGCAAAACAAATAAGAATAAACCAAAATAGTGATTCTTCATGAAATGCTTGATTTAATTTGTCTTCTATCATCAAAATATTTTGTGGATGGAATATAGATGCTCTAGATTTTATTAGAACAAGTAGTAGAGGATATAAGTGTACCATCTTAAATTGGAAGGACTTTAATTTATGAAATTTTAGCTCCTCTTCAGCATGTTTGTATTGTAGAATTGTACTTGTAGTACTTACTCTTTCTTTTTATTTTCTTTTTCCTAGGTCAAATTAAGGTCCAAGATCTAAAACATCCTCCTTAATTTACCTTTTCCTCTCTTTCAAAAATTGAGGTAGGATATAATATATGTGCATCCTCCTCATTCAAGGTCTTATTTCCAATTTATGATGTTATTAAATTTAAATCGCTAATGCAATTACACCTAAGCCTTCTAAAATCATGGGATCCTAGGTTTTCTTCTTGAGAATTGAGTGGTTGAGGTATAGGTTGACCTAGTCAAACTATACCAATATAGGTAAACCCAATTAACATACACTAGTACAAGTCAACCAAGCCAACCTATACTTCTAAGATTTTGAGCTTCAGTCATTGGTTCTATTTTAAATTTCAAGGGTTTCCCACTCAATGTAGTTGGATCCTATGGGGTTAACCACAAAAATCGTCTATAAAAATATATCATTGGCCTCATTTGGCATGAAAAAAATAAAGGTACAACCAAACATGGACATGCTAATTTGACATAGAGAAATTGCAAAGTGGAAACAAAGGGCTTGATCTCATTTATTCATTTCCAAAGAAGGTATTCTTTCATATTCTTCAATTCAAGCATTCAACAACTAAATTATGAAAATCATGGAGTTGTAAATGGATCATGATGATGGATATAGTACTTTAGCCTTAGTGGTCTGGTATCTTTTCCTCTTACCCCAATTGATAAGGTAATTGGAAATGGTATGAGTGTATGTAAAATATTCATATCAATCATTTTGTTGTCATTGATGTCAAGTCTTAGTTGGCTAGACATTATGCTAATTAAGTAGAGTTTCATATCATTAAATCAATGAAGAAGATTTGAAGAAAGTATGTTAAGACAACATTGATAAGTATGGTATTCAATGGACACATGAAGGAGTTGGTAATGTTGGTTTGATTTTTCTATAGGGTAAAAACACAAACCTATTTTACATTTTATAAAGAAAAAGAATCTCAAAACTTAAGTAGTTAAACTTTAAAGACATAAAAGTGGCATTTGTGTTTAGAATTTGAAGATGATGTAAACTGATGAAATGTGCAAAATTGGATGAAGTTTATGTTTGTAAAATTTTTAATTGAGTAAGAATTTTTATATTTTTTAATTTGTAAAGCCCTTTATTTTTATGTTAAATGTATGCAAATGATCATATTTTGTCATGATTTTGTAATATGCTATAGTTGACATGTATAGCTAGTGGACAGAATTTTATTTTATTTTTGATATATATTGTTTTAGTTATAAGTGTTCAAAGTTGAACTTATCCAAAATTGAAAATTTTTCCTACCAAACTTTTTCTAGAAAATCTACATATTTCACAAAATTTTTCCCATTTGTGGATATCATAAACAAACTTATAACTTACATAAGAAAGTAAATTTATTATGTTGAACAGTGAACAAAACCATAAAGTAATGCAAGACATAACACCATATTTTGTTAACTACATAAACCCTAGCCAAGGGAAACATCTGGTGGGGATGGTGATCCACTAATAAAAAGTATCTTGTGAAAGATATTTATCCTATTAGGAGTCTATAACATCCATATGGTATCTTGGTTCTTGTTGGAGGAATAGTTCTTGTTAGAACCCTCAACCCTGTTAGGAGTTATTATTAAAATATATAAAGTATGCAAGATGAGCCCATTGCCCAAACATCCAATATCCAATGAAGTTCTTCAATACATGAGATAGATACGAAAACCTCTTACTGCTGCTAATGTATTCAATATCTTATTTTTCCTTTCACTTCTCTTCAAAAAAAAAATTTGCACTACTCTGATCTTACATCATAATTCACATTTTAAAATAATTGCATATTCATCACTTAAACATTACTTAGTTTCATATTCACAACCTTTTCTTATACCTTATTTCTTTAACTGTCAACCTTCATTAATTCACATGCTTGCCACTTTATAAAATTAATAGTTTCTCACTTAGGGTTACCATCTAGGGTGCCATCCCTAACAAAATAATTCTTTAATACAAAATATTCAATTGCATATATTTTACCGTGTTCTATCAACTCAGTGATGCTACTGTAAAATTGATACTGATTGTACAATCTTGCACTCATGCATGCATCATCCTCACATTATGTACTTCCTCTAGGCAAGTGCACACATTCTAGAAATGCTTATGTGAACTGTGCTAACCAAAATTGTTCATGTGCTAACAGATAAACTTTTTGGTACTTAGATAAATTTCTAAGTCTTTCTCACAAAACTTAATCTCCAAGATCTACTAACTTAATCTTACTATATGTTTCCATAAATGAAAATATCATACTAAGTAACCTAAACAAATTTCTAAGAATCTACTCCTTTAGCATTGATGACAACATTTGGGAAATTTGGCTAAGTCCCAAAACCCAAAAATTCAAATTACATAATTTAGTGATACAATATTTACAAAAACTATGGATCATCATATATACCATCTCTACATACATAGGGATACTCCCTCTTTGAGTATAATCTATCTTCTACTATACTTACTTTTTACATAGCATACCTATACATACCATTTTTTCTCATACACTCGTCCCTTGACATCAATGACAAAGGTGTCAAAACTTGTATACATGTCAAATTGTATTGTTGCTTTAACCTTCATGATTGTTGACTTTATATCTGCAATATGCAATCAAAAAATTTGGTCTTCAATATGGAAAACTCCATATCCCACTTGTCCTTCACTACATCTAATATGTTAAGTAATTGACATAGTTCATAAGAGGCCTAGGTTAATAGGAATTCTTGTCCAATTGTCTTTGTACAAGATCAATTTTCAAATTAAGGTGTTCCCTTAATAGTGAAAATCTTTTCAATGTCATTTCCTTCTTTAGCTCTAAAAGCTCAATGTCATCATGTATCTTGCTAATTTTTCTCTCCAAGCATACAATTTGAACAACAGGGATTTGTAGTTCATTTAAAAGAGTTTTCAACTCTTCCTATTCAATATTCAACCCATCTAAAAAAATCTTGATAAATTTATGGAGTAGATAACATTTACTATACACTTCATTTCCTTCTGCTAAACATATTCTTATTTGATTGATCCTTTCACCAAGACCTCTTTTGGTTTCTTTCGATATTTTCACAAACTTTTTAAAACATCTCTACATTATACATAGTTTGTGCCTTAGTAGTTGCCACATCTAATAACTAAGTAAACTCATATAAAAAACTTTTATAACCTCTGTTGCTTTTATTTGTGGGTTTTATTCATTGATTCTAACTGTAATGTACTCTGTAAATTTTTAATAACTTCCATCAAAGAGTTATATAAAGTTTTTATCTTCTTGCTTTTCTCAATGATTTTACTTAAAGATGATATCAATTCAACTTGGTCATCATCATCTGACTTGTCTTCTAGAAAGGTTGCCAATGTAAGTTCAAGTGGTGATTTTTTCCTTTTTTGTGTTGGCTTTTCTTTCTTCTTATTTCTTTTTATTCTCTTCCTCTTTCTTTTTTTTTTTTCTCTTCCTTTTCTTTTTCCTTTCTTTCTTTCTCCCCCCTCTTTTCTTCTTCCATCTTCCATATCCTGCTTCCTTTTTATTTTCTTTTTCTTGATTCCTTTTCTCTTCTTCTTTCTTCTTTTCTTCCTCTTCTTTCTTCTTTCTTTCCTTCTCCCTTTCTTCTTCCATCTTCCTTCTTTCTTCTTCCTTTTTCTGCATTCCTTTTCTCTTCTTCTTTCTCGTTTTCTTCTTCCTCTTCATTCTTCTTCTCCTCTTCTTCTTCATCATTCTTTAAGAGGAAGAGGAGTAGCGGCCAGAGGGCAAGGCACCAATTATAGGTTGAGGCAAGTGCAATTCATGTCCAATCACCATAGGTATTCCAACTAGTCTAGAATTTTCCATTTCAAAAGTCTTCAATATCTCCTCGATATATGTATATTGAGTAATACAAATTCTTATATTCATCTGATAGACTTGCAATCCAACAAAAATTTTTATACTAGTACTATCCACTTGTATAGAATATGTGCCAACTATTACTTTTGGCATATCTTTGATTTCTCTATTTTTTGTAGATGGTACTACTACTAATGGTTGGGGATTGGTGTTGTTAATGCTTTAGTTACTAGTTTTTGATGACTAGATGTCTTAAGTTTTCTCATTATTTTATATTTTTTGTCTATGTTTCTTTGTTCACTTCCTCAAAGTTTCCTCACATGATTAAAACAAACCTTGTCTTGTTCCTTAGATAGGGTTGAAGAGTTACCAATAAACTCTCAAAATGCTCTTCACTATCTATCCCACATAACTTTCCAACCTATTTTCTAAAATTTTCTTGTCCTCTTCCTAGAATCTCATATTCTTATCTAGTAACTTTTAATATAGGTCTTTTTGAATTTGATCCTTAATATATGTAAATATTTTATTTCTTAGGATCATATATGTTTGATTACTGCATTTCCTAACTCAAACTTTTCTATGTTTTTGAAGCATTAGATAGCAACTAAAAAGACAAGGGCTACCCCCAAGTACAATAAAGGTTGAAGGTTAGCTAGAGGTTACCTCCTAGTCAACTAAGTGATACCAACTTTAAACTTCAAAAAAAATTAAAATGTCCAAAAGCGAATTAACAGTACTATCAATCCTTAAACTAATATGCAAAAAAGATTAAGAAATAAACTAGCAACATTTAAACCCATTATTATTATTAGTCCCAGTAAATGATAAAAGCATAAAATATAACACCCCATAGGGTATTGAGTTCATAGTCATGAGTAGGAATAAATAAAAAATCAACACCAGACCCAAGGCTAGATATCCTCCTTTTGTCCATGATCTTCTTCCTTATTTTCCTTAGGTGCATTCGTATTCATGTCCTCCCCCTCCACCTTGACCGGTTTGTCCAGGATAATCTTCAGCTAGTCCTCTACTAGCAAGCCATAAATGGAGTGGGTTGTCTCACTTTTCTTGCCCAAGTCCTTCTCCTCTTTATTCACCTGCAAAAAATAAAGGGTGTTGGCTGCAAAATGCATGACTTTGGTAGAAAATTTCACCAAAGTATCAAATTTCTAGCAAATACTAGTTTTATTTTCTTCTAGGTCCCTCATAGACTACTCAATCCTATCCAATCTAGCCTTCTTTTCACTCTATCAATGGCTATGATTTCCTTTCATCTTCCTACCTTTAGGAGTTTCTTTCCTGCGGGATGCAATGTCTTCCCTTTGCTTCTAGCCAGGGTAGCTTCATGGGTGTTAGAGATATGAGAAGGGCTAAGAGGACTAGGGATAGGCTTGTTGTCCTAGGGAAATCTCTTCTTTTTTGCAAGTTTGACATCACTTTCGGTTGATTCAGAGATGGAATCATGCTTGGGGGGTGACTCAAATTTTTCCATCTGGAGGCATTTATTGGATCACCTGGCACTCTTCTTACTCTTTCTAGTGTCTAAATATGACTCAATGAGGCTAATTTTAACCTCAAGGCCTAGGGTTTTCTTGATTTTCTTTTGGCTAGGGCTAGGGCTAGGGTCTAAAGAGACATGGGGGTGACAAAGGCCTGAGGGTTAACCAGGAGCGATGGGTTTTGGGTGAGATGTAGGGTATACAATTTGTTCATGAGATCGTGGTAGATGAGGTAGAAGGTTTTACCCTCCTCATATTTCCTTTTAGCCTTATAGATACAATCTTCTAACGAATACAACAAAACAAATAGGAAAGGAATATGGTCCAAGTTTTTGAAGTGATTAAGAATGGGGAAGTGGTAATAATAGAGTAACTAGAAGCAATCCTCAAGGGTGATGTATGACATAATCTCATATAAGATGATATCCCAAGGTTTAGGAAGGGCTTCCCTTAAAAAGGCGCCATGCATTCGCACTAGCTCCTCCTTGAATTTGTAGAATTTTTGTAGATTGGTTTCCTCATTAACCTTGGCCTACCTCCACTAGTTCTTTTCTTTAGTGGTAGAATCTCCTACCCTCACAATGGTTTCTTCCAATATATCAAATCCCTTCCCATTAATAGTCACCTTCTTATCCTTCCAAGAATGGAAGAATTGGATAGAGACATTCTCATCACACTTCATCATCCCTTCCATAAACAGCAAGAGGCCACCCTCCTACAAGTAAACTTTTATATATTGATGTATGAGTCTAGACCTTGTTTAGACATATGAAATTGTCATCATCTATTATTGTACAATTTAATTTCTCTATCTTGGGCTTTCATTCCTTCCTTCCTTTTCTTGCACTAACTTCTTTACTCTTTTCTTTCTCTTCACATTTTGTGACCTCCAGGATGTCAACTTGTCCTCTCATCTTCTTATTCCCTTCATAAGTCATCAACACTTTAGTTCTCTTACTAGGTCTAGTTGCCATTTTTTTCATCCTCTTCTATCTTGGAACCTTTGTAGGTTCTTATTTTACTTCTGCCAACCTTGCAAAATTTATTTTCATCTTTACTACCTTTACTTCTTCTTCTTCATCTATGGACTAAAGAGATGGAATAATTTTTTAGAAATTCTTTAGAATAATTTAGAGGGAGGGTGAATAACTTATTCAAGGTCTAAATGTCTTAATAAAACATTTTCATCAAGTAAAGTGAGCCCATTAAAATGTTCATTCATCCAAGCTTAAACTTTCCTACTTAGCAAGTTACTAAAAATCAACATGCAAGAAGAACACATGAAGAATCAACACATAACACAGTGATTTACGTGCAAACCTAATTTGGAAAAAATCACCAGTAACATGCTACTCAATTCTTACTCTTCTAAAGTGATGCCCTATGAAAGGCCTGCCCTATTAAAATCTACAACACACAGTTAAATGTGGCCTAGTTAAAGGATTTAACCACCATGTTAGACGTGGGCCTAGTTAGAGGACTTTAGAAAATTCATTTGGAATGCCACCTGTTAAAGGATTTACAAATGGCTATTAAACCAACCTAAGTTCATAGGATTTTACCCTAACTGATATAATTTTTAGAGAGTAACAACAAGGGCTTTTGACTTGATACAACTCACAACTTAACTTGCTAGTTTTAGATCTCTATTTAGTTCATAACATTACATGGCTTTTAGTCTCTACAACTTTGATAGCTTGTCCTTCTTTCAGGATTTATCTCCTTGAGTCTCCATGATCGATATACTAGTGCAATCTCTATATGACTACTTATCAAAGTAGAGTCTATGTGCTCTATTCTTCCTTCTCCTTGACACCCTTCAACCACTTTGCTATTTGGCACACCAAAAACTCTATTTTCTTGGCCTGTGACTTCTTAAATAGAAGTCTAGAATTGCTTTTCCTACTCAATTCCTCCCTCCTTTAATTTAAATTCGAATGGATTAGTTAGGATTCATTGAATCTAACCCACATCTTGTTCTTTCTAGAAACATCATGAAGATTCCTCCTGAATTTTCCCAAAAATGGTTTATCTAAAATTTTGTGCCTCCAGCTCATCATTCGTATCCTCCATTTGATTTACAAAATTCAAGGTAACAACCTTGTCGGCTAAGATTTGGTCAATCTTTGACTTTTCAAATAATGTAGCACCTTAGCACTATTGAAATTGTGGTACTTGGCACATACTGTGTTACTTAGTACCAACTATATTTTACTAATGCTCAACACCTACTATGGATTCACTCAGCATCGACTAAGTTTTCTGATGCTCAGCACCTATTACTTTGCTCGGCACCTAAACTTGCTCAGCTCCTTCTATATGACTTAGCACAAACTAGATTTTACATTTTCTCATCACTAACTAAAAATCTACTCGACATGAACTAGCTTGCTCGACACTCACTAATGAACTTAGTTGAGCTTTGCAGACAGCCTTGTTACAACTTATTCTTCCAATGTTTCTAAGTGTGGCCAACATCTGTATCTTCAAGTATACTAAAAATACATCATTTTACCATTGATCCTTGTACTTCATTACAAAATCATAACTCAACCTTTCCCTTGGGTGCTTTTGTTACATCTTGTTGATTAAATCCTCTTCATCAATCAACTAAGTGATAATACTTGGATCTTATAAGCAATTATCATTCCAGTAAATAGTAGGTTTGACCTTAGTGACAAAACAATGATTGGAAACATTATTTATCAATAATTACATCTTTGAAATAATCTCTCTTCTTCAATAATGATCTTTTCAATCAGATTACCAACAATCTCCCTCTAACATTGATGGCAAAACCAAACTGATCAACCAAGTTATCAATTTGCTAACTAGGTTAAAATAGTAAATCAAATGCCAAGAAAAGACAAATGTGTTACCATCAGTTTTCACATCTCCCTCTTTGATCTGCTATCCTGATACTTTACTTATGCTTCTCCCTCTTAGTTGTTGTTTCCTTTTTCTTTCCTTTCTACTATATCTTCCTGAACATCCTTTTTCTCCCTCTTTTTTGTGGCTTACCATTGTTCACTTTGATCTTGTACTTCTCCTAACTCCCTGTTACATTATTTCTCCCTCTACATACATTGAGCATGTTCTGTTATTATGGTATCAACTGCTTCTCCCTCTATCCATTTGATCATGTACATTTGATTAGTTTCTTGGTACTTTTCCCTTTATCCAATTGAATGTTTTTTATTAGTTTCTTGCTACTTCTCCCTTTATCCAATTGAATGTTGTTGTTCAATTTCTTGCTACTTCTCCCTCTTTGGCAACAATGCCAAATATGTTTCATTTCAACATCTTAACATGCAAGTGTAGCATTTGTAGGTACTCCAATTTATCCTTCTGTCACCTTTCTTTTTGATTGATTTGGAACTTTAGCACTTTGATTACTTCAGGAAGAAATCCTAAAGTATCCTCTGCATCAATTCACAACATTGGAACAATCAAATCATTTGATGAAGGGCAATCTTTTCTATTATTTAAGTAGCCTTGGCTAAGGGTATCACCCCTAACTTACCTCTAAAATATTTAAATGTATCTTTAGGTAATGCTTTTGTGAAGATGTTAGCAATATGTTCCTTTGAACTGACATATTCCATTCTCACTTGCTTGTCTTCCACCAATTGTCTCACATAGTGATACTTAATTGCAATATGCTTTGTTTTGGCATGCATCATAGGATTCTTTGATATATTGATGGAACTTGTGTTATCACAATAGAGTATCACAGGTTCAGTTACCTCTTCCTTCATACCTTGCAATAGATGTTTGATCCATACAATATTGGTGCAGTTAATAGCTGTAGCAACATACTCAGCTTCTACTATGGACTGTGAGGTACAACTTTACTTTTTGCTGGTCCAAGTAACCAATATCTTCCCTAGGAAAAGTGCTCTTCCACTAGTGCTCTTTCTATCATCAATATTACCTCCCCAATCTACATTAGTGTAGGCTTTCAATTCAAACTTTTCACTCCTCTTGTAGTATAATACAAAGTCATCAGTTCTTTTTAAGTACCTCAATATTCTTTTCACTGCCATAAGATGATTTTCTTTTGGATTTTCTTAAAATCTTGCCACTATTCCAATAGCTAATGCAATGTCTGGTATACTATGCACAACATAATGCAACTTTTCAATCATTGATCTATACAATGTTTGATTCACTTTAGTTGATTCATCATTCTTGGATAGCTTATGTCTTATTACCATTGGTGAACTGACTGATTTTGAATCTTCTAAGCCAAATGTCTTAAGTATCTCCTTGATATATTTTGATTGGGTCACAAATATACCATATTTTAGTTTATGTACTTGTAATCTAGCAAAGAATTTAATTTCTCCAAGCATTAACATCTCAAACTCATGTTTCATCTGATGAACAAAATCTTTGCATAGGGCATCTTTTCCTCCAAATATTATGTCATCAAAAAAGATCTCAGATATCAGAATTTCTTTACCCTTTTTTGCCTTGATATACAAGTTATTTTCATCTATTCTCTCAAATCCTATCATCATAAGATATTTGTGTAGTCTCTCATACCATGCTCTAGGAGCTTTCTTTAAACCATAAAGTGCTTTGTGCAGTTTACAAACCATATCCTTGTTGTTGTCATCAACAAATCCCTCTAGTTGTTCCATGTAGACTTCCTCTTCTAGTATACCATTCAGAAAAGAAAACTATACATCCATTTGGAAGACTTTGAAACCTTTGTAGGTAGCTTATGCAAGTAGTGTTCTTACTCCTTCCATTATTGCAATAGGGGCAAATGTTTCCCTGTAGTCTAGTCCTTCTTGTGCATACTCTTTGTAGATTAATCTAGCCTTATTTCTTGTGATTGCATGATTCTCATCAAGATTTTTCCTAAACACCCATTTGGTACCAATCACATTCTTATTAGCTGGTCTTTGAACTAAAGTCCATGTTTTGTTCTTCCTTATCTGATCTATTTCTTCTTCCATAGCTTTATACCAGTCATCATCTTGTAGTGCATCTTTCACTATTTTAGGTTCAATCTTGCTCATCAAACATGATTCATTTCTTAGTCTATTCCTTGTCATTGTTCTAGCATCCTTGTCACCAATGATTTTTTCTACAGGGTGATGTCTTCTCACGTACTTGGATAGTCTATGTTCTGTCCTTTCAATTTTTAATCTTTCAACTTCAGAGTCACTGTGCACATCTCTTTCTGGAATTTCATAATCTCTGTCATGTATACTGACTTCAAAGTCAAAATGTGCATTATTTTCATTCTATAGCTCAGCTTCTGAATGCAGCTTGGCATTCATTGGCTCCAACTCCGCTGATACTAAAACTTGCTGTTGAATCCCAACTTCATTGGCAGCTTTTTCTTTAGTATGCATTCCTTCATAGAAATATACAAAGGATCTATACCCTTTTAGTGTCTTGATTTCATCAACCTGAGCTTCTATATGCTCATCAAAATTTACATTTGCACTCTCCACAATCTTGTTAGTGTTAGTATTCAAACACTTATATGTTTTTCTTCTAGTGGAGTATCCAAGGAATATGCCTTCATCACTCTTTGAATCAAACTTTCCATTTCTAGTATCTTTAAGAATATAGTATTTACAACCAAATACTTCGAAATGTTTTACATTGGATGAGTGGCCATACCATAATTCAAAAGGTGTTGCATTTGTACCTTTCTTGACTTGAACTCGATTCAGGGTGCAAACTATAGTACTAATAGCTTCTCTCCAGTACTTGAGTGCAACATTCTTCTCCATCATTAATGTTCTGGCATAGTCTATTACTGATCTATTCCTCTTCTCTACAATGCCATTCTGAGGTGGAGTTCTTAGTGTTGATTTTTGTCTTTTAATTCCCTTATCATTGCAAAACATCTCAAACTCTTTTGATGTGAACTCTCCTCCTCTATCTGATCTTAGGCACTTCAGACTCTTTCTTTTTTCTTTCTCAACCCTGGCCAAATACCACTTAAACATTTGAAATGTATTAGATTTTTTTTTTAAGAACATGGTAGTCATCATCTTAGAGTACTCATCTACAAACAACATTATATATCTATCTCCTTGGTAGCTTTATACTTCTATTGGGCCACATAAGTCTATATGGACTAGCTCTAATACTTCTTTTGAAGTGTAGGTTTTTCTTTTGCAACTTGACTTAGTCACCTTTCCTAGTTGACATTGTTTCCACATTGTATTTATTTAGGCTTCTTTAGTTTTGGCTACCCCCTGAATTTCTTCATTTTGCTAATACTAATCAGATTGTCAAAGTTAAAATGACACTCTCTTTTATGCCATAGCCACACCTCATCAAGTTTTACAAGGAGATAGGTTGTATCTTCCATATCTAGGTAAAACATATTACTCCTAGTTTGTCCATCTTTTCCTATTAGATTTCTATCAGTATCAAATTTTGGTAGTTTTGTTTCCAAACTCTACTTTGCAACCTACATTTCCTAACTATGATAGACTTAGCAGATTGTAGTTCAATCCTTCAAGATAATATGCATTATCAAATGAAATTTTCTCTCTAATTTTAATAGAACCTTTTCCTTTGATCTGGCACGGTGCATCATTTCCAAATCTAACAGTATTTCCATCATATTGAGTAAAGGTAATAAACTTACTATGGTCTCCTGTCATGTGATGTAAGCATCCACTGTCTATGATCCACTTATCATTTTTGTTCACACAGGTTATCAGTGTTGTTGTCTCATCTTTATCTAACTCATCCTTCATGGCTACATAGACTACATCATCATCATTATCATTAGAATCTTCTTCTTTAGCAATGTAACACTTTTTTCCTTTATCCTTGTAATCTCAGCTATCATCTTCTCTTTTGTTTTTGTACTTGTTTCCTTCTTTGTATTTCTTCTTCTGAGTGCTTCTTGTAGTAATATGTCCTAATTCATTAGAGTTAAAACATATGATAGGTAGCCTACCTTTGAATTTTCCTTTGCCTCTATGAAATCTTCTAGCCAGTAATGCTTCCAATTTTTCCACATCTTCTTCATCTATGTTGCTATCACTAGATGCATACTTTGTATTTTTCTTCTTCTTCTTCTTTGGTTTCACCTCCTCAGTATCTTTTAATGTCAGCTTGGCCTTGAAAGTAGATTCAAGGTTCTCAAGTCTATAGTTATCAAAGTTTGACAACTCAAATGTAGTAAGTCTTCCTACTATCCCTTCAAAATTTACTGCATTTCCTGGTACACATCTCAACTCTTGGATGGCTAAAAATCTAATAGCATAGATTGGGAGCAAGGTTCTTAAAAATTTTCTATTAATAGTGTCATCTTCTAAATGGCCACCCAAACTTCTTATTGCACTTACTACTTCTTTCATTCTAGAGGCATATTGAGCTTCATTCTCACCTTCCTCCATTGTCATATCATCAAACCTTCATATTAGGCCTTCTCTTTTCTCTTTATGGACATTCTTATCTCCTCCATAAATAGCAATCAAGGCGTCCCACATTTTGAATGCAGAATTACATCCCTTGATGTCATGAAATTCAGCATACTTGAGGGCAGAGGCAATCTCAAGCATTGTTTGGTTGTGCTCCTTTTTCTTCATATCTTCTATAGAGGGTACAATTGGGTCAACGTGTTATACTTCAATTGAGGTTTGTACATGATCACTTATTGATCCAAGGTGCAGCTTCATTAGACTTTTCCATGTAGTGAATTTATCTCTGTTAAGCTTGGGAACTTCTCTCTTGGACATCTTGATCTTCCTACTTCTAGTGCCTTGAAATTAATTCAACAGATGGCTTTGATACCAATTGTTAGAAATTATTTAGAATAACTAAGAGTGCCTTGAAACTAATTCAATAGATGGTTTTGATACCAATTGTTAGAAATGCTTTAGAATAACTAAGAGGCGGGTGGGTGGGGGGGTTTGAATCAATTATTGAAGGTCCAAATGTCCTAATAAAACTTTTTCATCAAGTAAAGTGAGCCCATTAAACTATTCATTCATCTAAGCTTAAACTTTCCTACTTAGCAAGTTACTATAAAATAACCTGCAAGAATAACACATGAAGAATCAATACATAACACAGTGATTTATGTGGAAACCTAATTTGGGAAAGACCACTAGTAACATGCTACTCAATTCTCACTCTTCCAAAGTGATGCCTTGTGAAAGGCTTGCCCTATTAAAGGCTACAATACACTATTAAATGTGACTTGGTTAAAGGATTTAACTATCTTGTTAGAAG
This sequence comes from Cupressus sempervirens, assembly GCA_028749045.1. Classification (NCBI taxonomy): domain Eukaryota; kingdom Viridiplantae; phylum Streptophyta; class Pinopsida; order Cupressales; family Cupressaceae; genus Cupressus; species Cupressus sempervirens. Next base: position 130,283,502 of record CM053793.1, on the reverse strand, counting down.
TGGGCTTAGTTAGAGGATTTTAGAACATTCACTACAAATGCCACCCTATTAAAGGATTTAAAAATGGTTGTTAAACCAACCTAAGTCCATAGGATTTTACCCTAACTGATACAATTTTTAGAGAGTAACAACAAGGGCTTTTGACCTGATACAACTCACAACTTAACTTACAAATTTTAGATCTCTATTCAACTCATAACATTGCCTGGCTTTCAGTCTCTGTAGCTCTGATAGCTTATCCTTCTTTCAAGCTTTGTCTCCTTGAGTCTCCATGCTCAATATACCAGTGCAATCTCTATATGACCACTTATCAAAGCAGAGTCTCTATGCATTTTTCCTCCTTCTTGTTGATGTCTTCTCCTTGACACCCTTCAACCACTTCACAATTTGGCACACCAACAAGTCTATCTTCTTGGCCTGTGACTTCTTAAATAGATGTTTAGAATTTCTTTTCTCACTCGATTCTTCCCTCCTTTCATTTCAATTCAAATGGATTAGGTAGGATTCATTGAATCCAACCCATATCTTGTTCCTTTTGGAAACATCATGAAGAATCCTCCTAAATTTTCCCATAAATAGTTTATCTAAAATTCTATGCCTCCAGCTCATCATCCTTATCCTCCATTTGGTTTACAAAATTCAACCTTGTCGGCTCATATTTGGTGAATCTTTGACTTTTCAAATAATGTAGTAGCTTGACACTATTGAAATTTTGGTCCTCAACACGTACTATGTTACTCGACACCAACTATATTTTACTGATGCTTGACAGCTACTATGGATTCACTTGGCATCCACTAAGTTTTTTGATGCCTGACACTTGTTACTTTGCTTGGCACCTAAACTTTCTTGGCTCGTTCTGTATCACTCAACACACACTAGATTTTAAATTTTCTCAGCACTAGCTAAAAACCTGCTCAACATGAACTAGCTTGCTCGACACTCACTAATGAACTTAGTTGAGCTTTGCAAACAACCTTGTTACAACTTATTCTTCTAGTGTTTCTAAGTGTAGCCAACATCTGTATCTTCAAGTATACTATCAATATGTCATTTTACCATTGTGTTAACTGATCCTTGTACTTCATTACAAAATCATAACTCAACCTTTCCCTTGGGTGCTTTTGTTACATCTTCTTTATTAAATCCTCTTCATCAATCAACTAAGTGATAGTACTTGGATCTTATAAGCAATTGTCATTCTAGAAAATAGAAGGTTTGACATCAGTGACAAAAAAAATGATTGAAAACATTCTTTATCAACAATTACATCATTTCAATATACTCTCTTCTTCAATAATGATCTTTTCAATCAGATTACCAACATAATTGTCGTAATCTATAGTTACGCTTGCACAACTATTGTATATGGCATTATAGAAGTTTGTGCATATGACACTACTACTATTAGTCCTTCTGGTAATGTTTGGGCTAATGGTGATGATCATGTTGTTGCTAATGGTGGCACAAACATTATGTCTTATTGTCAAATTATATTTCTTACTATACTTACCTCTTGGGAGTCATTTCATATTCCTCCATACTCTTTTTTATTAGATTAGGGTAGTCCCATGCAATTGGTTCCCACTTTCCATCATGAAGGAATTGGATGGAAAGTTGGGAAACAAAATTTCAATGACTTCGCGTGAAGTAAAGGCTTCGAGCGAAGTGCACATGGCACTTCGCTCGAAGTCAGGCAGCCAAGGCTTCAAGCGAAGTCGACGGCACCAATTCAAATGCAGTTTCCCACTTTGCAGATTTGTTCGAAGTTGCTACAAGTGAAACACTTCGAATGAAGATGTCTTCACATGGCCTCCAAAATGAAACATTTGTCCAGTTTATATAAAATTCACCCTTTTTTCCCATTTGGAGGGCTCAAACAAGGGCCAAATAGGTCTAATTTTTTTAACTAAACTTAAAAAAATATTCTCCTTTGAATAAGCTTTCTAATGAATATATTTTTAGCATATATTGTTTTGATTATGATGTTATAGTTTTAGTTTTAGTAAGTATAGGTTTTTTAATCATTTTAGAAACCTCAATTCAAAGCTTCAGGAAAAATATAAAAATGAAGAATAAATTTTTTGAAAAATATGAACATCAAAGCTATGTGTTAGCTTTCTAGAAAATCAAGAAAAATGTTATTTTGATAAATATAGGACAAGTTATATTGATCAAAAGCAACCTATGTCTAAATTATAGTTATTGTCACTTTGACACTAAATTAAACCATCAATTTTTTACGAAATTGAACAAAACCAACAAAATGTGTTAGATATCGATGTTACTATTCTAGCCTTGAAAGAATTTTGTAATTATCAATTTTTTAAAAAAAAGTTATGTGGATCAAAATGCCCATTACTTTTTGAAAATGTCAATTTTCATATAAACCACTTCTCAAAGGAGATGGAAAAATGGACTTCAAATGAAATTATTAAAAAAATTTAAAAATATCATTAGAAACTGGATAGAAAATGCTAAAAAACACTAGTTTACATGATCATCAAATTCTCTATGGTTTTTTAGTAATATGTATTTGAAAATGAAGTTTTTGTTAAAAATATCTACTTTAGTGTCAAACTTGGTCAAAATGTGGGAACCATTACCATGGGACTATCCATTAATATCAACTTTTCTTTTAGCAGTTTTTTCAATTTTGGCTTGATAAATCATCTTTATGATTTCATTATAGGTTCCAGTTCTGTCAAATTATTCATCGTTATCTCATTGTAGGATTTATTTTACATATCATTCAATTTCATCCTTTATTACCTCATTTCCTAGATGGTCTACATATAATATTTTTTATTCCACTCTTTCAATATATGTGAAATTTATGTCAATCATAAAAAAAATGCCTTCACAAAAAATGGTGGGATCCTAAACCTTTGATTCATCTCATTTTGAAATGTTTTCACAATTAGGTCTACACTATTGTGAATCTTATCAATTGGATGTCTCTTGTGTAGATTTTTTATATTTTCTATTGTAGACTTATCAATTCTAGTCAATTTAGAAATGGGCATCAATCTTTTCAATAGGTGAAAGAACATGTGGGTGACTAATGATTGAAAACTAAATTGGTTGTTCCTCACTTTTTTAATCCTTAGGTCAAGTTCTCAATTAACTATGGTCTCAAATTTTCACAAAGATTCACCTTGGATATTTCAACATAATGTTTATGTGTTTCATGTATAAAACCTTTTGCCATTTCATCTCCCCTAGAGCTTGAACAAACTTTGTTTTCCATAATTTTCTCACATATCTCACATCATTTTGCTACTGATTATAATTCATCTTCCATTGTAGGTTGAATAGGTGCTTTCAAGCACAACCTTCTTTACATTCTTTTTATTTAAGGTAATAGAGCCCTCATTCCTTAAAATAATAACTTCATGCATCAAATTTCTTGATATATCCACAACTTTTTCTACCATCTAGAGTTTACTATCATGAATCCTATTTAGAATAATTTTGTTCCATTCTTCATTCTCAAATTCATAGTTAAAAATAAATTTTACTAGCTCATTATGTTCTAAGTGTTCACAACCTTCCTTTAAAGTCATCTCTTGCTTGTAGATAGTGTCAAATTCTTTTGTATTATTTCTATCCTCCACTATTTAAATTTTACATTAGATGAAACTACTAGTATCCTATAAGTAAAGAACATTCTTAGGGGTTTCTGAAAATGTGGTCAAGGGGTAATCTTTCAGGGTTGAATTGGTTTAACTTCAACTTAGTTCTAGGAATATCTTCAACATTATAAATCATAGACTTATCCATCTCTACTATAAATTATGAACATAATTTCACAAATTTAACCTTCACAAATTTGTAAAATACCTTAATTGTCTCAAAAATATGGTTTACTAATGAACACTCTTTAATTTTTCTTTTAAAGCCTTTAATATGATATCAATTTGCTTCTTACCTGATCACACGGTCAAATAGTACACAAAAACACTATTTTACCCTTTAAGTCACATTTTATTCATTTTTGCATTAACTATGTACATACGTGCAATCAACAAAAAGTTGTTACAGTTTACCAATAAACTTATTTTTCTTTGTGTAGTCACATGTGAACTCCAAATATTATGTACACTTAACGATAGCTTCATTACATCTTTCTCTACCTCATACTAACTACACAGGTCTCCTGACTTCTCCTAAGCTTTTAACTAAGTTTCTGATCCTAGAATCCTAATGTTTTTCTTATAGAATAAGTTTCTCAAATAGTTAATGATTGGTTACCAACTATAACTAACTTCAATCTATTACCTGGTGTCTGATTTTGCACTACAACTTGTGAGCTAGTTGTATCTTTAACTTTGAGAAATACTTTATTGAATTCTTCTATATGATCTCTAACATTTTCTTTTTTATTGTCATTGCTATTTTGATTTCTCCTAACATTATTGTTTAGGTTTCTTCTAAAGCTAGGTTTCCTTCTTTTGTTTATCATTTTTTTTGGCATGTTCATCTTACAAAATCTTGTTGTGTATAACATGTTATTGAAAATTTGAAAAATTATAACATTGTTTCCATATCTAGGTCCTGACTAACAGTTTTTGCTCTGCAATCTCTAGCAATGTGTCCAGAGTTGTTGTACTTATAAAATATAATGTCATTCCTTATAACATTTGTTCCTCAAGTAGGTATATTTCATGTAAGGTTAGTACCTCTAAACATTCTACTATTATCATTATTAAATCTAGGTTTCCTACATTCAATATCTCTAGGACCAAAACCATGACAATTATAACAATAACCAAAAAGGGGTTTAAATGACTTACGTATACAATCCCTTTTCATGTGACCAAATTTATTTCATGTATAACATCTACCTTTGAATTTGTTCCTACTTCTTTAGGTGATTCCATTCGCTCGGACTACTTAGGTACATCAATTTTCTCATGTTGATTAACTTGCTCAACTTTTTATGTACATATTTAGATTAATTTGACCCACTCTTGTTTTGATTATCTTCCTTATGTTCAAGTTGTTGAATCATGGGATCTAGTTCTTTTCTAGCTTTGAAATTCTTAGTTGACTTTTCTCCAAGATATCCAAGACTTATCTTATCATAAGAGGGTCTCTATATAAATATTTGTTCATTAAGATTTTCACAATTGAAATACAACTTCTCAAGATGTTTCTTACACTAAGTTAGCTCTCCTTTTCCGATAGTGTTATACTTATCAAGTTATGCATATTTTAGTTTTTTAGTCTCAAGCTAAGAAGTCACTTTGGTAAGGTTAGATCTCAAATCCACATTCATAGATTTCAAATTTAACTCAATTGCACTATCGTCATCCATCAAGATCCAATTTAGATTTGTAATCTTTGGTTCATGCTTTAGGACTTTATTTTCTTTCGTTAGTCTTGAAACTTCATTATTATCCTTGATCTAATTTTTAGGCTCTTTCTTTGACTTAAGATAATCTATCTTATCTTTTAGCTTCTTAATTTAATCTTTTCCATCTTCATACTTGTCTTTCAATGAACCTCTTTCTTCAGTAAGAATATCAATCTGCTCAAGAGCTTCTTCTAGGTTATTATGTAACTATTCCATATCCATAGGGATCTTAATCAAGTTGTTATGCCTTCTCTGAGTAACTATTCTCTAATACCAATTGTTAGAAATAGGAAATACTAAGAGGGTGGGGTGAATTAGTATTCAACAAACTTTTTTCCCACTTATGGCTATCATCAACAAACTTATAACTTGCATAGGAAAGTAAATTGATTGTGTTGAATAGTAAACATGACCATAAAGTAATGCAACAGGTAATACCATATTTTTTTAACTAGGAAAACCCTAACAAAGGGAAAACATTGGTGGTGATGGTATCCACAAAATGATCCACTAATCAAAATCAACTTATGAAATATATTGACCCTATTAGGAGTCTATTACATATGTATAGCATCTCGATCATTGTTAGAAGCCTCAACCCTATTAAAAATTGTTATTACAATATATAAAGTATGCAAGATGAACCCACTGCCCAAACATGTGATATACAATGATGTTATTCAATATATGATATAGATACAAAACCCACTTACTACTAATGATATCTTCAATATTTGATTTTTCCTTTCAAATGCTGCTCTTCATAGAAAAAAAATGCACTTCTATGATCTTACATCAAAATTTACATCTCAAAAAAATTGTATATTCATCACACAAACCTTACTTAACTTCATATTCACAACTTTTCTCTAGTTTAACTGTTAGCCTTCGTTACTTCACATGCTTGCCAAATTACAAAATAAAAATTTTCTCACTTAGAATTAACATCCATGACATCATCCCTAATTAGTTAAAGTAAATATTTTGATAAAAAAAATGTTATGAAATAAAATATATTTGATTTCATATCTTTTACCCTGTTATGACGACTCAACACTATCAGTATAAAACTAAAATATCTTTTTCTATACTAATCGTACTGCATTTCACTTATGCATAAATCATCCTAACATTTTGTACTTCCTCTAAGTAAGTGCACACATGCCAAAAATTCTTCTGTGAACTATGTTAACCAAAATTGTTCTTGTGTTGCCAGATAAATTTTGTTGTACTTAGACAATTTTGTAAATCTATGTCACAAAACTTTATCTCCAAGATATGTTGACTTAATCTTAACTATATGTTTCCATAAATAACAATGTATTGCCTCCCATGTTTTCATATTGTACCTTGATCTATTTTTTTTGGTGACACATTATGAAATTCATGTTTATGTACATTTGAGATGCTTTGATGATTTGACATTATTTTTTATTATTAGTATCATAACTAATAGATCTAAGATGCTACACTATTCAATTTGATCATATTCTCATGATAATGCTAGTGATATGACATGATGCATTATGATGATATTTGGTTATTTTGTATTTGAATATAAACTTTGTTTATGGATATATGATGAACTCCATCAAATTATGGTTGATGTGTTTGTGTTACAGATATTAATATAATTCTGACAGCTTTTATTATGGTACAAATGAATGATTTAAATAGGTTATTTTAATGGAGTTAATTAAATGATTATTTACGTGATTTTGCACATTGTTGCTTCAACTATAGTATTATTGTGCATATATGCTTGATTGTATTTTTCGTTGTGCATGACTTATTTCCCTAAAAGTGGCATGTGGAGTCAGTGGTTTGGCCATAATGTAATCCTTATATGGATGACATATCATGTTTAATTAAAAATAATTAACCCTCTAGTTAATTGGTAAATCTGGATTCATTATGCATTTGTGACTAGACCAATGAAGTTTTTGTGCATTTAGGAATCGACAATGCTTGCAGAAGTTATTAAATATTATGTTTTGTGTTTAAGGCAATTTTATATTTGATTTAAACTATTTTATATTACCAAAAATATTTTCATCATTGAATTTCATTTATATTGGAAATGCATTATTTATCTAGAGTTGAAAGGGGATTTATTTTTTATTATGTTATTTTATTTTCCTATATTTGTCACTTTTTTTAAAAGTGCATATATGGCCCAAAAGCGAATAAAAGACTTCACTTCTGACATTTGAAAATAGAGGAATTTGGAGCAAATCTTCCAAACCCCCATGTGTGTTTCTAGTGTTTAGCTTTTTGGGTGAGCTGTGATCGTGGTGTTTTTGGGAGGATAGGTGTATTGGATTTGGAGTGGGAAACTCTTCCCTTATTGAGTTTTTTATCAGCAAAGGCACTTTGGTTTTTTGTAAGTTTCATTCTCTATTTTGACCCTTTTAGTTGTGAGGTAGAGATTTATATTTTATTGGTTTTGGTATATTTTAGCTTCAATTCTTGATTTCTTTATGGTCAAAGGTTGAGAACTAGTGTTCCCCTCTATTTTCTTTTTTCTATTTGGCCCAGTTCGGTGTATGTGAGCAACTAGGGTTTTCATTTTTGGGTTTTTAGAAGTTTTGAGTCATTCTATAGGTTTTTTTTGCATATGAGTCTAGAACTCAAATTTTATTAGACTTTTGGAAGTTTGGGTCCCATTATGATAATGGGTTTTAATTTTATCAAGTTTTGACAACCTTCATTTTTGAGTGATTTCACATCATGTCATTTTTCATGTTGTCCACTTTCTTCAGCATTTCTTGGTACCAAAATTTTGGTCACGGATTTGGTTATTTTCCAAGTTTCTAATCCAACAATTTTTCTTTATCCTGACTTCATTAGCATTTGTGTCAAACCTGTACTCCTAACAATATGGTTGGTTGAGAAAATTTTTACACTTGGTGTCTTGTTTTCTCATCCAACCCTTGTTTAGCTTATTTTGGTGTGGAATTTTATGCCCACACATGAGAATGTGTGTGTGTGTGTGTGTGTGTGTGTGTGTGTGTGTGTGTGTGTGTGTGTGTGTGTAACAGGATCTTGTGAAACCCATGTTATGATAAACCATAGATAGAAATATCAATTACATGTAAATATAACTAATATCAAAAAAAAAAAATCACATAAAAGAGAACACACGACACCAAGATTTAATGTGGTTCACCCAAACCCTAGGCTATGCCCACCAAACAATAAGTGGACAATATTATTACAATCCAATTATTACAACATGGTTACAATCTATAATCACTTATAGCTTAATACGGCTGCAAGAAGAAATTTTTTGCATGACACACTATGAAATCCCTAACCATAAGCCCCTTTTATACAATATTTTTATTTCTTTAGGGTTATAATTAATTATAACATGTCATCCCAAAATTCTCAATAAAATGGGGCCCAAATCCCAAAGAAATATGATGTACACGAATAGAAACAAAATGGTAACCCAAATCAACTCTAATTTCAAAAAGGAATGATTCAAATTAATTAAGCATGAGAGAGTGATCAATGAAAAAATGGATCCAGTGATGGAAAATAAGGAGAAAGGAGGTTATATAATATTTCTATTATGGGGGGAGTAGATGCTTAAATCCTAAAATAGATAAAAAACAAATACTAACCTTGAATCTAGAAAATGTTGTTTTATGATGTTTGCATGTAATCTCTAGAAAATCTAGAACCTAATCCGGACTAGAAATGTCAAGACAAAGCAAACCTAGAAATATTTTGTCTTTTTGAAAGGAGGTCAACCTTGACCCTATTGGTGGGGCACAATCTTACCCTGGGGTACAATTGTACCTCAAAAAATTGACCTTGACCTGCATTGCTCTGATGAAATTTATGTTCTCAGGTCTCACAAGTTAGACAAAAAAGGCATCTAAATATTCTCTTCAATTCATTTTTCCACACTTATATTTGCAAGGAAAATGGTTTTGTCTTTTGGATGAGGGATGTACCTTGGTCAAACCCTAGTTTGGAATCAACCTTAATAATTGAATCATAAGAAATGCTAACAAGTAGTAGAAGTAAATCTAACAATGAAGCTATGATACACAATAGATATGCAATTGTATTTGAAATGTAAACAAGTATATTTATATGAAAGTTTGAACATAACATTAACAAATGTCTATCAAAACCTCCATGATTGTATGCTTAGAATACACCTTGAAAGAAGTATGAATAGATCTTGAAGATGAACAAAGGATCTTGATGGAAGATCACACCGCTATGATGGCTAGATCTAAGGTTTTGAATGATGAATATTGAATGCTTGAACAAAATCCCTTCAAAGGTTTGAATCCTTCAATCCTTGATCTTCAATGTAGAACTTGAATGCTTGATAGAATGCTTGCTCATAGATCATGAATGCATTCATGAATAATGGATAACTTGTAGATATGCATGGATAATGGATTCTAGATGTCAAAATGAGGGAAGAAGGCTTCCTTATATACAAATCTAGCGCACTAACTCCTAGAGAAGGTTGACATAAGAGAATTAAAACCCATTTAAGGTTAACCCCTAGGAATATACCCAGACTAAATTTAGTTTAAGAGTCTACCATTTCAAAACCCAAAATAGACAACCCAAAAGCAAGAAAAGAAACTTTATGAAGCTCAAGATCTCATAACTTTTGAAAATTGAAAATGGGACCTAGGGTCAAGGATGAGGTCGACCTTGACCTAGAAAGTCATCCTTGACCTACATGCCAAAGTCCTCAATTTCAAAGAGCAATTTATCAGAAATAAGCTAGAAATAGATAAAGAGATGTAGAACAAGGGAAAAAATTTAGATCCATGCAAAGACCCATTCAAGGTGCTTGACATGACAATAGACCACTTACTTGAAGGGCTAAACACTTTTAACATGGAGGTGCTTCCATTTTAAGATGATAAATTGAACCCCCACTTTAACAAGAGTATGGACTCTATGCAAACTCTTGATAAATGAAGAGAAGAAATAATAGATCCAAGTGGATTCATAATGAGATAAAATTACACTTAAATAAGGAGATAAGCCCTTGGGCTAAGGATTCTAACTCAACATAGATGCATGATGGTGTGAAAACAAAAGAAATAAACATAAAAGGGTTAGCACAAACAAACCCAAATCAACTAGCACAAGAAACCTTGCTAAGAAATATTTCTCACACTAATATCATGTTTGGAAAGCTATCAAAAAATATAAGTGGTTACATAAGAAAGACAAGAGTAAATCTATAAATAACATAGTTTCATGATCCAAACCTACTAGCATGAAAGAAAAAAAGAAAAAGGAAAAAGTGATTACCTCACCTAGTAAGATGCCCACCTTACCATGAATGACAAAATGAGAGGTTGAGCTAAACAAGTGGCCAAACCTGATAGCTCACCCATTAACTATGTTTGCAATTGTAAATGCATCGTCTGATGGCTTTTGGAATATTCATAGATCCACCTTCTTGTATCACTATGAATATGAAATATGTGTCTTCTTAGGATTTAGTAACTTATTTGTGTTACCTTTGAAAGATTTAACAACTTATGTGCATTACACTCAGAGGATTTGGAAATGTGTGTCCCTTCGGGATTTATCAATTGTGTGCATTACCTTTAGAGGATTTAGCATATAAAATAAAAATGAAAAATGTGTATCTCTTTAGGATTTAGCAAATTATGTGTGTTACCATCCAAGATTTAGCATATAAAATAAAATCTATAGTACAAGGGAGACCCTATATATGCTCCCCTCCTTATCATCATTGTCTATGATACATGATAAGTAAGAGGAAGAGGATACCTACTTCACAAAAAAAGAGATATCCTATTAACTACAATGTACACCATATTCTTAACAAGGGATATTGACCCCTACATTCAAGAGTATAGATAATCATGAAAGGGATATGTCACTTATGGAAAAAAGGATCCTCAAAGAAAGAGATCTTATCAACAAGATGCCCATAATATAGGAATGCTTTTAGATTAAATATCAGATTTCAAAAATAAATCAACTGGGGACAAAGATTCAATCACCAAGCCCTATCCAAGAAAGAGGAAAAGGAACCTTTAGAATAGAAAAACAACTCTAACACCAAAACAAGGATAAGAGTTTAAAAAGAAAAACATTTGCAACATAAAGAAGAGATGATGACCTAGGATAACAACCTCTTAGAAAAAGATTATCCATAGTCAAGACATATGTCAATTATGAAGAAATAATATTACGATATAAAAAAATGTCACCAATCTAAGGAAAGTAGTTCCCCAGACAAAGAAAAAGAAGGGAAAACCTTGCCCCCCATGGAGGAAGACAAGGGACATCCTTTGCAAAAAAAATGTCATAGAAAATATATTTTGAATAGATTGTATGGATGATTACAAACATAATACAAAACCATAGAAAGATAGAATAGAAATAATACCAATTAAGCTCAAGGCATAAAATATGCTAAAAGCCTAATGGATCCTAAGAGATTGGATGAAAATTTTATACACCTCATGCCCCCCAGTCTAGAGACAAGAGGATAATAGATCTATATTATATGAGCAAGAGGATAATTTCCTATATCAAAATTATGAAGGAATTGTAAAACTACATGAGAATGAGATATAATTCCTAAAGCAGCTCATTCATGAACATGCAATTTAAAATGTCTACAATCAGAAAATAAGTGCATGTTACAATAATGAAAAGGATATTTCTACTTAGATAAGGAGTATTTTAGTATAGGTTTAAAGATTTCTTTTTTGGAATTCATTAATTCAACATATACCTATTTAGCCACCTGTTGATGAACATCAGAGTTATCCAAGGTAGGTGTAGGAAGGAGTTTATGAAGAGGAGGATGATTATTATCATCACCTTTCTTAACTTGAGATTTTGAACAACCAACACCATGAAAATATATTTTAGAGGGTATATGAATAAGATACTTATTACCATGCTCATTAACTCTAAGACCTAAACCTTTATAACCTTGTTTAGTGACCATTGTATATCCTATAATGTATAGATCAAGTAAATCTTCTACAACATGTGATTGTCTATCATGTTCATGAGTAAAGGTTGTATAAAATGGAATAATAGGTTTTAAGGAAGTGTCTTTACCCTTTACCTTAATATCATCATGAATCAAAGGAGAAGGTAAATCAAAGAAGTCTTGCACATCTGCATCCTAAACTATAGCTTGAATTCCATCATAAGTAGAATGAGGATTAGAAAATGGAGATCTAGGCATTGTATTAAGAATAATAGGATTTAGATAAGGAAGATTAGGAGATGGTGTATCATCTACCAAATCCTTCACATAATCCAAAAGAACAATAAGTCTACCACATGAATTCTTAATGAAAGTTTTGAATATAGGTAGAGTAGTATCAATTAAATTCACAAAAACATAAGTGAGAATAAAATGAAAGATCGTGAACATAATCAAATGAATGATACTCTCATAAACCTCATAACTACGATAAAGAGATGCTAAAAGAAGGGTAATAAGACACATAACCACACACCAAAGAATCTTTAGAATATTCATAATAAATGAAATGCAAGAAATAATTTGAAAGAGGATTTTTGTATTTTTGAAATACATAAATGAAAGAAATCTAGTTAACATGCAAGATACAACACAAGATAGAAATCTAACACCAAAAATAAAGAGTTATCCATCACAAGTTCAACAAAATGAATAGAAAGAAAATGGTAACCCAAATCAACCCTAATTTCCAAAGGGAATGATCCAAATTAATTAAGCACAAGAGAGTGATCAATGTAGAAATGGATCAAGTGATGGAAAATAGGGAGAAAGGAACTTATATGATATTTCTATTATGGGGCAGTATATGCTTAAATCCTAAAATAGATAAAAGACAAATACTAACCTTGAAACTAGAAAATGTTATTTTCTTATGTCTATATGTAATCTCCTGTAAAATATGCAACCTATTTTGGACTAGAAATTTCGAGATGGAGAAAACCTAGAAATATTTCATCTTTTCAAAGGGACGTCTACCTTGACCCTATTGACGAGCCACAATCTTATCTCGGGATACAATTATACCCTAAAAAGTTGACCTTGACTTGTATTGCTCCAATGAAATTTATGTTCATAGAACTTGCAAGTTAGATGAAAAGGGTATCTGAATTTGCTCTTCAATTTGTTGTTCCACACTTGTATCTACAAGAAAAATGGTTTTGTCTTTTGGATAAGGGGTTTGCCTTGGTCAAACCCTAATTTGGAATCAACTTTAATAATTGAATTGAAATAAGGAATGCTAACAAGTAGCAGAAGTACATCTAACAATGAAGCTATGATACTCATAGATATGCAATTGTATTTGAAATGTAAATAAGTATATTGATATGAAGCTTGAACATAACATTAACAAATGTAAATCAAAACCTCCATGATTGTATGCTTAGAATCCACCTTGAAAGAAGCATGAATAGATCTTGAAGGAAGGTCACACCACCATAACGGCTAGATCTAGGGTTTTCAATGATGAATCTTGAATGCTTGAACCAAATCCCTTAAAAGGCTTGAATGCTTCAATCTTTCATCTTCAATGGAGAACTTGAATGCTTGATAGAATGCTTGGCCATAGGTCATGAATACATTCATGAATAATAGATAACTTGCATATATGAATGCATAATGGATTGTAAATGTCAAAATGAGTGAAGAAGGCTTCCTTATATAGAGATCTTGGGTACTAACTCCTAGAAAAGGCTGACATAGCAGCATTAAATCCCATTTAAACATAACCCCTAGGAATAGACATAGATTAAATGTAATTTAAGGGTCTACCATTCTGAGACCTAAAAAAGCTGACCCGAATGCAAGAAAAGAAACTTTTTGAAGCCCAAGATCCTAATAAATCTAGATATTGAAAATGGGACCTAGGTTTAGGGATGAGGTCAAGCCTACCATAGGTTAGGGTGGAGGTCATTCATGACCTAGGTTAGGTTTGAGGTCATCTGTGACCTAGGTCAGTGTGAAGGTCAACCTTGACCTTAATGCAAAAGTCCTCAATTTCATAGAGAGTTTATCATAAATGGGTTGGAAATTGAGAGAGAGAGAGAGAGAGAGAGAGAGAGAGAGAGAGAGAGAGAGAGAGAGAGAGAGAGAGAGAGAGAGAGAGAGAGAGAAGTAGAATAGGGGAAAATAGCTAAATCAATGCAAAGACCCATTTAAGGCACTTGACATGACCCTAGACCACTTACTCAAAGGGCTAAACACTCTTAACATGGAAGTTCTTCCATTTTAAGATGATACAGTATAGTACTTTCATGATTAGTCACTAGAAACTAATAACCTAAAATCTTGGACTGAGGTTGGTTAAGAGCTTGTCCATTTAGGGTTGGGTTTGAAAAATGTATTACCTATGAAAACTTATTGTGTGATGAGTATGGGTATATAGAGTAGAAGTATGGAGTGGCTTCTCTCGAAACTCTAGACTAGGGCTAAAAAGGTATCACAAGGAAGTTTAAATAAGTGATAACCAAACTAATCTAATGGGTAATAAAACTTATTCAAGATAAGGGTACACCTAAACATTCTCTTATGCATCAGTATGAGCGTGTGTGGTGTCTATACATTCTACACCCTTCTACAAAATTCGTTGTGAGGGAATGTTGTTCTAGCCTTCTGAGAGATATATTTTTGCACTACATACTTGGGCTTTCCGATGATAAGAAAACTAAAATCCACTAGAGTCCCTACATAGTTATCCCACAGAGTATCTAACCAAGACCTATTGTATTGCATTATCTCATGATCTTGGTTTTAGTCACTTATTTCTCTTGGCATGAGTGTTAGCCTTGGATAACTATACTTTGTGATTGGGGTTGGACCACTCTCTCATCATCATGCTAGTAGTGGGCCTATGGGTTTCAAGTGGTTGGGAGGTAAATCCATTTATATCACTACTAGAGATCGATGTACAAAGTTGGCCTTCTTCTAGTTAGTTTTAGAGCTTGATGCTTCTTTTGGTTTCTCAATGTTTTCCAAAGTATGTTTCCTAGTGATTTGTGTTCCTTTGTTATCATAATTTGAGATAGTATCTTTTGGTTCCTCATTCCCTTCTACTATGATGTTTCTTGCATTCATGTTTTGCCTACGATGTTATGGTTTAGATGGATAGATGCTTTTAATCATTCATTTAAGTATGTTAGGGTTAATTGATCTAATTTTATGTGTTTGAGTGACTATTTCTCAACTTTAATGGTTTTAGTACTCCCTGGCATGGAGGTCCTAACCTTACTTTGCTTCTTAGTTGGCCAATTGGCCTTATGTTCTAAATTTGGGTGACATTTCCTTAGACTTTTGTGATATTGGTATAGTATCACACCACAACATTGAAGAGTATCATTAAATACTAGCGAAGTATCTCATGGTACTATATGTACTATCATACAATATTGGTAAATTATCACATGAGTACTATATGTGCTATCATACGATATTGGTAAAGTATCACATGGGTACTATATGTACTATCATATGATACTGGTAAACTGTCATACTGAGTCTTGTGGAAGACTTTGTCAAGCAACAGTGGGCACTTTCTAACTTGTCAAGATGATCCTAGAAGGTGATTTGAAAACCATTTTAGGATTCCTTTCTTCCTATATATAAAGATAAAGATACCAGAAAATTTTAGGGCTTTAGGAATTTAGACTTAGCCAAAGTTCAAGGTTCAACATTTGTCTTTCAACATGGTGTTTAGTAGTTGAACAGTTGTAACCTTGAGCTTCTATATTTTATATTATAATTGATAGTCTCTACTTATTATTTTGGATTATGTTATTATTAGTTGGAGATGGACATGTATGCTTAACCATTGTAGGAATTTTTGCTTTGGGTTTAAAAATAACATATTCTTTGGGTATACCTATGTCTCATGAGATCTTTGTTTTCTTTTTTGTAAGTAGTGACGCTTGGGGATATTTGGTGTTGGTTATTGTTGACACAAAATTTTACACCCTTTCTTGAAGTATGATCCTCAAGCGACCTTGTGTAACATGGAAACAACCACCAAGTTTGGGACTTGCACTCTGAGGTTGAATCTCTAGAAAATGCTAGTTTCCTCACTAATAGGATGCACCTAAACTACTACTTGAGAGGAATTGGGAGAAGGAATGTAGAAATTAAAATGCAAAAAGGGAAAGGGGGGTGATGAACCAAGATAGAAATATGGTTACAAATCTGCCTATAGCTGCACAAAACATCAATGAAATGACAAAAATACACTAGTCTTGACTCTTGTCTATTTCCCAAGGAATCACATGCAAGCTTGGAACTAGTTTGAATTGTTAAAAGGAAAGATATTTAATTATGCAAAAACTACTAGTAGACTTAACACAACATCTGAATCAAGAAAAGTAGAAAAGGAACATTTACCACAAGGAACATACATGCACTAGACAACAAAATGGCAAGAGAAGGTAAGGAATAGAGATTTCATTAATAGAAAGTTAGAAGTTGTAGGGCATAATGCCATTGCAAAATACAAATAGAGAAGAATCCTTAAGAACATACTTAAAAATTTCCTTTAAAGAGCTCATGCATAACTCTCAATTTTACATTGAGTAAAAACCTCAACTAGGGTGGAGTTAAGTTGTTGAGGAAAGAAATAACTGAATATCAGAAGAAATCTAGTCATGAGGTGCAATCTGATAATGTAAGTGGCAGGTAGGGAAAAAATAATGTATCATATCATAAAAGAGATCAAACTACCAAATCTTTGATCATTTCATGAATTAAGAAGCATGGAGGGCATTGGCGTTGTGGAAACAAGGCCTAAGAAGTTACTAGGAATTGAAGAACAGGCCCTGATGGCATGCCATGGCTGCAAAAATTTGATGGATGTCACTGAAAAATAATGTGGGGAGAGATAATAGGATGTGTTATCTACTTGCAACATGTAGGTTTGACCACACAAGGGGGGGGATTTGATTACCTTGAAAATAAATGTTGGTTGTCAATGAATGTCATCTCTTTGAAATAGATGGTCCAGATGCCACAAGAATCTCCCCAAAAAAGGATTAAAATATAGCCATCAACATAGATGAGCTTTATTTCTAGTGGATGACTAAGATGTAGTGAGGAAATGGAACCCTCCACCATGTGGCGCAATTTTGGATTTTGGAGCCCTATGGAGGCACTAGAGTATGAAGAAATGTTAGTATGGAGACACTTGGCACCATCTCACTCTTTCATGAGATGAGCATACCATTTCACAAAAACACATGGGTCATAGATATAGATTGTCCCCTCAAAACAGAAGCCTAAGATGTAGCAAGGAGACTCCTACGTTGCACCCAATCTAATAGTTATTGTCAACTATGGTCTTCAGAGCCTCGTGGAGACTCCGTAGTATGAAGAAACATTAGAATGGTGATATGTGGCAAAATCTCATGTTTTTCTATTTGATAGATTAGACAATGATCTTTTAGTCTTTTGTTGAATATTTATCATTGATCTGTGCATGTATATATTAGGTTGTCTTAAATGCTAGAGATGGGACCCTCTAGTACATGGCACAATTTTGAGTTTTGGAGTGTTGAAAAAGAATTGTTGAGTGAGGAAATGTTAGAAGGGTGATGTGTGGCAACATCTCATATCTTCATGAAACCTCACCAAGCCAAACATGAAGATGCAAAAACCATTGATTTCGTCTCCATGTGTATGAAACCTTGGACCCCATCAACTTCTAACATGGAAATACATGGACCAATCATAGACAAAAACATTATGTCATATGTGAACCACAGAAGTTAAGTTGGCACTGTGACATGATTCTAGGCTCTAGAGCATTAAAGGAACCTTGGTGTATGAAGAAATACAAGAATGGAAATGTGTGGTAGTATTTCACACAATCATGGGATTTAGAGTCTCATGGAGACGATGTGGTATGAAGAGAAGTTAGAATGGTGACACTTGGTAGCATCTTGTACTTTTAGGAAGATGGGTAGTTAGCTCGTGAAAACACAAGAGCTATCATATCTTGTAGCATGAGTCAACCCAACCAAGAACAACCAAACCAAATCAATCAATGAAGAAATTGAGCCAACATGAAATTATAGCCACCAAGCTTAGTGTGATGACCCACTATAAAGAACTTAGCCCATTGAAGGTTTCTCTGATCATATATCAGTGATGGGGTGCTAAATCAAGGACAAAATGGCCAACATTCTTGTTGACTCATAGGGGGTGCTTTCTTACTAAGCATAGATAAGTGACCTTAAGAAATCCATTAGTCACCAAAATAATAAGAAATCGTCCCACCTACAACTTCAAAAAATCAGCCTCTACAACCAAAAAACTACAAAATTTGCTATATCCAGGAGGCAATAGTTGTGCTCATGCACTTCTTGAAAAGATTGAAAACACATATTCTACTATGTATAGGTATTTACAATGAAAAAAAGGAAACAAGGTCATCTACTGGCTTATTGAAGTAGCTTCCCTTCCTTAAAAGTTAATTTCTTGCTCCATGCATAAGGGAAGTCAAGTGAATCAACAAGTATGACAAGCATACTACTGCATGGAGCACCTCCCCAATGTTGAGATAAATGAAGATCTCTAGCATTGGGGTTGTTAGAAATACTATGATAGGATAGGTTACTAAAAGGGGTGGGGAAAACCAGTAACCATTAAATTTTTTTTATCCTTGATTAGCAATTAATCCTTATGTATATTCTGATCTAATTGCATGCACGAGAAACAAAAAAACATGAAAGCATACACAATACTTTAACAGAAGATTTGGTGACCTAGAAACCTTCCAAATAGAAATTAAAACTGGGGTGGGGATGATATCCACCAACTTTAGTACTACAATATAAAATTGGTCTGTTAAGGCTTATAATGATCACTTTTGATGATCTACCCTATTAGGAGTGACAAGGACTGCTAGGTCCACCTTGTAAAAGGATTTACAAACATACAATGAAGTGTGCACTCGATAAAGAGATTTACATAAGACTGTTAGGTCTACCTTGTTAAAATATTTGACTGATCCACCTATTAGGATGAACCAGTAGCTAATCTCTAATCTACAACTTGGTTTGTTGAATGAGATTCCTTTGAGTGTACAAATCACCTTGCTGTGATAGGTATATCTTTGTTGCTCCTTATACTATTGTAGCTTTTGTAATTTTCTCTTATGCTTCTCTTTGGTGATTACATTACTTCTCTTCAATGATTTGGATGAGATACAATACATTACATATATATCAATCCAATTACATAATTACAAAGTTGGCCACAATACAAGTTTACACAAATATTACAAAGTCAACCAAAGTGTAGAAACTCAAGTCCTAAAGACTGACTTGGTGAGGTTCTGATACTCGACATCATAATGCACTTGGTAGACATAGAAGCTTAGTCCATATTGATCTCTTCCAAGTAGTCTTGAACTTTGTCTGCACTAGTGACTCAGTGAATAGTATGAAACTTGGCATATAAACTAAGTCACTTAATTCACACCACATAGCTCGGTCAATGCTATCACTTCAAGATCAGTATAAACTGAGTCTCTTAGTTAATATTAAGTAGCTCAGTTAACACTAGAATCACATGACATCAACTATGAACTTGGTAAGAACTGCATAAATCAGTTTGAACTAGTAAACTTAGCATACACTGAGATGCTCAATTTACGCTGTTGATCATCAAAAATTGTAGAATCTACTTGGTGCAAACTAAAATCTATCCAAAGGACTTAGTAGAAATTGTAGAACTTGGTAACAACTGAAATGCTTGGTTAACACTATTAACTATACAATATGCTTGGTATAAGCTTACAATTTGAATAAGTGTATGTCACTAATGACAAACATTACTAGAATGTCAACAATCACCCCCTTTGGCATTAGTGACAAAAACACTTATTAGTCAAAACTAAATTATTCATCACCTTATGTCTCCAACTTGGTAGAGTATACTATTTCTGAGATTTTTCAAAATTGGTTTTGTAAAAGGATACATTTCTATACATGGTAATGCTCCCCCATACATAATATATAGTATACTATACATAATGTATATTTTCTCTACAATCTGCAATTTTCTCCCCTTTTTATATCTTATCCAATCTTTTTACATCTTCTCCCCTTATATCTCTATTGCCCCACTTTTCATCTTGTACCCATTTTGCAAAGTGCAAAATGATCTTGTCTTAGTTTGGTCTGGGTATGTCCAAGTCTAGTTCTTTCCCCTCAAGTGAAAAGTTTCTCCATTGGGTTTTTCACCTTTTCTCTTCTCTTGCATTACATAACTGGGTGGGTTTTCCTTGTTGTCGTGAGTTTTTGGGTAGTCTAGAACCTAATTCAATGGAGATTCTTATGTTTTATAATGATTTTCACAAATTTATTTCCAAGGATGAACTTTTTCATGGCTTATCATAGTTTGCACATAAAGAAAATGAAGCTTGTAGAGAATCCAACATTGCCTTCTCCTCAACGGATTTTCAACCCATGAAGGCAATTTTCCATAGAGATCAACAAATGAGGTTTATAGGATAAAGAAAGAAGGAAATGATTTTTTCTATGGATAGCTCATCCCTTCATTATAGTGCTCAGAATCACATCTAACAAAAAACTCTAAAGTAACTTCTCTGCAACGGGCTTTCGACCCATGAAGTCAATTTTTCAATAAAGGCATTTGTGAGAGAGAAAAGAAAGTAAGTGGATTTATTTTTCACTTTCACAGCCCTTTTGAGATTTTTCAAAGCTTAGAGGCACATTGACTTAAAGGGTAAAGTGAAAATAAAGGCAAGGGCAGAAAAATAGAAGTTGCTTTCTCCTCGGCGGGTTTCCAACCCTAGAAGGCGATTTTCTACATCTATTGAAAAATCAATTTTGTAACATGTCAAGCACATAAATTGATCACAAGATACTTTAAAAATGGTAATGGAAACAAGTTAATCACATTTGGAAAGGTATCTTGAGTAGAATTTGGCTGAGCAGATATTTCCTTACGAAGTACTCCATTCTTAATTCTCTAAAACTTGGTGAAAAATAGGAAAGTAAGCACGTAATAAAATACAGTTACCATTGGGCAAATGAAAATAGTGAAAAGACATGGAAAAATCTGTTAGAAACCCCCACATTTACTAATCTCACATATTTATCCTTCAATTTACTCGTGTGACACAGATCTTGAAGATTAACGGGTGAATTAGGATTTCTATATAGAGATGAACATAAAAGATTTTCAAATTACCACTTTTTTTATTGAACTATTACATTTTTGAATTGAATAGCATTTTAAAAGCTCTTATACTTGCAAATTTATATTCTTTGCATTGTTTCCAATTTTAAGGTTTCAATTCATCTCTATCTTAGATAAAATGGCAACTAGATTCACTGGTTTTGATGGGCTGAAAAGAATTAAGTGAAAATTGTAGAATGTTATAGACACCTCGCTCTATTTCTTTGACATGCAAGATTTTCAAATAAGGCTAAGGATAGAGCCAATTCACCCTATAATAGAGAAACTCTAAGGAAGTGCGCTAGTGGAAGCAGCTAAATTTCTAATGGCAGTTCAAGCTCCCAAACTGATTGTTTAATGTATAAATCACTAGAACTCGAACACCAAACAAATTTTGTTGCCTAACCATATAATTTTAATCTTGATTGACAAGTAAACTATAGTAAATTGCCTCCAGGTTCTAGTGAGAAGAATTTTTTGAGTTGATAGTAGGAGGAGCCATGTCTGAGTTCTCTTTGAAGAAAATGGTGTGGAAAAAGGAAATTATGAGGTCTTCATTCCAAAACCATGGGGAGCTAAAAGTAAGGTTCCTAAGACTCTATTTGGCATCGATCTCAAGCCCAAGATCATAGACATTCTAGTTCTTTTACATTGATTGAAAGGTGAGGTAAAAGCACTCAATTTTGTTGAATAGTATTTCTTTTTGGCACAAATCATCTATTCAAATACATATTATGTTGATTGGGCATATGAGGTAAGTGAGCATCTATCTAGAGCCCTTAGTGCCACAAAGTTTAACAATACCTTCTACATGTCTTCTTTCCTGATTTATATGTTAGCTTCTCTACAATTGTGACTAGGTCTTCCCAGAATAGAGAACTTCCCTAATGACATGAAAAGTTATGAAGTTTGTGCATGCTTGCAATTACAGAATAGTTATGCAGAATATGTCAAAGTTAATGACTCATTTACAATGAGGAATTGCAGAGAAATCCAAGGATTCGCAGAGAGGAGGTTCATCCTGGAAGCAATGGTGGCTATCAATCAGTTTGGTAGCTATTTTATTCAATTCTCATCCTTTTCGTATTTGTGTCTTGTAGCTTTCAACCAATTTCCTCTGAAGTTTCCCAGATACCTAAGTGATCTAATCGTGTTGATAGAGATTGTGAGGCAAGTGATCTAGGTGAATGTGCTGAGCTCAAGATTGAAGAAGAAAGGGTATGAATTCCCTATGAAGGTAGGAGCTTACAGTTGCGAGTCTCGATCTAATGTGAAAAACATGCTCAAGGCATTCGAGACTAAGTACAAGTTAGAAGAATATGAGGTTGTGAGACCCATGTTCAATCCAAATGGATATGCAAGAGAGATGCTACAAATTGGGAGTGTGATCAAGCATGTCACCACTATAGAAGATTATTGGGCAGATTCCAAAGATCAGTTGGAAATCCAAGATTGTTCTTTCGTTAGGCTCATGGTGGAACAAGTAAAGACATATGGTATCGATATCAATGTTGAAGGATTAGAGGATGATGGTCAAAATATGTATAGCAATACCTATTTGACTAAGTTAAGGGGGGATTCCCATTAGTTCTAAGCTATATGTAAATGTGTAAGAGAATGTTGATATCATGATGGCTAGGATCATCAAGAGAATGGGAAAATGGGTTGAGTGGACAACCAAGAAGAGTTGGGGTAAAAGTGCAGCCACCCAAGCTTCTCCAATAGCTACAATACCTATTTCATCTCAAAGTGCCATACTAGGTGTGACCATAGCTTCCACTTAAGGGCCAACTCAACCTTTAGGAGGAGGGGATCAACCTCTAGACAAGAATATCCCTATAGCTAAGACTTGTCATGATGGTTCTCTCCCAGTCATAGGAACCTAGGTTGGTATTGAAGAGAAGAAGATGAAAGAGCCAAAGGATAGTGCCTCCACTCCAGTCCCACTCTCATACTACTCTAGCTCCATCTCCTCAAACTACCCCAATTCCTTCCCCTCATACCACTCTAGTTCCATCTCCTCATCATAGCCTTGTCCCATCAGTAAGTGCTTCACTTTTGAGGCAAAGTGGTTCCCCTATACAAATAGTAGACTTAGGGGATGGAAAGAGTAGCAATAGTGAGTCTACTGAGTTAGATGAGGCAACAAAGAAAAAATTAGAAGTGGAGAAGGGCCAGACTTCTTCCAGGTTCATCTCTAAAGATTCAAAATTGCTATAACAATAAATCATGTTAAGAAAAAGATGTTCAGTATTGAATCACTTGGAATAGCTTCCAAAGTAATTGGAACAGATTCCTAGTTGGAAAATACTTTGGAAAGGAAGAGAAAGAGAAAGGATGAAAGTGTTTCAACAAAAGATATTGTATCTCTCACAATTCATTATGGGACTACATTAAACAAAGTTAAGAAGCAAAAGACTTTGTCAATACTTGGGCAAGATCTAGAAATAGGGAACTTGACAATGGAAATAGTCAAGCCAAACAAAGGAGGGAGAATCAAAGGCATGATGCCTAATGATTTCACTTTCCATTCAATTGATCTTAGAGAGGTCAAACATGACACAAAAGTTGGCTTGTCGAGGTCAAGTAATGAAGTAATAGAAGGACAATTAGAAAGTCTTAAGTTATCAAATATTGGGATGAAAGCAGAGATAGAAGAATTGAAAAAATTCATTATGCAACTATCTCTAGTGTGTCTGTGACCCAAAATCCTACTAGAGTTGAAGTGCAAGCCATCATTTTCCAGCTCCAAGAAGATAGGCATTATGGTCAGATTGGTAAAGAATGGATTGAGAAACTCAAATTAGAAGGAGTGACAATCGTGGAGTCGATTGGTAATGTTATCTTAAGATTGGAAATAGAAAAAGATAACATTATATCAAATAGCAATACTTTGGCTGGAGAAAGGGTGAAATGTGAAGATTGCATCTCCATCTTGAAGATGATCAACCAAATGAAAGCTAAAGAAGTAGTGGAAGCTAAAATCTTACCAAAGGCAGATGAGCCTCTATTCAAGTGGCTTCAAAGCATGCAATTTAAAATTGAAATGATCCAGTCTACAAAAAAAGTGCTCAAAGAAATAGAGGAAAATGTGAAGAAGACACAAGATAGAGGATTTGAACTTATGAGAGGATTACATATAGACTCTCAAACTAGTGGCCAAGGGAGAGAACTTATTGGAATCAATGTCATGAAGAATAAATTTTCCATATTCCTAGATAGTTTGTTAGATATAAACTTCTATAGTCAAGGCAGGATCACTGAACTATAGGCACTAAGTGGATGTATACATATGGCCAAAGAGGAACTACCAAATCAGTCCAATATTGTGAAGGAATTGGCTAGAGAAAATTCTAAATGGATCTTAAGGTATACCAATATCCACATACCTAGGAATGAAGAGCTAATTCCAATAATAGTTGCTACTAAGGCATATAGGGCTAAAATAGAAAAGGGGAAGAAGTCTAAATAATTCATATTATGCCCCCTTTCTATTTTCTATTGTAATTTTGTAATATGACAAATTGGCATCTTGCCATTTGTCATTTTTAGAAGATGAACCGATTAAGATTGCATTGTAATGGTCATCTCAGAGCTCTATATGTATAAAATTGAAAGATTAATGAAAGGTCGGCAAATTTTTGGTGTGAAGTACTTTTTGTTGCAGAGACAATTGAATGATATTTTATGTCAATCATTTTTTGTTCTAGTTGTTATCATATTTAGTTTACATTTTCTCTTTTATTTGAGTTAGAATGAGGGAAAAATAGAGTTTCACCTCCCCTATTTTGAAGCAACGAATGAATGTAATAGGTGTTGTTATTGTTCATTCAAAGAGAAATCATTTCAACATTTTTGAATTTACTAATCACAATTGAGATTCAAATTTTCTTAGTTTAGTATTAGCTATTATTTAAATAAGTTTTATGTATTCATAAGATGTGTGAATGCATAAAACCATTTTGGTATTTAGAAACTTCTATTCACCTAGGCCAGATTCTATTTAGGTCTAGCTTGGTTATACCTCTTCTATTCTCAGGTCAAGAACATACCCACAAATTAATTTAGGAAGAAAAAATAATTTATTGCAAATCTATTTTAGGGAGCTATACCTACCAATTCAAAGAGAAGCCAACTTATCCATAAGTGGTTTTTCAACCATTTGTAATAAGATATTGTTCCAAGTTGGGCATTTAAGAGTTATAATCTAAAAGAATTTTTTTTTTTACCAACAATCTCCTTATAGCTTCTTCCCCTTTTTGACATTAATGCCAAAGCTATATGCATTTACATAGTAATGCCAAAATGTGACAATAATTATGAATATACCTTCATTATGAGTGCCAAAGTCTTGTCCCAATTCTCTTGCAAGAACCTACATGTGTGCAATGCCACCTACACTTCTACTGACAATTCAATGATGTTGTCTACAATAGAGAAATTATTGTCATGGATGAGCATTTATGAATGAGTAATATGCTTCTGTAGTGCATGGGTAAAAGCACAAACCTGTGTCACCTTTTATAAAGAAAAGTGATATCAGAATGTGACAGTTCAACATTAATGACAAAAAAAATAGTATTTGCGTTTAAAATATGAAGATGATGTAAACTAATGAAATATGTAGAATTGTATGAATTTTATGCCTATAATTTTTATTATTTTTTTGACTAAGAATTTATTCATTTTATTTTATTTTGAAGTCCCTTTTTTAACTATAAAAAATATAGGATGTAGTTCCCGTCAAACAAGTATGTGCAAATCATCTTTTTTTGTTATGATTTGAAAATATTTTATAGATGACATGTATAGCTAGTGCACAAAAAAAGAAATAATTATTTTTGATGTATATTTTCTTTGTTATAAGTACGCAAGTTCGAGCTTGTCAGAATCCAACAATTTTTTCCTCCCATCAATACTTCCCTATCAAATATATATCTTCTTGAAAAAAAATTACATATTCATGAAGAGAATTCTCTCCTCTAGTGATAAATATATTTTTTTTATTTTTTTGATATGATTTACTATTTTTTTTCATTTTTTGAGAGGGCATCTTCTGAAATGTTGAAATATCGACTTATAATATTTTTAGATTATAACATATTATAACTAATCAAAACACTCAAAAATTTATATAATGATGATATTGAATCTGAAATCTATAAAAGGGTATTTTAAGTTTTTTTTAAAAATTGAGTTTTGATAGAGAAATGAGATTTGACCAAAACAGGTTTTTGTATCACAAACAGTGACACAGATCTATGCTTTTACCCGCATGCATGTTAGGGAAAATCATGTTATGGATATCTATCAAAGTTGATATGATTCTAGCTTCTTCTCTGAGCAGTTCTACCTGCATATCTGTTAGAAATCTGATCCTATTGAAGTGAGTAGAGCTAGAATTCGGGTCAAGCTACAATTATTGTGCACTTTCATTAATATATTCATAAATTTTAGACAATTTATCTTTGATTTATTTTGTGAAAATTGATGTGGCACATAACTTGCCAAAAAGTAATGATACATTAATACAAGAAGTTTCTAGAGAGCCCAAAATAGTAGATAACTCTACTTGGTGAATGGCAATCTGTTGAGCAATAAGTTGTAAAAATTAATTCTCAAAATTTTTCTCAGCTTTCTATAATAATTTATCCTATCCATCCAAATATTCACTGTATTTCTAGACTACCTCTACCAACTAATACAAAATTGGTTGAGAAGTGTCAACCTCTATGCCTAAGGCCTTTGCTAGAATGTTCATTGCATCCTCAATGATCTTGAAATCTTTGTTCCTTTCTTCTCTTAGCTCTTGGTACTTGGCTTTCTATTGAAGAAGTTTTCCAAAGGTTTGCATCTAATCTAGAGTTAGCTTAGAGATGTCCCATTTTAGAATGACAATCTCCTCATCAAGATCTATATCTTCCTTCTTTTCTTTTCCTTTAGTCAAAAAATTTGTGCTTATTTGAGGCTTAGTCTCATGTCCTTTCACTTATTTCTTGTGTAATAGGAATGGAAACAATAGTTGAAACAGTAGGACTTGCTACAAAAAAGGATACTACACTCATTGATATACTGGTGGTAGGAATAATTGTTGTAGCCAAAATTGATGTAGAGGGTAGAACTTGCAACTCAGTAGATGAAGTGCTTGGAACTATCATTAGTGGAGTACTAAGCCAGACTGTTGCAGAGATTGATTGAATGGTTGTGCTTGCAGTGTTGGTCATAGACAATCCTTCTGAGGCTATCTCCATGCTTGAGGTCATCAAAGCTTTGCTTGGAGAATAAGGAAGTGATGCTATAACTACTATAGCAATCTTAGATCAATTGATTTCCTCAACATCTTGTGTATCTTCTTTAGTAGCCTCTTGCTCATGTTCCTCCTCATCATATACATTATCAAAATGAGTTACTTTTTCATTATCTTTCTCTTCATATTTTTCTTGATCATCATCATCATCCTTGTCACTTATACTAAATGGAAAATCACTCAATTTGTGAAGATGACATTCTTCCATCTATTTGTGACATTCTTCACAACATGCTCTATTTCACTCAACAAAATGAGACAAGTATTGAATCTTGATGTGAACTTTTCTTTATTTTTCTTCAAAGATTCATTCACTTCCTTGTCATTTAGATTTGGCATAAGTTGTCTCAGGGTCTGCTCATGTATATCCTTTGTAGTTTGAATTGCATGCTCACATCTTGGCTTAATCTTATCCATTAAAGCATCAGGACTTTATTGAGTGAGCTAGTCAGGTGAGTATTTCCACTTACCCATCTTGGATATTGGTATATCTTCAATCCATTTATGCTCATCAGTAGTTTTGGTCTCATATTTGAATGCTTTGAAGTTTTTTATTCCAGAAATTGATTCAAATTCCTTCATTCTCTCCTCAAATTTTGGGGGAGACCTCTTCAAAATTATGTCTCCTTCTTCTTTATCTACTTTCATCTTGGAGGATCTCCTGGTGAATAGAGCAGTGAAAGTCTTGGCAGGTTTGGTAATGATTACATTACCATTTTTCTTCAATGGCTCCTCTTCCTCTAATTCTTCTTCCTCTACTTCTTCATCCTCACCCTTTTTGTTGGTCAACAAGAGAGGGAAACTTGTTTTCAACCTAGCAATCCTCTTCTTGCCTTTGTTAACCACCAGAGGCAAATTAATCTCCAATTATATCCTAGCCCTAGCCTCATCATATGTGCCAAAATAGGCTACTTTAGGATCAACTAGTTCATTTATCAGTGCCTCAATTATTTCCTTTGTTTCATCAATGCTAACCTCATATCCTAGAGGTTTTACCCATGCAATTCTAGGCCTAACTACCTGAATGTACACCTTTTCACTATCCACCATAAAACAAACATCATATTTATTGTCCTCAACTAATTTCTTGTGGATTCAAAATCTGTTATTCATTTTCTCCTTGAATTTATCAAAATAATTTTCCATGACACTAGTATAGTTTTCTCCCATTTTAGTCATGTATTCATTTATTTAATAAAGTACTGGCACATCTTTCCTCCAAACAATAGTACCTTTTGATGGAAAGAATTTTTGAACATAGAAGAATAACCCTATCAAAAGTGAGCTAAACTTACATAGATTATTCTTTGATGTGCTAATACTCTCCATGTCTTTGTTGAACTGATTCAATAGTAACTCGGCAAGGTCAAGAGATAGGTTATTCTTGACTACCTTGTAAGCCAAGTCTATAGCTTCACATGAAACTCTATTCAATCTACTTGAGCTATAGATTTTGTGTACAATGACATGAATATCAAACTTAAATTCCATGTTACTCACACTACTTATTTTCATTCCCCTTCCATCCCACTCGGCTATTATTTTCTTCTCCAGTTCAACTCGACCTAGCGTTTCGATCATTTTAGGTTTTTCCAACATTGGGAGAATGGCGATCCTATGGATCATCTTCTTGGTTATCATAATTGGTTGCTCTAGCCACAACTGACTACTATGCACATGATTAAGGATAAACCTAATCCATTTCACTTGGAAATCTTGTGGCATGTGAGGAGTATGAGTTAAACCTTTTTCCTTGAGATATTAATGCTTGGGTTTCAATAGACCATCAACAAATAAGTCCTTTAAAAATTCATCCATATATGAGAACAAATATCATTAATCAACAATACCTTAGGAGGGATTTTAGACTGTGCTCCACTTGGATCTAGGGTTTCTGTAATGGTAGGTGTTAGCTTGAAATTTGGTGCCTTCCATTCTACACCACAAACCAACATGTTTAAGCCTCATTTGACTTTGCTACTAATAGTTTCCATATTCACTCAATAGGGTTTGAGAGAATTCAAAATAAAAATGGTAACAATTCACTCAAACCACTTAAATGCTCTTGAAGATCACTCTACACAAATAGCTCTTGAAAATTCACAGTAAAAATGACTTTGATTACATTCCTTTTATCAAATTTTCACCATAAATGCCTAGTATGAATGTTAGATCAAATTGATAGACTATCATCCACTTCACTAGCATTGATTACTTGGTGGAGCCTTTCATGACTCAATAACCACATAAGACTTAGTTACTATTGACCTCGCTCAGTAGAGTTTGTGACCTGACCTTGCTTAGCAAGGAATGTAACTTGGTAGTAACTAGTACTCCTTACAAGGTGATTCCTTTGCATCTTGAATACTGATATGGATTTTTTTTCCAATCAACTAGAACTAATTTTAGATGTCTTCTTTAGTAGCCTAGTTCTAGTTCTCCTCTGAGAAATGAAATGGAAATGGTGGAGTCATCCAATTCTTGATTGACTTGATCATAATTTCTTAGACTTGCATTCTCAATAGACTTTGGAACCCATTGTTGTCTCATCTGCTTTTTGATGTTATTAGCTTTCACCTTCTTTTCATCTTCTATCCTTCTAGTATTCATACAGTTCTTGGCAAGATGACCAAGTTCTATACAAATAAAACATCTTTTGGTAGTATCTCTTTTCCTCATGTGATGCTTTACACAATTCATTCCAATGTGTCCAAATTCTCCATAGTAATGACATCTACACTAAGTGTTATATTCACAACCAAATATAGCTTTTACAATTTGTTCTACTAGATTCAATATCTTGGTTTTGCATTCTAATGACTTGTGCCTATGCTTCTTACTGTTGTCATATTTTCCTTCAAATTTTGGTTTCTCTTTGCATTCATTTTCTCTATGACCATGCTGATTACAATTGTAGCATTTCCCATTGAGTTGTGCTTTTCCATTGCTCCAATAGTTGCTTGATATATGACCTATCTTACCATAGTGACTACAAGTAGGTTTATTCTTTTGAGATCCTTTCTTGGATGTTTCACCTTCTTTTATATATACAATTCATGCTTTCCCTTTTTGTTTGAAGTGACTTTGCTCATTCAAGTAATTTATGTTTGCTTGGGATTTCATCATGCTTTCATTGGTTTTCTTTTCAATGTTTAGATCATTTTGCAATATTTCATTTTCTAATCTTAGATTCATGATTTCTTCATTTGCATTAGTAAGCTAATCAATGAAGTTTTCTTGCTAAAGGGATAGATACTGAATTTCATTATTCTTTCCTTTTATCTCTTCACTTATCTTTTTTTTCTCTTCCATGACTTCACACAAACTTACTGACTGAATTTCTTGCTCTCTTCTCAATTTTCTTACTTCTTCCTTAAGAGTATTATTCTTTTTCAATAGTTCTTTGATTGCTTCATCAGCTTCATCTAATTTGTTTGAAGGGATGTCTTCAATTCTTTCTTCAATGTATAGTGAATCATTCATCTAGATTGCAAGATCTTTTCTTCTTTTCAGGGATTGAGAGAGTTGTTCTTTTGCTTTCTTGAGTTGTCCAATAGCCAGTTCCAAATCTAGCTTCTCATTGTCAATAGCATTGTCAAGTCTAAATACCTCCATTTCCTTTGATCTTTGATTAAGCTATTAAACTTTTCACTAAGAACAAAAAAGCTCTAAATTTTTTTGGAAATATTATGAAAGGCTAGGTTACTAAGAGGGGAGGGGTGAATTAGTAACCATTAAAACTTTTATCTTTGATTAGAACTTAATCCTTATGTATATTCTAATCTAATTGTATGCATGAGAAACTAAAAGATATGAAAGCATACACAATACTTCAACACAAGATTTGGTGACCCAAAAACCTTCCAAATAGAAAGTAAAATTGGGGTGGGGATGATACCCACAAGCTTTAGTACTATAGTATAAAGTTGGCCTATTAAGGCTTACAATGATCACTTGTAATGATCTACCCCATTAGGAGCAATAAGGACTACTAGGTCCACCTTGTTAAAGGATTTACAAATATACAATGAAGTATGCACTTAGTAAAGATATTAACATAAGACTGTTTAGTCTACCTTATTAAAAGACTTGACTAATCCACTTGTTAGGATGAAGCAATAACTGATCTATGATCTACAACTTGGTTTGTTGAATGAGATTCACTCTTCTACTCTTCTCTAATGATTACATTATTTCTCTTCAATGATTTGGATGTGATACAACACATTACATATATATCAATTCAATTACATAATTACAAAGTCAACTACAATACAAGTCTACACAAATATTACAAAGTCAACCAAAGTATAGAAACTTGAGTCCTAAAGATTGACTCAATGAGGTTTTGATACTCAACATCCACTATCAATGATCAGCATCATCATGCACTCGGTAGACATAGAAGCTCAGTCCATACTGATCACTTCCAAGTATTCTTGAACTCGATCTACATCGGTGACTCGACAAATACTATGAAACTTGGCATATAAACTGAATCACTTGATTCACATTGCATAGCTTGGTTAATGCTATCACTTTAAGCTCGATATAAACTAAGTCTCTTGGTTAATACTTAGTTTTCATAGCTTGGTTGATGTAATTTATTAGCTTGGTTAATACACTAGACTCACATTACATCAATTGCAAACTCAATAAGTATTGCACAACTTAGTTTGCACTAGTAAACTTGGCATACACTAAGATGCTCGATTTACACTATTGATCATCAACTCTATAGTAATTGTTTAGTGTGAATTGAAATCTATCCAAAGGACCTGGTAGCAACTGTAGAACTCGATAATAAATGAAATAATTGGTTAACATTATTAACTATGTACAATATGCTCGATATAAGCTTACAATCTAAATAAGTACATGTCACTAATAACAAGCATGACTAGAATGTCAACAGGGGCATTGTGTTGTTAAGAAAGACATACTAGCTCCTTCTTGTTATCTTCACCCTCATGCTCTAGAATGAGCATGACCTGGGGCAACATGCATTATTTTAGAGCTAGATGCTTGATTGGGTGCATCCTTTTGATGGCGCTAGGTCCAAGGAATCATCCTTGACCACATTGTGCTCTATAACCTGCAAATCCTCTTGGCTAGTAGAGGTTAGCTCTTATGATCTCCTCCTCAAATTGGGCCACTCTCACCTTCCACTTAAGAGAGTGGACAAGATCGACAAACTCATTTTCATTCTCATAATATTGAGGGGAAAAAAAGGGGTCTCTATGAAGTGGGTCCATGTTGAAGCATGTAAACTAGGAACTTCATAAAAATTCTGAGAGACACAAAAAATAACAATTTTTTCTTTTACAAAAATCAACACTTGGTCTGTTGAAACTAGTGAATGCATAGATTTTACATGGTGTTAGATGAAATGCCTCTGAAGGATTATTTCACTAAGAATATTACCCAAATTTGCAATGGATAGAGATCACCTAGCTAGCCAGTGGACTTATGCAGCTAAATTATGTACCCGACCAAGCATGGCAGAACATTTTGACACAAAATTATGCACCCTTTCCTAAGGTATGATGCTTACATGACCTTTTGTAACATGGAAACAACCTCCAAGTGTGGGACTTGCACTCTAAGGTTAAGTCTTTGAAGAAGGTCAGTTTCCTCACTATTAGGATGCACCTAAATTACTGCTTGAGACGAAAGGGAGAAGGAATACAAAAATAAAAATGCAAAAAGGGAAAGGGGGGTGATGCACTAAGATAGAAATATGGTTACAACTCTTCCTATAGATACACAAAAATAAAATGAAATGACCAAAATACACTAGTCTTGACTCTATTCTATTTCACAAGGAATCACATGCAAGTTTGGAACTAATTTGAAGTGTTGAAAGGAAAGATATTTCACTATGTAGTAATTGCTAGTAGACTTAACACAACATCTAAGTCAAGGAAATAAGAAAATAAACATTCACAAAAGGCACATACCTGCACTAGACAACAAAATGGAAAGAGAAGGTAAGGAACAAAGATTTCATTAATGGAAAGGAAAAAGTTGCAGGGCATAATACCACTACAAAATTCTAGTAGAGAAGAAACCTTAAGAAAATATTTGAAACTTTCCTTTATAGAATTCCTACATAAATTAGGTGTTTACATTGAGTAAAAACCCCAACCAGGGTGCAGTCAAGTTGCAAAGGAAAGCAATAACTGAATAGGATAAGAAATCTGATCATGAAGTGCAATCTGATGCTAGAAGTGATAGGCAAGGCAAAAACAATGCATCCAGCCATAAAAGGGATCAAACCATCAAAAAAAGTATCATTCCATTCATTAAAGAGGCACAAAGGGCATTGGTATCATGGAAACAAGGCCTAAGAAGTTGTCAGGCATTGAAGAATTGATCATGACGGTATTTCACAACCACACAAAGTTAATTGATGTCACTGGAAAAAAATGTGGGGAGGGATAATAGGACATGTTATTCTAATTTCCCTGAAAAAAATGTTTATTTTTTATGAAATTCGTCTCTTCGAAATAGACATTCTATATGTTGTCAAAATCTCCCAAACAAAGGATTAAAACATAGTTTTTGATGTAGATGAGCTTTATTTCTAGTGGATGGCTGAGATGCAATGAGAAAATAGAACCCTCCACCACATAGCACAATTCTAGATTATAGAGCTTTGTGGGGACACCGTGGTATGAAGAAACGCTAGAATGGTGACACTTGGTAACATCTTTCTCTTTTGTGAGATGAGAAAACCATCTCAAAAAAAAATGTGGGTTTTAGATGTGGATTCTCTCCTCAAAATGAATAGCTAAGATATTGTGAGGAGAGTCCCAAGATGTGCTAGATCCAATGATTATCGTGAAATTCCAAGATTTGAAGCCTTGTAGAGACTTCATAGTATGAAGACATTTTGGAATGGCGATACACAGTAACATCGCGTGTTTTTTCATTTGACAGATTAGATGGCGATGTTTTAATATTTTTTGAATCTCCATCGTCAATTTGTTCATGTGTATATTGAGTTAGCATAAGCATCGAAGATGGGACCCTCCACCATATAGTACAATTCTGGGTTTTAGAGCCTTGAGAAAACATTACAGAGTGAAGAAATGTTAGAATGGAAATGTGTGGTAGCATCTTGTATCTTCATGAAACCTCACTAAGCCAAACATGAAGAAGAGAAAAATGTTGATTTCATTTGCATGTGTATGTAACCCTAGACCCTACCAATTGTTTGCATGGAAGTAGATGGACCAATTGCGAACAACAATATTTTGTCATCGGTAGACCCATAGAAAATGAGCTAGCACCATGATGCAATTTTAGGCTTCAAAGCATTAAGGAAACCTTGGCATATGAAGAAACATTGCAATGGTAACATGTGATAACATCCCACATAATTCTAGGCTTTGAAGTCTTATGGAGACACTGCGATATGAAGAAATGTTGCAATGGTGACACTTGGTAGCATCTCACACTTTTGGAAAGATGGGTAAATAGCTCACAAAGTCATGAGAGTCATCAAATCTCACAGCATGAGTCAACCCAACCAAGAACAGCCAAGGCATCTTGGTCAATGAACAAAGCGAGTGAACATGAAATGTTAGCCACCAACCTTAGTGTGATGACCCACTACAAAGAACTTAGCCAAGTGAAGGTTTCTCTAATTGGATATCAATGCTAGGTTGAATGGGGGGCGAAGTGGCCAACAATAATGATTAGTCTTTCATTGCTTTCTAGTGTAAGTTCTTGCTATTGTTACACCTTACCCTAAAAAAATAGCCTTTTTTAATCCTCGATCCAAGGATCTCTGAGTGGGGCATTACAAACAACATCATACTAAGAAACTGAGTCAAATTGCCAAAAACTCTCTCCTCTACAGGTAAATATAAAATTTTAATTGTTTGAACATGATTTATTATTTCTTTTCCTTTTTTGAAGTGAAATCTTCTTGAATATTAAAATATATACTTGTAATATTTTAAAATTATAACATATTATAACTACTCAAAATACTATAAAAATTTATATGACCATAATATTCACTCCAAGATCTACAATAAGGTATTTTTAGTTTTTAAAGAAACTTCATTTGTTATGGAGAATATAGCCTTGGAAGTGAAAGTTTTCAGAAATTATATTTTTTACTTCCATGGCTACCACACAGGATACCACATAGACAATTTTGGTTAAAACTATTATGGTAGAAAGTGTTACAACTAAAAGGGTTTCAATTGAAACCTAGGCTAACTTATTTAACCACTTTCATGACCTCATATAAGAGGAATACTTGTTTTTATTATTTTCAAATAATATTATCATCCAAAAGTGTTACAACTGAATTTTTTTTAATCAGAACCATTTTTCCATCTCTACACTACGTTGGCACCCTTTGGTGCCACATGGGTTCAGCCAAAATAATTTTGGGCATAACCCTATCATATATCCTAAAGTGTGACACAACTATGTGCTTTTACCCTATAATCATGTAATATTGTAATGCATTGACATACACAAGGTTAACAGAGTGTCAAGGTTAAAGAAGGAAGATTGTATTCATCGAGTGACTACAATGATAGCTAAGAAGTTGGAAAAGTTAAGTTGGAAGTTTAGTATTATCCCAGAAAAGTTAGTATTGGATGAGTACTATATTACCCAAGTGAGATGTTAAATTTACTGAGTAACACTTGGAAGAACAAAATTATAAAGATGGAATCTGAGGCCAAATTTTAATGAAAATATAGAATTTTTGAGATGCTTTAAGGTATAAGCCAAAGTTTGTTACAAGATCAATGATTGAGAAAATTTAATGAAGATCTAATGATAGAGATTGAAGAAGGATAAGGATGAGCACAAAGTTCTATGAAAGTTCTATTTTCTAAGTGGCTAGTGTTAGTCTCAGATTGGTTTTGACATTTGAGTGTCAACACACTTAACCAAATTCTCAAAATGATGTCTAGTATAATACAGAAGCCAAGCTACAATGTATGTCAAGCCAAAGAATTCAATAGGTGCCAAGTGAACTTTAGGTGCTGAGCAATCTTTAGGTGTCGAGTGAAGTTCAAATGCCAAGCAAAGTATAGATGATGAATCACTATAGATCCCAAGTGAAACAGAACTACTATGGAGTCGAGTGAGCCAGTTTTCCTATGTGTCAAGCATCAACATATGTGTTTGTATCTTCAAAAACATAGATGTAAACCATTTTTGGATATGACATAGGATGAATCTTGAAGAATCTTGAAGATAAGATTGAATATTTTGCATTACCTATGTAATCTACATGCAACCAATAAGAAAATGGAGAAGGCATGCAACCAATAGGAAAAGTGCAAGAATTAAGTGGGAAATGAAGAGTGAATATGGATCATAGATTCATACCTCACCCTAAGTCTTTGTTATCTTTAAAAGGAAGACAAAATCCCATTATATATTTGTGAGAAAGAAGTGTATGGGTGAATTATAGCAAAGTGAAGAAGGGTGAAAAGACTTAGTGAAGAATAGAGTAGCATTGCAAAATCCAGTTGATTAAGAATAGAGTATCAAAACCACAAAGAGTGGCATATCAGATCAAGCAAGGGTTAGATTAGTCAAAACAAAACAAGGATCTATAATCAGCAATTGAGGATTGCAAGTTATCAGGTCAAAAATCTTCTAATACTTTCTAACAATTGTATTAGGTATGGAAATCCTATTGACTTAGGTTGGCTTAGCAACCATTTGAAAATCCTTTAACAGGGTGGCATTCCAAGTGAATGTACTAAAGTCCTTTAATCAGGCCTGCTTTTGACAGGGTAGTTAAAACCTTTAACTAGGTCACTCTTAATAGGGTGTAAAGTTTCTAACATGACAAGCATTTGACATGGCAGACCATTGGAAGTGGTGAAACTTTGTAACCTTGAACAAGTTACATATTGCTATAGTGATACTTTGTGGATGTCATCCCACCCCAGTTTTACCTTATCATTTTGGAGGGTTTCTGGTTTACCAAATCTTGTGTTATTTATTTTCATGCATGTCGTTTACTTTCATGTTTATTAGATGGATTAGATACATGTGAATGATTTCAATTTAAAGATTTTAAAGAAGTTTAAATTAGTTATTTTTGATTCACCCCCCTCTCAGAAGTAAATCTTCCCACTTGTAAATTTCAAGAATTGGTATCAAAGCCAAGTTCTCTCAAGAGTGAGCCTTACAACTTGGAGAAAAGATATGGAATTGGAAGTCTACAAACTTGGGAAGATCATAGAGAATTAGGCAATTAATATACAACTTTCTCTATACACTTTGGAAGAAGCCAAAGAGGAACTGATAAAATCCTTAAAGAGAAGAAGAGACATTGCCATAGCTGTGAATGATACACAATACAAGGAGATTGACACCACAATACTATTCTCAAATGGAGATTGCAAAGAGTTTGATGCAACAATAGCATACCTAATGGAGAAGAATAAAGATCAAGCAAAAGTAACACTCAAGCTTGAACAAGAATCACAAGCCATGATGCTTTGTGAGGTGACTAAATAGAAGAAAAGAGCCATTGAAGACAAGGCTATGCTAGAATAAGACAAGAGAAACCTTGCAAATAGACTGCAAGAAAAATTAATTGAGCTTGCAAGAATATCAAACATGCAACTAGACACCCTAAGCTAGATGATGAATGCACATTGTGAACTGAATGTTAAGGACATTGAGATCTCTACACTGAAGATGCAAAATGAACAATTGCAAAATGATCTGAAAAGAGAAAAGGATATTGTAGAGAGATTCAACAAACCCAATGAGGCAATCAAGTACTTTGAGCAGCTCCTAAAATCACCAAGGGCTAGCAATGATAATTCAGGATTAGGATTCACCAGCACTGAACAAGGAGAGTCGTCCAAGACTATAGAAGAAAGGAGTAACAAAGGTAAGAACACTAAACCTACTTGTCATTTATATGGTAAAAAGGGACATACCTCTAATGTATGCAAGATTAAGAATGCCCATTAGCATGACAAACCTAAGAATGTGGGTTACTGTCATAAGTGCAAAAAGAAAGGACATCAAGCACACAACTATAGGACTAGGACTATCAGAACACCAAGATTTGAAGGTCACTACTAAAATTGCAAGAAGTATAGACATAAAGCTTTTGAGTGTAGGTCAAAGCCTATGTGGAAACCTAATCATCCAACAAGAGGAAATAATCTTGGACATCACTGAAATTAGGACTATAACACTAGGTATAGCTATCATTACTGTCAGAAATATGGCCACATTCTTGAAAATTGCATATGAACACATTTCAGAGGAAACTACAATAGATGGTTGATTCAAATCACATGTTTCAATTGCTTGAAGACTGGTCATATCAGTAGGAACTACCCTACAAGGTTAAAAGCACCAAAGAACAACAAAGGTAAAGAGAAGGTAGATGTTGAACACATCAAAGGAGAAATAAATGATACATGGAAGAAGAAAGATGGGTATAGCACATCAAATGAAGGGATCACTTCACCTAATAGGTCAAGTGATCACACTTCATCAAACTAAGCAAACAAAAAGGCATGTGGGACTGATTTACAAAGTTTTATCATACATCAATTCCTAAACAAGTAAGTACGGAAAGGAATAAATTAGCATGAACAAAGATGCAAAGTTAAAATTTCAAGATTTTGTAAGTGTTGTCAAGTTGCCCTCAAATACCAAGTAAAAATCTAGTATATGCCGAGTTGATTGAAGGATCTGAATGATTAGTTGAAGTTGAGTAAGTTATACTCTTGTAGAAGCCAAGTAATGTAGAATCATTCATAAGCTAAGTGGATAGCTATAACCACACTAAGCATTAAATGCAGTAAAAATAGGGTATATTATCACATTTTCAATCATTTTTCTTCACCACGAACAAAGAGAAAAAACAAGAAAGAGTGTTGAACATGTCCAAAGTAGAGAATCTAGCGTTTAAGAAGATTGTAACAATATTTCAGCATGATTTCATCGATCTTAAGGTATTTATGTTTGTGTTGAGCTACACAGTTTCATATTTTCTTTGTGTACAAGCCCTAGATTGCAAAAATGGCTTCTAGCTCTAGGAAAACTCAAAAGAAGGAACCATTTAAGGTCCAGCTAGTGTCCAATGAGGTGAAACAACTTGATTTCCACCCAATACTAAAGGTAGCATATACGAATGACCCAATTGGAGTCCTATCTGGCATACCCCCCAAAGTTGTTATGGTTCAAGATGTAAGGAGATGCTACAATTGCAAAATTGGATCCATAGGAGACATGGAAATGAAGGAAGCCTATGAGAGACTATGTGATAATGGACTATTAAAGGAAGAATATAAAATTTTTGAAAACAAGGGTTTAACACGTGCCCTAGAATTCCCTACAATGTTCAAGACTGAATAGATTAGACTAGTGCTAAGTAGAATACATGACAAATCTTATGGTTGGATGATGGCCTAATAAAAATCACAAAGAGAATTATTCATAGAGTGATAGGGTACCCGAACCTAGATCAGCCAAAGATACTTAGGAGTGATGCAAAGGAAGCAATTGAGAAAAATGTTGGTGCTAAGTGGAATAAGAGAGGGATGACAATTGATACCATTCAAGACCCTTTATTTGATTTTGTTGTTAGAGTGATTATAGATAAATTCGACCAATCCAATAGAATTAATAGTGTGCCCTACATTTTAGTGAACGTAGGCTATAAATTGGTGAAAAGGGATCATACCTATGATCTTGCAGAACTGCAACTACATCACATTAATGAAAATCTAGCAACTATCAGGAGAACCAAGGGAGCTCAATGCAAATTTGGTGCTATTTTTATTTTTATTTTATTCTATGTGTAGGATAAGTTTCCTTCTTTTGGAAAAGTGGCATGGAAAACTAATAGGTCAATCATAGCTCAAGTCAATACATAAAGCAGATGGGAGTTAATTTTGAGACCCCAATGACTAGCTCTTTTGAGGACTTCAAGAAGACAATGAAGCAAAGGCTAAGAATACCAGTTTCCCTAGTAGAGAAACATATAAATGATGCATGTTTTCTTGTAGATATTGACTATACATACATTCAAGCTTCCATACCAAGAGTGAGATGGTTAAGACCTCTTGGGTATTAAATAAATATAGATGAAGCATCAGCAGCAATAACTGCATTATTAGCAAAAGAAATAAACAAGGAAGCAGCCCATTTTGGATTCTATGATGTGGTGAGATCAAAAGTGGATATGGATTTGAAGATTGCCTCCACCTTGAAAAGAAAGGATAAGATTGTTAAGAAGCTAAAGGCCAAATTTGGTGAAGGCACTACAAAAGTAGCAGAGGAAGAAGGTGAAGAAGCTAAGGATGATGAAGAGGAACAAGGTCAAGGACCACTTACTTTAATCCAAGGTATGGGGGAGGATGTTGAAGAGGAGGAAGGTGCCAAGTAGGAAGCACCCAAGGTTGAGCCTAAGAAAAGAAAAGCTCATTAATAGTTAGCTACATAGCCCAAGGGAAAGAAGAAGGCTATAAAGCCAAACCCAACCAAGCCAACTACAAGGGTTGACACTAGAGCTACAACTCAGGTAGCAAAAGAATAGGAGAAGAAAAAGGAAATAGAGCAAGGGAGGCATGCAGAACTAAAGAAGAGAAGAAAGTTTATTGCACCTCTTGAATCAGATGAAGAAAGGATAGAGTCTGATCAAGATCAATTTAGATTAGTAAATTGTTCTACCACATCTAAATTGGAAAGTTTTTGCAATAATATTAGAGACAATGTTGATTTAACTGGCTTGAAGAACATTGATTTCGTTAAGTTGTCAAGTGAACAATAAAACATAATGGAAGAATCCATCTACACTATGATGACTAAGTTCAAGACCACTCCACTTGAACTAGACAACTGATTGCCTAAGGAGCTAAGCTCATTGGTTGAGAATAAATGGCCTTACTATCTTTAGGTGGAAAAAGAAATAAGGGAGCCTGCACTAGCTCATGTAATGCCAAACCTTAGTAAGGTTCAAATAAAAAAGGCTAGCAAGAAGCATGGGAGAAAATTTGCACCCAAATATAGAGACTTTAGAATTTTGCAGAACCAAATAGAACATGTTGTGCAAAAGGCCACACAAATGTGGAAACTAATTTATGGATTGACAACTATAAAGGAAGGGGAAAAAGACCCCTTTGAGGGGAGAAATGATGAAGAAGAAGAAGAAAAAGAGAAAGATGAGGACGGAGAGAAAGAAAAAGATGAAGAGGAAAAAGAGATAGAAGAGGAGATAGTGGAGAAGACACAGGGTGAAGAGGTAACAGCTGAAGAGAAACAAACTGAATAGAGTGTCCAAGACACTAAACTACCACCACCAAGTCCTCCACATATAGCACCTATAGAAATAGTAATTGTATAGGATTTTCCTGACACTTTAGGATAGAACATCAATCCACTCATTGTAGAGGATCTCAAGAAGATTCTTCACCAAACTACACTACAATCATAATTATGTAATAATCTAGTTTTGGTGAGTGTGGATGAGTTGCAAAAGGCTATAGTATAAATCATAAGGGAGAAGGAAAACACACAAGAACCACCTTCACAACCTCCCACAACTACAATAGATCAACCTAAAGAGGAAGAACCACATGATAAAATTGCCAAGGTTGATGATATAGTAAAAGTGACAACAACTGTCGAGTAGCCAGTAAAGGAACAAATAGGATAGGATGTTCCTACAGCATAGATTCAAGGTGCACATCCTCAAATCATCATTATTGACCAAGGTAGTAGAGAAGAGGAGAAGGAAGAGGAGAAAACCCCTAAGGATCAGGAGGCAATACAAACATTGTTAAACTTTCCTACCTCAAGGACTCCTACTAAGAAGTCAAGCACTAATGTAGTACCATTGTAGGTTTTAGCAATAGGCTCGAGCTCCACCAAAGTTGCAAGGATACTTCACTATGAAGACCCTACACTTGATGAGGAGATAGTCATACCTAGTTATTACTCAAGGACTATGAATTTAGCACAACTAAATGAAGTGCAAGAGGCACTAGAGAGAAGGAAGAAACAAGAGATACTCAAAAATTAGTATAAGCAGAAGTAAGTACTAGTGGAAATTAAAGATATATTTCTTGATGCTTTTAGCCTACAAGTACTTGATGAAACCCAGCCCATCATGTAGAAATTGTCCAACATAATGGACTAGGTATAGAATGAGGACCTTGACACTAATGTTAAATTATTAGAATGGTCAACAAAGAAGTTTTAGATGAAAGTGAATGAGAAAATATTAAGTGAAATAACACTTTCCCAAGTAGAATTGGCTAAGAAGATTGAAAAAGTAAAGAAATTACTTGAGAATGTATTCTCATTGCACACCAAGTTGTGTGATTCATCTTACTTCACACAAGAAACTAGCCAAAGAATAATGAGCTTGGAGAAAAATCTCAAGATTTCTAGCACTCAACTACCCAAAGATCTAGCTCAGAGTGAGAAGCATTTTGCAGGTATGCTTCACACATAGAAAGAGTTATCTATATTGACAGTGGAAGAGGCCAATATCAAGGCCAAATTGATGCAAATTCAATCTTCCATTACCCCACATTTGGAATTACTCCATAAGGAACAACCCTATGCAAAGAATGTTCTAAAGAAAGACCCTAATCTTTTTACACTAGAAGGCCTTGTTCATCTTGTGGCAAAGATAGCCATGTAGCACAAGTCATAGGAAATTGCTTTAGATAATTGGGATGCTTCTCTCAAGATTATTATGGAGGTAAATAAAACATTTTTGGAAAAATATTCTATTCATCCTTAGGATCTTTTGACATAAGTGTCAAAAAGGGGGAGATATTGTAGATTGCATTATGTATATAAATGAGGGAGAGATGATAATGAATATTCAAAGGGGGAGATATTCCAATTCACATTTTGAGAAAGTAATAAGTGAATAAAAATAAAAAAGGATGCAAAATTGCAAGAAGTTGTGAAAGGGAGATAGATACAGAGTTTAAGAAGAAAAAATAGGGTACACAAATATAGAAACAAAGGAAGACAAGGCAAAGAGTATTAGATACATCAGCATGAGACAAATTCAACACAACAGTTTTGGTTATAGATTTGGGACATCAGCTCAGGGGGAGTAATAAAATTTTGAAGGTATATAGTCTACCACAAAATTTTGAACAAGTTTTTAAAGTTTTGTATATATGCTAAACACAATATGTAGTATACTCATAGAGATCAGATGCATAATATTTAGTTAAGTATTTTTGCCACTCATGTCAAAGGGGGAGATTATTAGTCTCAGATTGGTTTTGACATTTTAATGTCAACACACTTAACCAAATTCTCAAGATGATGTCGAGTATAATATAGAAGCTGAGCTACAGTGTATGATGAGCGAGAAAATTCAATAGGTTTCGAGTGAACTTCATGTGCTGAGCAATATTTAGGTGCCAAGCAAAGTATAGATGTTGAGTCACTATAGATGTCGAATGAAACATACCTGCTATAGGAGCCAAGTGAGCCAGTTTTTCTATATGTGTCAAGCATCAGCAAATAGTAAGTGTTGAGTAACACAGAGTCAACATATGAGTTTGTATCTTCACAAACTTAGATGTAAACCATTTTTGGAGCTGACATAGGATGAATCTTGAAGGATCTTGAAGATAAAATTGAATCTTTTGCATTACCTATGTAATCTACATGAAACCAATAAGAAAATGGATAAGTCATGCAACCAATAGCAAAAGTACAAGAATTAAATAAGAAATGAAGAGTGAATATGGATCGTAGATTCGTACCGAACCCTAAGTCTTTGAAATCTTTATAAGGAAGATAAAACCCCATTGTATATGTGTGAGAGAGAAGTGTGTCGCTGAATTATAGAAAAGTGTAGAAGGATGAAAAGACTTAGTAAAGAATAGAGTAGCATTGCAGAATTCAATTGATT
This sequence comes from Cupressus sempervirens, assembly GCA_028749045.1. Classification (NCBI taxonomy): domain Eukaryota; kingdom Viridiplantae; phylum Streptophyta; class Pinopsida; order Cupressales; family Cupressaceae; genus Cupressus; species Cupressus sempervirens. The sequence continues at coordinate 130,238,708 of CM053793.1, read as the reverse complement.
AAGAATAGAGTATCAGAATCATGAAGAGTGTCATATCAGATCAAGAAAGGGTTAGATCAGTTAGAGCAGAACAAGGATCTATAATCAGCAATTGAGGATTGCAAGTTATTAGGTCAAATATCTTCTAATACTTTCTAGCAATTCTATTAGGTTGGCTTAGCAGCCATTTGTAAATCCTTTAATAAGGTGGCATTCCAAGCGAATGTACTAAAGTCCTTTAATCAAGCTTACTTTTAGTAGGGTAGTTAAATCCTTTAACTAGGTCACTTTTAACAGGGTGTAAAGTCTTTAACAAGGTAGGCCTTTCACAAAGCAGACCATTGGAAGTGGTCAAACTTTGTAACCTTAAACAAGTTACATATTGTTGTAGTGACACTTTGTGGGTGTCATCCCCACCCCAATTTTACCTTCTCATTTTGGAGGGTTTTTGGGTTACCAAATCTTGTGTTATCTGTTTTCATGCATGTCTTTTACTTTCATGTTTATTAGATGGATTAGATGCATGTGAATGATTTCAATTTAAATATTTTAAAGAAGTTAAAGTTAGTTACTTCTGATTCACCCTCCCTCTCAGAAGTAAATCATCCCACTTGTAAATTCCAACAGCTAGATAGATTGTATTTGGTAAATTCTAAGACCGATTATTATGATTAAGTGGAAATAAATGAAAGAATCCAAAAGCATAGAGATGACTATATAAGGAGAAGTTCAAGACAATTTTTGGTTTTTGGTTTTTTCTAGTTGAATGATGCTAAAAGGTTGTTGGTTGGAAGTTGATCATGTGATGATAAGGTTGTTGTGAATCAAAAGATTTAGAAAGTGAAAGTAGATTGAAATGCCACATGAACCAAGCAGAAATGATTGAATTAAAAGAGTGAATCAAGTAGTGAGAGATTAAATAGGGACAAGATCATAAAGTAGATATGAACAAGCAAGGTAGTGTTATACCTAAATAGATCATTTTTATACTATTAATTTCTAACCATCATAGCAAAAGATCTTGTATAGTGAGTGGACATAAAAATTCTATGAAATCCTATATGGTAACATTGATTAGTCATATTTGTAAGTCCTTTAGAGAAATCCACTCTTTAAATAGGATCAAGGGGTGATAAGGTAGAGATGATCTTTTGGTTAAAATCCTCTAATAAGGTTACATTAACAATGTGCATGTAATATGTAACAAGGTTGGTTCTTAGCCAAGCTCACTTCAAAAGAGGGGAAGTTTTGGGTTGCTAGTGCCAGGTGGTTTTTCCCTTTACAAAGTTTCCACATTTAAAAAATTAGAGTCAAATTGTGTGAATGTTTTTATGTTGCAAGATTTTTTTCATTTTATTGCAACTCAATAACAACTAAGTTAATGATCAATAATAACTAGGTTTTATTATTGTTATTTAGTTAAAACATAACAATGAATGAATAGTTTTGAATTAAATGATTGAAATAGTTAATTTAGAAGTTGAATGATAACATTGAGTGATTATTTATGAAGGTTATTTATGTTTTTTTGTATTGAAATTATCTAAAGGGATGATAGGATAACTAGACATCACTAATTCACCCCCAACCCACCCCCACCCCCACCCTTTTCCCCCCTCTCAATTATGTAATAATTGGTATCAGGGAATAATGCTTGGAGGAAGAAGTTTAAAGGAACTTGAGCTAAAGATCAGAAGATGTATTTAAGAGGTATCAAGACTGAACAAAGAGGATTTCTCATCATGGAAAGACAAAATGAAGTTGCATCTATATGAAATTGGAGACAATGTCACACATTAGTTGGAACATGAATACACTATGGTCCCTTTTGGTCCTCTAATTGTGGAGAAAATAAATGAGAAGAGGAATCACAATAGCCTAATGATTGTGATTTCATCTGCACTCAATGATGTCAAGTTTGATGATATCAAAAATTTCACTACTACCAAACAAATGAGGGAAAATTTGACACTTGTACATGGAGGAGATGATAATGAAAGCATAACTAAAGCTGAAATTCTTAGAGGAAAGTATGATGACGTGAGAATGAAGAAGATGAGAATACTATACAATTTGTAAATACAATCAAAGAAATTGTGAGTACAATCAAAATTGTTGGAGGTGCTATCAATTACTCTAAAATTGTGAGTAAAGTTACGAGGACTCTTCTACCTATTTATGATATCAAATTTTATGAAATCAATAAGTGAGAGCAATGCCTAATATTGTATTAACACTTGACAACTTATTTGATTAGTTGACTGCATTTGAATTGAGAAATTGTGACAATAGTATCGTTACAATTGGTAATGTCTTTAAATCTCTAGTGACCATTGGAAGTTCGAAGAAAGAAAAAAAAAAAACCAAGAAAGAAAGTGAATTTGAATCTAATGTGTTGGAATATCTTATTGGAAAGAATGCTTGAGAGGGGGGGGGGGGGGGAGGGGGGGTGGGGTGTGAATCAGAAGTACTAGTTTTTGACCTATTTTTAAATCCTTAATAACATATCTTTGAAATGAACATGCATGCATCTAAATATTAAGCAATCATAAGAAACAAATATGCATCACCACATAACACATGAGATTTTGGTAACCCAGAAACCCTCCAGGAATAAGAAGGTAAAACTGGGGTGGGGATGATACCCACAAAAATCACTGCAGTAATAATGTTTGACCACTTCTAATGGTCTGCCATGTTAAAGGCTTTACATTGTATCAATAGTGACCTGGTTAAAGGATTTACAAACACTTTACATGAAGTGTTACCTTGTCAAAGGATTTAATCACCTATTTAAAGGATCTACAAGATAGCTATTAAGCTAACCTATCATCATAGGATTTCCTTTCTAATACATTGGCTAAAGAGTATTAGGTATGATAAACCTGATAGTTTACAATCCTTGATTGTTGAATACAAGCACTTGATCTGCTTTCTTCTAACCTTGATCCTCTGAGATCTGATACTCATTTGTGTCACTTACTTTGTTCTTGATTAACTAGATATTTATCTTCTGATTTCTTCCTCTAAGTCTTTTTACTCTTCACTTTGAACTCCACTTGTGATTTCATTTGCTCCTTCATCCATCTATATGACTAAATGAGATTTTTTCTTCCTTATAAAGACATTCGAAGACTTAGGGTTAGACATGGATCTACAATCCATATTGATTCTCTGATTCTAGCTCATTCCTTACACTTTTATCATTGGTTGCATGTAGATTGCATAGGAAATATAAGTGATTTGATCTTATCTCTTAAATCCTTCGAGATTTTTCATATGTCATCCATAAAAATGGTTTACGTATGAGTTTGTGAAGTTACAAACTCATATGTTGATTCTGAGTTACTCGGCACTTACTGATTCCTGATGCTCAACACCTTCTGCAACTCGGCTCCTTTATGTGCTCGACATCCTTTATAATTCAGCACATGAATATTGCTTAGTACTTGGATCATGCTTGGCACCTATAGTCACTCAGCACTTGATCTTCACTCGACACCTAAAGGCTTTCCTGACTCACCACGCATTGTGGCTCGGCATGCATAGTGTGCTCAGCTTTAATGTAGAAAGTGGTTAAGTGTGTTGGCACTCAAGTGTCAAAACCATTTTTAGACTAACATAATGATGACCTAGATGAACTTGAAACATTTTTTTACAAGAAGGTTGTTAAAAGGTAAAGGTAAATGTACAAGTAAATTTCTCCTAATGTGTTTCAAATGTAATGAGGCTAGTCACTCTAATGCTAAATTTTCTAACGAAAGTAAGAGTGACAGAAATGACTAGAAAGATTTCAAGTGCAGAAGGTACAGGGACTAAAAAAAAAGGCAAGAAATCATGCTACATTGCTCAAGAAGAGAACACCAAGTCCAATTCTTATGATGACAAGTAGCTGAGATGGTTTATGTTGCAATCAAAGAAAATCCAAATGGAGAAAGGTATGAATGTGAAAATACCCTTATTTAACATGTTAGCAAGAATGATTTATGGAACATAGCTAGTGGATGTTCAGACCACATGATTGGTTATCTAAATAAATTTGACAAATTAGAAGAAATTGATGGTGGAAAAACTATTAACCTAGGTAATGATGATATATGTATAGTGAAAGGTAAAGTATCAGTATTGTTAAATGATGAGATCACATGTAATGATGCTTATTGGGTACAAGGATTGAAGTATAATATTTTGAGTGTTTCTCAATTGAATAACTCATGTCATAAGCCAGAATTTTAAAATAGAAAGGTCAAGATCTTTCATGATGAAAGAAATATAATTGGGAAAAGAATGCAAACAAGAGGTAACATGTTTTATCTTGATCCTACTATTGAGACATGCTTATTTGCTAAATTTGAGCATGTGTGATTATGGCATAAAAGGTTGTGTCATGTAAACTTTAAAGACATGGTAAAAATTAGTACAAAGAAGCGAGTAAGAGGTTAATCAAATCTGCAAAAATAAAAGAATTTTATGTATAGAGAATGTCAACTTGATCAGATGAAAAAATATAATTTTTCAAGAAAAAATCACACTTCAAATAATATCCTAGAATCAGTGCATATTGATTTATGTGGTCCAATAGATGTTGACAGTTACTATGGTAATAGATATTTCATATTGTCTATTGATGACTCTTCTAGAATGATGACTATTAAGTTCATGAAGGTGAAATTACATGCTTTTGATATGTTCAAATAGTATAAAGATAGAGTTGAGAAAGAAACTAGAAAATCATTAAATGTTTAAGGTCTAATAAAGATGGTGAGTTTATGTCTATTGAATTCAGTAGCTTTTTTGTTGAGAATGATATTAAAAGACAATTATTTGCACCAAGGATACCACAAAAAAATGGAATTGTGGAATGAATAAATATATCAATTATGGATTGTGCAAGGATGTTGATGATTGAAGAAGAGGTTGCTTAGATATTTCGGAGAGAAGCAATTAGTATTTTTCTTTACACTCTCAACTGAGATCAATTAAAGAAAGGAAAAAACAAGGCATCCTATGAACTTTTCTATGGTCATACATCCAATGTAAGTTATTTAAAAATCTTTAGAAGTAGGTTTTATATTCACAAGGATGCAAGGAATGGTAAGTTTGATGTTAAAGGAAATGAAGGTATATTCCTTGGTTATTCATCTAAGAGAAAAGCTTATAAATGTTTGAACAAAGCTACTAACAAGATGATTGAAAGTGAAAATGTAAGAATTGATGAGTTTGAAGAGAGGAATGATGTGGAAAGAAAGAAGAAACCTAAAGATTAGAAACAAGTTTGTATATGTGTACAAAGAGTCACCTGATACAAGCAAATGTTGAACCCCTACTGAATGGAGAAAACATTGACAGTCAAAAAATTGAACCTTTTTTAGAAAATTGCATGAAAAAGAATCATTCCCTTAAACAAATTATTGTTGATAGAAGTGCCAGAGTATAAACAAGAAAAAAGTTAAGAGATACTACATGTTTGATTTTTTATTTTGAACCAAGAAAAAAAAAGATTGCATTAGATAATAAATATTGGTTAAATGGTATGAATGAAGAGATTGAGAAGAATAATTCTTGGACACTAGTGTTGAGACCTAAGGACAAGAATGTGGTAGGAACCAAATGGATTTGTAATAACAAGCTGAATGAAAATGGAGAAGTGGTATGAAACAAGTCAAGACTAGTTTGCAAAGGTTACACACAAGAAGAAGAAGAAATAGATTATGGTGAGACCTTTTCACCTATGGAAAGATTAGGAGTAAGAGAACTGTTGGCCTATGCTACATACAAGAATTTCAAATTCTATCAAATAAATGTCAAACCTAAAGTTTTGAATGGAATACGTGAAGAAGAAGTATATATTGAACACCCTAAAGGATTCATTAAACCTTATCAAAAGAACATGGTTTCTCAACTGAAGAAGAAATTGTATGGATTGAAACAAGAATCAAAAGCAAGGTATGAAAGGTCATGTTATTATTTGATTAAAATTAGATTTTTTAGGATATGTAAGAAAAGTAATCTATGTACCATCTTAAAATGGATACACTTATATTTTCAATTTTTTTTCGCACCCATTCCATAAGTCTTTTCTTAGACCATAGATGGACCTATGCTCAATGTATCTTTTTCTCCTCTCCCCTTCCATTTCATTCTTCTTCATTATCTCTCCTTCTAGCATGGTCTTCTAGGTGTCTCTTTGCTACCCTTTTGACCATATTAGTTTATTAACTTCCAGTTTCATTTTCATATCCTTCTAGGCCTTCTCGAGGCCTTTTGTCTCCAATCTTTGGCACTAGGTTGACCCAGGTCAACCTAGATCAAGACTAGGTCAACCTATTACTTTTTAAAGCCCTTTTTCTCCATCTTCTAGGTCATAATCTACTTGGTCAAGGACAAGGTCAACCCAGGTTGACCTAGTCCCTAATGAGTACAACTTTTAGGGCCCAAAAGGTCTCAAGTTTACCAACTAACTTATCTTTCTTCATTGTCATCTTGTTGTTAACTCTTCACTTAATAGTCAGTCTATAGTCAACTTTCTACTTAAAAGTCAACCTAAAGCTAACTTTCTCCTTAATAGTCACTCTGTAGTAAACTCTTTTCTTAACACTCAGCCTACAATTAACTCTCTGCTTAATAATCAGCCTGTGGTTAACTCTTTGTTTAATAGTTAACCTTAAGTTGGCCTTTAACAATTTTCCCATAGAAAAATAGTATAAAAGGAGGCTAAGGGGTTTAATTTTCATGTCAAAACACATTAAACATTCACATATCATAAGTTCTCATGGCATCTAAGCATTCAAGCAAGAAAATTTCTTCAACCATTCAAAAAAAATTTGTTAGCATTTATTTCTCAAGATCTAGCACTTTGTTTGCCATCAAGGGATGAGATCTACATTGAAGAATTTTCATTATTCTCTTCATTCATTTGGATTCACATCCATGGTCCAAGATTTTTCTATGATAGATCCACTGAAATTTTGGAGATATCCTACATATTTCATATCGAATTCAAGATCTACAACATACATCATGACAAATCCTTATTGAAAAGGGTTTTTTACAAGAAAGGTGAATATTTACATTTCTCTTATTTCCTTTATATGTACATTTATCATTTATAGTTAATTCATTAACCTTGGGTTTGACCAAGTAAATCCCTCCCGCAACAAAACCTCCAAAGCCCTTCTTTTTTGTGTTTATTTGCAAGATATTGATCAAAGCTTATAGATCTAGAACCTACTTTTTGGGAGCCTTTTGGAGTAGTTAGTTTCATGTCCCCTCAATACATCAACCTGATTATAGAATGTCTATCAAATTTGACCTGGTCCTTTAGTGTCCTTTTTAAGGGAGATTTCTGAGCTTTGTTACATTTGTCATTTTATTATAAGATCCATAGACAGATATTCAGAAATAGTTCAGATCTGTGAGTTTTGGAGCTAAAATAAATCTTCCTCTATGAATTTTAAGGTGACTCTTTCATATTTTATGTCATCTCATATCTTTACCCTAGATCTATATCTTAATTTAGGTAATTGTATACACATAGCATCTAGATTTACATTATTTAAGAAATTAGTTCAATTACATTTTCACACTATCCTATCAAGGGAAAAAGAGTACATTCCCTTGTATTACATTCTCCTTTATGATTTGAATTTAGTACTAACACCCTTCTACCTTTGAGTTGTAGCTAATCTAATTTGAATCATACATGGAATCCTATTTGGAAACTCCCATCTTTCCCTCACATACATAAACATTTTAGTGAACCTGACTTATCTTGAATTAGATTTCCTTTTCAATTCTTGCATGATGTCTTTGCACTCTACCCTTCCATGCCATGACCTCATAGGAGCTATGACCTATTTGGTTTAGATTGGGTTCTTCTTTTGGATATTATCTTGATGTTGAAATTATTGTATCCTTCTTCATCACTTCCTTAAGATGCTAAAACATGCCAGAAAAAATCATCTTATGGTGAGAAGAGAATACATGGCCCCCTTATCCTTTTCATATGTCTTTTTAATTTTTTAAAAACATTATTAATAGAGTACACTAGCATTAAAAATCATGCTAGGTGTAGCTACTCTTTCTTTATATGTTTTGGATTGCTTGACTAGCATTCCACACACACTTGCTAGACCATTTGACCTATCCAAGAGCATACATAAACCATTCTTGCAATATAGGATTACTATACCACTATAAGGTGCAAATTTGTGAGATTAACTATTGGGAACACAAACCAACTAGACCATCCAATCTCGCCCTTTCCTTTTCTTTGTAGGATTGACTATCAGGCACACAAACTTGTTGGACCATTTGATCCTACCTCTTTTTTCTATGGGATTGACTATTAGGCACACAAACCTACTAGACTATTCAACCTTGTCCACTTTTGTGTGATTCACAATATGGAACACAAACCTTATTAGGAAAGCTTATCACACCCCCCTCTATCTCTTTATTTTTTTTCAATGACATCTCTCTTGTTATAATTTTGAGATTTTAGGATGATTCAATTTCCTTAGGGGAAAATACAAATTCTAAGTATGGCTTGGAGTACTTTATCTTTTATGGCTTAGTACGATTTCTAGGTTATCTTCAAATCTATGCATTGTTCTTAGATTGATGATTTATGTCTCCTAACTTGTGATAAGATTGTCTTTTTACTTTGATCTACTTTACTATGAGTATGAGGCAACTCATACTCCCACCAAAGTGGAGGCTAAATATATCATCTTAAAATGGATGTACTTTTATTTTAAGACCTTTTAGCACCCTTTCCATAATTCATTTCTTTGACCATGGATGGACTTGAGTTTGATGTCTATTTTTATCCTCTCCCCTTCCATTTCATTCTTCTTCAACATCTCTCCTTATAACATGGTCTTCTAGGTGTCTCTTTTCTACCCTTTTGATCATATTAGTCTATTATCTTCCAATTTTATTTACACATCTTCTTGGGCCTTCTCAGGTACTTTTATCACCATTCTTTAGAATTAGGTTAACCCAATTAAACTTGGTCCTTTTTTAGGCCATTTTCATCCATCTTCGAGGACATCGTCAACTTAGGTCGACCTAGTCCAAGACTAGGTCAACACAAGTCAACCTAGTCCTTGATGACTGTGATCTTTGAGGCCTAAAGGGTCTCAATTTTACCAAATGACTTATATGTCTTCCATGTTAGCTTGTAGTCAACTCTCCACTTAATTTTTAGCCTCCAATTAACTCTTTTCTTAAAATGCAATCTACAATTAACTCTCCAATTAATAGTTAGCCTACAATTAACTCTCTTCTTAATACTCGACCTACATTTAACTCTCAACTTAATTAGTCTACAATTAACTCTTCATTTAACATCCAACCTTAAGTTGACCTTTAACAGTTTTCCCAACAGGAAACTAGTATAAAAGGAGGTTTTACGCCTTCATTTTCACATCAACTCACATCAAGCATTCATAGATCATCAAGTAGTCAAGGAATTCTAGAGCTCAAGGTGTCCAAGCATTCAAGCATGAAAATTTCTTCAAGCATTCAAGGATCTTTTTTTGGCATTTCCTCTTCAAGATCTAGCACTTTGTTGGCCATCAAGGGAGGGAATATAAATTGAAGCATTCATTATCTTCTTCACTGGTGTCCATTTACATCCATGGCTTCATGTTGTGGTTATGGTAGATCCATTGCAATTGTGGAGATATCTTCAATCTTTCATATCAAATTCAAGATCTACAACATATATCACAACAAATCCTTATTGACAAGGATTCTTTATAAGCATGGTGAATATTTACATTTATATTATTTCCTTTACATTTAAATTTTCCATTTATAGTTAATTATTTAACCTAGGATTTGACCAAGGAAAGCCCTCCCCCAACAAAACCCCCCAAAGCCCTTATTTTATATGTTTATTATAGGATACCAGTTGGCGCTTATATGTTAGGAACCTACTTTTTGGGAGCTTTCTAGAGAAGTTAATTTCAGGTTGTTGGACTATGTCAACCTATTTTTAGGGCATCGTTCTAAGTTGACTTAGTCCTTTAGTTTTCTTTTTCAGGGAGATTTTTTGGGTTTTTGTTCCTTGTGTTATTTTATTCTAAATTCCATAGATAGATATTTAGAAATAGTTTGGATCTGCGAGTTTTGGAGCTACAATACATCTTCATCTATGCATTTCAAGGTGAGTCTTTCATATATTATTTCCTTTCATATCTTTACCCTAGAGATATATCTTAATTGGGCTCATTGTTTACACATAGCATCTAGATTTAGATTATTTAAGCAATTAGTTCAACTACATATTCACACTATCTTATCAAGGGCCAAAGGGTATATTTCTTTGTATTTCATTCTCCTTTATAATTTGAATTTAGCATTAGAACCCTTCTTCCTTTGGGTCCTAACTAGTCTAATTTGGGTCATAAGTGGAATCATATTTGGAAATTTCTTTCTTTCCCTCACATACATATTTTAATGACTTATTGGCCCAAAAATAGGGAGATCTGAAGTCCTATTAAAGTGTCTCCCTTTTCCCCCTAAACATTCAATATTTGAAATGTGAATCTAAAAGTATGGTCTTGATTGTTGAAATATTTATCGATGACATAATTTTTGGAAGAAATGGCATGTTATGCAAGAGATTTATTGATCAAATTAGTACAAGATTTGAAATGTCATTGTTTGGTCAAATTCAAAATTTTCATTGGATTATAAGTTCATGAAACAAGGTAAATATGTGACTAATTCTAACAATGTAAAAAAAGTCTTGAAGACAATTGTGATGGATGACTCTAAGCTATTTGGTACACCTATGGTGATTAGAGTGAAATTATCAAAAGGAGACATTGCTAGAAAGGTGAATGAGGCTCAATAAAGATCTATAATTGGTAAGTTATAGTATACATGTTGTACATAGTAGACCAAATATTAAAAATGTTGGTATAGTTGCAAGGTTTTCATCTAGTACTAAGGAGACACACATGAATGATGTCAAAAGAATATTCAGATATGTTAAAGGAATTGAAGACTAGCATTTATGGTATAAACAAGATGATGAATTTAATTGTAGACTGTACACACATGCTAATTGGTTTGGTAATTCTGATGATAGGAAAAGAACAAGTGGGGGAGCTTTCTTTTAGGAGGAAGATTGAGAACGTGGAAAAGCAAGAAAGGAAGTTGTATTTCACAATCTACTATTGCAGCTAAATATATTCTTTCTGCAATCAATTGTTCAAATATTATATGGATTAAGAAATTGTTGGAAGGTGTGCAAGAAGAGATAACTAAGTCTGTTGTTATTTATTATGATAACACTAGTAAAACAAATATTTAAAAAATATGATGATTCATGAAAAAACAAATCATATATCAATCATCATTATATTAGGAAGTACAAGAGAAACAAGTGAGGCTTGAATATGTGAATTCTAAAGAGAAAATTGAAAAAATATTTACTAATCTATTGTCTAAGGATGCTTCTAAGTATTTTAGAGGTAAACTAGGGATCTTGCCCCTATCCAAAATTCACTAAGTGAAGATGCATGTTGCATCAATTCATGGATGAATTATATTATCTTAGTGGAGTTGATGCAAGAGTTAACACTATAGAAAAATTTCTAAACATGTGAAAATGATTGTGATGAAATTGATGTATAGTGTACATGTAAGGTACAAGGATAACTACATGATTTTATAAGTTCCATATTGAAATTTATAATGACTTTCGACATTGTTGTCAAAGGGGGAGAAGACTACCTAGGAGAGAAGATTATAAAATGGGGAGAAGATTACTAAAAGGAGAAGAGAAAATATAAAGAGAAATCCATGAGAATGCAAAGAGGGAGAAGGCTACAAAGATGATTAAAGAGATGTAAATTAAAAAGAGTGTGTGAGGTGATTATTAGAAGAATGTTTCTCAATAGAACAAGATCATATCTTAAGGTGGATATATATCGATGAAGTTATTTTTGGTTGAAGATACGAACCGAGTTATTGAGAGCTTGTTGATGAAGCCAAGGAGCTATAAATTTATATTGTTGACAATGCACACATTTGATTATCTTATGTGATGTTTTGTAATGTAAAATTGTATGCTTTTTGTTGTCATCAGTGCCAAAGGGGGATATTGTTAGTCCCAAGTGATAACATAATTGGTAAAGATATGAATGTATGTAAAAAAGTCATATCAGTTGTTATGATGTCATTGATGTCAAGTCTTAGTTGGCTAGACATCATGTTAATTCAATAGAGTGACATATCATTAGATTGATGAAGAGGATCTCATTGATGAAGAGAATTTGAAGAAAGTATGTTGAAGACAAAGTTTATAAGTATGGTATTCAATGGGCACCTAACTAAATTGGACAGTGATAATGTAATGTTGGTTTGATTGTTTTATAATCATGTAATATATTAATCCATTGAGGTATCCAAGTTGAAAAAAGTGACAAGGTTAAAAATGGAAGACAATATTTGTCAAGTGACAAAAGTGTTAGCCGAGAAGTTGGAAAAGTTAAGTTGGAAGCTTATTATTTCCCAAGATAGTTTAGTATTGACCGAGTACTATATTCCCTGAGTGAAATTTTGTGTTTACTAAGTAATAAAAAGAAGAACAAAATTGTAAAGATGGAATCTAAGGATGACTTTTGATTGAATATTCAAGATGGTCTAAGGCATGAATAAAAGTTTGTTACAACATCAAAAACTAAGAAAATTCAATGACAATTTGATGATGGAGATTAAAGAAGGATAAGGATGAGCACAAAGTTCTATGGAAGGTCTATTTTGAAAGAATTGAAAGAATTAATAAGATTAGTATTTTGTGTCTTGAGCTTCTCATACTCCTTAATCTGTACAATGAGAGGTACATAGCCTAGTATATGTGCATATGTTGAGTCGGTAAGTGGTTCTTCAATAAAATGATGCTTAATGTCTGCCATAACATCTTCATCCTTCTTCAATTTATCTCTCAAGTCCTCTTGAGTAAGATCTCCAATGATTACTTTATCATCTTTTTTCAGATATATCTTTAACCATATTGTGTACTTCATTCACAAAATCCCAAATTGAAACATTTTCAAATTCATATTCTTGATTATAAATTTCAATATGTTGTTCTAACTCAACATCTATTGCTCGTGAGACTTTTGTGGAGTCCTTAATTTTGAAGATTAACTTCCAATATTTTTGACCATTTGTATTTACTATTTGGAATCTTCTAGTTAAAACTTGTAGTTCCCTCCACTTTTTCACAAATACTTTCTTGTGTATTTTCATTGCATGATTGATTTCTATAGAATAAAATTCTAGCATAATAGTAGCTAGGGATCTCTCCCTCATCTGGTACTCAAATTTTAAAGCATACTTCCATATTTTGTCTATCTTATTGTAGAGCTCATCTATCACCATCTTCTAATTTAGAATACTTAATATATTTGAAAGCTCCTAATCCACCAAATTCTCTAAGTGAATTATCAATTTCATCAATAGTTATGTTCTTTAAGTTTACTTACACTCTAAGATGATTAACGTCATTAGACTCTATTTTCTCAATTTATCCTTCTCTTCAACTATTATCTTTCTTCTATTCTTATATTTTTGACTTGAGGATGTAGGAACATCCTTGCCCTTATAATAATTCTTGACTTGGGATTGTACAAGTTTGATTGCTCTAGGAACTCCTTTCTTCAAAGGTGGAGTGACTACAGATGCAACTTTGGTCCTAGACCTTGTAGCTTTGGGGCCTTGAGGTGCAGCAGGCTACTTCATCTTACCTTTCTTATCTTCATCCATAGCAAGAGCAATGTTTTTTACTTTTAACTGCTTCTCCTTCAGTGCCTTCACCTATTCCCTTGGTAAGCATTGGTACTTGCTTCTCCTTTCTTTCACCATGTGTTCCCTCTATAGTATCTATCATCTTCCTTGTTTTCCTTTCTATCTTGTGGGTTGTAATGTTCTACTTGATTTTCTACTTTGCTTTCTCATAGGTGCCAAAAAGTTTGGCCAACTTGTTTAGATGTTTATTCAGTATTGCTTCTAGAGATTTAGTAGCTTGATCAATGTTTACCTCATATTCCATAGTTTCTAGCCAAGCAACCCTTGCTTCAATGACTTGGACAAGTGTAGAACATATATAATAATGATATTTCTCAACCAATTGAGGTGGGCTTGCGTACCTCTTGTGGGTTCTCTCTTTAAACTCATTGAAATAAGTAGACATAATGCATTTAGAATTCTCTCCTAACCTCTCAATCTATTCATTTCTCTAGTGAATAAAAAGTCTCTTCACATCCTAATTTATATTTCCAATTGTGGAGAAATAGTGCTACATATAGAAAAATTTACATACCAATAATGAACCAAATTTAAAAGTGTTGGTCTTTGCAACTCAAATGGTCTTCATGTTCTCTACCAATTGCTTCAGTTGTAGCTTGGTGAGGTCTAGTTTGAACCCTTTCTTTAAAATCTTATAGGCTAAGTTTGTAGCTCCACATGCTACATTATTTGGCCTACTAGATTGATAAATCTTGTACACAAACACATATGAGTTGAAACATGTCTTTGGATTGGTAATCATTGCAACTTGCAAAGATCTTCCATCCCATTCAGCTCTAATATTATCATCAATTTTTTTTTTTGATGCATCCCTAATTTTTTTTACTTTTTGTATGATGGGATACTAGGTCACCATGTGAATTCTGTCTCCAATGATTTTGACTTGTTTGTCTAACCACATTATGATGTAATGCACCCTACTCAAGACAATGTGTATCCATTCCAGTTTGAATAGTTTGGAAAAATGCAGGAGATGTGTTAAATCCTTCATTTCTAAATTCTTGTTTGTGTCCTTCAATTTCCCATCAACACATAATTTCTTTTAATTCTCTTGCAACTCATAGTTACCCACTTCACCAATTTTGTAACGGTAGAAAGCACGAATATCATAGACTAATAAAATCTTTGGGAGAGTTGACAATAGTGCTCTAGTCTTATCAATTTGACTAGAAATATTGGGATGTAAATGGTGTTTAGGTTCCTCACAATCTTCATTTCAAATTAACTTAACCTTACCAACCCTTTTTTCTTCATTGATACAAACCTTGATGCCATTTCAAAAAACTAGGGTTTTGATGAATGTAACAAAAACAAGTTTTGTTTGTTCTTCTTCATGCCAAATTCACTTTCACCCTAAAATTATCAATCAAATTCACTAGATCCAGCTCTAGATTTCAACACCACATAAAAATCACTCAATTTCCCACAAATAGCTTTGCAAACTCAAAATCATAAGGTGAACAAATGAACAGTTCAAACCCAATTTATATGAAAAGTAACTTTTCAATGTTATGTAAGGCATAATTAATGCTTTTTATCAAAACCTTGGTTAACATACTAACTTTCTTAATCTTCACTCGATTGGCATAGGATGCTTGGTTAAGAAACACTTTTATCACCAACTTGTTTAACATGGTAAACATACCATCCACTTTACTTACTAAACAATCAACTTTCACTAACTACACTACTCAGTATGACTCACTGACTGCACTAAATTCTAGTATCGCATCAATTGTCCTATTTCATATTACAGACGTTGATATGGACTTCATTTCATTGATTCAAGAAACTAATGTAAGATATGACAATACTAATGCAAATCCATACCTCTTTGCATGATTCTCTTGGTAGTTGAGGTTTCATCTAATCTATTGGATGAGGTGCCATTGACTATAGCATTTGATGATCCACTCTCTTTTGTCTTCCTTTTTAAGGTCTTTCCCATATGATTACAAATCTCATCAACATTAACTTTTCCCTTTCATTTGGTATCTTCCTCCTTAGGTATTGATTCTCAGTACTAGAGTGCTCGGTATAGCCTTGTTCAGAAATATCTCTCGGTCATCTTTGTCCTCTTAGTCGCTCATCCAATTTTCTTATGCTTTCATTTGATCTCTTTAGCCTTTTATTGATGTACTTCTCTGATGTTAGTTCACTCTTTGATTTTTCATTCGCAGTTCTTAGCTAAACGATTTCTTCCATCTTCCCACCAATTTCATGGTTTGCACTGATTAGCTCATTTACCAAAACATAGTGATTTTGGGTTAAACTCATGATTTCTTCATCCTTCACATCTAGTCTAGTAGTTTTTTGTCTCTTATCATCTTTAATCATTATTTTCTTATCCTCATCTTGTCTCTTATGTTCCAACTATTCACAATACCATACAGACTCAGTGTCTTGATCTTTCTTCAGTAGTTTTACTTACTTGATTAGGTTTTGGTTCTTTTACATTAGATCTAATGTGATAGCCTCAAATTCATTGGATATGTTTCCATCACAGAGTTCCTTAATCACTTCTTCCAAATAGGTTGTGTTATTCATTTGGTGTGCAATTTCCTTCCTTCTATTTAGTGAGTACTTCAACTTTTCACTCATCTCATTAATACGATTTGGGGTCATCTTCAGTTGAACAATTTCTAATTCTCAATAGTCTTATCAAGCCTATACCTTTCCATATCTCAAATCTTTTCTCTAAGGTAGTAAAACCCCCTAACAAGAGAACTAGCTCTAATACCAATTTTTGGAATAGTTAGGAAAGCCAGGATGTTGGGAGAGGGGAGGGGGAGATGGGGCGAGTTAGTAACTGATGGAGGCAAGGGATAATTAGGGTCAAAGGCTCACCCTGCAAGAGTTAACACAATGGAAGCAAACACCAAGAACAACAACCAAAGGAGGAAGAAGAGTGAAATAATTTTATTGATTCATCAAAACATCTTCATACATGCCCACCTATAAGGCCTTCTAGGTTACAGCCAATTACAAATACATTCACATTCAAAGATCCAATTGCAAATTTGCACTTTTAGTTTTGCTCTCTCATCCTCTTCCAAAAACTTGTCTAACTCTAAGCCTAAACACTATATATATATATATATATATATACATATATATATATATATATATGTATATGTATATATATATATATATATATATATATATATATATATATATATATATATATATATATATATATATATATATACATATACATATATATATATATATATATATATATATATATATATACATATACATATATATATATATACATATACATATATATATATACATATATATATATATATATATATATATATGTATATGTATATATATATATATATATATATATATATATATATATATATATATATACATATACTTGCCAAAATGGCTTACCAATCATTCTAGAACATTACATAAGAGGAAGGCCATCCCAACAATAGTCTAAACACATCCCAAAAAAAGATCTTAACATAAATGTTGCAATCAAAATAAATCCCTTAAGTCAGCTTGTAGAAATCACGTCCAAATGCTGACACTCAGCATAAGCAGGAAAACTCAGCACATGAAGGGTCACTCAACACATGAAGAGTCACTTTGCATACACTGGGTAACTCAGCACATGAAGGAGTTCTATAGTAACTCGGCACCAACTAAATGCTATAATAAGTTAACACATGAAGGAGTGCTATAGTAACTCGGCACCAACTAAGTGCTATAGTATCTTGGTACCAACTAAGTGCTATAGTAACTCGACACCAACTAACTTACACATGAAGGAGTGCTATAGTAACTCGGCACCAACTAAGTGCTATAGTATCTTGGTACCAACTAAGTGCTATAGTAACTCGGCACCAACTAACTTACATAATGAACAAAAATGAGTAGGATAACAAGGCAACCCAGGATGCTCCTACATCGGTATCCTTTAAAAAAATTGTGCCCTTTCTAATTTGATTATACATTTACAATTTATCTAGTTTATAGACATGAACATATACTGAAATAAAATTAAATGTAACTAATATACTTCAACATATGCATGTAAACATAAATCATAACATCACAACACATGAGATAGTGATTTGGTCACATAGAAGCCCTTGGTTAGAGGGAAAATTGTGATGGGGATGATACCCACAAATCCTTCACTATTGCAGTAAGAGGTTGCCTTGTTAGGGCTACAATAGTTTGTTGATTCTAGTGACTACTCTGTTAGGAGTAATACAATAAATCTACAAAGATCTAACTTTCTCAAGGATTTTATAAGACAATATAATGCATGCACTTAGTTAAGAGATTTACAATCAAACTATTAAGTCTACCTTGTTAAAGGATTTAACTACTACATGGAAAGAAAATAGTAGTGAAACTAATCTATGTATTTGCAACTTTGTTGTTCAAATCTCTCTTTTATTCAACATGCTTGAATCTTTGATCTGTGGGAGAACTAACTTTTGAATCCTCTAACACATCCCTCTCATAACTTCAATAATAGAAACATCAATAACTTCATCAACAACATTAAACTATTCTTTTTAGGTCCTTAAATGTGATTTTTTTTGTCTCCTTTGATCGTTGACCTTATTAGGGTTTAGGAATTTTTTGGAATTCACTCTTGATATTAATCAATGATCTAAAATCACCCTTATCATCACATTCTTCTTCTTTCATTTTTCATTGGTCTTGATATGCCTTGGAATCATAAACAACCATTTCTCTATTCCCAATAAATCTTACCAAATACTTTCCTTGATCTATACAAATACTTTTTTTGCATGGTGGATTTGAAATAATAGTAGTCTATACCATTTCAAACATGTATGTGTTTCTTGTGTAACTCAATAAATACTCTATTCATTCTGAGTAGAAATGTTGTCATTTGGTAATCTCATGACTCGATAATGCTGCAGTAGCAGAGCGGAAAATATGATAAGTAATGTTTTACATTTTGTGTGTGTTTTAAATTTAAATGTTTCAATAAACGTCCTACATGTGGTGACATACCTAGAGTAGCAGTTCGATGAGCTCTCCAGATATAGCCACCTAGGACCGGGTGTAGATTCTTTAAATTAGAATAGTTTTAATAATTTTCAGATTCCAATAATAGGTAGTAGGCAGTTTCGGATTCTTATCCTTTTCTTGGATAGAAGATGGAAAAAAAAACATGTGGCCTACTGCATGATTGTCAGATTCCAATAATAGGTAGTAGGCGGTTTTCAGATTCTTATCCTTTTCTTGGGGTAGAAGACGAAAAAATGTTTCTCATCCTTTTATTAGAAAAGGAGAGTCAGTTTTAAATAAGCCAGTCGGCTATGTAAGAATTCATTCGAATTTGAGTAAGATAGAAAGTTGAAGTTTTAGTGTGTTTTTTTCAGTTTTAGAAGATTCGACTTCGGAGAGAAAAGAATGCGTTTTGGTTTTATTGTGCAAGTTTCAGTGGTTTGAGGGTTGGTACAGATTTTCATTGGAAACAAATTTCAGTTTTCTTGTGGTGTTCTTCTATGTTTTGCAGCAGAGAATACGAAGATTCAATTTTTTATATATATCCTGGTGTCAACATGGCGTTTCTTGAAGAACCATTTTTTATGAATGTCTAGTGTTAAATCCTGTATCTATCAATTCATGCAATCAAATGATTAGAAAGGATATAGATAATTGACTATTGAGTTTGGTGGCAGTTCGATCTTGGGTGATGTACGTGCCCCTTGAAGTAACTCAGTTGAGTGATTATTCCTCCTGAGCTTTCCAAGGTGTGGCTCTACATCATTTTTGGTATCAGAGCTTAGCATCATAATGGAAGAAGAAGAAGCAAAAAGAAAAAGCTTTAGCCAAAGACATTCTATATTCCGAGCAAAGTGCAAGTGCAAGAATAAGGTATGCAAAGTTATAGTTGACAGCGGTTCCTTTGAAAATATAATCTTAGTAGAAATGGTTGAGAAATTGAATCTTCCAAGAGTACCTCATGATTTACCTTACAGAGCTTATGGGTTAGAAGATGAACAATGGATTGATGTCTTTGAAAAGTCATATGTTTCTTTTAATATTGGACCATATTTTGATACCATTGAATGAGATATTATGCCTTTAAAAGATTGTCACTTGATTTTGGGAAGAGCATGGCAATATGATAGGTCAACCATATATGATTGTAGAGAGAACACATATACCATCAATAAGGATGGAAAGAAGATGGTGTTGTTTCCATTGAAGGATGATGAAACATGGAAGGAATCAAGAAGTACAGGTCTTATTGATAGGATAGCATTTCCAATGCATGATGAAGTGAAAGAGGAAGTGAAAGAAGTTTTGGTAGAGGCAAATGAAACTACAGAGAAGGCAGCCATAAAGAGTGCAGATGTATGTGAAGTTGGTACAGAAATCTCAACAATGATAGATGTGAGTTGTCATTTGGAAGGGAAAGAACATGAAGAGAAAAAAGAAGATAAATTGCAGCAAGAAGCAGTGCAGCAAGTAAATGTTGATGAGAAGAATAAAGAGGAAAGTCCTATGGGATTTGAGTGTGACAAAGTTATGGTTGGAATAGTAATGTGTCCTTTGAAAATAGAGATGAGTACAATGCTGAAAGGTACTCCTATGAAAGAGAGTTTGGAGGAAAATAATGAAGCCTTCAAAATGCATGGTGTAGTGAAATGTCAAGAGCAATGGCATGAGGATGGAGATAAAGATTGTGTAGCAGCAAGTTCTGAAGAAGAATCTAATATATGGGAACAATTTACAGCCATCATGGGAGAATGGTAAAGGAATGGTGGTAGTACGAAGACTCTGCATGAAAAAGTTTCCAAAGAAGAGGTATCAGATGATGTTATGGACAAAGAAGATGAGGCTAAATATATTTATGATAGGGCAATAAATTATTTTTGGGACATAAAATTCAGAATAAAAATTCATGTGTATGCAGCAATAATAAAAATTTAGAATGTGATGAAGTTACAAGTGTATGTAGTAGCCATACAAATTCAGAATATGATGAAGTGGATGCATAGTGAGCAGCAAATAATTTTTATCTTACCAATGGAAAACAAACCAAAGGTAAAGATGAAGGAGAAAGAGAAAATTCAAATGATACAAGTTCAAGAAAGGCCAAGTTTTCTAATGGAGGGAAAGTACAAACCAAAAGTCAAGATGAAGGGATCCATATGTTTTTCTAATGCTTTGTTTTGCAGGTGTTTCCAAGGGACTTGGAAACTTTTGAAATTTGGGAGTATGCTGTAGTAGCAGAGCGGAAAATATGATAAGTAATGTTTTATGTTTTGTGTGTGTTTTAAATTTAAATTTTTCAATAAATGTCCTACATGTGGTGGCATACCTAGAGTAGCAGTTCGATGAGCTCTCTAGATATAGCCACCTAGGACCAAGTGTAGATTCTTTAAATTAGAATAATTTTAATGATTGTCAGATTCCAATAATAGGTAGTAGGCAGTTTTGAATTCTTATCCTTTTCTTGGATAGAAGATGAAAAAAAAAACATGTGGCCTACTGCATGATTATCAAATTCCAATAATAGGTAGTAGGCGGTTTTCAGATTCTTATCCTTTTCTTGGGGTAGAAGACAAAAAAACATTTCTCATCCTTTTATTAGAAAAGGAGAGTCAGTTTTAAATAAGCCAGTCGGCTATGTAAGAATTCATTCGAATTTGAGTAAGATAGAAAGTTGTAGTTTTAATGTGTTTTTTTCAATTTTGGAAGATTCGACTTTGGAGAGAAAAGAATGCATTTTGGTTTTATTGTGCAAGTTTCAGTGGTTTGAGGGTTGGTACAGATTTTCATTGGAAACAAATTTCAATTTTCTTGTGGTGTTCTTCTATGTTTTGCAGCAGAGAATACGAAGATTCAAATTTTTATATATATCCTGGTGTCAACATGGCGTTTCTTGAATAACCATTTTTTATGAATGTCTAGTGTTAAATCCTGTATCTATCAATTCATGCAATCATATGATTAGAAAGGATATAGATAATCGACTATTGAGTTTGGCAGCAGTTCAATCTTGGGTGATGTACGTGCCCCTTGAAGTAACTCAATTGAGTGACTATTCCTCCTGAGCTTTCCAAGGTGTGGCTCTGAATCAGATAAAGCTTGTTTGGTTTAGGTAACTCTGTGCTCAATACATATATAATTTCTTGGTGTACATAGAACTTGGTTATCATTGCCTCATCCTTGTTCTTATGTCCTGCCTTGACTTGGTTGATATTGTGATTCAGTAACTTCATTCACCAACATACCTTTTTGCACTAATGACAACATTGAATGCATATAAGAGTAAAAACATTATGAATTCAACAAAGTGCCTTCAAAATAATTTCAAATAAGATGAGATTAAACTTAATAACAAAATGATTACCTTAAAATTAAATTGTTTTCATTAAAATGTAGGTAAATAAGAATTGATATGTAATAAGTAATAAATTCTATTACATTAGGAAAGAGCTTACAATATAATACAATAGTAAATTGTGACCTTCTACTCAAATTCAATACATAATAATAATTAATTTTAACTAATAATAATAAATAATCTAAACTTCCCCTATTACCTATCAAAATAGAAAATTAACATCAAATCAACCAATAGAAACAATTATTATTACATATAATTATATTATATAATATCTCTTCCTTATCTCATACACGGAAATGATTATAATTGTATATAACTTCTCAAACAGATCCATTTGACTACGTAGAAATGTAAGAGATATAAAGAAATGTGGCATCTTTTTTATTGACCTCGGCCATTGCCACATGATTTTCCTATAGGAGTAAAATGTTTAGATAAATAAATATGGAGATTGGGTGCTCCGTTTGAACTTAATTATAAGTGAATGTGTTAATGGGTCCCTTTCCCTTTGATATTATCAATTTTGGTGTTCTAATGCATTGAACATTTGAAATTGAAAAATGAGAAAAAAAACGTATTTGAGGAAAGCTAACTGATATGTGGAATTTTATCACCTAATCACCATGTATGTGACATCATTTTTGCATGGAGAACGTTCCTTAAAAACTTATAATATGGAAAGAGTGGTAGGTAACGGGGCCTCTATTTGAAAAACACAACATTTTTGTTTTTCATGGCATGGGAGGGACTTTTGTCTCACAAAATAAGCTTCTAAGTGTTTCCATTAGAAGTCAATGATATTACTAGCACTTGCACCAGAAGAAGGTGCAGGGAACTAGCTGATAGGTGTAGTTGTTAAAAAAAAAAAGTTTTCAAAAATGTGAAATTGTGGAATGGTGGCTTGTTTCAATTAATTCCAACACATTAAACAATGGCATAATTAGAACATGTATAAGAAATTAAGTTGCAAACCCAAAATGCTTTTTGAACAAGATGGAAATTAACTTGAAAAAATCGTTGTACAAGTTCTCTCAGAATATTTTATCATTTTTAGTTTTCGTTAAATCATTTAAGATTAGATAGATAAATTTTATGAAAATTAATATCAAATATATATGACTTCACATCTTACTAGAACAAAACATACATGCATAACTAAAAAATGCACCTATATATACAATTCTTTTGTAAATATATTATGTCAAAAAACTATGAAACTCTACTAGAATACTCTTCCAAGAGAATTTTGCACACATACTTATTCTTATTGAATGAAAAGAGATAATATTGGTAAATGATTAGTGTTTATAGCATATACTCAACTCCAAATCTTTATCAAACATGCTATATTGTGATTGTAATTGCAAATAAAGGGCAACAAGGTCAACTATTTGTCGGTGACCATAAAAGTGATGGTAAGTGTTATCCTTCAGAGGATTTTGGTGAGTTACAATAGTGTTGTGCCAAAAGTTATGAGACTTCCCTTAAATCATTTTCTCGTGATGGTTGTTTTTTGAATACTACAATGCTACAACAACCACTAAGTTTCTTAAATCTTTACATTTTCCAATGAAAAACAAATTTGAAGATTAGTCATGACATATCTTATTACATGCCCCTTTTACACATCTAAAGAATGGAAGAGAAACATAGAAAGATAAAGATGAAAATTCTTAAGCTTTGACTAAGAACAACTACTCCTAAATTATGGCTTTTTCGAGTAGTAAATTAGGAATAGGAATCACTTTTGGAAGATTGATGATTACATCGTCTCCAACGATTAGCAACCAAATAAAAGATAAAAGTTTATTTCAATTGAGACACGAGTGCACAGACCCATTTGGAGTGATTTGGAGCGGCCTCTGACATCTTTAAAGCCTATTACAAATTCATCTAATTTTTTTTTGGAATTTGTGTCTTAACATCTATAAATTGTTTAATCTGGTCTTCTTGACTCCATCACATTTATTTGAAGTGACAAGTAAAAGCTACAAGTTATTCCTTAAATTTATATGGCCTTCTTTCCCCTACATAGTCATTGTGTGTGCATGGATTCCTCTATTTAAGTTAGTACCAAAAACAATAATAAAAAAACTTGTAAATTCCACTAAGCTAGAGTACTCTGAAGAATCTCACATAATATGTTTAAAAGATTGTTTTCCTGTAATAAATACAAAGAAAATTTTTACCAAATCTCATAACAAATTATTATTGAGCCTTCTTGAGCAACAGATGGTATCGGAGGTTGAAACTATG
Source organism: Cupressus sempervirens (assembly GCA_028749045.1). NCBI lineage: Eukaryota > Viridiplantae > Streptophyta > Pinopsida > Cupressales > Cupressaceae > Cupressus > Cupressus sempervirens. Next base: position 130,214,275 of record CM053793.1, on the reverse strand, counting down.
GAAGCAACCTATGCTTCACAATTTGGTGAAGTTGGGTCCTTGATCCACTTTGTGTGTGTACACCTCTAAACACTTTATCAAGTTGAAGCTACATTTTATCTCTTTCATCAACCGTTTCCCCTATTTCATCCCATATCAAATAAAATTAGCAAGCTACTATTTAATATATCATCTTTCACATTACTAAAATATTATAATTCATGAGTTCAGCAAGGTCAAATGCATTTAATTCTAGCTTTTGGTGAAATAAGTAGTATAAAATATGAAATAGTAAAGATAAAGTCATGAAACAAATTCCAAGTTTTAAATATGGATGTTAAGAAACTAAATTCAAAAGAATCACATTGATTTCTATTTTAGCAAAAAGTTATGTTCTATTTAAGGAATATCACTCTTTAAAAATGTTTTTTGTAGTAGCTTAATAGTTTTCATGGGAGAGAGAAAATTTGATTCAAATTTATTTCAATTTCTTAAAAACTATATTTTCTAATCTAGATACAAAATCTTAAAAGACTCTAATTTACTTCTTCTTCCATCTTGTTATGATTTACTAGCCTTATGTATCTCAAAGTTCTGTTTTTCTTTCACAATGTATATTCCAATGTCTTTTCAGACATAAAAAAAGTGTAACCCACTATTGTAGGTCCACCCCATGCACACATTCAACCATAAAAAAACAATAATAAGGAGCATCCTTAAAATTTATTGTGTTTGCATTTAAGGCTCCAAACACGAGCTGGAGTATCTGAAAACCTTGATCTGGAAACCATTTTGGTACAGTTGTTTACCGGTGTGAGACAACTTCCAGTTTCAAGTAACCTCACAAGGAAACCTCTCGGCTATTTAATTTTCTATTACTTGCGTTGTTTCTGGGTGAAATCAACCAATGGAGTTGCATTTTGCAATACATGCTTCTGCAAAGTTGTAGCTTTTTGAAGGCTTTCACAAATGACCATCCAATTTAAAATATGGAAAATAAAAAATTATTGACCGTCGATGGGCTGGCTATATAAAATAATCGATCCGAAGATTATAATATGCAATTTCCCTCTTCCCTGCATCCCACATGGCCATGTCTTTACCCAAGCACTTTTTAGCTTTGATTTTAGTTTTTTTGCCTTCTTCCTCTCTTTGCAACCTTCCCTTTCTCATCAATGTTCTTCCCTCGAATCTGAAGCTCTGCTCTGCTTCAAAGCGAGCCTTAATGACTCTAAGAACTCTCTCAGTTCATGGTGAAGGGAAGAGACTGTTGCACCGACTGGGAAGGCATATCCTGTTACAATCAAACCAACCATGTTGTCTCTCTTGATGTGTACTCCTTCCATGGTGTGATATCTGACAACTTGTGCCAACTTCGTTTTCTCACATATCTAAGCATAACTGGAGGACAAGGTGGCACCACTTTGCCTCACTGCTTGGCCAATCTCTCATATATTGATTTTCTAGACTTATATGTCAATCAGTTCAGAGGAATGGTTCCTTCTTTCATTTGTTTGCTGACCCGCCTTACATACCTTGATCTTAGTGGCAATAATTTCAATGGAAGCATACCTTCCTGTTTAGCCAGTCTTTCTTCGTTAGGTGAGTTTCATCTTGCTGACAACCAACTCAGTGTTAGCATACCAGCTTCTCTTGGTAATATCTCTTCTCTAGAGGAGTTGAATCTTGTGAATAACCAATTAACTGGGACCATACCGATTTCTCTTGGAAGTCTCTCCTTGTTGAGGTGCTTATACCTTCGAGACAACCAACGGAGTGGTAAAATTTCAGATTCCTTGGGCAATCTCACTTCACTAGTGGACTTGAATCTTATAAATAGCCAACTGCCTGGGTTCATTCCGCCTTCATTTGCTCATCTATCCTCCCTCACTCGTTTATATGCTGGAAGCAATCGTTTCAATCAAACCATCGCTTTATCCCCACTTCCACCTTCGTTATATTTTCGCTATCTGACTGTAAACCACCATCAGTTGCTTTCAGAAACCTTTTTGCAAAGCCTTGCTGACATGAGGTTCTTGTATTTATCCAATTTTATGATAAATATTACCGCATCCTGGATTCTGTCCTTTCAGTTAACTGAACTAAGATTAGTGTCATGTGGGATTGATAGTGAAATTCCATCTTGGATTTCAACCCAATTCTCGCTTGATATGCTTGAATTGGTAAACTTCGGTCTAGTGGGTGAGATCCCCTCTTGGCTGTTGTCATGCCCAAATTTGTAGGGGAAAACACAATCCTTGTTTTTTTTTATACTAAACTTAAGGAGTCACATATTGACAAGAGCATGATCCAACAAGATTAACAATAGTTATGTGTTAAAAAAAAAAACACCTACTCATGGTCTTGGGAAAGAGATGTGTTCATTAGGGTGATACAAAATTCAAACACTAACTTGAAAGTGATCCTTGAGTTAGTTGATTTGGAATAGGGTGACATAATTAATAGGTTCTAGTTTGCATTCACGTTTACAACTAGGTCTTAGGCAACATGGGGCTAGATGATCAAATTTTGTGAACCCCTAGGATGCCTTTTGATAGAATATCTAACTTCCGTTTGACACATTGTTAGATGTTTCATTCCATTTGATACTATAGTTTCACAACCTTAGTATGAATATGGTCTTGTGCCCCATAGAAGTTCTAGAATACAATATATTGAGTCTGGAATGTGGGAACATATTACCAATTTAAGATGGACTTATACAATTTGTACCGACCCTTGAAAGCATATATATGTATCACATAATGTATTATTCAATATATACCAAATACCCTGTCTGTAGAGTATTAGAGTGAACTAGTTACAAAATATGACATATCACAAATAAATAAATAAATAAATATATTGTAATCAATTTCCAATACCCTATATGTATTAATAGAGAGGATTAAATATATTTATATAGAAGATAGTACATGCAATTATAACTAAATTCCTACAACAATTATTTAATCCTAACCTCAATCACTTCTTCCTACTATTACTATTTTTTAAAATTAAAATATTTAAATTCCTAAAATGCTATCCTAAATTACTCCTTACTAACATTAATTCTCTAATTATATACTAACATAATCCTACATGATCACGTGATCTACTAACCTATATCACTATACTTTTCTCAACCCGAATTTCCTTCCAAGCTTCTACTAAGTTAATTAATTATTAAAAACTAACATTATCTTTGCCCGTACTCCTAATTTCTAAATTCCTCCCCACTTACTAACCATTATTATAAATCTAACTACCTTCCCATTAAATTCGCATGCTCCCGTTCTCCCACCAAAACCCAGGAGACTAGTTTTGTGGCATGATTTTTTATGTGAAATGAGAGAGCCGACCCATGTCCTTGGGCGGCCCACTCTGTGGCATCTTGGAGGAAGGAAAGAGGGATATCGTAGGGGCACTGGCTATCTGGCTGAAAATTTGCACCCGGCCAGTGCCATTGTTCATAGCCTTTAGCCATAGGTACTATGCATCTATCAATACACTGTGCAGTCCATACTCTATTTTGTCGGAGACATTTATCGGCAGATGGAATTTAAATTATTTTATTGATATGAATACAAATTTATTTAGTTAGATGTTTGAATCAATATCATTTTAATATTTTTATTATTATTAATACTTAGATTTTATATTCTTACTTATATTATATTAAATTTGATTTTTTTTAAAAATTTCTTTTAATTTAATTATAATTTAGATTAATATATAAGTAAACTTATATGTAAATATTGATATTAACTTCTTTTTTGTTTTCTAAATGATTGTAAGTACACACAATCTTATTACTATATAGTACAATTTCAAAAAATCATATATTAAAATTTTAAAATAATAATTTTGGGATGTTTTTATATTATTTTTCATTTTTTCATTACAAATCTAATCATATAAAATATATTAAAAAATAGATTATAATAAACATATACTTTGCAAAAATAACATATACTTTAATTTTTTTATAAATTTGATTAGTCATATATTATTATATATAATATAATATTTAGTTTTTTTTTCTTATAACTATTTTAATTTTCACAACTATTTTAATTACTATTTTGTAAAAAAAAATTAAATTAAATTGAGGAATTATATATGAAAGTATAAAAATTAAAGTAAGAAGTGTAATTAAATTATTTTTATAGAATAAAATTGGAGACCAAAATTAAATTCTATAAATTGAATTATTTCTAATTGAATCACAAAGAGATACACTTTTTAATTTCACGATTTTTAGCTTAATTAAAATATTTTAATAATTTAATTTTAAATTTTATATAATGTACATTTTAATAGTTTAATTTCAAATATTTGAACCACTTAAATTAAAAAATGATTATAAATTGAGAAATTCATGTAACAATATTGACTAAAATCATGATTAATTTATTACAAATATGAGTACACAAATTAATTTAAACTAGAATTAGATTAATATAAATTCAAATAATAAAATATTGAAAAATTAATCAAAATTCTAAAATTGGATAATATCAATGTCCTATATATTTCATTTAAAGAAAATTTAAATAAATTAATATTATAATCAAAATAATAATAATGTAGATAAAAAATAAAAAATTACATATTAAAATTAATATAAATTTAATATATTGAAAATATAATTCAAGATTAATATAGTATGTATAAGAATACACAAATTAAATTTATTAATAATATTTTTTACTAATGATATTTAAATACTTAATAATATAAATATAATAAAAAAACCAAGTGATTACTAAAACATCTCGAGAAAAAATAAATTTATCAATCTTATTAAATGTTTTAGGAAAAAATGAAAATAAAATAAAAACATCACCAAAATTATTATTTTAAAATTTTAATGTAATGTATCGTTATAAGATTGTGTGTGTGTGTAATCATTTAGAAAACCATAAAAAGTTAATAACAATATTTAAATAAATTTTCTTATATAATAATCTAAATTATAATTAGATTAATAGAAGTTTTAAAAAATTAATCAAATATAATATAATATAAATAAGAATATAAATCTAAGTATTAATAATATAATAAAAATATTAAAATGATCTCCATTCAAACATCTAACTAAATAAATTGGTATCCATATCAATAAAATAATTTAAATTTCATCTGCTAATAAATGTCTCTGACAAAATAGAGTATGTACCGCATAGTGCATTGATAGATGCATAGTACCTATGGCTAAAGGCTATGAATAGTAGCACTGGCCAGGTGCAAATTTTGGGCCAGATAGCTAGTGCTAATGGTGGGAGGGTTTTTTTTTTTAAACAAAAATTCTATACTTCTGCAAATCAATTCTTTCTAAGGACCAATCGATCCTCCTCTTCAATAACATACATGGGCATTGGCTACTCAGGCAGGAGGATCAACTGCCTCAAGTATGCCCCTACCATGCCCCCATCCTCATAGCCATATGCCTCATCCGCATGCCATCCTGCCGCCCCGTGTCACTGTCATACTCGCCTCTGACGATGATGCAGGGAAGTACCTGCCCCTGGAACAGATGCGTTCAGGAAGGTGGGGAATTTATGCCAAGATGGGATCGCCGGCTACAAACAAGATTTGCATGCCAACATGGCGATATCAATGTCATCAATGACACACCAACTTAATAAATTAATTTAGTATTGGGCTATGCAAGTGATATAACCTTGGAGTATAACATATAGCGTTAAGTGGGGAAACTTGTGGATTGGATGGGAATGATAGGTGTGTAAAGGAAAGTGGTTTTTCGAAGTTTTGCAAGGTTAGAGGTTAGGATAGCTAAGGTTGTTAGAAGTTAATATAGTGTTGTCATGGGTTAGTGCAAAGTGTCGATGGTGTAATTTGGATTTAGGTTACTTTAGCAAATTAGTTAGAGGGTATTGTAGACTAACTTGAATACTAAGGGTGATATTTTATTAGTTTTCATAATTAATTATTGAAGAATAGTAATGGTATAGTATCCTTGTTATTGTGGTATAAATTAATAGTGTTGAAACTATTATATAAATAAAATTAATATGTATATGGAAATGCATTTGTGTGTTACATACTTTTACGCCATATTGAATAGTTATTGTTGCATATAAGATCCTGGTAGGCAACGACTACCTAGGCAAGAGGATCGACTGCCTCAGTACCCCACCCCCCCCCCCCCCCCCCCCCCCCTTCCTACCGATTGCCCATGCCATCTGCCTCCTACATCTATGCCATCTTCCTGTCCTGTAGCTATACTCATCTCTGACGGTGACAGACGGAACATACATGTTGAGGAAGGTAGAGAATTTAATTCATCCAAGATCACTGGCTACAAACAAACATATTTCAATTTTTATTTTGAACTCTTTAAAACTTTGTACTAGTGCTCTAAGCATTTACTCAATAGTCTAATGAAGAATATAAAACATTAAAAATTGTATACAAAAATTCTTATCTTCCACACAACCAATTAATCTCAAATACTTCACTCATAAATATCATTATTTTACTTCACCCATTTTCATATGCCCTAAAACTTATTACTAAAACTGATATTATTTACCATGTTCTTCTTATTCATTTGTATAATATTTCCTTGAAATTTTTGATTCATTTTTATAAAGTTATACTCCAAAACTCGTCAAACATAATCATAAGGCCTATATATTCACATTATTTTTTTCTATTAGAAAATAAACTATATAATTACAATAAAATCAACCTTCTTAGAGAAAGTTTGTATTATTTCTTAGATTGAATATTGAGATCTTAAATTCTAGTTTTAATTTACTGAAACTAAATTAATTTATTTTTTATATAATTTAAATATAAAAGATTAATGTATTAAAGATATCTATTTTCATCATTCTTGTAATGAATTTATAAATATTTTTAGAAATGTATATTTTATTTAATTAATTAATAATTTGTTATGAAATTATATATTTTTTGTTTTCTAAAAGTTATTTACATATTTAGAATTAATGTTTAGTGTTTTATTCATTATATTTAAACACTTGCGATAGTTGTGTTTCTTTTTTCAATTATTTTTCATTTTTTTATTAGTTTGATAGTTTCATAATGAATAAATTTGAACCTACAAGTGGCATTTATGTTTTGTTACTTGGGTTCAATTAGAACTCTAAGCCCAATTTTTGAATGGATCTCAATTGTTTAATCATGTCCTACCAATTCTATGTTAAACTCTAATTGTTTAATACATCCTTCATATTTATTGTTTTAATATTTGTGATATAAAAAACTTCATCATATTGCTTTTAATGTTGAATTTACCCAAAACTTTGAAATAGAAAGTAAAAATGTAACTCATAGATATACACTCTTATAACTTTGTATTGCTTGTAGACTCAAGAGCTACCTTCAATTTGTTATGATGTGATTATTACTTGATTTCAGATACATTCTCTATCTAACATCCAAATTCTATATATTTCTTCAGTATATAATTTGTGGTCCTCATCCATAATTTTGGATAATGTATCTGGCCAACTATTTTACACTACTTATTATATGTTGAATGGATCCAATTTTACGCTACTTATTGAATATCATAAAATATTATAATAAATAAATTGGTTCAAAGAAAGCTCCCAAGGGAAAGAAACATAAAGAAAACTCTCATTCATTACTCATAATATACAAGATGTGCAAAGTGTGATCGCTAAACTAAATTTGTCGATGAAACCAAAAAGCTTGCCCTATATCCTCTAGATACTCAAACTCTCACCACATATTGGAACACTAATGAGGCTTTACAAAAAAACCATATAAAGTGTCCATACAAATATAATCATGAATTCATTTATATAAAGTTTGATAAACTATAATGATTATCTCAAGATTAATTAATTAATTTAGAGAGAGAGAGAGAGAGAGAGAGAGAGAGAGAGAGAGAGAGAGAGAGAGAGAGAGAGTAATATGACTTATTAAAAGTAATAGACTAGTTATAAAAAATAAGAGGGTGGAATTTTCATGTACATACTAGTGGTCTAATTTCAATGAGTGTTACTATTTTTCTTAACAAGAGTAGAATATCACCATATATTATAATAAATAAATTGGTTTAAAAAGAGCTTCTGAGGGAAAGAACCAAAAAGAAAACTGTCATTCATTACTCATAATATTCAAGATGTGTAAAGTGTAATCCCTAAACTAAAATTGTTAAGAAACCCAAAAGGCTTCTCTTATATCTTCTAGCTATTCAAACTCTAACCACATATTGGAACACTAATGTGGCTTTATAAAATAGCCATATAAAGTGCCCAAACAAATATACTCATGAATGCATTTATATAAAGAATTATAGACTTTAATGATTGTCTCAAAATTTATTGGCCATAATCCTCCATATAGATATCATCAATACCTACAAATTGAATGAGTTAGTTATAAAATTCATTTAAAAATAAGGTCTTAGAAAATTGAATATCATTTCATAATTTCCTTACCATCTCCACTTGTTGTGTTTTGGTTAAGATCAATAGAAAAGGGAAACCCATATTGTTGATTAGTTTGTTGATCATCTAATACAACAATGCACATTTAACACATCTATTTAGATAAAATTAAATTATCAACTAAAAACTCAAATATAATTTCAAATTTTTATTTTTTCTATCATAACAAATTCTAAATCAGAATATTGTTCTCATAATCTATATCACATTATGTAACAACAAGAAAAATCAAAATTCCATTACCTCCACTAGTTTGTTGAAATGTTTGAGGATGAATAACCTTTGGCATTGATGGTTGATCTCTACAAACTACATCTTGGTTATTTGATAAAGCATTAAATGCAATTAGAAATGTGAACTAAGTAATCAATTTTAATCAAAATAGTTAATAGTGAGTAAATTACCATCTAGTACTTGTGTGTCATATGTTATTGTTTGGTTCAAATCAATAGAGAAAGGCAATCGACGTCGTGGAGATTCTCCTTGATCAACCAAACCTATATTGACACATGTTCAACATATGAAATAAAAATAACAAGTATTGAGCTATATGTTGAAATTAATAAAGTACTTTTAAATAAATGTACTCACCTTGTTGTGATAGAATAACTCTTTCTCCTTGTATTGCTATGCTTGAACGATTAATGGTTTTTTTCCCTTTCTCTTTTTAGAGTGTATAGAGGGGAATTGAAAATTTTCATGGTCATCAACTCTTTCAATTAAGTTTTGAGTCATAGGTTGTTTTTTTAATGAATAAATCAACGCTTACACATTTTGTTTTGACTAAACCAAGGTTTCTTTCACCTCATAGGCATGTTCTCTAAGCTAGGAACTGATTTAGAATTGGAACTTGAAGCAAGAGATGCATGTATCTCATTTCTAAATCTCCCAACATGTTGAATGAATATTTGTTTTTCATATTCTTCTCCAGTGAACAAATTTTGGATAAATGAATTTACATAATCAATGCAATTTTGAAGTTCATCATGAGAAGTATCAAATGATCTCACACAATCTGTAGTAAAAACTATAAAGTTGTAAAGTCAAAATACTATTTTAAAATACTATATATTTCTTAAGAAAAAATTTGGTATTAAAACTTACCAGTTCTCTCATCTTCACCAATGTTGACTCCAAGCACATCTTGATCTTCTGAAGGTATAGAACCATCTGCAATTGGAAAAAAATCACTTAACTTTTTGATCCATAAAATAATTTAATATTTACTTCTAAACACACATTCTTATCACCAATGTTATAGTTCTTATGGCCAAAATTTCCTCCAACTTTGTTGTAATCCTCAACCAATGTCGTAACATCATCTATATTTAAGATCAATTTAAGTAGGTGTTAACAATATAGTAATCGATTGTATAATATAAATAATTAAAATTAACTCTCAAATGATACTTCCCAACCACTTGACCTTGCTAGTTTATATTGGTTCTCTTTAGTAGATCTAAAATCTTCAGCACATGTTTCCATGTGTTACCTCTTTTTACCCACTCACAATCACACACTTGCAAATTTGGTCCAAAATTTCTTACAAGATACCATTTGGTTGAAATGGTTTGAATTCTAACTTTAAATGTATCAGGAAGGTCATATAGGTAGCAATTTGTATCTGCTATTCTTTTTATCTCTCTAAACAAGTTAGGTAGTATCTTTCCTTTTCGAAGTTGGTTAGAAACCCATATAACTGCAAGTATCTCTTATTTTTATAGTATGGCTCTACCCTATGAAGAGAACATGAATGAGCCAATTCATTCTCCTTGTGCATTTTCTAGAATAGTCAGTCACGTAGTAACTCTTGATGTGCATGTGGTATGACTCTATGGAAGCATTAGTATCTTGATTTGCATGAGAGAAACAGCTAAAGTTTTTTTCCCACATTTCTATGAAAAAAATATGATAATCTCTTAGAATATATATAATAAAAGAACCAAGAAATACAAATAAAAATATAATGTAATGAATAATGTATATGATCTTACCAATGTGTCTCTCATCATGACACCGTGTCTTTCTAAAGTAATCAATAAACTCTTTTTGTTCTTTGAATTTGTCCATAAATTTTTTTATTAGATGAGTAGTGTCATCTCCATCATCACTTATGGCATACATTATCTCACCTAATCTAGTGAACATATTTGTTACAACATCCTTATTTCTTACAAACCTATAATAAAAAATATAATATCAAGCTATGATGTTAACAAATATAACTTTACATGTATTTTAAGTAGAAATGACTCACTTGTAGACATTCTTCAACCATGCCATGTGTACGTGCCAGATACATAAAAGTACTCGACAATTGAAGGATGATCTACAAGTTACATTATAAGCATTAGTAAGTAGCATTCAAACACAATCAGATATTAAACTAAAATTATATGTTTAAATAATGAAATGTATAGTCTGAAAACCTATATATCAAATATAATTAGAGGATAATCAAACCTAATTGCTTCAATCTCAGCACTAGCATCATCGGTCATGAATGCATTGACTTGCCAATCATCTTTACATTTCTTGCCTCTTTTGTTAACTTTTGCTAGCCACCCATGTATATCATCAATTTTATTTCTTGAAGATATGGCCCATGCAATAGATAAATTTTAGATGAACTAAACTAAAATATATTAATATAGTTGACATTAGTAAACTCACAGCATTTTTGTTTGTTGAAAAAGTGGAATCCATTGCTATAATAGAGTAATGCGAATATCTCACCATCATCTCTCGCATCCATGGTGTTTGAATACCTATAATAAATGGAATTTTTTCTCCACTATTGGGTGTTTTATAGTAGAAGCTATCTTTCTCCTTTGCATGCTATAAACTTACACTTTTGACATCGCACCCTATTACATGCATTCATTACATCTTTTCTTAGTAGAAATGCGTCCCTCTTATTCATTAACTTTGTAAGACTATGATCCAAATAATGTTGCTCACATATTGTGTAAACCTCCACACCCATCAATAACAATGACTCAATATAAGATTTATATTCATTTGACAATCTCAGTGTAACCATACTCCTTGGATCACCAAAAGGGTCATCCTTTACATGAAAAAATTCACCATTAGCATCTTGATGACTAAACTCATTATAAGTAATGATGGCAATATTTGATCTTCCATACATAACTCTAACACAAAAGTACGTTTTACAACCCCTTTTCTTTGCAAACCTTCATAACCTTTGCATATTTGTTTGGGGTTTTCTTCTATTATCATCAGGTCCAAATGCACATTGATATCTGTATATACATGTACAAATATATTTATACCAATTTATAATCAATAAATTTTTAAAAATTAAAATATTGCATGCTTAATTATTATACTAAATCTAAACAAACCTTGAATACATCTTGGTAGCATGGTTATTAGGGTTTGTCAAGTTCATCTCATTATGTTCTTTTTGTATGAATGTTGTTTCTATGCCATCCAGTAGACCTTCTCCCTTGACAAAGTGAGACAATCTCTCAAGAGGGATAGCAGCACATAAATCCATAAATGCCTTATGATGTCCAATAGGTGTCCACTCTAGTTGTGCACTTGAAAAATCATTTCCTTCATTGGGGGCATCTTGCATAGGTAGTTTGATGAGTGATTGCCATTTAAACTTTGTATCCATTCTGAGAAATATTAATATGGTTAGTGATCCTTAACTTGTTGAAACATGTTAAAAAAAAACTAATACGAATTATTACATATATCCTCAATAAAAAAATTAGTATATTGAAATCACAATAAATACATTTATATCCTCAATATGAAATAATTTCACTATACCATCAATGAAATGATTTCTCAAAATTATATTAGAAGTTGATATTATATATTTTATTCTATATTTTTCCAATCTTGTGATCTAGTAATGAGATGCATGTTACTGCAAGCCTAGAACACATGATTCATATTGCCCTAATAAGTGAATTCCTCTTATAAAGAAAACAAATTTCTATAATTTCAAAACCTTTACTAGGAAATCATGTTTTCACTTATAAATCTATAGTTATTAAAATCTAATATGATTAGTCCACTAGTCATATATTCTAAGTCATCATTATTTATCACTAACTAATTCATTTATTGTGTCATTAAAGATGATCACCTAATTTACTTTTTAATACTAGGCTTCGTGTTATGTATGTACATTAATTTAAGTTTATAATAATTTTGAATGAACTTGAGTACAACTAACATGGGATGTAATTCTCCTACCTTCCTAGCAATCAATATATGAGTCATTTTGTTATCAAGGTCCATAGTGTTCATTGTATCAAGGTCTAGGTCATTTTCACATAGAGAAGTTATGAATTTTTCCATGACTTTAGTCCATTTCATTGTATCAAGGTCTATAGATCCTTTTCACATAGTGAAGTGTTCATCATTGCATCAAGGCCTAGGTTGTTTTCACATAGTGAAGTTATGGAGTCTTAGGTCATTTTCACATAGTGAAGTTATGGAGTTTTAGGTCATTTTTACATAGTAAAGTTATGGATTTTTTCATGGATAAGTACATTTAGTTATCAATCTTTAATTCATTTAGCTATCAAGGTCCATAGTGTTTAAGGTCCTTAGTGTTCATTGTATTAAGGTTTAGATCATTTTCAAATATTGAAGTTATTATAGAGTTTTCCATTATTTCAGGTAATTTCATTGTATCAAGGTCTAGATCATTTTCGCATAGTGAAGTTATGGAATTTTCCATGATTAAGTCTATTTAGTTATCAATGTCTAGGTCATTTGAGGTCATTTGCACATAATGAAGTTATGTAGTTTTTCATGATTTTGTCATTTTCATGTAGTGAAGTTATGGAGTTTTCACATCATTAAGTCCATGGAGATTTCCACAATTAAGTCCATTTAGTTATCAAGGTCTAATGAAGTTATGTAGTTTTCTATGATTTTGTCAGTCATTTAGTTAAGTTATGGAGTTTTCCCATCATTTTATCAGTCATTTTCACATAGTGAAGTTATGGAATTTTCCCACCATTAAGTCCATTTAGTTTTCCACTGTAGTGAAGTTATGGAGCTTTTCCTTATGGAGTTTATTTCATGATTGAATCCACTTAATTTTAGCCCATTTAGTGTTTAGCCCACTTAGTGTTCATCTCATGAAGGTAAAGAAATCGTTTTCTAGTTGAACATGAGAAATTAAATCAATAGATAAAACTATCATATTATCCATCATTTATTAATCTAATTTAGGAGAAATCTTTATGGAACTCTAGTCTTATGACACTATATCATAACTCATAGCATAACATCTAGACTATATGTTCACAAGTTGAAATTATAGAGTTTCTTCTATGATCAAAGCCTACTTAGTTTAAGTTATGGAGTTTCTTTTATGATTTAGTCCACTTAATTTCAACCCATTTATTTTTAACCCCACTTATTGTTCAGCCCACTTAATGTTCATTGCATCAAGGTCTAGGTCATTTCACTATGGTCATTTTCACATAGTAAACTTATGGAGTTTCTTCATTATTAAGTCCATTTAATTATCAAGGTCTAGGTCTACATCATGTAGTTTTTCCATGATTAAGTCCATCTAGCTTTCTAATATAGTGAAGTTATGGCGTTTTCCCCTATGGAGTTTCTTTTATCATTAAGCCCACTTCGCCTTCATTGGATCAAGGTCTAGGTCATTTTTACATTGTGAAGTTATGGAGTTTTTCCACAATTAAGTCCATTTAGTATCTTGTAATCAAAAGTATCTCGTGAAAGATATTGACCCTATTAGGAATCTATTACAACTATATAGTTTATCTATTATTGTTAGGGAACTACGTCTTATTACAAGCATTACAAGCCTCAACCCTATTAGGAGTTGTTATTATAATACAAAAGGTACGAGATGAGCCCACTCCTAAAGCATGCATATACAACTATGCAATGCTTATCTATTGGGATAGATAGAAAGCCTTTCATTATGTTGATATCTTCTATATTTGACTAGTCTTTGTGGTTCTTCTTTAAAATTGTACATACAACTACTCTTCTTTGCTCTTGCATAAAATTCACATCTTTACAAAAACATGGTTACCCTAGAGTCCAAATGATGAATGATGAGTTTTCCTTTTTTAACCAAGATCAATTTCATATTTATAAATAATAATCAGGCACATAGAGCAACAATCAAGGATTTCAAGAAAATTTTTACAAGCAATAGGCAGGGACAAAGCAACCTTGCGCATGAAAAAAAATAGTGTTGTAGTATGAATCTAATCCCTAGAACCACTACTGTGTATGTTCTCAAAATATTTTTTCAATCACGCACATAGTCCTAGAAAAGAAAATTTGGTAGCACTAAGGTTCTTAGTAATGGTCAACTCTGTAGCTTTTGCAATCTAGAGTGGGTGAAATCCAATCCTAGCATACCAGGGTTTTGCCATGTTCTGAGAATTTAATCAATCAGAGATACTCGAGAGATCTAACAACCCAACAAAAGACTACACCTGTGGGGATTTCCTCCACAAGGACATTTATATAATAGTTGCTACTACCACATCAAAAATGGCTATTACCACTTGAAGTACCATCCACGTGGTTGACCCAATAAAGGGAATGTCCACTACGGTTTAACCCTCTCTAATCAAAGAAGACTCACAAAGTTGTACCACATGAGGACTTGGTTTGGATTTAAGGATTTCAAGTTTTTGATGTGCCCAAAAGGGACAAGAGTCTTTGACACACTAATTTGAAATCACCTCACCAACTTTTTGGAAAATCCAACAAAAACCACCACCAGTCTCAAAAGAGAAAGTACTAGTGGATGTTGAGGACAAACTCAAGGGAAATAGTGAGACAATAACAAATATCCTTCCCTACCTACAAGGGGATCCGTCGTCAAGAGGAGCTTCGCATGTAAAGCAAGCGAATGAAGCTCAATCTCTCAAGATCTCCCAAATAGTGTTCATAGAGCCTAATTACTATGTGAAACATATATGCATGAAAGCAAATCTAGATCCAATTTTAGAGCAACACATGAAGTGTGAATCTATGAAAGCATGTAAAAGCAGTCAAGCCAAACACATGAGATGTTTTTTTAGTTCCAAATGCAAGTGTTATAGAGATCCAACAAAATACCTAGTAGTCCTTGCAACACATTTTTCTCTATTGTACCTTTTGTTTATGCTTGAACGCTCACTCGCAATGAACAAAGCAACAAGAAAACACAAGATATGCAATAATATAACAAAGCCAAGAGGTATTCCTAGATTACAAGGAAAATGAAAATTAAATGAAAAGGTGTGACCCACATAAGAGAATGTGCAATTAACATTTAATTAACAGATGTGGAGTGTAAAAATCCATAAAAATTATAAGATGAGGGGTGTTTTACTTAATTTAAATGCCTTTTTCTTATAAAATAAAGTGTGTGACATTTATTTAGTTATTTCTTTCAAAATAATAATTGTTGCACATAACATTAATAGGGTATACCAACTTCAAAAGACTTCCATAAATATGGGGAAAATAAATGCCATGATTGATACCTTTTAGACAAGGGTAAAACCTTTGGAGACCAAAATTATGCAACTCTTGTCATTCGTATAGAAAGAGAACACAAAATTTACATGGAAATTACATGTGAAGACCTATATAAATGCAACTATAGAAGAAGTAGGAATGAAAATAATAAAAACCTAAAAAATATATAGGAGAAAGAGTTTAATATTTCTCAGCTTAGACAAGCCTCTCTGATATAAAAAATCTAGGATAAATTACAAGTACTAACAATGGAAAAAAAATACTTGGAAAAGGAGCTATGTACATATTAGGTCCTTCTTACTTGGGATCAAAGAGAATTTGAAAACAAAATACCAATGTTTGACAATAAAGACAATAATTACACTTTATCTTGTCTTATATACTTTACTTATTTCATTTCAAGGTTATTTCCTTAATGGGGGCTTACCTTTAGCAATTTTTTTCCTTTTTTGTGTTTAGATGTAGATTTAGCAAATTCAAAATTATAGATCTAAAGGAACAATTGTAGTTGTAGTCCCAAAACCCCTAAATTCATCCCTATAAGGTATAGCTCACATCAAGTTCAACCTATTATTGTATAGGTCACTCTGTGTCCAACTTGTTCTTGTATTTTTTGTATTTTCTTGATAAAAAGGTTCAACTCTTAGATTACAAGATGTTAATCTATTTTCAATGTTAGTAGAGGCTGAAAGGGTTTCTATAGATCTAAAGTGACTTCCTCTACTAACTCTCAAGGTGAGTGCATCTTATTTTATTTTCTTTCATATCACTTACTTTGATACACTAGATATGTTATCTTATTATTTATCATTGCATTATTGTGTACTTAACTATCCTTGCATATTTATCACATTTCTTTCTATGCACTTATATATTAATAGAAAGCCCCCCACCCAAAAGGGATCCTAGAATCAACATCTTAAAAGGACCTAGATCTTGTGTTGTCACCCCTTTATCTATTTGGGTTTTTTTAATTATATTTAAATATTTTAGGGTGTAATAATTTGGGATCCCCCTTTCTAATATATGGCCCAATGAAGTGAAAATCTATCATTATTAACAACTTACATTATACATTTTGGTGAGCCCAACCTTTTACATTTCCCCTTTTCATCATGGTGTTTGATGTCCTTTACATACTATCAGGTTCTCCTCCATATACATTTTGATGAACTCGAAACTTTCATCCTTCATACTTTCTAATTTTCTAGTTAGTCATTGTACACATTGGTTCACCATATACATTTTGTTGAAGTTGATGCTTTCATGCTTCATACTTTCTAATTTTGTAGTTAGATATTCATTATATGCATGGGTTCACCTTATCCATATGGTGAACTTGATCCATCATATTTCCCCTTTTGATCTTGGTACATTAGATAACCTTTATATACTTGTAAGGTATTCAATGAGGGGGAGAATGATGAAAAATATGAATCTCAACCTTGCAATTTTTCTAGATGGTTCCAAAAATATAGTTGGCAATTTTCTATATGTTAGTTCCTTAAAAAGGTAAAGTTAGTTGTCAAAATATTCCTATATCCATAGTACAATATGGGAGGGACATTTTCAAAGATTAGACCACACATCCTAGGACAATTTTATTGAGAGATAAAAATACACCTTGAAATTGTTAGATTAGGTGAAAAACTAATCTCCCAAGAACACTTGCATGCATAACCCTATCACATGGAAAATGCAAAGGACAAAAGCAAGAAAAAAATCATGGAGGCCAAAAGGCTGGAGATATCTTATGAACATGCAAAGAGCAATCTCTATTATGATCCAATAAGTGAATGAAAAAATACAAAGAGTTGAATCCTTATAAAAGGAATCGCGAAACCCTAAAAAAGGAAACTAGGATTGCGCATTATAATTAATATTAAATATTAATTATATGCACCTAAAAGAAAACTTAAGAACTAGAGTAATAAACCACTTAATTAACTAAATCAAGATGATCTAATTAATAAGTGAAACAAAATAATTACTCTAATAGAAATATGTGCCAAATTCCTAAAAGATTTAAAATTTAATAATCAATCCCAAGTTTTGAAAATACAAAAATTTGGGACAATAGGTTTGTCATCTTTTTATAGAAATTATTTTTTATATTAGTAATGCATTATCAACATCTAATATAATAAAATTGTTTTATAATCTTTCATTTCCCAAAAATACAATAAAGGATGGGAAATAAAAACCTTTCTCAACTTATCATCCTCTTATACTTTATATTCACAACAAATATTAGTTCTTCACAGGGGATGGAGAATACTTGGGGACCCTAGTCTTATCACCTTTTGATCATTAAGCTCTTCTCACCTATTGTCTCCCATTAATGTCCCTCTTTTGTAGTTTTCTTTTCTTATTTTAAGCCTTTGAAACTTTTATAATTAGGCACATCTTATGCTTTCTATGTACTATTTTTTAATTCAAGATAAATTAAATATGTGGGAAATTTTATTAAGTAAAGGTGAAGAGAAACAATAGATAGTAGATTTGACCCATAACCCATTGATCGTATTAGATTATAATTTATTTCTTATGACTACTTACTTAGCTAATTATAAATATAAATTGTGATATAATGTGAAAGTTTTGCAAGTTTACAAATCTGTAAAGTTTAAATTTGATTTATGAGTACAATTTTAATACAAATACATAGATAAATGACATAATTATGTGTGAAGCTATAATCATTTCAGTACACATTGCATAGCCCCATAAGTGCTTGTTCAAATACATTTACTATAACCTTCATAGGTGTTGATAAAAGTCCCTTATAATACTTAATGCAAATAGTGTATAACTCATGGATAGTAGTACCAAAGAAATGCCCAAAGGAGCCCAAACTTACAATCATGTATTTTATACTAGATGATGTAGATGCATGCTTAATTTAAAAACTAGATTTTTTTTATATGATCTAATGTAAATTACTTGACCTAATTTAATTATATTATTTTAAATCTAGAATAATAGATATTATTCTAATTATATGTGTATACTATCTATTTTATTATTAAAACTGTCATATTCAACTCATGTTTAATTATGGTTAAAATTGTATCATTTATTCAATTTTTAGAATCATTAGATTAGTTATTATCTTATAATTTTGTTTTCAACATCAAAATTTATCTGTTATATTTCTTTGGATTTCCTTTTTTTGAAATTCAACCTTCTTTCCTAGTTTTCTCTAGATCTTATATATCATTGTCAATCATTTTATTTCCATTTCATTAAGTGAAAATTAATTGCACTTGTTCAACAGTTGAATTTTTTTCTGTTGTTTGGGTCTTCTCCCTTTTGAATGTGGTAAAAGAAATAAGATCAACACTCTTTTTTCTTCACTTGTAGTGATCCCCATTGTCTTGTGTGACAAGAAAAAATAATTTTGGGGCATTATTGTTTGAAAATAAGAGGATTCTTTAGTATGTCACAAATGTGCATGCTTTGATTTAGGTTCAGTAAGATCCCAATAAATATGTGAACAAGAGTATATGATTTTAAAAAGTGTGGGTTTAATTAACACTCAAAAGATTAGTCCATTATCAAAATGGTACCCTAGATGTATGATTTCATCTTTGAGAGAGTATTGATCCAATATAGAATCTAAGGCAAATATCATGTTATCATTATCTATTTTATTTCCAATATGTCTTATTTTTTGTGCCAATCCAATTTTAAATACATTTTTCTAGTATAGATTTAATTCTTCTTATCTTCAATCTTATTTTGCAAAGTAGCAAGTTAAGTTTTCCAAATTATCTATTTCTAATTATTTCTCATTTATGTAAGCTAGTTTGTGCCTACTTTTATATTAATATGAATAACATAGGTTGGTCCTAAAGAGATTATATTTTCTATTTCAAATAGATATTAAGAAACCTAAAATAGGAATAACGTAGTTAAAAAATCTTAAGACATTACTTTTCATTAAAAATATTATAACTTAAATATTGTTAGAATTTTTTATTTATTTATATAATGAATCATTTTGTATGTTTGAAAATTTAATATTATACTTACAAACCTTGTCATTTCATTTATTTCATATAAATCCATATATAACTGTATAGAATGTAATGAGTGATAACATATAGAAAGAGGCATTGATCGTATTCTTTACAAATATTCATATAATTGTACCAAATGAAAAACAAAAAATATAAAAAAAATTCTATAACTAATTTTCATAATGAGATATTATTACAATTCTTAAATGACAACCACTTCGAAGAAACATAATAAATTAAAAAAATATAATTATACAACATTTTTCAACAAAATAATACTACGTCTTTTATATATCTATGAGCACTACTCCATATTAAAAATATAATTCTAAATATTAATAGAGACACTAACACATAATTTAATCCAAAATCTATTATCTTGATTCTTTTGAGAATCAAGATTTATGTGGATTATTAGTCATTATCGACTAGAATTCCATGATTACAAAAATTGAGTACTAGATTTATATTCATAAATATGGCGGAGAGAGCATTGTCGTGATCATCTGTACAAATGAGGTAAAAATAAATATCTAGAGTTTGATCTACCTTTCATGGCTGAATGAATAAGTTTTCAAGAAAAGGTTTAAACATGTATACTGATTGGTAAAGAAATGTAACTTGAAAAACAATACAAATCGCATGATGAATTTATGTACAATATGGAAGCAAAGAAGTCTTGAATGATAACATTGAAAGAGAAAAACTATCTGTAGTTACTATGAAAAATATATAGTATGCATGTTTGAATTCAACAATGGCTGAAATGCACTACAATGAATAATAATAAAAACCAAAGCAAAACTATATGGACATGGAAAAATCAAAGCAAAACATGTTGCGCACATACCTTTTACTAGCACAATAGTAGTAAGATTTTTGGATGGTTGAGAAGGTTCAGCCGAAGTAGCAATGCAGAACACTATATGCTCCAAACATTATGCAGAACATAATATGCTCTAAACTAGAATAGGGATGCATAGAAAGAACAAGAAAGGCAACATAGAAATGAGCAGGCTTCCCACTTCTTCTTTTTAAGGAAGTTGGTCTATCATTGATGACATTGATATCACCATGTTGGCATGCAAATCTTGTTTGCAGTCGACAATCCCATCTCGGCATAAATTCCCCACCTTCCTGAATTCGTTTGTTCTAGGGGCAGGTACTTCACTGCATCACCATCAAAGGCGAGTACAACAAGGAAGCGGGACGACAGGATGGCATGCAGAGGAGGCATATGGCTATGAGGATGGGGGCATGGTGGGGGCATACTCGAGGTAGTCGATCCTCTTGCCTGGGTAGTCGATGTCGTGTACATGGTGGAGTGTTGGGCCAAGTGCCTTACTCCATGAGAAAATGCTTGAAAATGGAGGAGGCATGTTTTAAATTTGTACGCATCGACCATCCTCCTAGTACCATGTGCTTTGGCAAATGCTCACAAACCTTTTTGTGTTTTGAGACTTGGATCACATGCAGCCCCATCACATCATAGGGTGGCAGCCAAGGTATAGGCCTTGGAATATGGGAATGACATCGTGCCCCAGGGCCTATGGAAGATTTGTTTTATGTGTATATTATTCATTGTTTTTTTTTTATAAAAAAGGTTTTCTCTACATAAGTTGATTAGTAGATGGAAAAAAAAAAAAAAAATTTTAAAATATATATATATATATATATATATATATAGAATAGAGGTATATATACTTGACTAACCTCTTTGGAGGTTCAACAATGTACAACTTTAATATTTGATTTAATGTACGACATCCCAATTCAAGAGTTTATTTGAATTGTACATTTTTTGAATTTTTTTTTGTGTGAACACTTTCTTTGAATCTAATAAATGTCAACTTGTACAAAAGACTAACGAATCACTTAGGAAGCTGCACAAACAAATGAATAAATGAAAAATGGAAATTTGTAGAATGGTAAACATTACCATTTTCGGTAGAAGTAGCTTCAAAGATATGGTCTTGATGCAAGGTTGAGTGCAAACATGCATCTTCTTTCTTTCTAATAATATTATATGGATTTTTTTTGAGGGCCTTGTCTTTCAATTCTACTTATATCAATCGCAGCCCTACCTAATGTTAGACCTTGTGATCTTGTATAGTTATATTTTGAAAGAAGATAAATTGAGATTTAGAATATATTTTAAAAAATTAATTAATTTTAATTTTAAAAATAATACAATAATCATATAGTAAAATGTTTTAAAATAATTCATTTTTTTTAAATTTATTTTTTTAAGTTTGTATTTGTATGACATAGATCGTACAATAATCACATATAAAATAGTATTTTAGGTGATTAAATAATTAAAATAAAAAATATTAATATACTTTTAAGTGTGACAAATTTAAAATTAAATTTATTTACAAGATTTTTATTTAGGTTAAATATAATTAAAATGATTTATGCATAAGTGATAATAAATTGAATTACAATTACTATCTGATTTCTTTGGATATTTTTTTTTCATTGATTGAGAAAATTTAAAAACTCGTCATAACTCCAAAGACAAATCAAATAAAAAGGAGTACTTAATTTCAATTATTTCTCTTAAAACTTAAGTCAATAAATTTAATAATGATAGAAGCACAAACTCTATGAAATTACAAAATAAAGTGATAAAAATTGTTCGATGTAATATTGTAGACATATTAAGTAATTTCTATACCATTTTCATATGTGTAGTTGCATTTGATTAGATGATAGTGATTTGTAATTCAATGGTTGATTTGATGAAATTAAAATCAATACATAAGATTAAAGAACTATTCGTGAGTTTGGGTAGACCAAGCTAAAAATCTTTAATATTACTTGTACACTATATTTTTAATTTTTGTGGACATTCAACATATTAAATAGGCTAATACTTGGTATACCAAGATAAGAAGTTGTTGAAATGTAATATTGTATAATAGGAATATATAATGTTAAATAAATGATAGTTAATTGTTGATAGTGATAATATATTTTTAACATTTAAAATGGGCAAATGTTATTTTAGACTCATACATAGAAAGGGATTATATTTAATGACATGTTATTATTTTGAAAAAATTAAATTAAATTCTATTATATTATTACAAGGGCATGTACTCAATTAGATTGCAATAGAATATATGGGTATCATCTAGTACTAAATAACTCTACTTGATCTATTAAATCCTAAATCAAAAACTTTAAATGAACAACATAAATTTTAAATTTTACATAATTTAAGTTATTTATTTTCACAATAATAATATTTTGATAATTGACATTAATTATTATTTTCCTTATAAAAAATTAATAGCATTACAAATAT
Organism: Cupressus sempervirens; assembly: GCA_028749045.1. NCBI lineage: Eukaryota > Viridiplantae > Streptophyta > Pinopsida > Cupressales > Cupressaceae > Cupressus > Cupressus sempervirens. The sequence goes on along the minus strand of CM053793.1, from coordinate 130,190,969 downwards.
AATATTAATATTAATATTATTTTTAAATTACAATAATAATGACACTAAAAATTCAATTAATATATATGATTACAATGTGTCTACAAGTGACACATAGTATTAAAAATGATATTAATATTTGATAAGGAAAATAATAAGTATGTAAATTATCAAAAAATTATTATAGTTTCTTTTAATATCTAAAACAATTAAATACAATATTTCTTATGAATGCTTAGGATAAAATATAATTAATAAAAAATTGGAAATTTTCCAATTAACAAATAGTTAGCATTATGATTTTTTTTGCAAAAAGAGGGGTAAAAATTTATTAAGACAGAAAGGAATACAACAAGGAGAGCTCAACAAGGAGCTCGATCCTGAGCAACAAGATCATCAAATTCTTGCACCATCTCAAAGGACAGTTGCCTCCTATCCCTAATATTCCAACCTCGATCATGACTAGATGCCCATTTGGCTAAACAATCAGCAGTTCTATTCCATTCACGAGGAATATACGTGAACCTAATGAACTGAAAAGAGGAAGAGAAGAAAAGAATCTACTTAACAATAGTGGCCAACTGCCAACTAACATCCTCAAGCTCTTACGAAGAAAGCATGTTCACCACCACCTGGGAATCAGATTCACAGATAATCTTACTCCATCCTTGCAAGCAACACTGTTCCACAACATATAAAATAGCTTGAGCTTCCATGAGATTGTTAGTATAATCACCCTTATGAACTGAGAAGAAAAATTTAACATCCCCAGAACTACAACGAGCCACTCCGCCAATACCAGCCGGACCAAGATTCCCATAGGAAGAACCATCAGTGTTAATTTTTAGAACTCCACAGGGAGGAGGAGTCCAGTGCCCATCCCGGTTAACCCGACCCTTCCTCTGATGGTGAAGCTACCTGGACATAGAAGGAAACCTATGAGCTGCAGCACTGTCCTGTAGATGAAAATTGAGGCGATTATAGATAGCAAGATCAACTGGATCCATACCCCCATCAAGCTCACACTTCACAAGAATAGTTTCCTGAAGAGAATGTGATATTTTCCACCAAAGATGCAAAACACCAAGCCAAACATCTTGGAATATGCGACGATTCCTCTCCAACCAGATATGCCAAAGCATGAAAGATGGGCTAGCAATCCAAGTAGCATGGAGAAAAGAAGACTTGAAGGGAGCAGTACCCAAGCACGCCCAGAACTCAGGCAAAGAGGAAGCATGCCGACAAGAGCAACCCCAAGCGCTCCACCGAAGGTGCCATATCTGAGTAGAATAGGAGCAATGGAAAAACAGATGAGAGACAGACTCCTCTCCATTACCACACAAAACACAATAAGAGGGGCCCTAAAATCCACGTTTACAAAGATTATCCCAGGTAAGACAACAGTTATGAGCCACTAGCCACATGAAATAATTGCACTTGGACCAAGAAACTTTATTCCAAACTTGCTTCCACCAAGGGACCTTAGCATCCCCAAATAATTGTCTAGTTATCTCCTGATACCCATCAGAGACATCATATTTACTAGACAAGGTACTGCCCCAAGCCAAAACATCTAGACCAAGCAAAGAAGAACACTCTCTAGAGGCCAAAATTTGAGAAAGCTCCTGACAATCCATGTCTATACCTCTAGGAGGCCAATCAGAAGAATGCTTCCATCTGTAACCAACAATAGGTCCCAATTGATAAGGAGTCTTGTAATGAGCCACTTTATCCCATCCAGCAGCAAGAAAAGAGTCACAAAGAGGCTGAAGATGAGGGTATATGGATAAAATGGAAGGGAATCCATCCCAAGCATCAGGCCAAAACAAAACCTGAGAACCTCCTTTACATATCAAAAACAGACCCCTCTTTACCAACATCACACCTGTCTTCAAAGTATGCCAAACCATTGAGCCACGACCTTCAAGAGGAAGTGTAGAAATAGAGCAAGGATCAGCACCATGAAAATATTTATGAGTGATAATACGAGCCCAAAGTGGATGTTGTCCAGAGCACCATCGCCAATAAAATTTAGCAGCCAAAGCTTGACTACTCAATAGAGCAGATCGAAGACCAAGACCACCCTCCTTTTTAGGCCTACAAATAGTTGCCCAATTAACCAAGATCCATTTAGTGCTATGAAAATTACCACTCCAAAGGAATTGTTGAGAAAGAGCATCAAACTCCTTGAGAAAGTAAATAGGTGCAGCGTGAACCATGCTTTGATAAGTAGGAAGAGCTTGGATAACAGCTTGAAGAAGAGTAACCCGGGTAGCGGTAGAAAGCCATCTATGAGTCCAATGATTTACCTTATCCTGAAGCTTGGTAATCAAATTTTTCCAGAAGAGATGTGGCTGCCTAGAAACAACAATAGGGATGCCAAGATAAGTCAAAGGAAGTGATCCTATCTGAAACCGTAAGATACCAACAATCCTGTACTGAATAAAATCAGGAGTGTTAAAAAAGTAAACGGAAGATTTGTGCTCATTAACTTTTTGGCCTGAAGTTGCCAAATAAACGTCCAAAGCATGTCGAAAGGCTTCAACTTCCTTGATCCTAGCAAGACCAACAAGAGCAGAATCATCAACAAATTGAAGATGGGAAAGAGAAGGTAAGCCATTACCCCACTGCCAGCCGTGAATAGAATTTTGGGACACCTAATGCTTAATGAATCTGCCCAAGCCTTCAGCCATGATGATGAATAGATATGGGGAGAGAGGGTCACCCTGGCAGAGGCCTCTAGAAGCACCAAATAGTTGAGAAGGTTGACCATTAATAAGAACAGAAAAAGAGGCAGAAGTAACACAACTCATAATCTAACTCACCCAGTCAGAGCTAAATCCAAAAGAAAGAAGAATACTCCTTAGGAAGCTCCATTTAACTCTATTGTAGGCCTTAGCCATATCCAGCTTAACAAACATGGCTCTCTCCCTTGAAGTAGCCATAGAGTGAATAACAAAACCACCTTGTTCTTCTGAGATAATAATGGGAAGCCACCTTTTCAATCTCTTAGCAATCAACTTAGTAATAACTTTGTAAACCACATTACATAAGGCAATTGGTCTAAAAAACTCCAATTGATTAGCACCCTCTCTCTTAGGAATAAGAGTCAAGAATGTAGAGTTCAAAGCTCGAAGCATCTGCTTGCTAGCATAGGATTCTTCAACCACCTCCAACAAATCATGATTAATGATGTCCCAAAATTCCTGAAAGAATTGAACTTGAAAGCCATCAGGACCAGGATCCTTCCCCTTAGGCATGCCAAAGACCACCTCCTCCAGCTCTTCCAAAGAAATAGGACGAATGACATAATCATTCATTTCTTGAGTGATAAGGGAAGAAATACAGGACAAAATAAGATTCTCTTCATTATCAGCAGGAGGAGAGTCCTCAGAGAAGAGGGTAGAAGTACCAAATAGCCTCCTGTAACAAAGCTGGCAAGGAATTCAGTTGCATACCTTGAGAATTAACCAAAGAAGAGATAGTGCTATGATTTTGGCGAGATTGCACTATTTTATGGAAAAAGGTAGTGTTACGATCACCTTCCTGGAGCCAATCAACTCTAGCCTTTTGCTTCCAAAAAATTTCCTCTCGAAGTTCCCATTCTTCTAGAGCTCTAGAAGCAAGGGATTCAGCCTTGCCAAGAACCTTTGAGAAACCTTGATCTCTAATCTCCCTTGTGATAACATCAAGATCTTCTTGAGCAAGCCTCTTCATAAAGTGAAGGTTCCCAAAGCATTCCCTATTCCATATCTTGAGCTGCCTTTTAACATATTGAAGCCTTTTAGAAAATGAGAACATTGCAGTATCATATGCAGGAGCACCATCTTTCCACCAACAGAAAACACAATCATGAAGAGAGGAGTCCCGAAGCCACATCAACTAGAACTTAAAAGGAGGATGCTTTGGAACATAAGCCCCTATAGCGGAAAATTTGATTGGCCAATGATCTGAACCCCTCCAATCAAGGATTTCTGAAGAGATAGTAAGGGTGCCACTATCCCAGAAGCAAGAAACAAGAAATCTATCCAGACGTTCTGAGATAGCAGCAATACTAGTCCTGTGATTATTCCAAGTATAGAGACCATTAGAAGGCTTAACATCAGAGAGATGCAAAAGAGATATGTGTTGCCGAAGAAGAGCAGAAGAAGGCCCCAATCTAGCCAAACCACCATGCTTCTCCTCCAGACTTAAAACTGAATTGAAGTCCCCTGCTAACACCCAAGGATGATAAGGACAACAATTTCTAACATATTGAATATGTTCCCAAAGTTCCTCCTTTCCCACAAGATCACCAGGTGCATACACATTAGTAACCATGATTACCTCTCCTGAGTCTAGAGCAGAAGCTACCATAGAGAGAACTGAGCGAGAAGACATCCAACCAAGAGGAGAAATTTTTTGAGGATCCCAAAATATAGCTAAACCACCCGCACTGCCTATTGCCCCAATACACTGGCATTGGCCACGAGACCAAATAGTAGAGGCATGTTGGACCATAGACTCCACAGAGAGATTAGTCTCTTGGATACAAAAAACATCAGGGCTATGATCAACCACCAAGTTATGAATAGCCTTTTTTCTAGGGATGCTATTCAACCCCCTTACATTCCATGAGAGAATAATCATCATTGGGTAGAATTGGGAAAATGAGAATCCAAAGGTTTCACTAAACCAGACTCAATCAATATATCTCCTGCGAGTTTAATCTTCTCTTGGTTTGTTTTGTGCCCACTCCTTAGAGGAGGAGTAGAAGAAGCCTGCTTAAAGGGTCGAGACATCAACTCCAAGGGGAGAGGAGAACCCTTGCCCTTACCTGATGGTAGCACATCCTTAACCAAGTCAGCCAAAAAAACATCATTATCCTCCAACACTGCAGCAGTCACCAGAGCCTCTGTCACAGGAGGTATAGGGACCTCACAGTTTTGATATACTACAACTTGGGATGCCCCACAAGCATCATTAGGAACAGATCTCTCATTTGGGAAAACTGGATCGGAAGAAATAGAAGGAGGAATACCCTCCTCTAGAACCATACTATCTAGCACCTCAAAACAGTTAAAACCTGAATCGGATAATCTTTCTTTCAAAGGCCTCTTTTGACTATGGCCCTTAGCACAAGGGCGAACAGGGGTAAATCCATCCTTATCCTGCATTTGAGCCTTACCCTTACCTGTAGCATCTTGCAGATTCATCCCCTTGGTAGTATTAGCCATTTGAGATTGTCCTTTCCCTGTAGTATCTGCCAAACCACCAGTATTGCCAGCTGTAGAACCATCCAATCCTTTAAAACTTGAGTTATGGGGGCACTGATGCAGTAAATGACCATACTCATGACAAATTCGGCAACGAAAAGGGAGAGATTCATAATCTAACTACTGCACCCAAGAAAAATCCCCCATACAAATTTCCAAAGAATCTGGTAATGGGTTATTCAAATTAATTTTAACCCAAATTCTAGCATAAGAAATAACCTTTTTATTGAGGGATTGATGTGCGATCACAGCCGGCTTCCCCAACAAAGCAGAAATTTGTCGAAGGATGTCTTCACGCCAAAATTCCAAGGGAAGACGAGGCAAGCGAACCCAAACTGGCACTGTTGAAGGGAGATCCTCAGCAGAATTAAAACCTGAATGCCAAGGTTTGATAAATAACCCCACATGGTTGTAGAAATAAGGACCTCCTTCAAAAACATGATCCTGATCAGACATGCAAGAGAATACAACAAAAAAATAACTATTCCCTGCCAACATAATCTCCATATCGCCTTCCACCTGCCATGAGCGGTGGATCCATGCCTCAAGAGTGGATAGGGAAATCTGGATACCAAGAAATTTGCATATCAAAGCATGCTTGGTCCAATAATTAATGTCCTCCATTACAGCCATTGGAGGAATAACTAGAACAAGGCGATCATGGCTACGCGGAAAACAACCATTAACTTTTTTCATCTTGGAGCTCTCCCCTGAATAAAACAATTCAGATCGCATTGCATGCATAGTTGGAGAAGAACCATCTGTTCTCACCAACGGAGAAGAAATCCCAGGCCCTGCCATGCAAACAATAAAACCCCAATCCAAAATTGACTGCAGAAGATTTCCAAAAACACCAACACAAATTATGTCCAGTAGCTAGCAATCCAAACAGAATAGAAAAATAGTAAAAATCAAACACCAAGAACAGGCTAGGGGAAAAACCCTAGCCCAGCCGGCAGCCAACGCTTCTCCACATTCTCCACCTCTCGTGAATCTCAACCTACCAAAACTTTCACCCAAATATTATAAAATTATGATTTTCATAAATTTTCACACTATAAATATATTTAACAATGAATGTTGAAAATTACGTTGAGACATACATCATGTGATGCTGAACATCACCTCTTTAATCTATTCCAGAGGGTAGCTTATGGTAGATCAAATTAGACGTGGGGGATTTTGGATCTGAATTATATTTTTGGTTGTATATTGTCAATTTATCTTATCCACTCTTATCCTTCTTTCAATGTCTCTAAGTTCAAATGATATATTTCTTATATTATTTGAAAAATTTCAGTATGTGTGTAAGGAATGACTAGGTTATGAACTTATATAGGTCTCCTTTTAATAAAATATTAATTATAGCTTTACGTAATAACGATTTAACACTCATTTTTATACTTTGGGGCAGATTACACAATTTTTTCATACTAAGTTTACTAAGTTGTAGGACTTCATTAACAGATAGTATTATTAATTTTATTTATAACTATTTATAGAGTCAATATTCATAGCATGATTTAGAACATATTATTTGGGCTCTGTGATGGTGGGAATCATGGTGTATCCTTAGTGACTACATATATGCTTTGATTATTTTAGTGGGGTTGTTGTGGGTAGGGTACTTAGCTATGTCTTTTGTTTGCATTGGCTTTCTCCCAATGGCTCTTCTTGATTGGACTTAAGATTTCTTCTCAATCTACCATGACCAAGGAAGCCCTTCAATTTTATTCTAACCTTTTTAATAAGGATTCTTAGCCTACAACTGAGGAGGAGAATTTAATTCTTTCATGCATTCCTTCTCTTATCACCTATACTATGAATGATTCTCTTCTTCACCCAATTTTGATATCTGAACTTGAAGAGGTTGTGTTTGGGATGAATAAAGGTAAACCTCCAAGCCCAGATGGCTTCCCTATGGAATTATTTAAGGGATTTCAAGAAATTATAAATATGGATCTCTTGGAGGTGGTTAAGGAATCCCTTCAGAATAATCAAATGCTTCATGCATTGAATTGCACTTTACTGACTCTTATCCCTAAGAAATAAGGTGCTGACAATCTTGACTCCTTTCGTCCCATTGCTCTTTGTAATGTTGTGTACAAAATTATAAATTGATTGCTGATAGACTCAAGATATGTCTTCCAGTTGTGATTTCAAAGGAACAAGGCAATTTTGTGGCTGGTAAGCAAATCCCTGATGGAATTATTATTGGTTCTAAAGTTATTCATTCTATGCATACATCAAAACATCGAGCTATGTTGATTAAGTTGGATATGGCTAAGGCTTATGATAGATTAAAATGGAGTTTTCTCCAAAAGATCTTCTTGGCCTTTGTTTTCTGCCAACAGTGGGTGAATTGGATTATGAGTTGTGTTACTTTAGCTTCTTTTTCTGTCTTGGTGAATTGTATTCCTTCAAAGCCCTTTGGTGCCTCTAGAGGACTTCGCCAAGGGGATCTTATTTCACCTTATCTCTTTATCATTCTAGTTGAGGGTTTGAGCCACTTTCTTAAGCTTTGTGCTCACCATGGTTGGATTCATGGGTGGAAATGGGGTGCTGGCTTGCTTGCTATTTTGCATCTTCAGTTTGTGGATGATACTTCATTTATGGGACAAGCCCATCTTTAGGAAACTACTTCTTTTAGGCATGCTTTTGATGTGTATCTTGTATCTTCGGGACAAAGTATTAGTGAGAAAAAATCTTCCATTTTTTTCTTCAATACTCCCTAGGCTATTCAGAGGCATATTGCTACTATTTTAAGGTTTTAGATTGGGTCTCTTCCCTTTTTTCATTTGGGTATTCCTCTTACTATTAGTAGACATCCTAGATCTTCTTGGCAAGTTTTTCTTTATAAACTACAGTAAAAGGTTAAACATTGGACTCATCAATGGCTATCAACTATTTCTCACCTAACTCTACTAAAATCAGTTATTCAAGCCCTTCCTATTTATAGGTGTTTTGTTCAGGCTTCTACAATGTATTTTCTTCAGGAATTTGATACTCTATCTCATCAATGCCTTTAGAGTGGGAGCCTTTCAACTTCTAAATGGAGTTTGGTTAAATGGAAAATGGTGTGTAGACCTCATAAGGAGGCTGGCCTTGGCTTATGATCAACTATTTTAAATGGACAGATTCTCACTGCAAAACTTTATTGGCATTGTTGTACTAACCAACATCAACTTTGGGCTCATATTCTCACCCATAAGTATTTTCCAGATCTTGATGTGGTTAAAGTTCACCGCTTTCCTCTGGAAGGGAGAGGATCCATGATTTGGAATATGCTAAAGTTTGGAGCTCAATTGGTTAAAGATGGTCTCTTTTGGATTTTTCATTCGGGATCACAAGCTTTATTTTGGCTTGACTCTTGGGATGGGCACCCTCCTATTCTTACCACTCATCCTTAGCTGCATGCCCTCTATCAAAATTTTAGTATTGTTGGTTGGGACATAGATAATTTTTATAAGATAGGTTCTGTTATAGGTTTGGTTCCTTCCTTTTGTTGGAAACACACTTTTGAATGGCCTCTAGGAGGATCTGAGGAGGATAGGAAGGACTTGTTTCAGATTTTGCAGTCTCGTGAGTGTACTACTTTGGTTGGTAATAATGTTCTTGCTTGGGATAGCAAAGATTTGCCTGGAAAATTTTCAGTGTCTATAGGATATGTTGAGCTTCTTTGACAGATGTTGGGGGACATTCAGATGCCTTGGTGGAAGCAAGTCTGGTACAAGTTTTCTTGGCCCAAATGTAAATTTTTTATGTGGTTGGTGGTCCATAGCCAAAGTCTTACGTGGGGTCATTTATGCAAGTGTGGCTTCCAAGGACCCTCAATGTGCATTCTATGTCGAACTAGTGATGAAAATATCTCTCATCTCTTTTTCCAATGCTCTTTCAATAGACATATTTGGCACTCTTGGTGGAATGTGTGGAACCAATCCTGTTGGCATGTCTCCTCACTGGCAGAATTCTTTTCTCGCTGGGGTAAGGCTCCTGTCAAGACAACATTTCTTCAAGTTTCCTAGACTCTTGGACCTTTCTTTATTATTTGGCATATCTGGTTGGAATGGAACCGTCATATCTTTAAGAATGAGTTTCTAGAGGTTCCTCACTTATGGTGGAAAATTATCCATTCTTTGGGGGAAACTATTTCTGCAAAATGTGACATTTTTGAGGCCATGGAACCAAGGGAGGATATTTTCAATAATTGTTTGAATATTCCCCCCACATGGAAATATGCTAAGAAAGATGTGTAGACATCCCTTGAGAAAGATAAATAGGGTGGGGAAGTGGAGTGCCCCTCTGCAAAGTATTCTTAAAATCAACACGAATGGGTCTTCCAAGGGAAATCTAGGCCCTACTAGCAATGGTGGTGTTGGTAGAGATAGGAAGGCGGATGTCTAGTTTGTGTTTTCTATTTATAAAGGTCATCACACTAACAACCTGATGGAGGCCATAGCTATTTTGTATGCTATGAAGAATGCTTGTGACCTTGGTTAGAGAAGGCATATCTAGGAATCTGATTCACAAGTAGCGATATGTCTATTGAATCAGCAACATTCTGAAGTTGGAAGTTGGAAGTTAGCTTTGATTGCGGACCGGATTCATAATTTGTGTTATTCTTTGGAGTTTGTTACTTTCACTCGTATTCCCATGGAATGGAATAGTGTTGTTGATTGTTTAGTGAAGTGGGCTTCTAACAATATGTGTAATTGGAACATTGTTGATAAGACCCAACTGTTGATGGGCTTGTCCCATAAACTTGATCACTTGGTTGATCTTGATAGGGCTATCTGATGCCCTTTCTCTATTTGTACTTGTTTCTCTTTCAGCTTGAATAAATTTTCACACCTCCTTTATTTTAGATCTAAAGTTTTGTCATTATTTTGTCATTCAATGCTAGTAAATATCATGTAGCTCTGTATTGCATATATAATTTCAAGGACCCTGGTAGAAATACAAGCACGAAATTATTTGGGTTTTGGTTAGTGAATGAATCACATGTTTTGTGTTGAGAATTTTTCTTTTCTCGACTTGCATTTGAGAATTACATTGAGATCCTTGTTCATCCATAAATAAAAATTCGTAATGGATAAATTAGGACTTTTTTCCATTCACTACTCAGATCCAATTAACTCTTATCATTATAAATGTGTTCAATTGGACATAGATTTAATAGTTACCAAAGAAGCACACATATACAAAATTGAAATGTTACACAAAGAAAAATAATAGGCATTGCACAACCAGGTCAAGTGAAGAAAGGTTCCTTTCTTTGGCAACACTGACTATTATCAATGAAATTTAACAAAATGTACTGAATTGCAAGTTTAGGAGAAGCAAAATAAACCCAGGGTGTAATATAACAAAGGATTACATTTCCTATATGCAAGTTCACTCAATCTCTCCCCTTGTTAGTTCTAGCTACATCCAATCCCATTTGAAACATTGTAGTTGTTAATTGTTTATTTAAAGAAGTTCAAATAACATGTAACGTGGCATAAAAAATTTAGAAATAGAAGTAAAAGTAGGAATTTAAATAGAGGTTTAATGCTTCAAATATATACACTTGTCTAGAAGCTTCTTTGCCTAGAATGAAACCAATCATAGCTCTACAACTTGAAGAATGTATCCCTAACTACTTTTTTTTGACAGGGCAGCCATTGTCGATCAAGTTTTACAGGCTACTTGTTTTTGGAATGATGATAACTTGGATTCTATTAAGTGAAAATGACACATTATAAATTGTGTTGTGCAAAGTATTTCTTTCAACTGGAGTTTATATTACAATAATTTTGTAGTATTTAAATAAAATGTCTAGACAAATGAAATGCCTAATTTTATTTACTATCACAGGATCCATGCCTTAACTTACATATTTATTTCAAAATAAAAAAAACATATACTTTGCAATGGGTAATAGATGGCAAATTTGGACTTGCTAAATCAAATGAAGTTTTGAAAACTCCATAGCTAAAGAAAAGGCTGAGATTTTCTTGAAGAAAAAATATAAATTTAGTCATCAAAGTTTAGCCTTTTCTAATTGTTGATTTAATATTCAAATATTTTTTCATATTCATTTATTATTTTATTTTTTAAATTCATTATTTCTTCAATTTTAAAGCTCAAGTTTTGGTTCCTAAGAAATTAATCTATTTTTCTTAGAAATGATACATTTAATTTTTTTTTTAAATGTTTGAAATGTAAACTCTATTTATTATTTGATATGTTGCTATTCTTAGTACAAAATTAAATCACACATTTGAATTTATTTTCACTTGCAGTTCTAACTTTGACATCCACATGTAATGTTAGCAATAATTGCACTATCTTGTAAATTTGGAACTCAGAATGTTGATGATTTATATCACGTAAATTTTGTTAATCTAAAGCAATCTATAATTATAGTTGTCAATAAAATTTATTAGTTTTAATATGTAAACTACTTCAGATTTTGCTTCACCTTCTATGACATTTTTTTATGGTTGTACGGTATACTATAGTGTCAAATATAATATCCAAACATTTAAACAACTTATGCATGGCTTATATCACACTAATTTTATTATTATACAACATGCTTAGCACTATTTAGAATGCCTAAACATCTTATTGATTTTCTACCTTCAATTCTACATTTCCACATTTATACAAATGCTTTTTGTTCTCTCTCGCACACAATATATTGCACTCTCGCCATTTTATCACCCTCCATAACATCTCTATTTTTTTTTTGCTTATTCCCAACCTCTCATAACGCAAGGAATCCAACTTCACAAGAGCTCTTATTATTGCGTATAATTATATTATATAATATCTCTTCCTTATCTCATTCATAGGAATGATCATAACTGTATATAACTTCTCAAGATCCATTTGACTAGGTAGAAATGTAATATATATAAAGAAATGTGGCATCTTTTTTGTTGACCTCGGTCATTGCCACATGATTTTCCTATAGCAGTTAAATGTTTAGATAAACAAATATGGAAACTAGACCCTCTGTTTTAACTTGATTATATGTGAATGAGTTAATGGGTCCCTTTCCCTTTGGTATTATCAATTTTTGGTGTTCTAACGTGTGTTTGAAATTGAAAATTAAGAAAAAATTGTATTTGAGGAAAGCCAACTGATATGTGGAATTTTATCATCTAATTATCATGTATGTTTGTTTTAGTATGACATCATTTCTACGTGGCAAACATTCCTAAAACAGTTATAATATTAGGGATAGGAGGCAACTTTCTTCTGAGATGGTGCAAGAATTTGATGATCTTGTTGCTCAGGATTGAGCTCCTTGTTGAGCTCTCTTTGTTGTATTCCTTTATGTCTTAATAAATTTTTACCCCTCTTTTCTCAAAAAAAAAAACAGTTATAATATGAAAAAAGAGATAGGTAATGGGGCCTCTATTTGAAAAACACAACATTTTTCATTGCAAGTTGTTTGCAGCTAAATATAATTAATCAATGAAGATCTTTTACCTGAGAAACAACAATACCATTTATTATTGTTTTTCATGGCACGGTAGGGACTTTTGTCTCACAATACCATTTATTAGTGTTGCCACTAGAAGTCAATGATATTATTATTAATTTTTAATTACTTGCGTTCTGGGTGAAATCAACCAATGGAGTTGCATTTTACAATACATGCTTCTGCAAAGTTGTACCTTTTCTAAGGCTTTCACAAATGACCATCCAATTTAAAATATGGAAAATAAAAAATCATTGACCGTCGATGGGTTGGCTATATAAAATAATCCATCCGAAGATTATCCTATGCAATTTCCCTCTTCCCCTTCATCCCAAATGGCCATGTCAGTTTTTTTTTTTGTGTCTTCTTCCTCTCTTTGCATCCTTCCCTTTCTCATCAATGTTCTTCCCTCGAATCTGAAGCTCTGCTCTGGTTCAAAGCGAGTCTTAATGACTCTGAGCGCTCTCTCGGTTCATGGGTGAAGGGAAGAGACAGTTGCACCGACTGGGAAGGCATATCCTGTGACAATCAAACCAACCATGTTGTCTCTCTTGATGTGTACTCCTTCCACGGTGTGATCTCTGACAGCTTGTGCCAACTTCGTTTTCTCACATATCTAAGCATAACTGGAGGACAAGGTAGCACCACTTTGCCTCACTGCATGGCCAATCTCTCATATATTGATTTTCTAGACTTATTTGTCAATCAGTTGAGAGGAATGGTTCCTTCTTTCATTTGTTTGGTGACCCGCCTTACATACCTTGATCTTAGTGGCAATAATTTCAATGGAAGCATACCTTCCTGTTTAGCCAGTCTTCCTTCGTTAGGTGAATTTCATCTTGCTGACAACCCAGTGGAAGCATACCAGCTTCTCTTGGTAATATCTCTTCTCTAGAGGAGTTGAATCTTTTGAACAACCAATTAACTTGGAGCATACCGATTTCTTTTGGAAGTCTCTCCTTGTTGAGGCACTTATACCTCCGAGACAACCGAGTCGTAATATTCCAGATTCCTTAGGCAATCTCACTTCACTAGTGGACTTGAATATTATAAATAACCATCTGGGTCCATTCCACCTTCATTTGCTCATCTTTCCTCCCTCACTCGTTTATATGCTGGAGGCAATCATTTTAGTGAAACCATCGCTTCATCCTCACTTCCACCTTCGTTATATTTTCTCTCTCTGACTGTAAACCACCATCAGTTGCTTTTAGAAACCTTTTTTCAAAACCTTATTGACATGAGGTTCTTGTATTTATCTAATTTTGTGACAAATATTAGCACATCCTGGATTCCGTCCTTTCAGTTAACTGAACTAAGATTAGTGTCATGTGGGATTGATAGTGAAATTTTCCATCTTGGATTTCAACCCAATTCTCACTTGATACGCTTGAATTAGTAAACTGTGGCCTAGTGGGTGAGATCCCCTCTTGGCTGTGGGAAACCAATCCTCTGTTGCAATCTCTAAATCTTTCAGGAAATCAACTTGAAGGACAACTATTGTCAAACTCTTCAATATGGATGGAATTGATAACACTAGATGTGTCTAGAAATGCATTGAGCGGGCATATGCCATCAATGTGATCCCCTAATTTACAAGTGTTGCTACTCAATGACAATTTGTTCAATGGCGGTATCCGTCCAAGCTTGGGAAAGTTAAATAATCTTCAGCTATTAAATCTTGCAAATAACAATTTGACAGGAGTGATTCCTGTCAGCTTGTCCAAATGCTCTTCTCTCCTTGTCCAAAATTTGGGAAGTAATAGTTTGAAAGCAAGATTACCACATCAGTAAGTTAAGTGAACTGTATTCATTAGTTGATCGTAAGAACAATTTGATTGGACCATTCCCTAGCTCGATAGCAAATTGCTCACAGTTGCAAGTTCCTGATATTGGGAACAACTTGTTTGAAGGTGAAATACCAAATTTGATTCCAAATATTTCAGCACTAAGAGTTTTGAAATATGAAGAAAAATAATTTTAGTGGTGGTATTTCTGGAGAGACTGGTCACCTATAGAACCTTCAGATCTTGCTTCTTTCTTCAAATCATATTTCAGGTTAATTCCACATGCAATTTCATCATGGCAAGCAATGGCAATAGAAAATCAAGATGGTTCCATATTATCCAATTCTGAGTTCTCTAGTGGGCTACCATATCAAGATGGATTGGATATGACTCCTAAAGGTAACGATGAGCACTAACCATATATCCTTTCCACCCTCACATGCATAGATTTCTCAAAAAATGAGTTGGATGGACTACTTACTCCTAACATTGGGAACAGTGGGAACAAAGGGGTTGAGACTATTAAACCTTTCAATGAACAATTCGAATGGAACCATCCCTAAAAGTTTAAGAGAAATGGGGCAGCTAGAGTCATTAGACATTTCAACAAACAAATTTTAAGGAACAATCCCCACAGAGCTTGAACTTCTGACCTATTTAGGCTCATTGAATGTATCCAATAATAATATTTCAGGGAGTATATCACAAGGACGACATACATCTAGCACATTTGAATAATCCTCCTTTTCAGGAAATCCAAATTTATTTAGATGTCCCCTACCAAAAAAAATTGTTCTTGGCAGCAATTTGCTCCTCCTTTGGTTTCAATTAACAAGGGAAAGAAAGGCATCTCATATCCATGGTATGAGATAGCAGTGGGATTGGCATATGGAATAGCTTTTGGCAGGATACTGACATTGGTCTTAATAAGAGTGGGTTGGAGAAGAATATGCTTTGAGAAAATTGATACAATCCTAAAATTTTGTTTCCATGGATGAAGAATCAGACTTTGCGAAGCGATACTTTTACAACTCCTCAAAATTTCAGAGGTAAATTTCAAGTATCCTATTCCTTTTAGCATTTACCATCATTGATAATATTATGGTGCAAATTTGCAAAAGAAAATCAGTGCTTAATGTTATTGCCTCTAACACATCATTTAAATACAACTGTTTGATCGCTATTAGTGTATAACATTGTACAGGAATCTGTTTATGGTTTGGATGGTTTCTCTGTTGGAATATTTCATGCAGATGTCTATTTGTCCCTGGAGCCAAACGCCCACCTACCACCCTGAATGTTCAAAAAATTTATTATGGGCAGGTGAGATTTTGAAATTGAAAAATGAGAGGGAAAATAATTTTTGCTGAAGACAAAAGGAATGTTTTATCATTCATTCGATAAGTAAGTTGAGACAAAGAGAGTCCAGTAGAGAAAAAAGTTGTAGAGCAGAGAAAGAAAGCAAAAGGTGATCAGCAGATCAGTTGTCGCAGAGACAAAAGGAATCGTTGTCGTGCTTGCAGATGCATGTGCTTCTTCTTGCCACTTTGTAAGTCAGTAGTTTATTGCTTTCAACCTGTTGAAGCAGTGATTGCTCTAGGTATTATTGTATGTAGCCATTAAAGCTACAAGTTTGAATTTTAAAGTTTAGGGTTATTTTTTAGGTTTTTTCTGGTTGAAGCCGAATGCTTCTAGATTTGTGATAGTTTGAATCAGAGTTGAATAGAAAGTAAGCAGGCATATTTGAATCCATTATTTTCCTTCTTCTATTCATTGCATTTTGGAAAGTTCATTTGAAAGTTTGAAGCTTTGAGTCTCTGATTTTTAATGGTGGAAACATTCACGTTATAAGTTTACACTCGGTGCCCTCATCTATCAAGTTCACTCGGTAATCACATTGTCTACCGAGTTCACTCGGTAATCTCTGTCTACCGAGTTCACTCGATAATCTCTTTGTCTATTGAGCTCACTTGGTATCCTTTGGTTACTGAGTTATGTGTCTTTCATTTGCCGAACCAACTCGGTAAACTCTCCTACTGCCTATTCTCTTTGGTTACCGAGCAAAATTTTTGCTTGGTAATAGTTGCTCCCAAGCAAATTTTAGGGTTAGGTTGTTTTTTGTGATTGAAATTTTTTTTTAAATATTTCTCACATTGTATCAGAGCTTTGAGGCCCCACATCCACAGTGAGTTAGGGTATTTTTTTTCTTGGGATATTTATCATGGCAGGAGATGCAGGAAAGATATGGCAGCAGCCAGCATCCTTTAATGGGCAAAACTATGATACATGGGCAAAGAAGATGAAAACCATTATGGTAGCAAATGATTTGTGGGAGTTTGTGTTCAATGGATTCAATGATGTGACTGATCCAACTTAGTATGCTGCCCTCACAAATGCACAAAAGACTCATTTGAAAGAGTCAAGGAGGAAGGATGCTAAGGCATTAAGTTTGATTGAAGAAGAAATGACAGAGACAGTATTCCCAAATATTGCAGCAACAAATTATGCAAAAGAAGCATGGGATATCCTTGAGATGAACTTCAAGGGGACTAATAAAGTCCGTACTGTAAAGCTACAAAATATAAGGAGGGAGTTTGAGAACCTTCAGATGAAGGAGAATGAATCAGTTGCAGACTTCAGTTCAAGGACCTCCAATGTGATCAACCAGCTCAAGTCAAATGGAGAAGACTATCAAGAGCAGAGGATAGTGGAGAAGATATTGAGGAGTTTACCTCATAAATATGACCATTTGGTCATGACCATAGAAGAGGCAAAAGACCTCACTACTTTGACAATGGATGAGTTGATGGGTTCTCTTCAAACCCATGAGTATAGGATCAATAGATCCACATCTTCTTCTACCCAAGAGCAAGCATTCAAAGCTCAATCAAATCCAAGAGGAAGGGGGAGAGGAAGAAATGGCTCAGGCAGAAACTCTAGAGGTAGAAGCCGAGGTAATGGAGGACAAAGAAATGCTGCAGTAGAAAGCTCAGGAAGAGCAGATGGAGCAAGTACCTCACACACTACTTCAAGAGGAGGTAAGAAAAACTACAACTCAAATAAGAGTAATGTAGAATGCTACTACTGTCATAAATATGGGCATTATGCAAATGAATGCTGGAAGAAGCAGAAAGATCAGTCAGGACAAGCAAATGTGGCTAATGTGAATATGGTAGGTGAAAACACTGCCTTCATCATGTGTAATGTTGGTGAAGAAGGAAGCCCTGAGGTTTGGTACCTCGACAGTGGATGTAGAAACCACATGAGTGGTAATGAAACCTTGTTTTCATTTATTGACAAGAGTTTCAAATCAGAAATTAAGATGGGTAACAATGAAACCCTACCAGTTGTGAGCAAAGGATCTATTATGGTCCGCACCAAGAAAGGTGAAAAGAAGGAAATACAAAATGTGTATTTCGCCCCTGGTATGAAGCACAATTTGATGAGCATTGGTCAGCTCATTCAAAATGGATACAAAGTGCTGATGGAGAATGACATGTGTGTCATTCAAGAAAAGGATGGGAGCAAGAACCTACTAGCAGCAGTTCAAATGACAAAGAACAAAACGTTTCCCTTGAGGATAGAGACATGTTTCTCATCTAAGGTTTGTTCTGCACCTCCCACACAATCAGCTCTAAGGAGTGTGATTGAAGACCCCTCATGGCTATGGCACCTTAGGTATGGTCATCTTGGCTATGCTGGTTTAAATTTATTGTCAAATAAAAGAATGGTAGAAGGTTTTCCACGTGTAGAAAATTCTTGTGACAAGTGTGAGGCTTGTATTTTGGGTAAGCAACATAGGCTTCCCTTTCATTCTAGAAATTCTAGGAGGGCTAGATATCCATTAGAGTTAGTGCATACCAACCTAGTGGGTCCTATGCAAGTTACTTCCATTGGGGGGAGTACTTATTTCATGACATTCATTGATGATTTCAGTCGTAGGACATGGGTGTATTTCTTAAAGAACAAATCTGAAGCATTTGATAAATTTGTAGAATTTAAAGCCCAGGCTGAAAGAGAATGTGGACATTATATCAAGGTCCTCAGATCAGATAGAGGAGGGGAGTATACCTCCAATTCTTTTGTAATTTTTTGTAGGAAACATGGTGTAAAGAAAGAGCTCACAGCTAGCTATACACCACAGCAGAATGGAGTGGCTGAAAGAAAGAACAGGACCATTGTTGAAATGGCAAGGAGCATGATGAAAGAGAAAGGTCTCCCAACCGAATTTTGGGGAGAGGCTGTGGCAACAGTAGTTTACCTAATTAATAGGTGTCCTACAAAGGCAGTCCGTGACAGAATTCTAATGGAAGCATGGTCATGAAGAAGATGGGCAATTGAACACCAGAGGGTGTTTGGATGTGTAGCATATGCACATGTGCCTAAAGAGAAAAGGAAAAAATTTGATGAAAAAGGTGTGAAATGCATTTTCACAGGGTACAACCTAGAATCAAAGGCATACAGATTGTATGACCCATTGAACAACAAGATGATGCTTTCAAGAGATGTGGAATTTCTTGAAAATCAGTCTTGGTATGGACAAATTGATGAATCACCAAGCACTTCAAGTAAACTGCCAATTATGACTGAAAAGGATGCTGATGAACAACAAGAAGAAGGAGCAGATAAAAGAAAAGGCAAGCAGCCTCAGTCATTACCGAGCTCCTCTAGGCATGACCGAGTGTCAGGGCCAAGTAGTAGCAGTGAAGATTCTAATCCCACACTCTCCTCCCCGTTACCAAGAAAGACCAAGAGTCTTAGGGAGATATACCAAGATGAAAGTTATGAAGATTATGATGAGAGTGTTAATTTTGCATTATTTTCTCATAGTGATCCAATATATTTTGAGGAAGCTATTAAAGAGAGGAAATGGTGTAATGCCATGGATGAGGAAATAGATGCCATAGAAAGGAATGAGACATGGGAGCTAATTAAATTGCCTCCCAAGAAGCAAGTGATTGGAGTGAAATGGGTCTATAAGACCAAATGTAATGCTGAAGGCAAGATTGATAGGCATAAGGCAAGGCTGGTAGTCAAGGGCTACAAACAGCAGTATGGCAGAGATTATGATGAGACTTATGCCCTTGTTGCAAGAATGGAAATAGTGCTTGCTGTCATAGCAATTGCAGCTCAGCACAAATGGAAGGTATATCAAATGGATGTGAAATCCACCTTCCTTAATGGTGTATTGAAAGAAGAAGTGTATGTGGAGCAGCCACCTGGTTATGGAGTTGCAAGTGAAGAGAACATGGTATATAGATTGAAGAGAGCTCTTTATGGGCTCAAACAAGCTCCAAGAGCATGGCACAGTAGGATTGACTCATATTTGATGAGCAATGGCTTTAGCAAAAGCAATGGTGAGCCCACTCTCTACATCAAGGCAGTAAATGGAAATGTTTTGATTGTTGTTTTGTATGTAGATGATTTGATTTTTACTGGAAGTGACAAGGCTCTAATTGGTGAGTTTAAAGAGGTCATGAAAAGTGAATTTGAAATGACAGACCTAGGTCTCTTGAAGTACTTTCTAGGCATAGAAGTAAAAAAAATGCATGATGGCATTTTCATCTCTCAAGAAAAATATGCAAGGCAGATCTTGGAGAGATTTAAAATGCAGAATAGCAAGGCAGCCTCCACACCAACAGCAGTAGGTCTGAAGTTGAGCAAAGAAGACTCTAGCAAGAGAGTGGATCCAACACTATACAAGAGTATGGTTGGATGTCTTATGTATTTGACTGCAACTCGGCCAGACCTAATGCATGCAGTAAGTCTAATTTTTAGATTTATGGAAACACCAAATGATTCCCATTGGCAAGCGAGAAAAAGGATCCTAAGGTATGTGAAAGGTACCAAGGGATTTAAAATCTTGTATACTGCAAATGATGATTTTAAGTTGGTGGGTTACACAGATAGTGATTGGGCTGGAAGTTTAGATGATAGGAAGAGCACTTCTAGATATATGTTTCATATGGGATCGGGTGCAATTTCATGGGCATCCAAGAAGCAACCCATTGTTGCTAAATCTAAAGTAGAGGCTGAATATATAGCAGCAAATGCAGCAGCATGTCAGGCTATTTGGCTGAGGAGGATCTTGATAGATTTGAATGAAAGGCAAGAGGATGGAACCACAATTTATTGTGACAACATCTCATCTATTGCATTATCCAAGAATCCTGTATTCCATGGGAGAAGCAAACACATAGAGATCAGATATCACTTCATTAGAGAGTTGGTGGAGAATGGGGATATCAAAATAGAATTTTGTAAGTTTGAGCAGCAGCTAGCAGACATTTTTACCAAGCCATTAGGCATTGGAAGTTTTGTACACCTAAGAGAGAGTCTTGGTGTAGTTGATTTGGATCAGCAGTGATCCTTGTTTGTTTGGCTCAAGACAAAGGGGGAGTGTTGGAATATTTAATGCAGATGTCTGTTTGTCCCTGGAGCCAAATGCCCACCTACCACCCTGAACGTTGAAAAAATTTATTACGGGCAGGTGAGATTTTGAAATTGAAAAATGAGAGGGAAAATAATTTTTGCTGAAGACAAAAGGAATGTTTTATCATTCATTTGATAAGTAAGTTGAGACAAAGAGAGTTCAATAGAGCAAAAAGTTGCAGAGCAGAGAAAGAAAGAAAAAGGTGATCAACAGATCAGTTGTCGCAGAGACAGAAGGAATCGTTGTCGTGCTTGCAGATGCACGTGCTTCTTCCTGCCGCTTTGTAAGTCAGTAGTTTATTGCTTTCAACTTGTTGAAGCAGTGATTGCTCCAGGTATTATTGTATGCAGCCATTAAAGCTACAAGTTTGAATTTTAAAGTTTAGGGTTATTTTTTATGTTTTTTCTGGTTGAAGCTAAATGCTCCTAGATTTGTAATAGTTTGAATCAGAGTTGAATAGAAAGTAAGCAGGCATATTTGAATCCATTATTGTCCTTCTTCTATTCATTGCATTTTGGAAAGTTCATTTGAAAGTTTGAAGCTTTGAGTCTCTGATTTTTAATGGTGGAAACATTCACGTTATAAGTTTACACTCGGTGCCCTCATCTACCGAGTTCACTTAGTAATCACATTGTCTACCGAGTTCACTTGGCAATCTCTTTGTTTACCCAGTTCACTCGGTAATCTCTTTATCTACCGAGCTCACTCGGTATCCTTTGGTTACCGAGTTATGTGTCTTTCATTTACTGAACCAACTTGGTAAACTCTCTTGCCGCCTATTCTCTTTGGTTACCGAGCAAAATTTTTTCTCGGTAATAGTTGCTCCCGAGCAAGTTTTAGGGTTAGGTTGTTTTTTGGGATTGAAATTTTGTTTTTTTAATTTCTCACA
The DNA here is from genome assembly GCA_028749045.1 of Cupressus sempervirens. Classification (NCBI taxonomy): domain Eukaryota; kingdom Viridiplantae; phylum Streptophyta; class Pinopsida; order Cupressales; family Cupressaceae; genus Cupressus; species Cupressus sempervirens. The sequence goes on along the minus strand of CM053793.1, from coordinate 130,169,152 downwards.
TTCTCACTATATTGTTCTGGTTGGGATGATACCTTGGTATGTCCACCTTTCTGAACACATGTAGGAGGGAAATGTGATTTTTTGCTCGTTCAGATAAAGTGAAAAAAAAATATTGTTCAATCAAATATCATGTATTTCTAGATTTCAATTTCTCAGTGTTGAACATTCATCTAAAAAATGTCAAATTTTTTTCCTCATTCAAGATCAAGTTTCCAAGGTTGTACATCCATTTGCTCCAGTTGTTCAATGCCCTTTCCTTCAAAGGATAAAATAATTCTACTATAACACTTGTGTGATTCAAAGGATTTTTAATTCGATGAAAGCTTGCACATGACAATTTATTTCCATGTGGTGGTTGAGAATCCCTACTATCCAATACTTTTACATTTCTTTTGATATATAAAAGTGACCAGAGGGGATAACTTGGCCTGTTGAATTTAAAATTTGAAAGAAAAAAGTCAACAGAGTGAGAGAAGAGAATGTCAAGAAGATATGAGAGAGCATTTTACACTAAATCAAAATTGTGCTAGGCATCCATCCATTAGTTACTGTGGCTAGAGTTTTAGAATTTTTTGGCTCTTGAACAGATTTGAGGGGGAATCGAATATACTCTGCACCTAAATCTGCTTCCCTATCATCTTCATTACAATTTGCTAAGGCCACTTAATAACCTTTGTAGCACAATTTGATGTCGCCCATAGTACAAAAGCTTTATGAAACAAGAGTTTTTAATAGTTGGAGTCCCTACCACTTAAATATATTTGGTTTATGTAGTGTTTTTATGTTGGATTTTATTGAGAATCTAGTGTAATGGTTTGACTATTAAGAGTAATGTGGATTGTTTCAGCAAATGTACTAATATTGTTACTGTTATTGATATCTTCCAAATGCGGATCTGAAGACTCATATGAGACATGTCTCTATAGTTAATTATCATTAGTTAATAAATAACCATATGTATAACTCATCTTTAAGCATATATGTAATATTAATATATTAATCATATATGTAATATATTATTATATAATAATATATAATGTATACTATATATAATATATTATTTTAAAGATGGTTTACCATCAACAAGGTATCTTATGATAAAGTCAATCTAACGGAAGCTACAACATTAACACTCCCTCTTAGCTAGGGGGGATTTTAATAACACATTATGCTCTAAAGAATAAGAAGAGATATCATCTCAGTATGATATTCAATTCACTATGATATTAAATTTTTCACCTTTCATAACACACAATTTAAGAAATTGCCATTACTTTAAAGAAAACACCACCTTAAGTGTGGTCTATAGTAGCAACTATGGTGTCTGGCAAGATCCGGCCCAAAGAACCATAAAAAGTCCATTATCATGGTGTCTGGCAAAATTTGGCCCAAAAAATCATGATAATAGGTCTACCATTTATAAGAGTGTCACCTTACAATGGTTACCTTCTGTCTATTCATTATCATGATTTCTAGCACTCTGGGACAACAATTTAATGAAGTTTGTCATGATAACAAGTCTACCATTTATAAGATCGTCATCTTATAATGGTCACCTTCTAACTATTCATTATCATGGTGTCAGACAAGATCCAGCCCGAAGAACCATGATAATAGGCCTACCATTTATAAGATTGTCATCTTGTAATGGTTACTTTTTGTTTATATGTCAATGAAAGATTGTCACCTTTTATTACATATGTGAAATAGTAGCCACCATGAACCAAGTCAGAGGGTGGTACAAAGGCTTTCATCTCAATTCTCTCTCACAAAGAAGAATGCATTACAATGAATTTCACTTAGAACTTCTCCTCATGGAGAAGATATCATACACAAAGGAATTCACCTCGAAATTGTCCCTCTGAACGATGATCCTAGGAAGTCAGGTCCAGTAGTTACTCCCTTAGATACTCTCTTCCCCCAAAGATTCTTGTCAGACACCTTGAATTTTCTTTCAATCTTCTGATTTTCTAGTGATAAGTCAATACTTCCTCATGATGCACTCAAGAGTAGGCCCATCAAAATCATGTAGTCTCACAAATGTATTTCTAGACTCCCTTTGAGTATTAATTTTCTAAGCTCTTGTGTTGCCTTTGAAGAAGTGTCATACTCCCTCTTAATGTAGAAGGTACTCATAATCTCAATCATCAAAGATACTTGCTTCAAGAGCCTCACTTTATCCATCTTGATCATCAAAGGTCTTTGGAGCTACTATCATTAGATTGAATCTGCACAATATTTGGTAGCATGTGTAAAGTACCAACTTTTTCCTTTTGTAAGAACATCTTTAAAACATAAAGAAAAAGATCAAAACAAATAACCCTTATAGTATGCAAAGAATTACATGTATAAGAGAGAGACTACAAAGAGTAGATAAATGAAAAAATATGGATACTTATCTCCACATGAAGATTAAAAAATTGTCTGTTTAGATTATTTGAGAATGGAACATCTATGGAACATTGACTATTATTCCCTCAACCACCCCCACCCCCCCCCCCCCCCCAAAGTAAAATTTCCATTCATTTTTATATTGTTGAAATTTTTTGTTATCAAATATGATAACTCCTTTCTAAGTTCCAACTTGCTATTTTCATCCATTGAAGCTTCAAACATTCATTAAGCTTAATAATAGAAGTGAACACAAACTTGTCCACAATATGCCAATATCATGATTGAGTATGATTGTGCTACTTGAATGACTCTACAACTCATACGTCAAGTTTCATTAATCAAAGAGAGATCCATGTAGATAGTTTAATTAAAGTCATAACTTTCTTATAATGTACACAAGGGGTAGGCCCATTCACCTAGTTGCATGAATTTTAGTCTTCTTGATAATTACAATTTATCAATCACTGAAGATACTATCACAACATTGATTTACATCTTCTAAATCAGTATGATCAATATCACTAATAGTTGACAAAAGCATATCCTCTATTTGCTCCATCTAACGGATGTGTCAGAATCCTTCTAAACATAAATCTTCTAAGCTTCTTAAATAAACTTCCCTTTAACAAAGTGTTAGACTCTCTCTAAATCTAATATTAATCCTCCTTTTCTTGCAAGAACATTATCGGAGGAAATTATCAAAGCAAATGCTCATATAGAAAAACAAGTAAGCAAGATATTACAAAGATTAGATAAATAAAATACTCAAGGATAATAAATTCTCATTTGTACATCAATAATTATTTTATTTGATAATTCATTCTATTAGACATTAATATAAGAATGATCCCAATTATTTCAATATAATAATATCTAATTTAAGTATATACATTAACCATATATACATATATTCTATTTTCTATAGATATACTTTAAATGATATTTTGAACATATTATTATTTTTCTATGGAATCAATATAATATTTCCTAGTGGTAACTTAGGATGTATGTATTGACCATATACCCTTATAAATTTCATGATTGATGTCATTATTCATAGTGACTAGTTTTATTTATACATATTTTTCATATAAAGAATTGATTATCACAAATATTCTTATTTTATTTCAATAAATAAAATCATTTATATTTGTATTCAACTTGATAATAAATATATAACTATTATATTTCATAATATTCTATACATAGTATATATATTACTTTTTATATTATATATTATTGATCGTGTTAGCACTTATGGTTTTAACTCGCACCTTGGTATGTCATGGTCACATTTTTTTTTGTCATTGAAGTTGAACTTGAAGTTGTGTTTACTTAGACTTCAACTTTAGGTTCGGTGTCAGTTATCATCCATGAACCTAGTTCCTTTCCTCGAGTCTACCTTAGCAAAGCCAAAATAGAAGTTGAAACTCGACCACCCAAAACTTCAACTTAAGGTTCGATGTTGATATTATGCACTAAAAACAATTGTATGCAGGTCTCAATTCTTGGAATCAAATCAAGGTGGGTCCCAGTGCAGCATTTCCTAGATGCATGAAGATTATGAATAAAAGGGTTTAAGGCAGTACGTGTTTGGCTGTGGCGAGATTTAATTGAGGGATAAAAGTGTTATGTCATGATCACCTAGTACAATAGTACACATGCAGATTTGATGTAGTATTTAAAACAAAGCACACGCGACATCTCTTCAAATCCATGCCACATGAGTGGGTAGTTATTGCACTTACTTCCCAAATCTGTCCCTGCGATCTTCCGCACAAATCATTCCTTAAATGTATTCATTTTGGCCCCTCTTCCCACTCTTTCCATTTTCTCCATAGAAATTTCAGCCTTAACCGGTAGGAAGGGAAAATCACAGGCTTTGTCTCTATCAAACTGTAAGTGCATTTTTCATTCCCTTCTATATTTCAAGTTGTGTTTGCTTTGCTTTGGGATATCTCAACCCTTATTATTTTTTATAATCATGACACTTTTCTACCCAAAATTGCCCAAGTTTGAAAAACCACCTTTGTTCAGTTCACTTCCTGAGATTCGCGACACCTACATGGTAAATAGAAATTTATCTGAAGTAATAGAACAAGCTAAGAAAACCCCATCGACTCCCATTTACTAGAGATTAGTGAATAGTGGGTTAATAGAAGCCGCTGCTTTTCCTGCTACTATCGCATACATTGAGTGTGTCCTTGAGTGTGCAAATCATTTTGACCTTGTTTCTAGGTGTATTAAGAAAACCTCAGGGGAAGTAATTGTCAAAATCAACAGAACCAGCGTCAATTCCACCCTCAAGATCCCTTATAAAGAACCCTATGAGCCATGGATGTTTGAAGAAGCTGAACACCTATAAGTGGCAAACAAAAGAAAATATGATACCAAGATTGCTTAGTCCTGGCTTTTGAAGCCTGCGGATGGAGGTTCTAGGCTGCCTAAACCCCTAACTATTGAGCACTTTATCAAAGAAATTGTAGACATTGTCCTCCTACTAAATAGAATTAAGGGAAATGAACATGCATTCCACTAGGAGTCTTGGATGTACTTTTTCATACAGAAGATAGTCGAGGGAGCCAAATTCATTGATTGGTCAGACCTAATAGCAGAGAACTTGCATAAGGGTTTGATAAATGTCAACAACTGTGGTTCGTTTTTCTTGTCTTCCTATCTAATTTACATCCTAGCAGCATCTAAAGATTGGGACTATCTTCCACATACACCTTGGGTCGATGATATGCCTATCTATCAATACTACAGAGATCTCCAAGAAGACACAGTATGCAAAGAGTTTAAGAAAGTCAATGATGTCTTTTTAGGAAAACTATATTTGAACTACAAGGTCGAGAGAATGATAGGATGTTTTAAGAAGCTAAGCAAGTTGTGCAAATTTATGATTGCTATTTTCTTCAATTTTCCAAATTTACATATATCAGAGTGGGTGGTTTTCCTGGTGAACCTTTGAAATTGCTGTGCTATTGTTCAGACTCTATAGTGTTATCTGAGATGTGTAAGCACTTTGTCTCTATTGTTGAGTCCTTTCAAATTTCCAAGAAATCTTCTTTAGTATTTTTCCCAATTGAAATCAAACATTATAGATGCCCTAGTTTGAAAGAAGCCATATTCTCAGTCAAATTATTAACCCGCTTATGTTTTAAGCCTTTCTCCTCTCGGTTAGATTTTGACTACACTAGTTTTATGAGAAACAATGTCAAAAATGCAGTCTCTCTATTTCATTCCCCACAGTTAGAGGATTTCTGGGCAAATTGCCATAATGAATTTGAAGTAAGAAAGAGGCTGCAGTCACTTTTGACCATTAAATAGATCATTATGTTTAATGTGGAGTTAGATACTTATGGGCTGAAAGATGATGATTCTGAGGAAGTACTTGATCAATTTTACATGGATCAAATCGAATACATGCTTATCCCTGAGATTGACTGGGAGAAAAGGGAAGAAAATGATGTATATGCCCGCACCAAAGATGTAATAGCTAGAATTGCTAAATGGATAAAAATAAAGGCAACGACTACTCCAAGCTTTTTTGAAAAGTCTTCAAGAAGCAGAGATAAAAAGACTACCCAAAAGAAAACTAATCCAAGTGTCCCTGATTTTGTTGCAGGTCCACTTGAAGTTGAACTTGAAGCAGTTTCGAAACACTTCAACTTCAGGTTCAAGAGGAGACTCTGAAAAGTAGAAGGATAACCCGCTTGAGCACAAAAAGGCATCAATCCCTAGAAGCAAGAACAACATAACTATTGATCTCGAGGCAGTGGAAGATCCACCTATGGCAGACAATTTACCAAAATCTCAGAGCGTGTTAGCAACTGTCGAGAATTAGCAAAGTAATCTCATTCTAGTCAAACGTTCCCCCACTACAGAAAAAAGATCAGGCAACACCTAAGTGGCTAGAGACATCGATAGAGAAGAAAAGGAGCATAGTTCCAATATCCATGGCAATCGATGATTTGGTTAGCAAGTGTCTTGGTAAAATGCCTAAGGTAAAGAAAGTGAGAACAGAGGTGAGGATCAATTTTGATAAATCTTTAGGACGATGGGTAGCAGAGATAGCTACACCACTAGAAGGAAGCTCTCGAGATTCTGTAGCTCCTCAAGACTAACAGATAACCAAGTTTGAACTGGGAAAAGGGGATCGCGAGATGGACATGGCGTTCTTTGAGGTGTCCAATTAGAAGATTGCACAAAGAGTATGGAAAGATGGGCAGGATAAGCAGGAAATGAAAGAAACGATTAAAAACATGGCTCAGTATATTAATGCTATCCTTCACCATGAAGCTAAGCCAATCAGTGAAATGTCATCAATCGTTGATGTGTCCTCTGCGACCAATCAACGATCGCTGAAAAATTTGTACAGGTGTAAAGCGGTGGTAAAAATAGCAGGCGAATGGGTTCTAGATGTTCTACACAACACTATAAAACACATAGGTGACTTGGACTAGGCTTCAAAAGAAATATCAAACATTTCCAAAAAAAGTGGAAACAAGCAATGAGGGATACGAAAAGGAAAGGAAAAATTGGGCCAAGGTAGCTATGTGGTTGGAAGATGTACATGAGCTCGGCTTGCAAAAATTTCAGGCTAAATGCCTTGTGGCCGGTCTTGATGAAAAGGCCCTGTATGTCATCAAAGACTGTATTGAATGGAGAAATGAAGTATTGACACAGGGAATATCCGAAATCAAAGAGGCTCTACACGAACTCAAAGTCATTTATCAGATTATCCAAAATGATCTCAAATGGTTTGCCAAACAATTCATGAAAAAGGATGATGATTTTGTTGCCCAATCGGATGAAATAATCAAAGAAGCCCAAAAGAAATTTCAAGAATGGCAGGACAAAAAGACACCAACGAGGTAGGACTTCTCCAACGTGGCACATACGGAAGCTATGCTAATCATCAACTTAAAGCACCTAGAGATGCATGAAGAAAAAGTCGTTGAGCTAAAGAAGATAAAGGATATCTGGAAGCAAAGATTCGCTTACATCGGCTTGCCGCACCAGTCGGTTATCTCAACCTTTTCCGATGCTTATGAGATGTGGAAAATGGCGAAAGGCATGGCTAGTGGAGACATCACTACATGATCAAAACAAGTGGTTACGCTTGAAAGTTTTTAGTTATATCTTCTTGACCGTTTTCTTTCAGTTACTTTTTCAAGATTAATAATTTCTTTGCAAAAAGACAATTAACACTTGGTGGGGTAATTTTGGCTCAAATCCAGCCCCATGCCTATATAAATGTAATAATTAGTATTGTTAGGGGTTAGAATTCTCTAGCAGATCGATAGACAAAACTATTTTTGTTTGTGGTTTTCCAAGTTAGAAGTAACGTTTCAGAATTCCTGCAGATGCAATGAAACTCTACAGTTTGATTTATGGTTGAAAGCTCTGTAAGTGGATACTATTATCTGCCTATTTAAATCAGTGTTTCTAAAGATACTGTTTAAGCTTTTAACTATTTCTATTACTTGTTTTGAAGTTGCCAATTCATACTTGGACGCTGTGACAAATCAGTTTTATCAATTTGCCTACTCGATGGTTTTAATTTTCAAATATGTGGATCATCTTGATAATTAAAATCAAGTGGTTCTTTTCAATTAAAGTTTATTTTGTATTGATGAGATAAAATAAGTTGATTCAACATTTTCAGCAGATTGTTTTCTTGAAAAGGTCTTTCTGTTAAATTATTAGATCAAAAAATCTCATTGCAATAAAGGTAGCTGTGCCCGTTTTCAGTGAAGAAATATCAAGCAGAGAATTCTTCAATCTCTCTGATAGGAATTCTTTTGTTAGTTTACATGTTTTTTTTCTGTTTTTACATATGAATATATATGGGAAAAACTGTTCACTAACAGATCGTATATATTATCAACTATAACATTTCATATGATATAGAAATGAATATCTAGTAAAATACCTGAAACCATATCTGTATCCCCTTATTGTTTGTTGTCCGTAAGAACACAGGAAAGAAAAGGCTCGATGAGTTCACTGAGTACACGACTATTGCTGATGTTGAACACTAGTACCTACTGTACAATGAGTTTCTCAGTCAAGGAGAAACAAATAGTCGAACTAAGTTCACGAGCACTCATTAGGGCATTGCAAGGACCCTGGTGGAATCTAACGCACAACTTTCCACACCCGCCAGTTCTCATCATATTTTCGTCTTTAATCTTTGCCCAATCGTGTACAGATAATGCATCTACAAAGGAGTTTCAGCTAACTCCCGATGGGCCATTCACTATTTTCATGTCCAACAAATTTGTCACTCTTGGTTGCCATACGTTTGGTATGTACAAGTATGAGGATGATATAAGGGGCGATGTCAAAAAGCCTTATTATGGTCTCTGCCTTAATTTGGGTATTGACTGTTAGGAACAGTCAACAAATACATCCAGGCTGTTATAACTGAATTGTCTGTCTGTCACACATTTCCTATTATGTTGCTAATAGATATGGATGCTGTCCTTGATATTAGGTCATACAGACTTATCATCTTAGCCTCTAGAAACATTTTCTATTAATGCCCTCATCTCATAGGCTCTCTATATATAGAGGCCATTGCATAGGTTGTATGAAATCAGATTTATGAATAAAATATGTTCTTAGTTCGGTGTTTATTTCTAATTTTCATTGCCTGGTATATTAGATCTCTTATTTTTATCATGGCCAATATATAGGTTGTATGAAATCAGTTTTATGAAATCAGTTTTATTCTAGTATATAGGTTGTATGAAATCAGTTTTATGAATAAAATATGTTCTTAGTTCAGTGTTTATTTCTGATTTTCATTGCCTAGTATATTAGATCTCTTATTTTTAGTTATATTTTCTTGTGATCTGCTGTCACCATTTTTAGTTGATTCATAATTTTAATTTTTAATATTGACAATTGCCCAATGACTCATGGAAACGCCAATTTTTCTTGGCCCAACAATGCAGAATGCATTGATTCTCCTTCTGATACAGGCCACATATGCACGTGCCAACCTGAACCTCCATTGCTATCTTTCACTGTTAAAGCTCTTCTTCGTGGCGAGCTTTCTCGTCATGGTACAAATTTGAGTGCTCTTTATCTTCGTTAGAATTTGTAAGCGAAGGTCAACATCATTTGCAGCGATTGGGCAACAATCACACATTCAGGAACACCCGACCTCGCCCCTATATTCGAACCTTTCCACAAGCTTCAATCTGAGATATGTCCACAAGGACGAACTTGGGGAGTTCAATCATCTCCTTATTTATCTCATTAGAGGTTTGGAAACATGATCTGATCTCCCTAATTAGATCCTTGATCACCCATTCATAGTCGATCACTCAATCTGAGATCCCGAGTGAAGCAAATATTTTATGATCGTGTAGTGAGGACGAGGCACAAAGCCAAGCACGAGATTAGGAAAAATCGATAGCCTGTCATGAGACAATGGACATTATATCACATCGGGCATCATTAAGCTCCACCACACTCTCTCAACCGGTCTGCTCAAGCCAATAAGCGGGAGCACCTTCAAATCCGACTTGAGCTTCGACATTGATCGACACTCATCAATGATTTACATCCGTTCCATCATTGATACTATTTCATCCCGACTTTCTATATTTCCCTTCGTTTTACATATCCTTGCTCTACGGTATATGCAACATATTTCTTAATGACGTGGCTTGATAATTTTATCTGCACTGTATATCTTTCTCAGAGTTTCTTACTAATTAATTTTTACACTTGCAGTCTAGACTCTGATACCATGTTCAGTAACATGGATCATTTCTGCAAATGTACTAATATTGTCACTGTTATTGATGTCTTCCAAATACAGTTTTGAAGACTCATAAATATGAGAGAAGACATGTTTCTATAATTAATTATCATTAGTTAATAAATAATCATATGTATAACTCATCTTTAAGCATATATGTAATATTAATATATTATCGATATATGTAATATATTATTATATTATTATATAATAATATATAATGTATAATATGTATAATATATATTATATTACATATATAATATATATCATATATATAAGATATTTATCTTAAAGATGATTTACTATCAACAAGGTATCTCATGATAAAATCAATCTAACATAAGTGGCACACAATAGTATTGAAGCCATTATTATCTCAGTTTCATACATAAATTTCAAGTTCAAAGTTCGTTGTTGGCATGGCTGATTCGTAATTCATTTTGATTGTGAAAGAAAACTCCTGGCCGAAATATGCCAACTCCTTGTGATTGCTTGTTTCGATGATATCATAATAAAACTATATATTAGGCTGTGCAATAAGCTTTTCTGTGGTAAATTTAGGGTTCAAATGTGTTAATGAAAGAGTGTATCTAAGTAGAATAACTAAGAAAATCCAATCAAACATCCAAAGTCCAGCCCATAAATACATGAGAGACTCGCAGCTCTGTCAAAACAGCAGTTCATGCGAAGGCAAATTCATGTAAAAGGGCCTGTTATTCCAGTTAAAAACTCCTGTTATTCCAGTTAAAAACTATCTTTGATTACAGATTTAACCACATGATGCATATCTTGTCTTTTTTCATAATGTAGTACTCATTATCTAATAATTAGTAATTAGCCTCAGGTCCAAGGCAGCAGGCTCTTTAATCTTGTCCTGGCACATGGATTCTACTATGCCTTTGGTTTTTGATTCATAGCATGAGAACTTTGTAAAAAGGTATGCCAAATTTGTCATCAATTGCACTGGTTAATCTATGCTTAAACAACCAACCAAATTGATACAAGTCTCAGTTGCTTGCGTCTTTACTTAGTTCCCGGATTATCAAAAGAAAAAGCTTCTCAGTTTCCAGGCAAGAATCATATGACAAAACTGCATCTGAGCTAAACATTATCTCCCATATTATTCTCTAAAGGTTAACAGCTGCTACCAACTTGCCATTTGAATTTTCCAAAGAAACTTAATTCATCTTAGCTCCGTTTTTTATATTCAAACAGTGAACAAAAGCATTTGATGGAATTATAATAATAGGAATAAGGTAAAGCGTGATTTATACTAAGAGATGTTCAATAATGTGGTATCACGGATAACACAGAATTACAATAAGAAACAAGCTGAAATATCAAAGTCATCATTAGATTGACTTCAAAAACTGAGGGTTGCAAAACCTGCACAATTCTAGCTGGCAATCAGGGGCCAAGCTGGCTTGGGTTTGTAGGATGAGCTGCAACAAGAAGTGGGTATATAAAAGAGATTAAGAACATATAAATATCAGCCATGTTAACTTCATATTTGAAAGAGTACTTAGCAGATTATGTCTAAAAACTTGATTTCCTACACAAAAAGCATGCCTGGATATTAGTTCACAGAGTTCATGAAATAGAGACTTAAAATTTAATTTATGGTCTGGTTCAAATCTTGCCAAATATAGTGATGGATAATAACCAATCATGGTAGACTAGGCTCACCTCTTGAACAATCTTTCAAAACTTTGCTTCATAAGTAGGGTGACAGTGTCACCAATGAAGATGGCAATTATTCTATGCATTGTCATTGATCTGCTTTGTTAAGTTCGATATATTTGGCTACAGAAAACATTCGCATTAAATTATTTGCTTGTATTGAAAACATTCATATGTCTATGAAGAGTTCAAACAATTAGAATCCTAAGGCATAACATAGTTTTAAATATGTTGTGAGACATATATCAAGGATAATGAAAACTGGTTTTTAGATAATTATTCTAGTTACATGGTAAGTTATCTTTCAATCGATAAATGAAAAAATTATTATTCTAATTGCATGGTAATCTATCCACTAATCAAGATATGACAAAGCTAAATTCTAATTGTCAACAAATATGAATTCGCCATTAAGATATTCACAAATATGAATGAATGCAAAAAGAACAAATAATCACCGTCTTAATAATAGAACAATAGTAGCATAGTTCAATGTCAGGAGACAGCATGTGCATGAACTGAAATAACTAATAACTGGTATTAAAAGAATCTTAACAACTGAAGAATCATCAGTGAACAAATCTGTGTCTAAAAATTAGAAAGACGTATTTAAAATGCTCAATGCAACTTTCCCCAGCCTGGGACATGGGGGTAAAAATATTATAGTGGTAACGTTGTCAACTAACTTCAGGCAGATTCATAATCCTTGGGATGAGGTTGATGTCTTTACTGGTAAGATTGATTTATTTAGAGTTGAAATAGAAAAGGCCAATCTAAGGTAAGCCTTGATAGGAAGTAACCCACAATAACAGTCTTTCTTTTATTTATTTATCTTCCACAATATCTATATGGAATGGTCCCTATGTGAAGAAGATTGAACTAGGGTAGGTTCTCAAGTTTCAACATCTTATATACCTGACCAATAAGTTTTCAGAGTGTGAATTGACTTTTAAAGTTTAAAGTAGCTGAATCAGTTCTTTTGATAATTTGATCTAACATGCTATGCTGGGCAATGTTGAATCTGTAGTAGTAACAGTGCTAGGAGCACCAAAGAGTACATTGATTACATCTGAATCGATAGTACTGTGATAGACCAGGTAGTTAAAAGTATCATTTTTATATTGTTGTCCCAATTGATACTTTGATGTTTTAAATTTGGTAGGATAGATTTCAATATATTTTTCAAAGCTAGGTTTTTTGGTCTGACCAAAGGCACATGACTCAAATTCAGAACCATTTAACAAAGACTAACAGTCATATGTGCAATCTTCGGTATTGTTTTTGAAAAAAAACTTTGGCTTAAAAATAGTAATCCTTGTTTCATGGGAAATCTGCTTAACAGGCATCAAAATGAAGACAAAGGACATTTATCGAATACATAGATTTTCAGAACTGTTTACTTTGATGCTACGAGGCTTTTTATGCAACTCAAGTTGAAGATTGACCGAACAAGCTGAAGCCTAACACTACAGTAACACAATTAGCACAGAATAAGTGACCAAAAAGTTGGACAATACTAAAATTGACTCTGCTGGCCTTTCCAAAGAGTCAAGCTTATGGGCATTTGGATACTAGGAAAGAGTTGCAGCTATAGGAAAGTTCACAAGGTATTTAGACATCACACTCAAACGAACACAAGGCAAAACAATCTCAAATCTTGGTAAGATTTATCTTCCTTTCTATACTAAGACTGCAAGAAACAACTCAATTTACCAAGTTTTAAGTTGAGTACCTGAGAACGCCAACAGAATTCTGGTTAGAAAGCTCCAGTCTCGATGACTTGGTGTTCACTTCAGACAAAGGCCAGAGACATTTTCTGCATAGAATCTGCTTTGACAAAATTAAATTGAACTGAACCACTACTAACTAAAATAGATTAGTAATTTTAATGCAGCACAGATCCAATTCAAATAAATTTCAATTACAAATACCCAAACTTAGTCAATATTACATAGCAGTGTGTGGAAAAAATCAAATCTGCAGAGAAGGGGAACAATTCATTAACCCAAAAGATATCACAATCACGAATAAGATTGCCTGCTTCAGCAAGATTTAAAAGACCTGATGAGAGGAAATCACTTGAATCATTCCTAAGACATGAATTTCATATGGGATAATGTGTCGTGTATTTCTTTACCTTGTTTTCCTTTGGCCAAGCACCAGCGTGAGCAGACAAATTTGGTTTGGATAGAGCTCTGTTCTAAAGCACTACATGATGAAATATTCATTTGGGAAATCAATGTTCAAATTTCAATCTTGACTGGGAGTTCCTAGTCAAATCCCAATGTCAAAAAGTGATGAATTGTACCAAAAAAATTCAATTGAGAAAAGAGAAAAATGCAGGAAACATTATGTACCATTGGTAGCTCTGTTGGGGGAATATGGCCAGAGAGGGTTGTGTAAAACTACTACAAATGCAACAAATAAATGCTAAAAATGTATCGATAGTAAAGCCTACTACCTGAAGGGTTAGTTACCCTAGAGCTTACCATTTGACCAAATATAACTTGTTTATCCATAATAATTTTGTCAACAAAAGAGGGATCTGCGTAAGTAACAAAACCAAACCCCTAGGGTTTCTTGTGGCATGGTCTTACATAGTGAACAAATCTGGAAGCTATCCATATTTGCTGAAATACTTTGGAAAAGCGGTTGGGATGCATCCAATTACTTACCCATTAAATCCCTATATCATTTGTTTAAAACCCTCTAAATATGATCATTTGAAAATGCCAAAAATTGACTAAACTAAAGACAACTAATATACAGTGGGGATGTATACGCAAACCCTGCTAGTTAAAGATCTTGTGTCATCAAACTGAAACTGTATTCATAAAATTGTTTGCAGCTAAGAAACATAATCACTTCGTGGGGTTTTAGGAAAACAAAAGATAACCTGATTTTCAGTGGCCCACCTAACAGAAACTTTAAAGATTCTCACGGTGAGCAGAAATGTTAAACTATTCTTCACCTACCAAAATCTGTATGCAAAATGCAGAACAAAAAACCCATTATTATGAACAGACAAGAAGAGATTCTAATAGTTTTGGGACAGATGTGCTTGGCAAATTGCAGAACCAAAAACCTATAATCATGAACAAGAAGATTATAATAGTTTTGGGACAGCTATGCTTGGCAGAGCTGGCTGTACTTCACCTACCAAAAGCTCTATGCAAAAGGCAGAACAAGAACCCATGATCATGCATGGACGAGAGGATTATAATAAGCACAGGACAACTATGTTTTAAAAAAAACCCATTATCATGCATAAATAAATGGACAATAAACTGCACATATATGCACACACTCACTCGATAATTTATAAAGCTCAACAAACACCTGGAATAAAAGAAATCTAATAACCAGCATCTATCATCTGATGATTTAATTGTATAAACCATGGAAGAATCACAAGGTAAAAATATTTGCTTATACGTGCACAACCAGGGGATTAATGCCTAGGAACCCATCCACATTAACATTATGTAGTAGCTTTGTTGGAAACTGAAATGATAAATTGCTCTCTCTAGTCACCAGAGATGTATATGACACTACCACAAACAATTAGAATGAAACAAAACAATAAAAACTAACATATGCCCTCTCTTTGACTTGCCTGGTAACAGGAACATGCAATAGACACCCTTAAACAGTATGCAAAAAGTTCTGACAATTTCGCTCAGGGAACATAGAAAATACCACATACTAAAACCCACGTAGCCAATCAAGTGGGAATAATTTCACTTTAATGAGAAGATATTAATGCATAATGGTTGGTGAAAACATAAGTCTTCCGCCTCAAAGGCAGGGCTTCCGCCTCAAAGGCAGGGACTAATAACATTGACGTATATTTAAACTAGCACTTGGACCAGATGAGATGCAATAGTAATGCCGAAAATAATATAAACAAACATTTCATGTCTAACCATTAAAATTATTTTTAAAAAATTGACAGGGAAGATCAGTCTTTACATATCATAAATCAACCAATTGATCAAAAGTAAAGTTAGCATCTCTTTGAGGCATTTTGTCAAACTGTTTTCATGCTTTGACATAAATGGAAGCCTATCTCTGCTACTACATACAGAATAAGCCCAAAAAGTAACTACCAAAGAACTAATCTATTTCTTGTGTTCTTTGATGTGCCAAGGAGAAGAATGCTATAAATCTTACCCATCTTGTTACAAGGGAAAAGTCTGTAATTTGAGTTAAGATTGGGAATTTACATATTTTGATCAACCCATTGCTTCTCAGTTGGGGAATCGGACCCTGGCAGTCTTTGTTAAGTGAGAGCAGCATGCTCTGTTTTATTCATTCGGTGTTGGAAATTTTTGTTAAACAAAATCTTTTGACTTTAACAAAAGAGATTCTAAGCATGTTTTCAAGGTTTGCAACTGGATATTCAGTTGTTGGAATGTCTTGAGCGGTCATATGAGAATTCATAGTGGCCAATCCAATCCTACAGAGACTTCACAGTTTTCTGCGAAGAAGAAAAAATGCGAAGTTTCAGAATTTGGGGTTTGTGAATCGATATTCCAACCGATTCTTGCAGAGGCTTCACTGTTTCCTAGAAAGAAGATAAAATTTTAGGTTTCAGAAATTGGAGACTTCGAATTGATGTTCCAACAAGGTAATGCGTGAAAGCACATCATTTCATGAGCCAAACATTTTATTAGGCATTGTTGTCATATGTTTGTATTTTGTTCTAACTTGAATTCTTTACTGTAGATTTAGACCATTTTTGTTCTTGTTTTGCACTTCACTTTTAAAATATTCAATTTGTCGTGCTTTAAAATTAGAAAAGAAAAAATCAATCCCTTGAAAATTCATGCGCCTATCAATTCAAAATAGGAAAAATGCGAGTTGTTTTGTGAAATTGACGTCTCTACAAATATAGTTTTCAATATCTTTTTCAAGAAACCCATTTCTTGCATATTCAATAATCACTATGTTCCATAACTACAAATTTTCAACATTTGCAAGCAGCCCTTCTGAAATGTAACACTAATCTTCTAGTTTGTTGACTGCTACAGAGAATTCGACTAACCCTTATAACAAATCATTTTTGTGCATAAAATGCAATCACATTTCATCCCTGAGACCACACCTCACTCAAGCCTTTTGTTAAACAATTTGCTAGTCTTAATTGATGTTTTTCACAATTTGCATACATGCCGTACAAGGCACTTGTATCCAGAACATCTGTAACTACTCTCGATAAAAAATCTGTTGTCTACACGTTCTGTAATCACAGCTTCCATAAGATGCATTCTTTTAAAACATTTTGTCAAATAGTTCACTGATTTTGCCACTACGTTCACATTTTGCAAACATATCTACTTGTTGGTAAACAGATTTCTCACAGTAGAATTTGCCCAACGGAGTGTGTGGCAAACCATTCACAATAGTTGGATAGTCCCTTGATATGAGGCCTTCCTCTGCATTTAGAGGGGCAGCTCCCTCGTATGATATAATTTTAAAAGAGTTTTCAAATAAAGAATCTAAAACTTCAAAGATCAAGAGAAAGCCATTTAGGACGAATGCACCACACGCCCTCACAACCTTCTTGGGTAAACAATAATGATAACAAAGGTGATCAAGAACTACGCTTGAAAGCAACCAGTATTACCAAACACATTCATTATTCATAAACACTCACACAATACCATGAGAATGTTTACTACAGAAGATAACAATTTTGATTTTAGAATAAGAAATCCAAAGCACATCTCATTTCATTTCCTTGCACCAAAAAGATAATAGAGATTTTTCGATTTCAGAGATAAAAAGTGTACGAACTTTCCAAAATTTATCTCTAGATCAAAATTTTAGTATAGTGTTCCCTTATTTTTGAAACCAAAAAGTCTGCTCGCACCGCCCCTTGCGCCCCCCGACCGCCCCCCCCCCCCCCCCCCCCCCCTCCCCTTTACAAAGCCAACAAGAGTCCTTATATAGACACAAAGGTTAATAATCACCTTTATGTGGTTAGTAACCACCCCCAAAATACGTGATTTGGGTGAGGTTAATTAACCTCTGCAATATTAACCTCAAATGACAAAGATCACTGATTGAAATGTATGACTTGGAACATGTCTTCAGACGGTCAAATCATTGATTTGTTGAGTTATTTGGAACATATCTTTAGACTCTTCTTCATGGTCATCACCAAGTTTGACAAAGAAACAATCATTCACAACATCAATTGCTTATGCACTAACTATAGTCTAGATAGTGATACTACAACCTTGTCTTCCCATTGATATAAGTTATAGAATTTTCAATCCTTTGGGACTGATTTTGATGAGCTATTATCATATCCACCTGTCAGCTGCTGCGTATATGGATTGTTGCATCTTTCAAAAGAACATGGCATCTTGCATTTATGTTGTGGAGAGTTGTATTCATGCTTGTCTATTCTTTCAACAACAGCATGAGCTAAAATACCATCAGGGCCTGCTAAACCCAGTAACGCCCTGCCAAGGGATCCAAAAGAATTAACCTAAAATTTTACTAAGTTTGCCAAACAATTTTTTATTTTTTTTAAATCATGAAAGATAAACCATTCACATCAAACACATAGTAGCGAAAATAATAACATACAATCAACTGTAAGCATACATAATAGGTTACATTCTTTAAGGATCCCAAGACGTTGAGTCACATTTAATTCAATTAATACTAAGTGTAACCACTACCACATCCACATGAAAGAATAAATAGAAAGTCCAATGTTCATAATACACATTTGTTTTGAATGCCTCTTGGTAATTAAATTTGGAATGCTCAATCATCCACTGTACATGACATAGAGTACGAAAGACTTAAAAGAATATGCATATGTAAAAGTAAAGATACATAATCCTCATCGAATCTATGATACAAGTGCAATAAAGTAAATCAAACGAATAACATACATGATACATCCATCCAGCAATAAAGATATAACAACCATCATAAATGATAACCATCCATCATAAAACACATCTAACTAAGTGTGTGGTTCCTCCCATCCGTGAATAGCATCATTAGACCATCGTGGGCCCTAGTCATACCTCGCATTTAACATCCCAAGTCACCAAAGAGATCATCGGTATTATCATAGTAGGAATGTCACTCCTAAAACATACTACAACATATGCAAAAAAAAATTTAACATTTACAACATATGCATAGAAAAATCGAACATGCAAGAATAAAGCATAAGATGATCCTACAAAACAGATAACATCTTCTATCACATGCTAATCATCAATATAAAGAAACATGTCGGTAAATAACATCCATCATAAGATCCAAGAATAGAATGAAGATAAATACCAACAAAGAATACTCCAGCCATGGTGTCTTAGACAGATCTCAAATGGTAAGAGTGAAAAAGCACTACCACTCGACCGCGTGGAACCTAAATGGCCCAATCCCACCGCACTAAGGAGATAGTCTCATGTCCCAAATAGGATATCAAATCACATAACACAAGATAACAAATCACATAACATAAGTACTCTCTAGGGATCCTAAAAGTATGCTAACTCAAAGGTTCCAAAACACAGATTGACATCTACACCCAGAGGCACACAAAGACATGTAGAAAACCTACTATGTAAGCAGGAAAGTGTCATCGCACAAATCATGCTAGAGTTACCTTGGCAGTCTCTAAGTAGACCTCGGCCCCTTAATGATCCCTATGCGGCCACTAGTATCCTCTCATACTGATGAGGCATACTACGGAATGCAAGGTCGCAACAAAGCGTTCTCTCTACTCCCATCCTAGTCTGTACTAGCACTCGACGCATGGGGGAGAACATACAATTATCTTATTAGGTTCATTTAATCCACATTTAGTGTAAATATTTTCACTTATTAAACAACTTACAATGAGTTACCCTGGTAGCCTCTTAGGGCCTTGGCCCCCATTGCAAGCCACTTCCCAACACTACAAGTAGATAACCTACCCTAAGCTCATGGAATCATAAATCACAAAATCACCACAGTCCTATACAAGCAACTAGAAAATACAGAAAGATAATCCATAATAAAAATATCAAATCTCCATGAGCAAATGAAAAACATCCATTAATAATCATGACTACAACAGTTCTCTATTGGCAACTGAAGGTATCACTGATAATCACAATATCCATTGGTTCTCAACAAGCAACCAAAAATTATCTCAAAGTAATACTAATCAAAAACTCCAAAAATGGTCGAGTCAAAATATGTCATAACATGACATCATCAAGATCAAAACAAACACTTTAGTCCCATTAAGGTGACTGAAAAGTAACCCAAGTATAACTGATTGATGACTCAAAAATGGTTAAGTCAAGTGTCTCATGCATATACATCTCAGCTTCACACAAGAAGAATGGAAAGCAATAACAATCAATAAATACAAACATCTCATAGAAAAAACCATCACATTACCATGGTTGGGTTTAGAAAGATCGAGATCAAATAACATCAACATGCCATCACATTCACATAACTCCCAAGCCTCTAGTAAACATCCTATAACTGGTCAACACTCTAGGACCACCCAAACCCCAAACATGGATATCATAAAGAAAATAAGATACAAACACATATTTTGGTTTGCCTTGGAAATCACATGGTTAAGCCAAATATAAGGTTTTTAGATTTTGTATCAAGTATATTTCAAGAGTATAAGA
This sequence comes from Cupressus sempervirens, assembly GCA_028749045.1. Lineage (NCBI taxonomy): Eukaryota > Viridiplantae > Streptophyta > Pinopsida > Cupressales > Cupressaceae > Cupressus > Cupressus sempervirens. Next base: position 130,148,629 of record CM053793.1, on the reverse strand, counting down.
TTCTTCATTTAATCTACAATTCAACCCATTTATTTTTTTGAATAAAACATAGAATTATCCCTCCATTGTTTTAAAATAATTCTCTAAAATAATCATAAGATAATTATTTACTTATTTAAATCATTGAACTAGTTCCCATTAACTTTTAGATAAAATCATTCACATTATTTAAAATATTAGAATAATACTTATCAACTTTTAAATAATTAGTCTATAATTTCTTTTAAACACTTCAAAGACAAACATTTATTTAAAATAATCTTCATTGATCTTAAGTAAAATCAATCTCATTAATAATTCAATTATTTAATTCCACTAAACACTTATTAATATCTCTTTTATTTTAATTTGCTCTCATTAAAAAATTTCATTTACTTAAATCAACTAATAATTAATTACACTTCTTCTACTAATAACTAATCTTAATTAAATTTGATTTAATTAGATTAGATAATATTAATAGATTCTACTTTTATTCGAACCCAAACCCAAATCAATTACCAAATCTTGATTATATATGTCTTAGATCTATGTTGGTTTAGTTTTTAATTCATTCCATGCTTTGATAGATTATTTTTGTGAAGTTTGAGCACAAAGAACTCTTGGTTATGGAAAATGGAGGAATGACTGTCATTGAATAAAACAATCCTAGTATGAGGGCCATATCTCCCTAATGAACCATTGGATCGAGCTGAATTTGAAATATGTTAGAGAGGGCTAAGTTGTGCTAAAGCTGACTAGAGTGATCAAATAAATTTGGTCGAGATAAAAAGTTATGAATGTGTGAGTTTGGGTCTATGTAAAGAGTAGCGACAGGGCAATTTGTGATGAATTTCCTTCATAAATAAAAATAGGGTTTCCTGATGTTTCTTTGCAACCAAATAAAAATTAACATACATATCTAGATTTTAATTTCAAGATTGAAGATTCATTCATAGAGTATATTTAAACACATATAACAAACACAATGAAGACAAGAAGAGAAAGAGTGCAAATGGAATATGTGAAAATCATGAGTGCACTTGGATACTAATGCTAATTTTCTATGCCTCAAAAGTTCATAGAAAAATACCTTCCTTCTCCAACATTCGCCATTCCTCCAAGAATCAAACCAACCAAAACCCCCAATTGACTAGAAGTGCTTGTAGAAGCATATGAGCTTCTCGAATGCATTTAAACTTGTCCATACACACTAGGAGAGCCTCTATATAAAGGCCTCTAAGATGCATCTAGAATGTGTCTAGAAAGAACTAGAAGATAAGCATGACAACTAAGCACATAACTTCCATGACAAGAAGATAGACATGATGAGGTCTCTAGAATGTTGTAGACATCATGTGCTCAAATAATATACTAACTCCTAAGTGTAGAAAACACGTGCATAATTAGAGTGCAAACTCCTATGTTGTTAACATGACAACTTACAAGAGTTTGCATACTCCTATATGAATAAATATCAAAATAATGCATATTAATTAATTTAATATTCACTTTACTCTTTTCTATTTAATTTATTAATTTTAAATCTCATGCACTCACTTTAATAAATCAACTTGTTATATATATATCACATGCACACATCATGCAATCTAGAATCTTTTAATAATTTAATATCTTTTCCACTTTTAAATTAATTTTTGAAACTTAATTGATAAAATATTTATTAACTTAAATAATAATATTATTATTTAACATTTATTTAAAAATGAACTCTAACTATATTATTATTAAATTAAATAAATATTATCATGTTTCAAATTTAAACTTATAACTTTTACCTTCAAATTTAATTATTTTATTTAATAAATATCATATTAATTAAATAAAATAAATATCATATTAATTTTTCTTTAAATTAAACCATTAATTAAATCTTTTAATTAGGCTTACTTAATAGAAAATACACTAAAAACTCATAAAGTAAAATACAAAAACTCATCATAGCAAAACACATACAAAATCAAACCAAGGGGTTAATATCACGAATTACATCATCTGATGCATTCGGAGGGTACTCAACTTAGATACTTGTTCTAATTTCCAATTAAGACAAATGGCTTAAAGGGTTGGAATTTGGACTTGAGAATTTATCTCCCCTCTCTTACCATTGAGATGATGCGATAGGGTATGCTCATCTTGGCAATTCAGGGAAGTCGATACCTGGTACCTGCAACTTGCATAAAAATCATGCATGTACATACAATATATATGCTAAGCTAAACAAATAATGGAAAGAAGTGGTGCATCATGTAGATCCTGACTAGCAAGTGACTACGACTCCCTTCCTTAACCACATCAGAAACACTATACATAAGAACAAACACGCACACCATACACATGCAAGTATGGCGTAAGTATCCATAATTAAACACATGTGATAATAAACCATCTAACTAATCATCATCTATAACTGAAAATAATGTAATAATCCTCATGCATATATGAAATGTAGAGTCTAAGTAATCTCATCATATATCAACTGAATCCATAGCACAATATCTAATAGTCTCAAAAAAATGCTACTAACCATTAACACAAAACTAGTCTAATAGAGTTTGACCATGATAGCAACAATGTATCTAGAAAAATGTAAACGAGGGTAGGCACTACAAAACCAGTGGAGTAACCACTACTTTGTGTATTTCAGCATCACATCTTGTGCTTCTAATAGAGCAGAAACAATAACATGGCCTACCAATGCACTTAGCATATCACCCAATTCATCCATATTTTAATAAGAACATTGCTCAAGTCTAATCAAGAGACAGTTTGAATTTTCCTTTTCCTAAAGCTGATATGTTGGCACATGCACTTAAAACACTAGCCAAACTAAACTCATTTGGTGTTATGCCCACCTCTCTCATTTGACAAAAAAATTGAAGTACCTTCTCATTTTTCCCACTCTTCACATACGTTCCAACTATTGCAATCCAAGAGACAACATCTCTCTCTAGAATACTATCAAACACATTCTTTGCATCATCCAACCTCTGACATTTGGCATACATGTTAACTAGAGCATTGCCAACATACCTGTTTAACTCAAAACCACTTCTAATTATTGAGCCATGGATCTGCTTACCTTGTTCTAATGCCGGAAGGGTAGAACATGCATTAAGAATGGTAGGAAAAGTGAATTGATCACTTTTCACACCTGTCCTATGCATTTGACAAAAAAAATCAAAAAAATTAGAGCCTTAGCCAAATACCCATGTTGAATATATGCCCCAATTATTGCATTGCAAGACACCTCCTCTCCTCCTTGAGCCTCACCCACCATTTTCAGGGCATCTTCTAGGCTTCCACATTTTGAATACAACACCACAAGAGAACTCCCTACAAAACTATTAAGCTCAAATCCACTTCTTATGATGTAACCATGAATCTGCCTGCCTGATTCAAGAATGAGAAGATCTGCACATGCAACCAAAGCACTTGAATAAGTAAATTGATTGCATTGTACACCTGTTTGAAGCATCTTGGGTAAGAACTTCAGAGCATGTTTCCCCTTTCCACTATGTGTATACCCTAAAATTATTGAAGTCCACAATATGGCATCTCATTTGGGAATTCTATCAAACACTTGGCATGCATCTTCAATTCTCTTGCATTTAGCATACATATCAACCAAAGAACTAGCTAGATCAACATTCAGGCCAAGTTCTATCTTAATAATATATGCATGGGTTTGTTCTCCTTCTAATAAAATAGAATTGGCAGCACATGCCCTGAGTATGCTACCAAAAGTGTACTCATTCAATAGCATGCCTTCTTTATGCATTTGATGGAATAAACCCATGGCTTCTTTACCACATCCATGGCATGCTAATCCCATTATGAGAGATGACCAAGGTATCAAATTCTTTTCAGGCATTATTTCAAACATGTAGCATAGTCTCACTCATTACTTGCATTCCTCATCACATATCAATGGATTTGAAAATTCTATTAGTGAAGTACAAATGTTATATGCTTTCTTGTCCAAACACTCGAGCTAGATGTTCTCCATTTATATTGCAGATTGCCACTGCTCATGTGGATAGGTACATACATTTCTCTCTATAGGTTGCAACACTTTGAAAAGCCAATTTTGTCCAGGGTAATACATGATAATGGTTGTTATATTATCATGGTGGTATTTCCTACAACGTTGGCGAGTTGATATATGTATTGTTGTTTATCCATATACGTAATAGATTTGTATATGTGTGCCACTTGTTGAGCCATATTAATAGTTCAACTTCTTAGCATGAGGCTGGGGATCACAAGGCTGACATCTTGGTTATGTCAGTTGGTCATGTTAGACAATGTGCCTCTGGATCAATATACATACTGTGGCCTCATATGGCTTACCAAACTTTGAAACATTTCGCACTTGTGAAGGAAAGTTGCAGTTTGAGAACAATTCCAACAAGGCAGAATCGTGGGTTGAAAGTGTATTGAATGAGGTGATTAACTTTTATTGCTTCTTCAAAAACATTCTTACTCTTGACTTTGTGGAGAGAAATTTGCAGTTCTGTGACACAATACAAAAGTTATTATCGAGGCAAGAAACCTCCTAGCATGTTGTTTTTCTCCATTTCCTAATAGAAATGGATTTGAATGATTGGCTTTGTCAATAAAATTATACAGGGTGTGCATGAAAATTGTAGAGGAAGAAAAGAATTTATCTCTAGTTATTACTTAGATATGGCATTATTAACCCTTAATACCATGTTGTATAGCTAGGTTCGTATCTAGCATAGAAGAGTAGAAAAACTTAATTTGAGCCTTTAAGAAGCTTCTGCAATGTTTACTCAAATTAAAACATCTCTTACTGCACATGATGAATTTTCAAGAACTCCATCTAATTTTTTCTCATTGTTATTGCCAATTGCCTCCATTTTTTGGAGAGGTTAATTAACCTACTCAAAAATGTGCAATTTGAAAGTTATCATTAGCCTATTTGAAAGGTTAATGGTTAATGATAAACTTCAAAACATGTAATTTGGGTTTTTCTATTAACTTGCAATAACTTGGGGCTTAGAAGTCAAATTTTGAAAATTTCAAGTGTTGGGCGGAGTTGGCAACGTGTTGGAGATATGAAGATTCAGAAACTCACAAAAACTCAAAGATAAAATGACCATTCCAATGATTAAAATGGGACATGTTTCACACATAACCAGGGGATTAATAGGTTCAAAAATTGAAACACTTTATGTCTAGGTAACACTACCTAACAACTTGTAGTCACAAGATCTGAAAAAATCCCTTTGTGCCTCAATGTATGCCCATAACATGTTTGAAAGCTTGGATAATTTGTAGTAGAGATAGATAGAATGGTTGAATTCTTTATTATGACTCACAAGTTTATCTCTTTAAGTTTCCTTTCGTTTTAAAGATCTTTTAAATTTTTTTTATTACATGATTTCTATTGTATTTGACTATCATTTCCTTTCTTTTTAATCTCCTATCACTGTTCAAGACAATGTTAGTTTATAGTGTTGAAGGCTCTATATACTAAGAGGGGAGGAGTGAATCAATATGCTCTTGAAATTTTTTATGTAGTTAACTAATTATCATACCATGTCAAAATGGATGCACTTTCCTTTTAAGATCTTTTAGCAGCCATCCTTTACTAACTTTCTGAACCATGGTTGGATCGCTATTCAATGTTAGTTTTCTCCTATTTTGCACCATATCTTCTAGTCTCATCTACATGTCCTTTTGGGCCTTTTCTCTCCATCCTCTAGGACTAGGTTGACCCAGGTCAACATCATCCTTTTTGAGGCCCTTTTTCTCCATCTTCTAGGTCAGGGTCAACTCAAGTTGCCCTGGTCCAAGAAATTACAACGTTTGGGGTCAAATTGCGATGACAATTTGCGATGATGGTGTAATTTGTGGTGATTTTCATGTTTTTGTTTGCAATTGTGCCTGATGTTGTCTCAATACTGATGTTGGTATTGTAATTGTGATGCTCATGTGAGTATAAACAAAAAAATGAAAACATGACATAAACCATTCCCCATTTGTTTTGATTGTGAGAGCTACACGTGAAAGAGGGTGGGGAGCTTCGAATGAGGGTGGAGAGCTTTGAACATTGTCATGCCCTTGTGATTAGTATATTTCATTGTTGTGCCCTTGTGATCTCTGCATTTTGTTGTCATGCCCTTGCTCTGTGATTTTTTTTTCGTGTCACCCTTATGATCTTTGTGCCCTTGCTTTGCGATTTTTTTTAAGGGGCTATGCAGATGTTCTTTTCTTTTCCTTTTGAACATGCATCTCTTTATATTTCTTTCTAAAAATGTATCTCTTTATATTTCCTTCTAAACATGTATATCTTTATATATACATAGAGATATTTTTAAAGGTTCTTATTACATCTTAACACAACAAAAAATTTGATCCAGCTACATACATATTCCAAAATCCAAATAATAAAACAATAAAACTCTATGCGTTGGCCCAAGAATGATAGCAAGGATATAAATGCTTCGTATGCTAGCCACACAATGGTAGCCAAGGATGTAACCATAAATGTATTGGCGCACTCTACTTGGAAGGATCCCAAGTTTCTATTATTGATGTTAATTTGGGCATCATTATATGATCGACAATGTTATGAAGTATTGAAGCTGGTAGTAACTTATCCCATGTCTCCAGAAAGTATAGCATAGGTTCAAGGTTCCTTGGCTCCCAAGAATGTGTACCATCTATTCTCACTACTGGAAGAATAACTTAAGTTGAGTGTAAGAAGTTGAAGAAGAAAGTTTTGTTTCTATGTAAATGCCATAATCGCGAGGTTCATTCCCTTGCAGAAGCTTCTGCCACAATGAAATTACCTCTAAACTATGCAAAGGATGTTGAAGTGGTTTCCCACCTTGAAACACTCTTATACACAATGGATACTTGGGATCATTGTAGGGAGACTATACCAATACTTGAAACACTCTTATAAGAAAATTTAGATGCAATACCTGACAAATTGCACTTGTAGTCCTCCCGATATTTGGATTGTAACTTCTCAAAGAAACTTGCAAGTGATTCTAGTGTCATAGTACCTACCACAACACTTTCCTAGATTCTATCCAGTGTCTCCCATAATATCCTCTATGTTGTCTAGTTTTTGTTTCTATTGTGTAGTCTCATTCTAAAGCCGCTCCTTCTTCTCTCTCATGCCTTAATTTTTGATTATCAAACTTTTGAATATCTGCCTCTACCATATCTAAAATCAACTTCACAATGTGTTGTAACTTTGGCATAGCTGTTTTATCATTGATAACTTTCATTTCAACATTCAAGTTTTTAAGATGGCTCAATACCCTCACTTGTGAACCTTTCATGTCAAGCACTTTCTATACTGTTTCAACACCATGTTCATGCTTTTGAGCTAACAGTTCTTCAGGTGCATTTTCTTGTTAAAACATTAATTTTGTTGAATAATTGTAAACCCTTAGAAAGTGCATTGTTGTTTTGATGTATGTATGCATATATGTATGTATGTATATATGTATGTGTGTATATGTATGTATGTTTGTATGTATTTATGTATGTATATATATACATATGTATATGTATATATATGTGTATGTAATGAAATAACTTGCACAATAAAAGAAATAATATGAAATATTATATAAATACTTGATAATAACTGAGAGTAATAGGCCACTTCAAGGGGGAAACATCCATATATCTCTAGTGAGAACACACTTCAAAATATGATGTTGAAATAAGACTCACAACCTCCTATATATACCTAATTATGCTTAGGTTAAATAGACACAACCCTACATAGCACCTAGGCCAACCTACCTACCTAAATAATACTATAATAATGATAACATGGCTTAATTAAGGATTAAGATAGCCACAAGTTGACTATTCATAACCCTATATACACCAATATTAAGGGCATGGGATGCTCCCTCTCTTGAAAAAAGCATTTTCCTCAGTGCTAACCAAGTGTAGATTCTTTTGAATGAACTCCTAATCCTCCTATGTGGCCTCTTCAACTAGTCAGTTCTTCCATCGGATGAGATACTGAGTCAAGGTTTTGTTCCTCAACTTCTTCATGCATGTTTGAAGAATTCACTTTGGTTCCAAAATTATTCTTCCTTCTTCATCAACTTTTGGTAGTACTATTTGAGTTGGAATATTCTACCTAATTACCTTCTTCAAATAAGAAACATGAAAAACTAGATGTATCTTTGTTTTTAGTAGTAACTCAAGCTTGTAGGCAACACTACCAATCTTTTGCATGATTTGGTATGGTCTGTAATATCTTGGAGACAACTTATTATTCTTTTTGTTGTTGCTTCATTGAGATTTGTTTATAAGGTTGCAATCTCAAGAAGACCCAGTCCCCAACTTCAAAATTTCTTTTAGTATGATGTTGGTCTGCTTGTTGTTTCATTTGATTTTGTGCCATAGCTAATTCTCCTTGAGTCCTAAAAGTACCTATTGTTGTTGAAGCAAGTGGTCTTCTATTGCCTAAACTCTTGGTAACACCTTTAATGATGATGTAAGGAAGGAGGATGATATCCATAAAGTGCCAAAAATGGAGACATTTTTTATGAGCTATGAAAATAAGTATTGTACCACCATTCTACAAGAGATATCCAATCTACCCATTGCAATTTTTTTTTGAAGTGAAACAACATAGATATCCATCCAAACATTTATTAACAACCTCGAGTTTCCCATATAATTGAAGATGGTATAAAAAACTATGAGCCAATTGAGGAAGAAAACATGAGAATAAATCTTTCCAAAAGTGACTAGTAAATATAGGATCATGATTACTAACAATAAACTTAGGTGTACCATGTAGCTTTTGAATATTCTCCAAGAAAACTTTTTCCACTATACTTTCTATAAAAGGATGTGATAATGCAATGAAATGTCCATATTTAGCGAGGCGATCAACTACTATCATGATGACATTATGACCTTTAGATTTGGGAAGCCATGTGATAAAGTCCATGGACACCTTTTCCCAACATTGACTAGGAATAGGTAAGGTTTGAAAGAGACCTACTACCTTACTTGTTTCCCCCTTATTTCTTTGACAAACCAAACATTTAGCCACAAATTTTTGAACATCACCTTTTATCCCTTCCCAAAAAAAATCTTGCTTAACCTGATGATATGTCTTCAAAAATCCTAAATGACCACCAATTGGGGACTCATGTAGTTCTTTGAGAATCTTGTGTTTAAGAGTGGAATTCTTGCAGAGATACAAGAGCTCTTTATACCAAAGAATATCCACCTTTAAACAAAACATATATGAACTACTAGGGCCACTTCCTATTTGCTGGATGAGATTACTTGTTGCAACATCATTTTTCCACTCTTCTTCAGCTTCTACCACCTAGTTTTCTCATAATATTGAAAGGGAACACAATAAGGCTTTATCCTTTTCATCCTTCTTGGAAAGTTCATTAGCCACAATATTTCCTTCCCTTTCTTGTATAAAATTTCAAAGTCATATCCCAACATCTTAGTGACCCATTTTTGTTGCTCTTCTAAACATACTCTTTGTTAAAAAAAATATTTTAGGCTATCATGATCTATCTTAACCTTGAAGTGGCAACCCATTAAATAAGGCCTCTATTTTTTAGCTACATGAGGGATTTCTAGCATTTCCTTCTCTTAAATAGGTTTGAATTGATTTTTACCTTTTAATTGATGACTCTCAAAAGAAATTGGTCGACCTTCTTGCATGAGAAATCCCATTTCCAAAAGCATCACATTCCACAATTAATTCCTTTGTGAAGCTTGGAGTGGTGAGCACTATAATTGTACACATAACCTTCTTCAATTGCTCAAATTCTATATTAGCAGATTCATTCCAATGAAAATAATCTTTCTCCAATAGAGTGGTAAGGAGTGCTGGTATACGACCATAGTTCTTCACAAATCTTCTATAGTACCCTATCAATCTCATGAAACCCTTCAACTCCTTAATAGTTTTTGGAATAGGTCGTTCCATGATAGCCTTAATTTTTTTAGTGTCCACCTTTACTCCTTCATGTGAAACTGTGTCCTAAATACTCCACATCTTTAAGACCAAAAGCACACTTGTACGGCTTAGCATAGAGTTGATGATCTTCAAGTAATTGCAATGCTTGATATATATGCTGAAAATTATCTTCCCAAGTCCTACTATAAATTAATACATCATCAAAAAAAATTAACACAAAATTTCTCAAGAACTTCTTAAAATGGAATTCATCAAACTTTGGAATGTAGATGGTGCATTGGTAAGACCGAATGGCATCACAAAAAATTCATAATGACCCTCATGAGTTTGAAATGTAGTCTTGCAAATATCTTCCTCCTTAATCCAAATTTGGTGCTAACTTGATCTAAGATCTAACTTTGTAAAATACCTAGCTCCATTTAATTCATGTAAAAGATCATCAATGACTAGAATAGGAAACTTATCTTTTAATGGTGTACTTGTTGAGCACTCTATAATATGGACACATGTGCCAAGTTTCATCCTTCTTACACACCATCACAATAGGTGAGGAGTAAGAACTTTGAGTATGCCTGATAATTAATGCCTCTAGCATTTCCTCAACATTTTTTTCTATCTCACATTTTTGTATGTGTGGGTACCTATAAGGCCTAATGTTTAGTGGCTGACTCCCTCGAACTAGTTGTATGGCATGGTCATGATCCCTCTTAGGAGGAAGTCCTTTAGGCATATCTCCAAGAATCATTGAGTGATGATCAATTATTGCTTGTAAATCTAGATGAGTAAGAGCATTAGACTGAGATACTTCTAATGAACATAGCTAGGCCACAAATCCATTTGCTCCTTTTTTGAGAAACTTTTGCATTTGATGAGAGCTTACCATCCGTGGGGATTTTTCCTTTAATCCCCTTAGCTCCACTACCTTTCCTTTTGATTGAAATCACATGAATAGGTCTTGGAAGTTCATCTCAATTATTTCTAATGTAGTGAGCCATTGTACTTCCAAAACAATATCTACCGCACCAATGGATATCACATATATTGGGGTATCAAGTTGATAATCTCCCATACATAATTTGATGCTATGACACTTCCCCAAACAACTGATTTTGCCCCCATCTACAATCAAAACTTAAAACTCTAGAGTTGGCTATATAAAACAATTTAGAAGAGTTGCTAGCTTTTTATTGATGAAATTATGAGTACTACATAAGTTGATCAACACTATTACTTTCTGCTTCTTTAAGAAACCCACTACCTTGAGAGTTTGTGGTGTATTGAAACCTAAAAGTGCATGAAAAGAAATGACTAGTTGAGAATCATTTGATTCCTCACCTGACTCCTTATCCTCCTCTGATATAGGCTCATCCTCTTCTTCCTCACTTGGAACTTCAATATAGAACAATTTCTTTTCACTACATTTATGTCCTTGACTGTATTTTCTATCACAATTGAAACACAATACTTTTTCTCTTTTCTCCTCAATTTGTTGTGGAGTCAACCTAGGAGGTTGAGGAAGATAAGGTGTTGAATAACCTTTTTCTCTTGTCACATTAGCCTCTTTCTTTCTAGGAATCAAGAACTTCTCCTCTACCCTGCATGCCAATATAAAAGACTCATTTACTAAGCTAGGACTAAACATGCATACCTCATGTTGAATGTGATCCTTGAGACCACCCAATAATAAATAATTCAAGTTCTTCTCTATAATTGTATCCGCTATTAAGGATAGATTTTGGAATTTTTAAATATAATCTTGAACTGATCCTATTTGTTGAAGCTTAGCAAGTTGGCTAAAGAAGTTTTCAGTCACACTATCGCTATATTGTGCTTGGAGTTTTTCTATAAAAATTGACCATGATATAGTAGTGAGACCCTTTTTCCTCCTATGAGTACAAAGGTAGTGATACCAAATGAATTGATCTAGTTCTAGATATAAGGAAGCCATTGTGACCTTTTGTCCATATGGGGTTTGATGTACCTCAAAAAAATTCTCCATTTTATTTATCCATGTTAGAGGATCCTTGCCATCAAATTTGTGCATATCCACCTTTGGAAAAAAATTCCTAGATCCCATAGAAGTATTAAAATTTGTGTCATTATTAGTTGACTTGAAGGTTTCACCTTGATTGCTTGACAACTCCTTCCTTGTTTCATTCATATAGGTGCTTAACATGCTTCATATATTTGGTATATCTCTTCATAGGTCACACATATCCCTCTTAACCTCTTCCTTGGACTTAATTTTTTCCTTATTGGGATTACTATCCTCTATTGTTTTCCAATCTTGATTAGAAGATTTGCTTGGTGTGGTAGCATTATTTTTGCCTCTTGTTGGAGGCCTTGTCATTTTTAAACTTGAAGATCTTGGACTTGGCTCCATCATTGAGTCCTTTTAAGGCATTTTTCATCTCTTCCCATTTAGGGTTCATGATGGAAACTAATATTTTTGAAATAAATCACACAAATAAAATATAAATTCTCTAATTTTTTAATTTATTTTTTATTGTAACTTACTAGGGCCAAGATAGCCTTAGGAAAAATCCAAAAAAATATGGCAATTTGTTGCCTTGCAAGCTAATTTTCCTAATTTTGTAATAACTTTCTTTTATTTTCTTCAATTTCTCTGAGCTTTGAAATGTAGGCTACTCTACTATGTATTCAAAAACCCAATACAAGTTATACTCCAATTCGATAGGATGTGAGAGATATGTAGATCTCAATAAATTGTGTAGAAATAGTAATTATGCAATAATTTGCTCAAATTTGCTCCAGTTCCTCTAAATTTTGGACTTAAGCTTCTTTAACACATTCTTCAATAACCCTTTAAAAATCTTTGAAAAATTCGCTAAAATCTGAAAGTTATACTCTTCCCAAAATTGCCCCAATGTTGAGAAAAAATCTTGCCTTTATGGTGTCAAGATCATGCTCTAATACCTCTTGTAATGAAATAATTCACATAATAGAAGAAATAATATGAAATATTATATAAATATTTGATAATAACTAAGAGTAATAGGCCACTACGAGGGGGCAACCTCCAGATATCTCCATTGAGAACACACTTCACAATATGATGTTGAAATAAGACTCACAACCTCCTATATATACCTAATTATGCTTAGGTTGAATAGACACAACCCTACATAACACCTAGGCTAAACTATCTACCTAAGTAACACTCTAATAATGATAACATGATTTAATTAAGGATTAAGTGTAGTGCCTGCCCCTAGGTCGCATTTTTGCTAACATTGTTGAACTCTTTTAGAGCTAGTTTTATGTTGATGGCTAGTAACATTGTTACGAGATTATTAGATATTGTGCTATGGATTTAGTTAATATGTGATGAGATTACTTGGTACTTTATATTTCATGGTTGCATGATGATTATTTAGTGATTTCAGTATTTGCAGTTATTGATGATGATTAGATAGATGATTTATTCTATGTGTTTTCTTATGGTTACTTACCCCATACTTGCATGTGTATGGTGTGCGTGTTTTCTATTATGTATGGCATGTCTGATGTGGTTAAGGAAGGGAGTCGTAGTCATCTGCTAGTCGGGATCTACACGATGCACCACTTCCTTGCCATTGCCTGTTTAGTTTAGTATATATTGTGCTTGTACATGCATAGTTTTTATGTAGGTTGCAGGTACTGGGTATAGACTTCTCTGAATTGCTAGGATGAGCATACCCTATCACATTATCTCAATGATAAGAGAGGGGAGATCATTCTCAAGTCCAAATCCCAACCCTTTAAGCCATTTGTTCTAATTGGAAATTAGGACACGTATCTGAGTTGAGTACCCTCCGAATGCGTCAGATGATGTAATTCGTGATATTAACCCTTGCTTTGATTTTGTATGTATTTTGGCTATAACGGGTTTTCATATTTTTACCTTGAGAGTCCTTGGAGTATTTTCTATTAATTAAGCCTAATTAAAAGATTTAATTAATGGTTTAATTTAATGAAAAATTAATATGATATTTTAATATTTATTTTATTTAATTAATTGGGAAATTAATTAAATAAAATAATTAAATTTGAAAATAAAATTTAAAAGTTTAAATTTGGAATGTGATAATATTTATTTTAATAATAATATATTTAGTGTTCATTTTTAAATAAATGACTAAATAATAATATTATTAAGTTAATAAATAATTTAGCAATTAAGTTTTGGAAAATGAAATTAAAAAGTGGAAAATATGTTAAAATTAATAAAAAATTCTAGATTTCATGTGATTAAAATATAAATATATCAAGATTGAAAAGTGGAATTATTAAAGTTAGTGCATGAGATTTAATAATAAATAAATTAAATTGAAAAGAGTAAACTAAATATTATATTAATGATTGTGTATTATTTTAATATTTAGGAGTTTGCAAATTCTCGAGAGTTGTCATGTAGACAACATGGAAGTTTGCACTCTAAGAATGCACTAGTTGTCTATACTTGGGAGTTAGCAGATTATTTGAGCACATGGTGTCTACAACATTCCAGACACCTCATCATATTTATCTTCCTATCGTGGAAGTTATGTGCTTAGTTGTCATGATTATCTCCTAGTTCTTTCTAGACACATTCTAGATGCATCTTAGAGGCCTTTAAATAGAGGCTCTCCTAGGGTGTTTGGACAAGCTTAATGGAAGCTTAATGGAAGCTACAAGCCCGAAGCTAAAATGGAAGCTTCAAAAGCTTACATGCATTCGAGAAGCTCTTATGCTTCTACATCCTCATCTGCTTCTACAAGCACTTCTAGTCACTGGGAGGAGGTTCGATTGTTGGAGGAATTGTGATTGAGGGAGGAGGGGACTTACCTATGGACTCCAAAGGCATAGTGGATCAACATCAGAGTCCAGCTAAGTACTCTTGACCATTCTGCATATACCATTACTCTCTCTCTCTTCCTGTTCTATTCGTATCTTCCAAAAAGACTATTTGAATATGGCATCATACTTTTAGCCACATTATCATAGAGATTGAAACAATCTATTTCAGAATAGGAGTGGATTGCTTGCATTCACAGTATTGCGATAAATGATCTGTGGTTAAATTTGAATCAGTAGGTTAAAATCACGAAATTAAAAGAGTAAATGTATTCTAGCTGGATACAGAACCGAATTCTTTAATCATGATTTTTTTATTTCCCATTTATTCAAACTATACATATGTGCAATGAGAATGTTGTCTCTGTTGATTTAGACCCTCGAATTGATGAAACCTTATATCGCAGATTCTGTAATCGATCTGTAACATTACGCATCTTGATTGACTATGGGAATGAGATTTATTGATCACTATATTCTCTTAGAACCACAACCTTGAGTGTAAAGTAAATTTGGTCCTTATAATTACTTTGCACGAGTCGAGTAGTATCAAGTTCTAACTCAAAAATTTTCTTGAGTCAAATGTGCAATTGTATTTACTGCTAGTACAGTTAAGCAGATTCTTAGAACATCCATAAAAATGGTATTGTATATCAATTTAGACAAGAAATTAGAGCTGAATGTTGCAGCAGAATGTAACTAGAACATTTAGTGTAGGATAAATTGGCATTTCTTGAGATTACGACATCGTGATTTCACCCCTTAGATATTCCCATCAATAACGGTTATCGCATGATTTCATTTGTTTGGGATCTCTCAATTGGATGAGAATAAATTGGTCTTTCTTGCATCTGCACGATTATTGATTAATCTTCTATCCAAAGGTCATAAAAAAACTCTATTCCTATAGGCTTATAACTCGCTACTTCAAAAACGATGAAGCTCGCCGGTGGGATGAGGCAATCTCCATTGTCAAATGCAGAGTTGTCAAGATTCTGTTGGTGGATGCTGGTAGATATCTTGGGCAGGCCGACGAGATTCACTGACGCTTGTTGCCAAATTTTGCAAGGCTTCTCTGAATTAAATACAGAGTACGACCTGCGAACAGTGATTGAGATCTGCTAATGGCATAATAAAGTATGCCCTGCAATAATAATAATTCCGAAGAACAGAATCACATCATTATAAGATTACTCCTAGGAGTAGGTAACAGTGAAGAAACTGAAGCTTTAAATCATTAAGATCGATAGTAAAAAATTTGCAAAGATGACAAGAGAGAATAGGATGGTAGGAGTTACAAAAGTATGTTGCTAGTCGTTCAATCTAATCTACCATGTCACTCAAACTCAACGACTATGAAACAACTAGAGGTGAACAATATTAAGCATTACAAAGCGATGCCATGAAAAACAAGGATGATAGGTGGCTACCGCATGTCACCTTTGGCTGCGCAGGCCTAAAATCATGATTGTTCATGAACTTTAAATCACTAGCATGGGTTTTATGAAGCTTTTTACCATGGTAATTTTGTGGCTTCTAGGAATTTGCATGCTCTCTGTTCATGGATACATATCAGTGACCTTGTGTTGACATAAATATACTTATCATATGAGTTCGATTGGCCGACATCTTGAATTTAAATCTTGCATGAGGCATCGTTTGCCCATTATAATTCTTGGACTTCCCTATCATATCAACCTTGTCCTCATAGTGATTGGCTTATTAATTATAATAACTATTGCCTGGTATCGATCTTATTGCTGAATTGTATTTCCTAAGCATGTTGTTGCTAACTGCGATGCTCCTCAATATAATTGTAATTCTATTACTTGGAGTACATATGTCTCGACCCTCTAAGGTTAACCTTTACAATTTTGGATTAATAAATGTAAATTTTGATCACGTCCATGTCTTCAGACTGTGACGGGTTTTTTTAACTGCAGCACGACCTGTCACATATATGGATGACTTGAGAAGATTGAGTGATTAATAATCACCTAATTTGTGATAGATTAAAGAAAAGTTTTATCTTAGGAAGGAGTGCAGTTTTATATCAAATCATCCCAAAGACCTGCAGTTAGATGAATCACAAATCATATTTTCATTATGTGCTTCTGGGATTGTCATCTTGCACAATGAATTGCCCTACAATCATTGATAAGATAACACCTTCACACTAACAAATATGGTGTAGATACGTTTAGTCAAATGGAATAAGGGGCATTTAATTTGTGTTAATTATCATTTTTGTATGTGCGGGGTGGTAGTTTGTAGGGTACCTGCCACAGAGGTTTATTTTCGACTGCTCGGCCATATCATTATGCCGTGGACAGAGTTATTATGTAAGTTTTAAACTTTAATATGTTTAATCGATATTTTCTGTGTAATAAATAGAATCATTAATAAATATAACATTATTGTTAATAAATATAATACTTATTAATAATAATTTAACATTACTATTAAGTAATAACATTTATTAAAAGTTTAGTTAACATTGAATCTTTTAATAATTAAACAATGTGGAGATATTAACATAGTTATGTGAATTATTATGTTAATTTAATTAATAGAATTAGTTAAGTTTAACTAATAATTAAACTATGCAATAGAGATTGAATGGATGTTGATTACTATTAAATGAAAATTGTATATTCAATAATATGGTTAGTTATTATTGATCAATTTAATATGTAAAGGAAGTGGTTACATCCAAGCCCTAAACTTAATTAACCATCATCCTTGGGCATACATTGAGAGGTTGATCTAATGTACCATGAGGGTAGTTCTTTTAGCAGATAGTAGTTATCCTTTGATTATGTTTTATGAAATGATTATAATTAATAATTCAATTTGGATAATATTTAATCTAGTCTTAATTGAGTTGTCGATTGGGGTCGTTAATGATGAATTATATGAGGAATAATTAAGATTAAGGGGGGGTTTGATAACTTAAATTGTGAAATTTACTTTGATATTGAGTTGATGGATTTAAGATGAATTTCCTAAAAATCAAGGAGCATTGTTTTAAATAATGCAAATGGTTTTATTGAAAGTCGATGGAAATATATTTAATGACCTAAAAAGTAAATAGTTATCTTTTGATCAATTTTAGATAATTACTTTTAATGGAAGGATAATGCTATCAAGGAACAAATGGGTTGACCTATAGGTCAAATGATGAAACTTAAGACACTTGAAGTATACTTGAAACAAAAATTGGAAACCTCTACACATTAATCAAGTATGTGATTGTAATAAATCAAAACATTTGTTAGCATTGTGTATTCTATATGCTTCTTGTTTTGGGTTTTGGGTTGACTAGTGTTGACTAGTTATAGGACGTCTATCAAAGGCTTGGGGGTTATGATTGTGATGTCATGATGATGTCTTAATTCTGATCTTTATAAACCCAACCATGGTTATGTGATAGAATGCTCTATGAGATGTTTGCATTACTGATTGTTATTACTTATCTATCTTCTTGAGTGAAGCCGAGTTATTTGTATCTGACTTAACCATTTTTGAGTCATCAATTAGTTATCCTTGGATTGCTTTCCAGTCGCCATGATGGGACTAAAATATTGATTTATTTCTTGATGATGTCATATGATCAGTATTATTTTGAGATATTCTTGGTTACTTGTTAAGAACAAATGGATATTGTGATTCATATTGGAGATTATATTTATGAAGTTTATTTTGTATGGGAGAACCATCTTATTTTCAGGTTGCTTGTTAAGGAACCGAGTTTGATCTTTATGAGTGTTGTGGTATGGGACACAACTGTGGATTTATGTGCTTAGGAGAGGTTGTCTAGGTACATGACTATGGGAGTGGCAGGCATAAGGGTCTGGGGCCCAAAGTGGTCACTACCAGGGTAACCTAATGCAAGTTATGTAATAAGTGATAATCTAGTAATTAAAATTTATGGGGGGAAAAAACACACTAAAAAGATAAGTTAGAGATATTTAAACCACCCATGCCTTGAGTGCTTGTATAGACTAAGGATGGGAGAAGTGCCTCGTCTTCTTGAGAGGGCTTCTTGGTTTCCACATGTGCCACGTTGAGGGTTCGGGGTTCAGAGTAACTAGTCCAGGGTAACTCAACACTTGAGGGTCTGGGGTCTAATGAGAGACCAGTCCAGGGTAACACAAGCAGCCATGTGATGACACTCCCTAGTATGTAGCCTAAGTCTCCTCTATAGATTTTATGTACCTTTGGCGATGTAATTATTGTTGTGCCTCTGGGATTAGATGTCGATTTTGTGATTGGAACCTTTGAGTTACTATACTTTCAGGATTCCTAGTCTTATAGAAATTTGTGCTATGTGATTTTGGATAGCCTATTTGAGACTTGAGATTATCTCCTCAGCACGGTGGGAGTGGACCATTTAGGTTCCACGCGGTCGGGTGGTAGTGTATTTTCTACTCTTATCATTTGAGATCTGTCTGAGACACCGTGGCTGATGCTTTCTTGGTTGGTATTTATCTTCATTATGATCTTGGAGCATTATGATAGATGATATACCTTATGATGGATGTATTTACTGGTATGTTTCTTACATTGATGATTTTTATATGTTAGATGATGATATCCTATGCTTTACTTTGCATGTTAGTAGGATGTTTTTATGAGTGACATTCCTACTATGATAATACCGATGATCTCTTCGGTGGTTTGGAATGTTACACACAGAGGGATGGCTAGGATCCATGATGGTCTAATGATGCTATTTATGGTTGGGAGGAACTGTGCACTTATTTATTTATGTTTGTGATATATGGTTATCTTTTATGATGGATGTTTATATCTTTTATGATGATGTATCATGTATGATATGTGGTTTCGTTTACTTTAATTGCATCATGGATTAATATTGGATGTTGATGTACTTTATTTACACAGATGTTTATTCTTTTAAGCCTTTCATACCTTGTAACATGTACAATGGATGATTGAGCTAAACTAAAATGTAGTTCCAAAAAGGACACTTGTATATGGTTTAAGAATGTTGGATGTATCATTGTTATTTCATAAGAATGTGATGTTAGAGGAATGGTTGATTTAGATGTAATTCAACGTTAAGGGATCTTTAAAGAATGTAATGTGTTATGTTATGTTTACTTTTAGTTGGATGTTACTATTGCTTCCGCAAATGTTATGAATGGTTTTATTTCATGATTTAAAAAAAAAATGTTTGGCAAACTTTAGGTTAATTCTTTGGATCCCTTGGCGGGGCATTACATTAAGATAGCCACAATTTGACTATTCATAACCCTATATACAGCAATATTAAGGGCATAGTAGTGTATATATACATACATAGACACATATCTATGCATCTATGTATGTATGTATGTATATAGAGAGATCTTGTGGATTATGGATTATGGATTAAAAAATGCATGAAAAGTGGGCAATTTAAGAAAGCAACTACAAGTTTCTTGTATTCCTAAGATCCCAAACTCTAGAAAGTCTCTCGTTATGTTGTAAATGTTCCAAATAGAAAATGAATTAGTCCCAAAACTTTTGTAACCCCAAAAGCCTCAAATTGGTCTCCTACAAACCCTCTAAGGTAGGGTTTTCTAAATCTTTTCCTTCCATGCACCTTTAGACTCATTTGAATATTGTTTCACCTTGTCCCCAACATACCAAAGCATTTCCAATCATTAAACACTGACCTCTAATGGCTAGAACTCCTGCTGATGCTTCATCGCCATGAATTTAATGCCCTTTACTTTACAAACTCCAATGGTGATAACCAATCCTTAGAACTTCCTATCAAAACATTATTAGATATGATTTGTACATACTATGACAAGATCATTCCATGAGAATTAGACTCCTACATTCATGGCATGATCAACATTTCAAGTAGAAACTCAAACTTATTAATGAAAACGATGAAACCCTTAAAACAACAACAAAAAACTTGAAAGGAATGAAATTCACAAATCTTAGTACATAAGGAATTGATCAAACAATATGAAAAAAGACTTATGAGATCTTAAGCCTACAAGAAATCATTGACAATCAAGCCACCATGCAAAAAATGCTTGAAAAATGAAGTTTTCATTGGCTCTCTTTACATAGTTTGTACAATTGATCAATCTCAATACTAATCTCTCCATACAATGCCTCAAACTTGACTTAATAACATCCCTTACAACTATCCCAACTGATTTGGATTGGTTTCAATGCCTAGTTATGCCTAAAACTCATAAAACCTAATTTCACCCCAAAATGCAACTAACCATTGGGATTCAAATATTTGAATTTTCCAACTTACAATTTATTGAATAAAACAACTAATTAACCCACTAAAATTTCCTATTAGGTCCTCAAGACCAATTTAGCCAATCCTAAACCTTTCTAAGTCTCCTAAGGACCCAATTAACTCCAATATGCCATAATGCCCATATTTCACTATCAAAGATCCTAAGGTCCTTATCAGGTCCTCTAGGATTCACTACATTTTTATCATCTTTAAAGCCTTCTAAGGATGTGATTGGCTTCGAAAAATGCCAATTGATTGGTTTAAACTCCTCCTTGCCTCTAATCCATCTTTTTTCTTCTTTAGGATCCTTGCATGTCCTAATGCTCCTATGTCACATATGTTTGGCCAACAATGGAAGCCAATGATATAGCCATGCATGTATTGGCACACTCTCCTTGTGAGGATACCAAGTATCTACTACTGATGTTACTTTGGGCATCACTATATGATATAGAATGTTATGAAATACTAAAACCAGTAGTAACTTCTCCCATGTCTCTAGAAAATGTAGCATAGGTTCAGGGTTCCTTGGCTCCTAGGAATTTGTAGCAGTTGTTCTCATTGTTGGAAGAATAACTTCAATGAAGAGTTGAGTGTAAGGGGTTCAAGAAGAAATTTATGCTTATGTGTAAATTTCATAATCACGAGGTTCATTCCCTTCAAGAATCCTCTTACACAATGACATTACCTCTAAACCATGCAAAGGATATTGATGTGGTTCCCAATCTTGAAACACTCTTATAAGCAATGACAAAGAGAATGTAGATGCAATACATAAATTACTATTATTTCTATATATGTATGTATGTATGTATATAAATACATATATATACGTATATGTGTGTGTGTGTGTGTGTACATATGTGTATATATACATACATACTCACACATATGTGTGTGTCTATGTATGTATATATATACATTGAGAGATCTTGGCACAATAGAAAAATTGATCAACCTACATACATATTCTAGAATCCAAATAATAAAACAATAATACTCACTCAATCTGTGCTAAGTGACTTACCTCAAGATCATGCACAAAAATAATGTAGACTAGGAAAAATGAGCAGAGTTCATAAGCAATTTTACAAAAACATATCATAGTAGATATTTTTAGAAAGAAATTAGTCATAACCTAGTTAAATTGGTCTACTTGTTGATTAATTGGGTTGATTACAAGTTCCTATAGAATTGTCATTATATTAGGTACAATAAAATGAACAATTAGCTGTTCCTAGCTAGTAGGATCAAATACAATTTTCCAAGGTGATAAAATTGTACATGTAAATTTTTTGTATGTATGTATGTATGTACATGTATATACATATATACTTATGTATATATACATGCATACGCACACATATGTGTGTGTCTATATATGTATGTATGTATATATACATAAAGATCTTGTGGATTGTGCAGATCAGTGGAGATCTAGGATTTCATTGCCATGCCATTGTGATTGCCGCATTTCGTTGTCATGGGCTTGTGATCTCCGCATCTTATTGTCATGCCCTTGTGATCTCTATATATGTATGTATATATACACATATGCATATGTATGTATATGTATACATAAATACATACATACACACATATATGTGTGTGTGTTTATGTATGTATGTATATATGTATATAAACAAAGAGAGATATTTGTATACATACATACATACATAGACACACACATGTGTGTGTATGTATATATAGACATACATATACATAAAGATAAGCTTCTCTAATTATTTGTTGGGGGAAATATAAAGAGATACATGTTTGGAAGGAAAAGAAAAGAGCATTTACATAGGTACCTCTTCTCACCTTGAAGAAAATCATAGAGAAATGACATCGAGATTAGAAGGGAATGAAACAATAGTGAAATAATAGAGGAAGGGCATAAAGATCACAAGGGCATGACAACAAAATGCAGAGATCACAAAGGCATAACTATGAAATGCAATGATCAAAAGGACACGACAAAAAAATTCTAGATCTCCATTGATCTCCACCAAGCACATGACAAAAAAATGTAGAGATCATAAGGGCATGACAAAAAAATTCAATGATCACAAGGGCATGATAATTAAATCTTCACCAATGTTCAATGCTCTCCACCCTTGTTCACGTGCAACTCTCCACAATTAATCAAAACAAATGGGAAATTATTTGTGCCATATTTTAAAAAAATATATATATACTCACATGGACATCACAATTGCAACACAAATGTTGGTATTACAACAACATCAAGGACAATCGTAAAAAAAAATGAAAATCCACAAATTACTTGTTGTCGCAATTTGACCCCAAATGTTGTAATGAGATCTTAAGTGTTTTTAAGATTTTTAGTTCGAAGATATAAAAAACTATGATTGTGCTTCCTACTATTAAATGATAGTTATCTAATCTTGTGATTAAGAGTAGAGGAAGAAGAAAGAAAAATTCTATTTAGATGAAGGCTTGCAATAAGTATGATTCATTTGATCCATGTAGTTGTAGTAGTAAGAGAAGAGCTGATATTTTGATGATATAGTTGGTTGTGGTAGTAAGTTTGGAAAAACTTCTATAATGATTAATGAAGGGGATTTGTGGATTAAGAATGCACATGGGATTTATGTTTTAAATTTCTTTAGATGTTATTAAGTCCTTATGGAACATCTTATTTTTTAAACCTTGGGTGTCTAATGTAGGTGCATCCTTGGGCTATTGACAATCTTGCATCCTTGGGCTATATTACCTTAAGCCCTACTTATAGTATCCCCTTAGGAGAAGTCATAGAATCATGGTTCACTTTGATTGAGATTCCTCTTCTCCTCTCTTTAGGAACCTTAGTAATCCTATGGTTTCTCATGACCCTAATCCTTATATAAAGCATGACTCTTCTCATTCATCTCATGATGAGGACGAGGCTTTAAGAGTTCCTCCTAAACAAGTTCATAAGAATCTGGCTCCTTTTCTTTGGAGGAGAAGGAGGTTATTGCACTAAAGGGGGCTCTATTGGAAGAACAAGTGAATGGGATAAATTGGCATACTTTTTTTCTTTTTCTAACTGTTACAAGTTTGTAATTAAGTACGAGTACAACATAAAATGCATTTTTCTTACCTGAAAATGCCACATCATGTACATTAACATTTTGATCTGCCATCATGTCGACATGTTGAACACTTGGAACATGGTCCACTCCTTCAACATGATGTTCAACATGCTCTGAAATATTCAAAAAAATGATACATGTCAAATTCTAATTGAAGATGTTAAATTGTATCCATAATTACATAATTAATCTCCAGTAGCAAACTAATACCTCCACCACAATAATGCACATCATGGCCTTCATCACAAGCAGGTTCTATGGTAGGATATGAAGGCTGCAGTAAAATGTTATGCACATTGTTATGTAGTCAATTTATGTTTAAAACTAATACCAAAAAAAATCTTCTCAACTATTTAATTTCATTTACTTTTCATCTAACCAATTTACCTATGAGATATCATTTGGTTCACTGGATTGTTGGGCAAGGCTTACAGATTCTTTGCATAGACATGCAGCCACAATTTTATAGGCTTCCTTCAAGGCAATTTTTCTATCTTCATCTATGACCTCCACATTGAAATCTATGCCCTATGTTTTTTGCTTGATAACGTCAATTTTCCATATATGGTTTCATTAAAAAAAACTATTTGCAACATTATATTAAAAAAAAAATGAAATTTCATTGCTCTAATTACAAGTCGAGACTGGAGATTCATATAGCCATCAGAGCCAAGTTTGTATAATGACAACTATAATGACATACCTCTTTTTGCCTTGTGCTACTTCATTATCTCTATCTTCACATAGTCTTTTCTCCTTTGCATCTTCTACTATTTCATTCCACTCCATTGGTAGAATCATAGGAGGACCGTCATACTTTGGGTTATCAATAAGAGCCCTTCTATATTGATTGCTCATGGTCTTTATATACTTTGCTGCTCTTTTTAGAAGTAGGCTAGTGTCAAAAATGTTTTCTCCAAATTTCTTCTCAATAGATGCAATCAACTGATTTTTTAATTCCACAGCTTGTAAATTCCACCTTTTTAAAAACAAAATAGATTGTTAGATCAATAACTTTAATATATTAGAATAAATAGAAGAAAAGAAAAAATATGTAGCAATGATATGAAACTATGTACCTTTTATGTATGGTGGGTTCAAATAGTCTCAATGTGATATGAAAAAGATCTTCAAAGAAAGCATTATTACCTACAAAAAATAAAGGATTTATCAGTCCAAAATGAGTAATGTAAAAGTAAACTAAATTTACACTTTAAATAATAAAATTTTTAAAGCACCTGGAAGCTTGCGTTCTTTTAATGGAAACATAGTTTTCTTATTCAGCAAAAATGCTCCCTCATACAAACCAGTACTAATCACACAAACTACTCTAGGAAATGGATTAGCTTTAGTAGTACTACTCTCTATTAGTCTATCACCTGAAACATCATGACAATTAAATGAAAATTTTAGTACTGCTCTCTGTTGGTCTACCTCCCTGCCTATGTCCATGTTGTATGTATGTATGTATGTATGTATGTATGTATGTATGTATGTATGTATGGTGTGTCTATGCATGTTTTTGTGTGTATGCAAGCTTTTGTATACATCATTTAAGCATTGATATGCTACTTCTTTGTTCATCAACTTGTAAAAAAACATTACAAAATATAGCACATTACAAAATATAGCAAAACAAGGTTTTACCAGTTCTAGTGGGCATAGACGATGATGTTTGCATGTTCCTTGTTGCTGACAATGTAGCAGGCAATACTGGACTACCAACCAAAGGAGGAGTTCGCACTTCATCATGAGCTAAAGAATATAATATTGTTAGCAAAGAAATTTGCAATGGATAAAGTTCAAATGCGATACTAGTGAGAAATGTCCACAAAAAAAAAAAAAAGGTAAGTGTTATAATGTTGATAAAAAAAAACAAAGTGTTACTTACAAAGGTTGTGCGCAACAACCCTAACCATGTTCACCATGTGATGTCGCAACTGGCACATTTGTCTATACAAGAACACATAAAATTAGAGATCATGATGCATAAGATACTATAAAATATTAAGATCTATTGAACTTCTATTATTGCTTTAGTCGAATTACTACTTACCTTCAAAGATTAGATTCTACGGTCCAATTCTATTCTCAGTGCCTCTTTCTCCTCACTTTTTTCACCCTTGATGATAATGTTAACAATTTCATCAGTGTATCCTTACTTAATTTTTTGGGCGATGAATACAGGGTCAGTACTAAGGGTAATGTCATGTAGATATGATGCCCGTATTTTAGATAGCATTTGATCAACGATCATTCTAGCTTTTTCCCATCATTTGTGACATTAAATATTCATATAATTTCATCAAAATAACTCCAAATCTATAAAGAAAAGAATATAATAATATGAAATTTGTTTCTATATTAACATTAAAATTTATAATAATTAATGTTTACCTCTATTGAAGGTGTCTGAGATGGTGCATCCATATTGCCCTATGAAAAAAATTAATAAGTCTTAGAAATCAGTAGTGAAATTAAAGTAATAGACTTACCAAAAAAAAAATTAATAATAAAGTAGATTGTATATGTATATCATTTGTCTTAAAAATTTAGTTGTTTATATGTGCACTTTACTTTCAACCCATGACAAACCAGACCAACATCATGTGCTCTACTAATTATAATCATATATTATACTATCTACCCTCTGATGTCATTAAACTAAATAATCAACAAATAATAATAATGATCAAATTATATAAACAAAATTAATGTTATTTTTGAAAGCTAATATATGACTATTTTTCATGAATGTTTTAGATAACATTTTGTGATTTAGCATCAGAATAAAGAAAGAAAGCATAAAGAGATAATTCAACATAGAGAAAATTGAGAAAAATCATTGACTGAATTTATATAAACATGCTTTTATATAGAATTTAGGAAAATGGGCCCGTCCAATATCCCATTAACATCTTACTTGGATTCAACATTCACTAGAGTGTAATAACAACTTCATAAATTCTGAAGTGTTCTTGGTACATGTATTCAAAATTATGAATTGATAACTATGTATTAGTGATATTAGATTTCCACAATCTATTATATTGAACAACTAAATAGTTAACATGCTAGTGAAGGAGGTGTGTAAGAAGTATAGTAGGGTGGATTTTGAAGAGGAGTGAAAGGCCTTGCATTATCAGAGTTTAGAACTCTTTGACAAGAAGGACACATTGTTAGAGTTGTTGCATGCATTGGAAGGTATAATGGAGATAGAAATGAAGGTGATACAAGTCTTGCAGATCTCAGTTGTGCCAACTCTTCCTACAATCTTTTGTTTTCTTCTATTAATGACTCATAGCATTTCCTTAGGAATTTGCAATCCACTTCAGTTTGTTTGAGCTCACTTCTGCAAAATTCAAGAAATATTTTTAATAACGATTTTGAATTTGATTATGTTACAAAGTTTTTCTTTAGTCAACATTTCAGTTCATACTCTATTATATATTATTTCTCTTTTCCTAATTATTAGATCAACATAATGAGTCATGAAATATATTTAGAAACATTAACCAAAAAAGGTTTATATTAATATTTTAGATCATTCATTATAGCCCACAGTTCATCCATAGATAACTATTGAAATTGGCATTAAATCAATTGGTAGCATGGAAAAAGGAATGTGGGTCAGGGTGATTAGTACCTTGCCCTTCTATTTTGGAACCAAACTTCAACTTATTGACATGTTCTACTTAATGTTTATATGTGCACATATGGTTTGGAAAGAAAAATTTGGTCATACAAGACCCCATCATAGTTGACATTGATCCTACTTGGACATTTCATTGATCATCATGATCTTCATTCATGTCATCATCATCATCATCATCATCATCATCATCGTCATCACCACCACCATCTTCATCACCATCATCATCCTCTTGATCACTATCATCATCATGACCATCATCGCCATGATCATCACCATCTTCATCACCATGATCATGATCATCATCAACATCATCATCATTATCACCATTATTGTTAGCATGACCAAAATCATCACCATCTTTATCTTCTTCATCACTGGGTAACTATTGTTCTTGATAATCATTTACTTCCTCTTGTGCTTCTTCAATATCTTCTTCTTCAATCACATTATACTTTACTGACCTTCTTCTTGGGTCATGTCTAACAAAAAATGACCAACCTGTTTTGTGTGGAACACCAAAGTAAAATAGTTGCTTGCATAGGCTTGGAAGAACATAAGGCTCATCTTTGATTGGCTCAAATGACTTTGTATTAATCATAGTAAATCTACTATTGTGTTCAATAATAGTCCTATTGGGATCATTTTGATTCAGTCATAACCTAAACCACTTGATGACAAATAGAACTATTTTGAATGAATTAAAGTTGCACTCAAGTATATCATCCAAAATTCCATAGTATTAATTTTCAGATTGTTGAGGATGTATGTTAGTTCTAGATGAACTATTGGTGACCGTGAAGACAACACTTATCTTGGAATCACATGTTTTCTTCGTTTCATCTAACTTTTTTGTGCAAAATTTATAGCCATGGTTGTACATAGCTTTGTGGTGTTTGACCTACAATTATTCAAACATGTCAAGAATCTTCTTATTGATCTGTGAGTTGATATTAAACTTATGTCTCATGATTAGTAATCTTATGTGTACTTGTCTATCTCTTAAGCCATATATTAGATAGGAAATGCTATGAGTCATTAATAGAAGAAAACAAAAGATTGCAGGAAGAGTTGGCACAACTGAGATTTGCAAGACTTGTATCACCTTCATCTCTATCTCCATTATACCTTCCAATGCATGCAACAACTCTAACAATGTGTCCTTCTTGTCAAAGAGTTCTAAACTCTGATAATGCAAGGCCTTTCACTCCTCTTCAAAATCCACCCTACTATACTTCTTACGCACATCCTTCACTAGCATGTTAACTATTTAGTTGTTCAATATAATAGATTGTGGAAATCTAATATCACTAATACATATTTATCAATTCATAATTTTGAATACATGTACCAAGAACACTTCAGAATTTATGAAGTTGTTATTACACTCTAGTGAATGTTGAATCCAAGTAAGATGTTAATGGGATATTGGACGGGCCCATTTTCCTAAATTTTGTATAAAAGCATGTTTATATAAATTCAGTCAATGATTTTTCTGAATTTTCTCTGTGTTGAATTATCTCTTTATGCTTTCTTTCTTTAGTCTGATGCTAAATCACAAAATGTTATCTAAAACATTCGTGAAAAATAGTCATATATTAGCTTTCATGACTTGTATCATGTATTGTCCATATAAGCATTGCATGAAATTAAAATTGTCTATGTCCTATCAGTCTAGAGATGTCATACACAGTGATACCATTCCATAACCTCAACAACTCATCAATTAGGAGCTCAATATACACATTCATATCTTTAACTTGGTATTTACCTAGAAATTGAATGAACATAAACATTATGTAATTATTATAACCATTTTCATGCACTATTTATAAATTAATTTGATAACTATAGAATTAAAAAATACCTTGCACAATCATTAACAAAATTATGTGCTCCCTCTTTATGGACATTCAAGGAGGAATGTTATTTTTAATAACAAAAATAGGCCATACTGAGTAAATAGATCTCATATCTCCATATGGATTGACACTGTCTGCCGCCAATGAAAGTTTTAGATTATGAGGTTCTTCTTTAAAGTGTGACCATATTTCTCCTATCTCTTTAAATGTAAAACCATCGGCAGGCATTTGTATAATGTCATCCTGACTTCTATTGCGTACATGGTAATCCATAAATTATGGCGAGCTAGCACACCTGAATAACCATTCAAGATGTGGAATAGTGAGAATGTACTGAAGAACCTTGTGAGGCACTTTTTTTATTATTTGATTTGACCGATATCTACTAAGATGACAATCAGGGCATTCTGTTGCAAATTCATGTTGTTTATGATATAGAATGTGATCATTGGGACATGCATATATTGTCTAATACTTCATTCCAATCTGATCCATAATGTTAGATAATTCTCGGTACGAACGAGGCAAAATTTTTGATGGTGGTAACAAAAACTCACTAATCAACCTACAACAACAAATATGTATTGTTAATATAATGAATAGTAATTTTATGCTAACATTGAAGATGAACAAAAATGACATACCTTAGGATACATGACATTGCTACATTGGATATACTATTCATAACCTTTAAGTTTTCCAACAATAGTATAGCTGACAGTAGAGGTTTTTGGGAGTCTTCATATAAGGGCTCGTCTGCCTTATCAAGTAAAGGTATATCAAGACCATCTTCATCATTATTGTTAGATTTTCTAGTACCATCATTGTGAGCCTCTTCATCACCTACCCCAATACCATCTTCTTCAATCATGTCCTCTGGCACATTATCAATTTCTTCCATGGGAGTGTTATCCTCAGCTTGGATATTCACACCTTCATGTTCCTCTAGTAGAAAATTGACATTCAGAAATAGACAAAAATCTTGGCCCCCTTCAACATGACCATATTGCCTACAATGACTCTAGGCTATTGTAATTAGAATTCTTTGATTCTTTAAGCCCTTACAAATTTTGCAAGGACAATAACATTTATTAGGTTTTCTTTGGAACTGAGCCCACAATGCAGCTATTGTCTCATTATTTTGTTCTAGAAATTTATCAAGGCCCATCAAATATCCTCTTTGGTCCTCGCTTAGGAGACTCATTCTTTGATGTAATGCTTTGACATCTTCTGTTGGGGTCTTGGGAGTGCTTGGTTCTTTGTATGTCTTGTAAGTTTTAGCTACTATCTTTTTGTTGCTTCAAGTTGCAAGTCTACAGTGGCTTTTAATTTGGCAGTGGTTTGTCTTTGTGGTGTTCCAGATCCCTATCAAAATATGGTTGTATGGGGTTCCAAAGTTCCCTGAAAACCTTATTTTCCATAGTCAAACACTTTTACAAACTAGGAGAAATCCCATTACAAATTAATTTAATGTACTTATGAAATAATGTCTACTAGTGGATAAACCAAACAATAGAAATGTTTGCAAGTAAAAGATAGTGCTTCTTCGATAAAGCAAAGGGAAAATTCAGTAAAGCCTAATGCATAGCAACAACACTAGTCGGTTGTACTCATAAAGAAGACATTTTTAAGCTCTTGACAATATAAATATTCTATAGGAGATTATTTTATTGTGTTATCTATGTCATATTATATATCCTTCTTGATGAATGTTATCCTGAAGTAGGAAAATGAAATAAAATCTACACTAAATGTTAATGGAAGAACCTCTTGGATCTAGGGGACCACAAAATGGCATTAAAGCCATAGCAATTTTAGATAAATTGATTTCAATTGAAATAATATCTAGAAACATATGCCAAGTTCCATTGAATCCACAATGTACTAATTTAGTTATAGGATGCCTTTAAGATATCTACCTGACTTCATGAGGGATAACACCTTGTTTAATAAAGGACTGAATTGAGGCTACTACTATATTAAAAATAATAGCCTATACATGAGTGTAAGAGGCACAAACACGTATATGACTCTAAATACACATTGGATGGTAAGCATTTGGTTTGAAAGATATTTAGCTATGCAATGTCCACTCCTTGCAAGATGTATTGATTAAGCTTGTTGCCTCACTCAAACCTATAAAGGGCTAGTGGCTCAGTTGTTAAGATATGGTATTCGAATCGAATAACTTCACTTAGAAGCTACTTTTAATTTGTAGGTACTAATCTACACAAGACTAGACTAGGAGCATGCATTTATAACTTGCCTCCTTTAAAATTATCATCAACTAGATGGTCTAAACCATTGATGATTAAGTACACTTAGCACTGAATTTAGTGGTCATAATGGTAACTACATACTAAGTCAATACGACATTATCATCTAGTTAAGTGTAAGTCTAAAACCACAAGAATTCATTGTCAAAAAATTGAATGCACTGAAAATTGAATGAGTCGATCTTTGCTCTTCTTTGACCAAAAAAAAGTCAATGATAATTTCACTCAAGCATTGTACAAGTCCTCTGTTCTATGAATCTATTTTATAGTTATTCCACAAACAAGATGCCATCAACCTCTCAAACTAAAGAAAGAATGGTGCTCTAGGAAGAGTAATAGATAAGTAAGGAGTTAAGATTGCACCTGTAATTAAATAAATATTTTCTTGCAATTTTTATTTCTTTTCAGCCAACTATGAGAAGTGTAATGAGAACAATCTAGTGCATAGTTCTCTCAGTATAATTAGTTGAATGCCCTATGAATTGAAGCAACGATAAATAAAAATAGCACTTTTTTTAACCACCTATTCTTGGCCAGATAATAACAACATAACACAAAGATCTCAAGTGTTGAACTTGGTATGTATGGCTAATTAAAAAAATTGCATCAAAGTTCTTCAATAAGACCTATGGATATATATAAGAGAATGCTTTGATTTTAGTATGCCATATTATGCTGCGTCGAGTCTCCAAAATGATTTGAAACTGAAATGGCCTCAATCCCCTCTAGATAAGTTGTACCATTTTGAGTTGATATACATTATGTGTAGGATTTGAAATTGGAAAATTATAATTTTATTAAAGAAAGATGACAGATTGATACCACAAGGTTTGTGCCCATGATTCCTTGGTGATCAGTGGTCACTAGTAGCTGTGCACTTGATAGAAGCTTTCAAGAACATCAACTGCAATAAATATTTGAAAATGTCATACGACTTGCTAGGGTGTATGAATTGTACTTAGCAATGCTAGATTTTTAATGGGTTCCTTGTAAGTCATTTAACTTTTAATGGATTCATTCTAAATCATCTAGTTCAAAGAAAATGGTGACTTTGAAAAATTATTTTGTTGCATTGCAAAGTATAATTTATACAACACATAAACAAAACAAATTTTGTGTAGAAATTGAGCATAATAATTTACCTCGGAAAATTTTGTTGAAGCATAAGCCGTTAAGATGCTATAGTTTTTCAATCCCAAATTTGCATTAAAATATTCAAAATCTGTAATAGCGTTTTAATCAGCCTATAGTTTAGAAAACTAGAGGAACTAAGTAAACAAAAAATTCACTAAACAATAGAAAAAATATCTAATTTAGATAAATCAGAACAAAGAAATGAATATTCATCGGCATAATGTAGAGCATACTGTCTGCATCTAATTTCTACAGAACATCAACTTGAAGCAAACATGCATATTTCTAAGGCTATACAAAGCAAAGAAGAGCTTCATAATATGAAGGGTCTCATTAAAACCATAAATCTAACTGCACTAAAATGGGAGCTTTGTAATATGTAGCAACTACCATAATAATGTATGAAAGACAAAGAATCATAGATGAGGCACATAAACTCTTTTACATAACACCACATTGAAACTGTCCCGCCCTCCATGTTCCAAACATGTACCAATCTTGTTTAATAAGTAAAAATATTATAAAATTATTTTTGGAATGCAGAGCTCTACAAACTTGTAGACAAAGTTTATAGTATACTTTGAAATTCCCCCCTTCTCTTGCATCGTGAGACTACAAGTCTCTGCTTCATTGAATGAAGACAAATAATAAACTATCAAATTTATCCTTAGCTCTATTGTGACCACTTTATATCTTTAATATTTTGAGTACATATAAAGAAAACTTAGAGCTAATTTTTGATTGGAAAAGCCAAACAATTTTAGTCACTTGTTAACTAAATACTAAATAGTTTCCTGCCATGGTGATAACTAAATACTGTTCATGTCATGACATCAACATTGCATAGTCAAATAAGGGTTTAAAAAATAACCATCAACATACAAAAATTAGTGTTCACCTTGCATACTACCATTTGATTTTTTGAAGTAAACAGGATGGCTTAGAATCTCTAGATCACTAGACACTTGAAACAAAAATGCTTTAAGAGACAAAAAATGGAACCCACTCATTTTTAAAGATTGCTTCACTACTAATCACAAGAATATTGTCCAGCTTTGAAATGATAGAAGCAAAGACAACAAGTAGTTTTTTTCACCATGGAATCTTTTGAGGCAAAAATCCAGTACAACTAAAAAATTTCATTATTGCAAAACATCAACAATTTTCCTATACAATAATGAAACTCTCTTATGTCATTTTTTAGTATGTGCATATATAAATAAGACCATTATAAGAAGTATTACAAATTGCATGAAATATTGCAAATGATGGACATAAATGCTAAATGCAGACGTGAAAAGAAAGAAATTTCAAAATAATAGCTTTGTTTTGTTGTTTCTGATCAACTTGCGATACTGATCTCATCCATACTAGTAAACATAAAAACATAGAGGTCAAAGTACCAAGAATACTCTCCCACCTATGCACATGTCAATGATATACAATATGGGCATAAAGAAATTGTCGATTTGCAGGTCAAACTAGTGAGAATACTCTCCTACCCGTGCGCGTGTTAAGGATTTTCAATACGGGCATCAAGAAATTGCCTTTTTACAATGATAATGGGCATTGACAAATTGCCTTTTTACATATTAAGCTCATGTTGGTATAAATTTTGACCAACACGGGCATGTATTGAAAAGAAAAAAAGTGTTTCCTTGCATTTTCCAACCAATTCGACTCTATTTTATTAGATGCTCAAAATTTTTGGTCTAAAAATGTGGTCAAATGTACTAGTGGGGGGATGATTTCTATGCAAATAAAACAACATAGAGTAGATTTATTAGCTTATGGTAATATCCAGCATATGGTATGTCCAAGAATACCAACCATATAATATTTAACATACTGAAATCTTTTCTTGGTATACACATTGACATCACATAGCATACACCATGTCATATCTTAGTAACCTTAGAGACACATGAGATATGCACTATCATATTGTATGGTATTCTTCAGAGATATCTTGACTTGGAGATGTCCATCATAATGGTATCATCTCATGATATTTACCAAGTACTCAGAGAAACGGCATACAAATCTAATTCAAATTGAAGCTTCTTTTTAGAGCGTAAATTAAAATTTTAGGGAGTGAAGATCAAATTCAAAGATGTCCATATTTTAATTTATAAGCATTTGTGACTTTAACATAGTGTGCATAAGACTTTGCTTCTTTATTTTAACTTTCAATTAAGGTGGAATCTTGAAATTTTTGTTCCTACCTTGCTATCCTCTTCTCTTCTCTCCTTGTAGCGACTTGATGACTTAAGAGTAGGTTTTTTTACCTTTTTGTGCTCAAGAATCTACACAATAAAACATGATTTACATCATACTTGCAAAGTTTTCAAAGTTCAAGTTTGTCTATTTTAGGTGCTATAAGGTTGTGTATATATGTGTTATAAGACTATTTATAGGTGTTATAAGAATTTAGTAGTAGAATTTAGATAGAAAAGAGAGTATTTTCCATAGGTGTTGTAGGAAGTTTGGTAGATGTTGTAAGAACTAGTATAGGCATCATAATACTTCCTATAGGTGTTATAAAACCTAATGTAAGCATTGGGAGACTCTATAAATGTGCTCATGTACCTACAAACTTATTAAATCTACAACAAAAACACTTCAATTTAGTAAACAAATATCAAATTTTGTAAGATTGAGGCTGCAACTCCAATCTCAGCACCATTTTGTATACTATAAAAATGTATATTCATGAAAATTAAGCTTGGGATACTCACTTTGAAAACAATTAATGATTAGGCTTCTTAAATTACAATCTCAAAAATGTTTAATGTTCCTTTAACTAAGAAAACTAAGGATGCTTTCACATTTACAAGAAATCTTAAGTCTTAATTCCTATAATGAAATGTAAATCGAAAAAAACTTATGAGAAAACTGATAATAATAAAATTGTCATCCTTGTATAATAATTTGTTACTATGGTTTTTTAATTTTTTATTTATTATAAAATTCTTATAATTTTAAAATTTAATTTCATATATATTTTAAAAATTAATAACTATATTATTCACATTGCTTTATTAGAACTGAAAACATATTTGTTTCCACATTCAATATGTCTACTATAATTGATATAAGTATACATAGTTTTAACATGTATACTATAACTGATAAAGTATACAAAATTATTAAAAAGTAGAATATATTTCTTTTAATAAAGCTATTATTTTCTTAAAATATCAAACAAAAGTTGGTACTAGGGTTAATAGTCAAATTTCAGCCTGAGGTCTAGTAAAGACCCCCCAATTTTTCTTTATTGTTGGCAGTGGGAAACATCTAAATAACTAAGTAGCTAAAACACTTTCTATAAATCTTGGAGTGTGTTCCACAGAGCTCGAAGTGCATCTATGTAAACCCTCCCATTATGTGATTTTTTGTTATGAAATGTTGCCACGTTTTTCAACGAAAATGTCTATCCAATAGACATAATGGATATTTTAATATTATTTAGTATTAAATTATAATTATAATATAATAGTTTTACACATTCAATTCTCTCTCACTTAAAAACTAAATCACATCTCTCAAGATTTTTATTTCTTCATTTTGGTGGTATTTGTATTTATTCACATAGTCTCTCTCTTTCCTCTTGTAATGGTAGATTCAAATGCACTAGAGCATTAGGATTGTGGGCTTTTCAACTTGTTTGGGAAGAAGAAAGAAGAGGAGACACATCTGCAACATGGTGGTCCTATGGAGAAACACATGGTAGGAATAGCTCCACATGAGCAAGGCCACGTAGGGAAGAATCATGGTACCCCTCTTTCTCATGGCCATGTCGATGGATGCAAGCCTCACCCTATGTATGGCCACATCATCGAGGCTCATCATGCTCCCATATTTCATGGCCATGTAGACAAGATTCACCGTGCACCAATGTTTCATGCCCATGTGGAGGAGGGGAAATCCCATGGTGAAGGTGAGGAGAAGAAAGAGGAAAGGGGACTCAAGGGAAAGTTGCATTGCAATATTATCTCTTCTTCAATCTCTGTATGTTTTGCATGA
Source organism: Cupressus sempervirens (assembly GCA_028749045.1). Taxonomy (NCBI): domain Eukaryota; kingdom Viridiplantae; phylum Streptophyta; class Pinopsida; order Cupressales; family Cupressaceae; genus Cupressus; species Cupressus sempervirens. The sequence continues at coordinate 130,111,504 of CM053793.1, read as the reverse complement.
CCATAACTTCTTCCCTAATATGTTATAATTTCAAAGTTCACTTATTTGGATGTGTTTTTTTTGTGTAAAATATATTTGGTGTACATGCCTACTTTTCAAGAGTATTATACATCTGTCATTTTCATTCTCGTTTTAATTATCATTAAATTTAACAAAAATGATACAAATACATATATGCTCGAATCTAAAAGAAATTGTAATTTAATAACCAGAATACCAAGATGTATCGATTATGTGAGCCTTTTTGACAAAAGCTCCAGAACCTATCTAAGAACATAAGAGCGAGAATATTGTAGGATTGTTTTACCACCCTACCACAAAGCTATTAAGTTTTCCTGGAATCTTTCCTAACATAAAAGACCCCCAACTTGACATCGAGGAAGACTAAACAAGAAAAACTAAGAGGAGAATAATGGAATTGTGTACACATTTTCGATAATATAATAAGAAATTTTCATTCATAGTTTAGCAAGAAAGTAACACAACCTATTAAAGCTAATGAAAAATAACACATTTGAATCAATTACACAAGAATAACATTTGTGACTCAATAGAAGCATATCACAAGAGAAGAAAAACTCATTCCAATATCATAACTTCATCAGGTAGTTCATTCACTCTCATTGTGACTCATAGTTCAAATCAATGTAATCATGTCACAATAGACCTAAGTGATGACCACACTATAGAGAAGCTTTACAAAGCTAGATTGTCTGAGCATTATTTCCAGTCATGTTATCCAATGAAGATAAACACCGCTATGAGTGTAGACAATAAAATCTATTAATTAGAACTATGCAAATTGCATTCTTATAAATTGGACCTATACTTTACAAGAGGACAAATTAAACAAAAATCTACTTCTCTTTAAATCCCATATTCTAGACAAAATTTCTCACACAAGGAAAATTTAGTGAGTAATGAAAACACATCTCATAATCCTTAATTTGCAACATGAAACCAAAAATAATTATTTAAAGGAATTGCAAGCCTCACTCCTTTGAGTAACTCCAATGATGAAGAGGATTTGTCCAAGTGATTGAGATGTGTGCTCAAGTGTGCCTCAAGCCCTCAATGGATGGGAGATTGACTATGAAATGAGTGTGGATTTGAGCATGGTAAGGGTGTATTTGATGACTTTGTTCTTCAAAAGATGATTATAACTTTAGCTTCAAGTGTGGCTATAAATGTGAAGGGAGAGGGGTTCATTTTATAGGAAAAGGGGTAGTGGATTAGAGGGCCAAGATGCATAGTCGAGAGAAGGTGAGGGAGGGCTAGGATGCAAGGAGAGGGAAGCACATGAATTGTGCTTTCTCAAATCCATAGCATTGTGACAAGTGCCACAAGGAGAGAGGATGTGAGAGCATAAGCAAAATGGAGATATGTCTTTTAAATGTCATATAAATATGCATTAAGAATGTAATTTGGAAATAATAGAAATTCAAAATAGTGTCTTTACACTTACAACATTCTTCTATAAATAAACATATTCATCAATAAGAATTTAGAAACTTGAATCTTAGAAGGCAAACACTTTCTCATGAGAAAACTTGATGGAAATCTTGTTTTTCTTCATTGGACAAATCTCTTTCTATCCTCTAACTAAGTTATTTACTAATTACTGATTATATCATTTTGTTATCAATGGAAGTAAGGTTAATCTCTATCAGCTGACAACGTCTAGACTTCTCTAATGACAACTTAGTTGGAGGACTGACACTTGTAGCAAACAAAGGTGGAAAGTAGAAGATAGATCTGAAACAAATTAAAATTAAAATAAGTTTTAAAAATATCCAAAACAAAAAGAAAATAAGTTGAGTTCCAAGAAGTTGTAGACTAAAAGTGAATAGAAGAGAAAAATCTAACTCTATGAGTTCCATGACATTTTACAGTACAAGTGAATAAAAATAAATCAAACTTGTGACATTAGAAATCTGTGTTACTCTTAAACTTACAGGCTCCAATTGCTAGTAGTATTAATTGGATATAGTATAAAATCTCAAACAAATTAAAATTAAACAAAATTGAATGCCTTATATTTCAAATTTGCTTAATTTAATATGTCGTGATTTAATTTTGCTAAACGCTCATACTAGAGGGGCCTTGACTAAATTCAATGTGTCATAACTTAAATTTTCATTTGACAGACTTCCATTTCTAAATCGGTAAAGTGGGTTTATCTCTAATGCCATATTTCTAATAAGTTTCTTCGACTATTTGAAACACATACGTGTCAGATTCTCTGATAACATGTGGAACGTGGAACGCATACCAATCATCCTGACTCCTTATGAAATTTGGTCAGCTTTTCAACCATCCTCTATTACTAACCTTTCTCTGATTTGCAAAGAAGTTGGGATAAGAGGGACTGAATCTTCAATCCTCTTCATTTTTTGATTTGCTTTATTGAAACTTATGTCATCATAAAAGATAATCATGCCCTTGTTTCTAAGTTTCCATTAAAATTTAATAAGAAAATAAATTTCATTATTTTTAAGATAATATTTTGATTTGAGATTTCCATATCTCATTTTAATTTTTTTATATGTAATTTAGTAATGAAAGTTGAATATTCAATTTTATATTCATCTATTTAGAAGAATATTTTAAATAGATATACATTTATGAAGATTGATTAGTCATATATTATTGGTTATATAGATTTGTTGTTTTCTTTTTCTTTTTTTCTTTTTCTTTCTACTATTTAAACAATTATAGAAGTGGATTTGTTAAAAAAAAAATTAATTATTAATTTAAAAAAAAAAAATTCACAATGAAAATACCACAAGAGAATAAAAAAGAAGACAAGCCTTAGTAGTAAAGCATAAAAGAAATCTATGTTTAGTTACAACTGAAATATTCTATTTTAGATTTTAAAGAATACTAGAATTTATTTTAAAATTGGAAAGTATAAATGTTAAATAAAAAATTTAGGATGAAATAATTAGAAAATAATAAGTAAGGTTACATTTTGAAGTTCATTTTTAAAAAAAAATTTATTAAAAAACTTTTGTAAATGAAAATTATAGAAAAATACTATCAAAATAGATAAGTTATATAAGATAAGATAAATTTATTAATGTCTAGTAGGAGACCAACAAGGGTCTATGGGACTAAAAACTTATAGAACAAGAAGTAGAGAATTAGCAGACCACCAGACAATGATCCAAAAAGCAAAAAATAGAGAAGAAAACCAGATACAAGACATATACTAAGGGTTCTTCCTGAAGGATACAAACCCAAGTGATGGAGAGCATGTAAGTGTCTTTGAGAACTGTTAGTGGGCTAACACTGATGAAGATGAAGATAAGCCACACAGGGTTGCACGGATCTAGAGTGAACAATATTGGAGCTATCCGAGGGCCACTTCACACCCTGCCCAAAGGGCAAGGGCAAGAAGAAGTTTGTAATGAGCTACCTTGCAGCCTTCTTAAGGGGGAATGGAAGCTGTAGGGTGTGGTCACGAAGTTGCATCGCCTCCTAGAGATAAAGTACCAAACATCTATGATCTATGTAACTGAAGAAGGAGGTCAATGAACTGCACTCTCTAAATAAAAAATAAAATCTCCCTTTGATCTCGTAATAAATAGGGGAATGGAAAATTGAGTGTAACTCAGTCTTGATCTCGGCCAATGTTCATAGCCTGCAAATTTGGTCCTCTCTATCAATGTAGTGGTCTGCCTGGGCCCATAGACGGTGGGAACTAATCGTAAAATATCCTAACACAAACAGAAGAGCATGACACCAACTTTGAGATAAACATCTGGGTCGAGAAATAATCACATCTTGTGTGTCTAGAAAGTTCTTAACATAGAAAACCATCCTCAGACTTAACCCCCCAGGTGGGTTAGTTGAAGCCGTAAAAAGGTACTGTCTATAGATGTCAAGTCTAACCTAGTCGTTCAACTCCTATCTGGAAGGGAGAAGATGAGAAGGAACATTTAATGAGAATTGAAATGGGGGCAAGCGATCAATGTCTATCCTGATGGAGCTCAAAAGTGATATGGCCTAGGCATACCGGTAGCAAGCTCTCAAAGAGGTGTTAGATTTGGCAAGTGCAACTGAGGAGTAGTATGCAAGGTAAGAATATCTATACCAGTCGTTAGTGGAGTTTGCAAAGCAACCAAGATGGTGGAGAAACCATATAATGTCAAAAATAGCTCCCAACCTAAAGGGATGAGCTCTGAACCCAACCAAAATAATACTGCGGGTGATGGAGCGATGACATTTGATAATCTGCCAAAGTAAGAGAGTTTGAATATGCTCAATGGAGGCCCAATAAAAATTGAGCAATGATGGTCCCCAAACAATTGAACCATATAGAATAGTAGGTCTGACCAAAGAGTCCAGGAGGGACATCTTGGATGGAGTGTCCTGGAAATGTGTCTGAAGCACTATGTATCAATCATGGCAAGGGAACCCATCCCTTTACTGATCTTGGGATGAATAGTGGGTATCAAACTAAAACAAGGACTGAAGAACTTGACCCTAAGGTAAGTGTACGAGGAGGCGATGTCAATCTCCTGGCTCAGAAGTAGAAATGTAAGTGTGAGATCTTCAAGCAATTGAATACCATGACCCAAGTCTTCCCCAAGTTAACTACAAGCTATCTCGAGTCACAAAAGGAGGCTAAGTTGTCAAGATTTCTCTGGAGGCTCTTGAGTGAGGAGGCAAGAAGAATCACACTATCTACAAAAAGAAGGATGGAGACTAAAACCTAATGTAAGTAATAACCATCACATGGAAGGGATGATTCTCTAATAAATCCCTCAAGCTCATCGATGTAGATGCCATAAAGAGTGGGGGAGAGGGGGCACCCTTACTTCACTCCAATAGTGCTCCAAATAGGATCAAAGGGCCTTGCTAAAGTCCTGAGCCTGCCCTCGACTTGTTCATAGAGTCTCATAATGGCCATCAAAATAATCTTTGAAATTCGTTTTACAGAGTGAAATTTTTTTCGATCTTATTGATTGAAATTTGTTATAGGGAATGTTGTTTATCTTTTGATAAATATTAATTGCCAATTCTATAATTATTGAGAGTTATTATTGTTTAAACTTATTAAGCTAAGATGCTTTCTACAGTGGAAGCATTCATCAATGTAAAAGCTTTGACATTTATAAAAAAAATTGACATTCTTAATGACTATGATAAAATATTAAATTAATAACTACAATTAATGTACACACAAATAAAAAGAGCATGATAACCAATCATCCTATTATTTGTTTAAATACAAAATAATTCTAAATTTTCCTTCTAAAATCATTTTAGCATTTGTGTTGTTGTATATTACACATAGTATGGACAATAATTAATGCTGCTAGAATGGCCTAATTGTATAGGTATGCTTACATTCCACTTTGATTTATCTAATAGAAAAAAAATTTAGACACCAAACCTATTATTTAGAGGCTTCACAATAGATGTAGAATATTATTTATCTCACATGCTTGAAATTAAAATATATTAGCATTATGCTTTTCTACTGGAAGTGTTTGGAGGCCATTGAGGCAGTTCTGGATTATTTTCTTGTGTTTGGTGATAATTTTGTGTAATATTTGATCATTTTGATGTCAAATATGAGGTTCATTCATCCCTAGATGTGACCAATAATTTGTGATAGACTTGTACTTGTAGTTAGTTCCTTAACATTTTGAAGTTGATTTGTTGAGCTCAATGTTAATAGTGTTTGTTTCATACCTTTGGAGGCGATCTATGGGGAGAATCGATAGGACCTTATTATGTTGACTCAGATGCCATGTATACAACTTCATAACAGCATTCTTGCAACAAACTCTACTTATTCTTATATACCTATAACCTTCATCTTCACCCCTATTTTCAAGGTATTCAATGTTACAATTTCATATGTATATCTATTACATGATTTTGCACTATCATATGAAAGATGTGTCAAATTCATGTTAATGAGAATTGCATTTCTATTTAGTATACAGCTCCTAAGATATTTGTACAAATCTTTGAGCAGCCTTCTCTTCTGTGCTCACCACTATTGAGTGTGGTGCCCTGCCTTATGGGTACACATTAGCTTGCTGATGCTAACTATCTCATGTCTAAAATTTATAAGTCATTTATTACAATGGCATATCTCTATGATAATAATTTTACTTTTTCTCAAAGTTGAAATCTTGCCTTAAAACTTCTCAATATTTTGGCTTCTTCCTTCTCTTCCCATTGTACAATTTGTGTGATGGGTTAAAATCATTTCTATTTCCGTCATTTCAATTAAGACATTTTTAGGTCATTCCGTGGCATAGAACTCTTAAGGAAGTGTAAAATTTAAAATTTCAACCATGATTAATATTGTTTTCATAGCCAATAGAATTGCTCAAATTTTATTTTGTTAGATTTATCTTCAATGTTTGTAAAGGAAAGATGATTGATTTTTAGTTGTGATATTGCTATCAAGATTTAACTGTGTGATTTTGAGTCAAACTCATTGACCCATATTTTTTTTCTGTCTAGTATAAACGTTGGCACATTTTATCTGACTAAAATGGAAGCTTCACAAGTTTGTGTACAAGAGAACTAGCAAATATTAAAGTGATATGTTGGAACAGTTAGGTGTGTTTTTAAAAAATGTGGAGAATATCAAAGTATTTGATTGGCTTCATTTAAAGCATGAGATCGTTAAAAGATTTGTTTTTAACTGAAGTGTGTTGGGAGATTGTAGAAAAACTTGAGCATCTATGTATAACTGTAAACCTGCACATGGAAGCATGGTTGGTGGCTTGGCAAGTTAAGGATTAATAAAGAATTAGAAACCCTGCATATTGAGATGATGTCTACAGTGCTACGCCATGTGGTGAGAATGTACAAGAATGTTGAGGACATGCTAGACAAACATTGGAATGAAATTGTTTTTCTACTCTCTAGTGCAATGAACTTGTTTCTATGCTCTCACATTTAATATTTTTTCTACTGTGATGTCATCATTTACATTGCTAGTTTCTCCATATCACGGTTAATTTATGCATCAGTATCATCAACTTCAATTTGGTACCACTTCATCTATAGCTAATTAACATGATCTAAAGTTCACATGATCTAAAGTTCAAGTTTTGCCTAGTCAAAATTGGCAACCTGCCCTTTACCAAATCTCTAATATTTTTTGTGCAGTAATGAACGGTTTGGAAATAGTGTATTACATATTACTAATTCACTTTCGATGTGGTATATAGTTTGATATATTGACTCCTATATTTTCCAAGCAGCAATGTTGCACATACTGGAGGAGATGTGCTGATTTATTTCTGGTATTTTTCATTTAGCATGAACATGAATGGAGTTGAAGTGAGGGCACCGATGGGAATTCTAGATGGACAATCCATAATCTAAAATAGCAGCACTTTATGCTTGAACAGTTCCCTATAATTGCAATCTAATCAACCTGACCATAGAAATCTACCTTTTTCATAAACAACGTAGTACAAACACATCAGCAAGTTCGCTCATCACATTGCTTATTATACAAAAACTTGATCTTATATACTTGATATAGTTAGTATCGATATAGTTTAACATAGGATATAGGCCTGAAATGCATTTGAGCTCAAGAGCTGTTTCTTTTCCAAAGGTCAACAAGGCTTGCCAAAGATCAAAATGAATCCCATTTCCAAACAAAAAAAAATCATGTTTGATGAAGAGGATTCTTCTTCTAAAGATAGCTCAACTTATGAGGAAGAACAAGAGGACCAAGTTAATACTGCCCCAAATTTGTCCGAACAACGAACTATGACAAAGGCTTACCAAGTTAATGATATTATGAATAATAATTTTTCTGGTGATTCTCAAAGAGAGGAGAACAATAATGAGGAACCTCAGGAGATAGAGGAAGACGAGGTGACCAGGTTGGACCCTCTAAATGGAACAGTGGAATGACTGGATCGGCTGGAAAGAAATCTGGCTCAGAAAGGCCAGGCCATTGACAGAGCCTTGGACTCTATTGTCCGAATCACCGATGGAATCATGAACAAAGCTGCAATGGCACTTCCACTGTGAAATTAAAGATCAGGAGGCATCTCCAAAAGCTCAGATACAATGCAGCCAATATCCATGGGCCATGACCACCTGAAGGCAGGAAAGTTGGACACTTGGCTTGAGGTGCTTTAGGAGCTGGAGAAATATTGGAACCTTGTTGAAGGCCTCGAAATGTCATAATGGTTCCTATGTTTGCTTTAGTCTTGTTTGTTGTCCACTTCAAGTTGAATCTGTTTATCTATTTAAAGACTTAGTGGAATATTATCTTTCCCAGGTTCCTTAGACTATATTGCTGATAAGTAGATTATCAATTTTACCATTTACTATTTTTTTATACTATCATCGACACTGTTGTGCATATCCGTAGTGGTACTATTTTGAATGTTGCTGATCAGATAAGTCTGTTCTGCTTAGTCAGTTTTAGGGGGTTTTGTGATAATCTGGTTTTATACAACGTAGAGGACCCTCACTGTTTTGCTATGTCCTTATGCTGTTTCTGTTTTTCTATAATAACTACATGGATCATAAAAATCACCAGTTTTTATATATATTTTAGTATTACCTTACTGCCAGAAAATTCCACTTATCTTAAATAAAAAATTTAGACTTATTTTAATTTTTTTTCTAATATTACTACCTATGATAATTGAATGTAGTAAAATTGTTATGTACATACCTAATTAAAAGTTTAAATATAATGAAGTAGGGAATCCTAAAAATGCATTAAGCCAATCTCATCTTCTATTAAATGATAGGAGATGAGGACAAAGGAAAAATATGGACTGAGACAAAAAGCTGAGTGAATGTCTTAAACATGAGGCTTCTATGAAAATATTTCTCCAAGATAAGACACCAAACTTCTAAAGATGGGGGATCGTGCGTCATGTTTCACAAAGGAAAGACAGTTTGGTGGCCTCCACCAAGAGGAGGCTTTGAGGTATAAAAATAGAGACTAAGCATCCAAAGCATATCGGTCTAGGTTCTTGATGAACTATGAGAGCTTTAGCAAAAGCAGCTATTGACTCAATCCTAGTTTATTATCATCTCCATGATAGTTTTATAGTTTTTGGCTCTTGATAAACTGTACAGACTCTTCTCTCCAAAAGGGTAAGAGGCATCACCTCATTTGTTTACATTTCCATAGAATTTTTTTATTTTCTACCTCTAACATTGATAAACTATGTGAGTGCGAGTACTACTCTCCAACCAATAGGGAAAGAACCACTCTTTTTCTTGTTTTGTTTTTTGTTTTCATCTCAATGACAATCTTGGAGTTTTTAACTTGTAGTAATTGTTCTATCTTCAGCACAATTTCCTCTCCAAAATGGAAAAGAGACAGCTCTAGAGATATAGTTTAACATAGGGTATAGGCCTGAAATGCATTTGAACTCATTCATTAAAACAAGTTCCCATGTTTTGGCTTTGCCCTAATGAATATTCATTACATAAGTTCTGGGATTTATTTTTTAAAGCTAAATTTGAAGCATGTCTAAACTTTAATAGGCACCACAGATCACTGTGACTTTTTTCTGATACTTAGTTTTTATTGTTTGATGACCCTACCAATCTGTGTGCTCAACAAGTTTATTGCCTATCAAGTTTTATTTTTCATTCTCCTTTCGGCTAGATGAACTATGTTTCAACCTTTAATGTCAAACCATCTCTAGAAATACTGTTGTGTGATTGACATCCTCAAGCTTCATTTCTGAAACTGGTTTGTAAACGCTGCTTTGTGTTTTGTTTCAACCAAGTGCTTTGATGGCCATGGTAGATTTAATAAAGAGGTTAAGTCAAGGTTGTTTTTACAACTGACATTCTTTTAAACTGTAGATTTTTTAATTTTGTGGTAATATAGAAATCTTGGATAATTTGTTTACTGAGTATATCAAACGATTCCAGTTTGCTTACGATTTGAAGTATCATTTACAAAAGTATAGAATTTAGTGTTGAATTAAGATACAATTTCACTTTGAGGTGATGTTTACATTTGTCATATTTATGGATCCCTCGTAAATCAAAGTGTGATTGGATTGCTATAAAGAAATTGTCATCCATAAATATTGACTTTATTGAAGCATGAAGGGAAGATGCGAGGATAGCTCATGAAGAAAATTATGGAAATGAATTGATGAATAGATTTTATAGCTTTGAAGCATGAACTACTGGTTTTGATTGCATATGTATTTTGAATTGATTTTATGACTCTTAATTTTATCGATGATAGGTTTTCAAACTTTTTTTTAAAATCCATCCATCATCCCTGTTTAGATTGTCTGGTTGTATTTTGATAGCCAATGCTTCCTATATGTGCCTTCTTGTATAATGATGGAAAATGATTCCCATCATTTAAGCTACTTAAGGTGTTTGAATGCTCTTCATCTATAAATTTTACAATGCAGTTGGATGTAATTTTCCACACCATTCCTTGATTCTAGTTTGCATTCTGTGAACATTTGTACTTGTGAAAGGACAACTCCACTTAGTAGAGAAAATAGAGACAAAGAAACAATCTTGTGGAGATCTTATAAACCTAATATTCTGTAAACTATTTCTGGAAGGACAAAATTGGCAAATGCAAATCTTAAATATGAAAATTCTACTCTCCTCCATTTTATTGCACATCATATATTTCATTTCATTTGGATTAAGTATTTGAACTAATCCAAAATGATTGAAGGAGATAGGCGCTACTAATCTCTACATAGTTAAATTGTCTAGTTCATAGATTTAAAACAAGCATTTGATTTGTTTCTTATCAATTTGTTTAGGCCTGAAGAGTTGGGCATAGGAGCATCAGTTCTACAAGAACTTTAGAATCCGGAGTTGATTGAATTAGAGCTCTCGCTTGCAATGGCAAAATCAACAAGTGCTTGTGATGTTTTTGAACCATACACAACCTTTCTTCTCATGGAACATGAAATTAGAGGTCGGTCTGGGTCCTTCAGCACTAATATAAATAGAAGTGGAGAATTATTATAGACCACTCAATTTGTTGGCCAAATGCAGCTTCATCATAATGTCAAGAATTGTTGGACATTTAACAGGGATAATTATAAGAAGATGGATGTCTTGATGGGGCTGATAAATTCATCTTCCAATTGTAGATATGCAAAAATGTCAAAGTGAATTTGAATTAAGATTGATGCTATCATCACTTAAAAAATTTCAGACAATTGATAAATCTGATGCCTACGAGGGTTTGAGGGAAGAGTTTGTTAAAGATTTATGGCTTCCATACAATGTTCTGAAAATTTCTATTGTTCACCAATAAGTTGTAGCTCAATCCACTCAAGGATGAGTTTAATGTGCAAATACCACATTCCCATTACCAATTTGCAGTTTTATATGACTCTGAAAGGGAGGAATACTACTAGCATTGGAGGGTCACAAAAGGATCAGTCTTTGCCTATGATCGCAGCCCTACAGAGTACTGGTACTCTATATTAAGGCTAGTTAATTTGGAGTTGCAGCCCTACAGAGTACTGGTACTCTATATTAAGGCTAGTTACTTTGGAGTTGCATTTTCTAGTTGGAAATGTCATGTGTGATATCTATATTTTTGTTTTTGGAAATGTTGTTCTTGACTTTTGAGTTTGGATCACAATTACTAGGAAAATTCATTATAGGAACAAAGACTAAACCTTTGTCCCCTTCTTAACATTCTCAATTTCTGATATATACATATATTAGTTTTATCTTATTCATTTGCCCATGGACTCTAATTTGATTGGCATCTTTGTCTCCACATTGGTGCCTATTTGCCTATGTCTCAAGCTGATTATGCTTTGGTAATATCCATGCTCAAAATTAGAGACATTGTTAAGAAATAGGTCAGAAGTTGTTTCTAATATTCAACAAATATGTCAAGATATTGCTTTAGGAAGATATTAAATGTGTGATTTAATTCAACTTTTGGCTACCTAAGTCATGGATGTTGTGTTTTCCTATAGAATGCCTTGTATATTAGTTGGATGTTTGTCATAAACTAAGTTAAATGTTTTTATTATCTACAGGGAAGACATTACTTAAATCTATTAAATCATAGTTTCTATAGACGCAGGCAGAGAGTGTCATACTTGTATTGAATTTTAGCAGTGCAATTTTGCATATAATTAATGTAGCTTTGGAATCCCGTAGATTGGGTGTTCTTGATGGTTATTTTCCAAGTTTTTCTATGATCATTGTTAGTGAGGTAGTATTCTATTTTTGAACATTTTAATGGAAGCTAAACAATGGTGCTCTTGTGCTGCAATTTTTGTGAATTTTGTTGCTTATGTTCGGCATTTATGGTGAATGCACCAATGTGCACATTGAAGATGTAACCATCCTTGCTCCATCACACTCACCAAATACTGATGGAATTGATCCAGGTGACTTGATTCTTTTTTTATATTAACAAATATCTAATGTCTCAATATTTGTGGGGATCTAGTTCCTTATTTTTTTAGTACATATTTTGAATTTGAATTTCAAATAGCTCATTGAGTATTGAATTTTATAATGTCATCAATGACATTTATGCTTTTCAAGCTACAAAAACTCTTAAAGTACAGTTGCATTATCAATTTAAATAAGGGAAATAAAAAATCCATAGTTGTATAATTATTGCAACAAAATGTGGCATTGCATGGCTATTTGTACAGTTATTTGCATCATTACTCACTATTGGTTGTGTTCTATAACAAAGGGAGACCACTAAATGATGGTGGGAACTAGTTTGTGATATTTTGAACAAATCTTTGAACTTTGTGTTGATGGTTATATATAATTTGTAACTAGTGTTTTGTCTCGAGGTGTAGTAGGTTGTCTTGTTTCATTTTGTACAATGAACAACTTTTTTTTTGGTACAATGACCTAGAGTTACACTTGAAGATCTTGGAGGACAACCTACCATGCAGAGACCATCTAACACAGGACCAAATCCATTTAACAGTCCATTCCAAGGAACTGGTTCTACATTTATTCGAGATGGATAAGGGGCATATGGCAAGCTATTTTTTGAAACTAGTTCAGAGTATATGCAAAGCAATGCGTGTAATGTCTTTATCTCGTGATTGCATTTTTTTGAAATATATTGATTTTTAAAAAAAAATTTTGTATATAGACTTGATTTTAAAAGACTTTATAGTATTTCTTACTTCTAGCTTTAGACTTTAAAAAATGATTGACCATATGTTTTAATTTGATGGTATATTTGAATTATTTTTTATGGAACATGTTTTGTAAGAAGATTAGAAAATATGTTTCTAATCCTCAATATTACTTTCAAGTTAATGATCAATACATGAAGAACAAGCTGAAAGTAGTTTTGTTTCCTTTTCTACATAGGGTAAGTTGGAAAACTTACAATTTGGGTACACTGAAAATATATCTCACTACTGTGCAAAATTCTCTAGTTGAGGATTATTTTCGGATCAGTTATAATTAACTTGGTTATGCATTTTATTTTATTGTTAAGGGTCATTGGACAATGGTAGCTAATCAGATTCTAGGAGGTCTCACATACAAGCCGCCTATCTATGACATCAATGCTCTTGATTTATATATTCCTCTTATGGCATTTGGCACATATGTTATCCTTTCTAGTATCACATTTGGCACATATGTCCATGGCTCATATATTAAGCAATACTCATCCAGTTTGGTGTTTACCATTTTCTAAATGTTCTATTGTCCTACGCAATTCAATCATAGGGGAAAAATGTAAATTTTTTGTTTTCTTATGTCAAGCTTTACGCATATGGTCTGCATTTTTAGGTCTTGAGTGCATCTTGAAGATCTTGTTACTTTCTGGGCCATATGTCTACAACTGATTGTTATACTTAAAGAAAAAGAAACAAAATACTGACCAAGTTGCATCTTCAGCATGATTGAGATTCTTTTATTGTCCAAATTGCATTCAAATAATATCTTTGAATATTTAAATGGAAGCTTTTAATGGTGGTTGCACTCTAAAAAATGAGAGACATTATAGTCCATTAAAGGTAGTGCTCTAGATCAAGGAATTCTCACTTCTAAATAAAGAAACTTGGGGCTTCATTAATATAGATTTTTTTTATATGCACTATAAATCCATTGATAAAAATTGACATTCCTCACAAATCTTCTTATGCTCATACTCACTTTCATCATGGTAATTGGTCATGGAGCGTGTTCCGAAAAATTGATCCAAAAATCTCACACACAATTGAATCCTAAAATAGCATCACCTAATTATATGGATTGTGGAAATTTCTCATCACTGATTCAATACAGGAACAATTGCTAAAGTGTAGATCCCATTATTTCCAATATTTAATGTTTTTTACTACTATTGGGCATGGCATAAAGCATTTTGGGATATTGTCCCTTTGAGTATATATTCAAGGAATGTTATATGGGCACTTGGGAATTGCTCTTTCTCTTCAACAACTTATTGTTTCTAATAACCAAATTAAAAAATTTAGAGCTCATTGTTCATGGGCTGCACAATACTACTTGGTGTATTCCATCCATTATGTAGTGCATAAAAGGATAATACATGACCACATTTACACTACCTTATATTAATTGGTGGCTTTGACCCCAAAAAAATCGGTTGCATCTGCATCACTCACATAATTGATGGTGCCCTATGCATAAATGTCCATTTGTTCAATGTTGTATCATGCAGTTGTTTCTTATCCAAGCCATTCAATTTGCAACCTTTTAAATCTCTACAAAGATAAAGTTAGAGCAAAAGAATTTTTCTTCTCAAAGGTGTCCTCTGATTGTAAGTGTCCATTCCATTATCTCTTGAACTAGATATGTCTTGTTTGTTAAATAGATAATGGAATGGATGCTTTACAATCAAAGGACACCTTTGAGAAGAAATTTTTCCCTGCTCCAACTTTAGCTTTGTAGATATTTAAAATTTTGCAAATTAAATGGCTTGGATAAGAAACAATTGCTTGATACAACATTAAAAAAAAATTCAACCAAACATTGGTGGAATTTTTGACCAATTCTTGATAGTTTTCTACCAAGAATTGATTGAAACTTCCACCATTATAGAAAATTTTCAACCAAACATTGGTGGAAATTTTGACCAATTCATGATAGTTTTCTACCAAGACTTGGTCAAAATTTCCATCAATTATTAAAAAAAATTGACCAAACATTGGTGGAAATTTTGACTAATTTTTGATAGTTTTCTAACAAGAATTGGTCAAAATTTCTACCAATTCTTTAAAACAATTGACCAAACATTGGTGGAAATTTTGACCAACAATGACAAATTAGAGCTAGCAAAAAATAAATTTTTTTGACAAATGTATTGGTTGCAATTTTGACCAACCTACAGGTTGGCCAAAATTTCAACGAGAAAAATTACCATGAATTAGTTGTTCAAAATTTTGACCAAACTTTGTCAAAAACTGAGTTCAAATTTACTATTTTAAGAGACATGAGGTAAATATATCTATGATAAATAGGTGAAAGAAATGGTTAGAGGTGAAGGGAGATGGAAAAGGGTAGAAGGGATAGTGGGGAGAGATGATGTAAATGAAGAAAGAAGATAATAAGGGCCTAGAATATATGGAGATGGTGATGGGGAGATGGAGAGAGGTAGAGAGATGTATTTATGTGTTTAGGAGAGTAAGAGACATGAGGTAAAGTTATCTATGTTAAATAGGCGAAAGAAATGGTTAGAGGTGGACAGAAACGGGAAAAATGTAGAAGGGGCAGTGGGGAGAGATGATATAAATGAAGAAAGAGGATAATTAGAGCCTAAAATATATGGAGGTGATGACGAAGGATGAGAGAGAGAGAGAGAGAGAGAGAGAGAGAGAGAGAGAGAGAGAGAGAGAGAGAGAGATTTCATGGGGAGATATGCATGTGTTTAGGAGAGTAAGAGACGTGAGGTAAATTAGATGATGTAAATGAAGAAAGATGGTAATTAGGGCCTGAAATATATGAAGATGATGATGGCAAGATGAAGAGGAGTGGGAGAGAGAGAGAGAGAGAGAGAGAGAGAGAGAGAGAGAGAGAGAGAGAGAGAGAGAGAGATTTCATGGGTTAGTGAGAGAGCAGGGCTAGGGGTTACTTAGAGAGAGAGAGACATCGCTTAAGGGTAATAAGTTAGAGAGAGAGAGAGGTTAGGAGTTAGCGAGAGAATGCTAGATGTTAGGAATTTGTAAGAGAGATATCTTATTTTATTTAGTGAGTTATTGAGTATTTGTGTGTGTTTGTGTGTTTGAGTGAGAGAGAATTAAAAATATGTTACCATTTGTGTTTACCTATTGGTTCTATATTTGCAAAACAATGACTACTTATTTTAGACCATACTTAATTCAATTTATGGAAAATTAAAAAAATTATTTCATAGGATTTCTTTGTCTATATCATTTTTAGATCTCTTCAATAGCTTTCTAATGCATTTTGAATGGAGTCAATCAGACTCTGTATGTGAAAGTTATGGCCTCTGGAGTAGAACCCATTTTTACTTCTTCAAAACCCAATTGAGATTTGAAGAAGTAAATTTTAGCTTTTTCGAAACCTGATTAGGTTTTAAATCTTAACCAAGTTTTGAACATACTTTTTGATTTTCATAATCTGATTGGGTTATGGCTTGGTAAAAGCATAGGGAAACAACCCAAAGGCTTGGGAGACTTTTTTCCCTCCATTTTTTTCCTTTAGACATTTTTTTCATCTTCTAAGATGAGTTCTTGTTTTTCCCTTCATGAGTTTACTAATGGTAAAGTGGGTATCTCTAAAATTGCCACCATAATCTTACATGTCCTCTTAGCTATCTAACCATATAATTTTTTTCTATTTTTGGACAACATTATCATTGTAAACTTTAATTATTTTTAGCAATGTCTTGATAGTCCTCACAAACATATGGCTATGTTTTTTTTAATAACTTTTAATAGAATTACCAAATTCAAAATAAATTACATATTATTGTTCTACACTTGATTTCATACACTTTTTTCAAAAAAATGCTTTTATTTTTTATTATTGTGATGCAAGTTACGCTCAACACATGAACATGTAGCAAAATTTCAGGATGTAGTCAGTTCAATAATTCATAATTTAAAAAAAAATTACAAAAAAATATAAAATCTCTAAATATCACTCTTAACTATCATCCTACCAAAGGGATTTTCAAAATACTGAATATAATTATGTCTTTTATGTTGCACACGAAAACAACTATGTTGTGTTTCCTAAAAAAATTAGGAACTATTTTTCATGTGCATGGGGTTTGTCCCACCTAGTCTTATCCATTTTTTGAAAATTCTAGTAGTTAGAAAGTAGATTCATTGTACTACAATTTATATGTTTTACATATTTTGTCATTTTGACTGGATGACCCTCAAAAGTTTAGTCCAAGTTTAGGTTTACTTGATTTTAGAAAAAAGGTGTCCACTTATACCCCCCTTTTTGTACACCATCTTGGTGCATTTTTTTGATCTCATTTTGGTTTTGACAAGGTAGTGATAAAAAAAAACTTAATTCATTACTTAACAGAACTCAGAATGTGCCGAGTAAGTAGTGTATGTTGAACAACATACATAGTTAGTGCTAAGTAGATGGTATGTGCTGAGTCACTCAAGTGTCGAGCAAGTCATATATGCTAAGTGATTCAGATATGAAGTAAAATAGTGGATACCAAGTCATTTAGGAGCTGAGTTACAACATTAAGAATATAGTGAATGTCAAGCATCCGAGCTTTCAAGTGCCAAGTAAACAAATTTTGGCATAGTTGTTTATAATGGGACAAACTCCTATGTAAACCATTATTGGGTTGACATATGGATTGTTTTATAATTCTAGAAGATATATAAAAAGGTATATTGAGAATCCCTATGCAATACATGCAACCAATAAAAAAAAGTGATGTATTAAGTGGATAAATGGATGAATCAAAATCATTGATTCCTACCTAACCCTAGCTCACCTACGTATTCTTAAGGAGGACAAAACCTAAAGAGTTTGCATGTATGTATGAGAGGAGAAGAATGAATGCTAAGTGAAGAGAGAGAATTCATGGTGACTATGGAGCTTATGGCAAATATATGAATTGCAGAATCAATTAGAGAGACCAGAGAAAAGAAGTTAAAGGATACATGAGATATACCTAATTAAGAGGATTAAGGATATACTTGCAAAGAGAAGATCTAATATGTAGCAGTAGAGTGCTAACCAAAGGATCATGGTGCTAAGTCATTTTAAAGGTGATACATAGAAAATCTCTTAACCGAGTAGTCTTAACAGGCTTTTGCAAATTCTTAAACAGGGTGCTTACTTCATTGTGAGTTAAAGTCCTTTAACAAGGCACACTTTTAGCAAGGTATTGAAATCATTTAACATGGTAAGATTTAATAGTTTTTGTAAGCCTTTAAGAGGGAATACCTTTTACAAAGTAGATCATATTTTATGATCAAACAATTTTAACCTTAATTAGATACACTTTACAACTGCAATATTGAAGATTTGTGAGTGTCATCCCCACTCCAATTTTACCTTCTCATTGTAGGGTTTTTGGGTAACAAACTTATTGTGTTATGCGTTATTTGTTTCATGCTATGGATGAACATTTATAGTTAGTTATTTCAGTTTACATGATAAATTATGAGATGGCTATGTGGTGAATGTTTTATGGTCAAAGTTTTGAAGTACTGGTTCAACCCCACCCCCACATCCCCCCCCGCTCCCCTCACCCCCCTCTCAAATTTTACTTACCCATTATTATTTTCAACAATTGGTATCAAAGCCTTGTTCTCTAGAAAGGAAAGCTTTACAACTTTGAGGAAAGATCTTGAAGATGGAAGTCTACAATTTGGGAAAGACTATTGGGAACCAAAAGATTGAAATCCATCTTTCCCTACACCATCTTATGGAAGCAAGAGATGAACTGCAACATTCATTATGGAGAAGGAAAGAGATAGCTATTGAGAAATATGACACTCATTACCAAGAGGAAAACACTACTAAATTTTTTGAGAATGTAAACTCAAGTGAATTTGATGCAGCAATTGCAGATTTGATGGAAAAGAATGGTGCCCTAACTAAAGAGGTCAGATATCTTAAGATAGAACAAGAAGTCCAACCATTATTGCTATGTGAGGTGACTAAGCGGAAAAGGAAATTTGACGAAGACAAAGTCATGATTAAAGATGACAAAAGAACATTGACCAACATACTAGAAGAGAAGACATCAAAGGTAAATAAGATTTTTCACATGTAACTGGAAACAATGAATCAAGTGAAGATTGTCAATCATGAATTGAATGGAAAGGACATTGAGATCACAACCCTAAAGTTACAGAATGAACAACTGAGAAATGGATTGAGAAAAGAAAAGGAATTTGCTAAAAGTTTAAAAAAACCTAGTGAAGCCATCAAATATATTGAGAGACTGATGAGATCTCCTAGATTTAACAATGATACTACTGGATTGGGATGCACCAATATTGAGGAAGGAGATTCATCTAAAAGTGGTGAAAAAAGAAAAAAGAAAAAAAGGTAAGAACTACAAACCCACTTTTCATAATTGTGAAAAGTTAGGTCATACAATAAATGTTTGTAGGAGCAACAATGCAAATCAGAACCTTAAGTGAAAATTCAAGGGTTACTATCATAAGTGCAAAAAGCCAAAACATTAGGCACATGAATGCAGGTTCAAGAGATTAAACACATAGTGATTTGAAGAATATTTCCATAATTGTTAGAACTATGGACATAAAGCATATGAATGTAGATCTAATGCCAATTAGACATCAAACAAGTAGACAAAGGTACAACAAAATGGAAAATTATACAATTGGGATTACAACACAAGGTATAGTAGTCACTATTGTCCAGAGTATGGACATGTTCCTGAGAATTGCATTAGAACACATTTTAGAGGCAACTAAAGTAGATGGTTGAGTGAGACTACATGGTTTAGCTATTTGAAGACTGGTCTTATTAGTAGAAACTATCCAACTAGACCACCAGCGTCGAGTAATAGAAATAATAAAGGAAAAGAAAAGGCTAATGTTGAGAAGGTCAAGGTGTAGATGAAAAATCATGGAAGAAGGAGGAAGATTATAGCACATCAAGTTCAAATGAGGTCACTTCATCCAATGGATCAGGTGATCATATCACCCCAACTAAGTAATCAAAAGGTATGTCTAGGATTGATATTTCAAAGTTATTTCATACATCAGTTCCAAGAATCTGATTTCTAAAAAGATAATATATGCATGAATTAAGATGCAATGTATTGGTTAGAACTTGGAACAAATCTATAGTTTTTTTAGGTTTCACAGTTGTTGTCAAGTGATGGAATTATGTTAGTGGTGGCCAAGCTCATTGTGGTTGTTGAGCATAGTGGAAATCATGTATAAGCTAAGTGAGTGGGAAATCCTATGGTAGTTGAGCTTACAGTTGTATAAGTGTTAAGCATTTATTTTCTAATATCAAGGGTTATATAGTCAAATTTTGACTCATTTGCATTCATCAAATATCAAAGAGTACACAAAGAGCATAAAGTGAACTAAGGAGAAAGATTTAAGTGTTTACAAAATGGATTCAGTTGCTATTCATTATCATACATCATATTCAAAAGGTATTTTACTAGTGTTGAGTTTCATTGTTTGAATTTTTGTGAACCCTGGATAGAAAAAATGGTGTCTAGCTTTTCTGCAAATGTTAGGAAGGAAGGAAAAGATGTTTTTAATGTGCAATTTATTAGTAATGAAGTTAGACAACCACCCTTTCGAGCTATTCCTAAGATAGCATATAAAGGAGACCAGTATGGTGCAGTATCAATGATACCACAAAATGTCTTAATGATACAAGATGTTAGATGTTTCTACACTAGAAAGATAGGAGATGTGTGAGACATGGAGATAAGTGATGCAAAGGATGTAATTGAGAGAAATACAAGAGCAGTATGGAATAAGAGAGGGATGTCCATAGACACAATTTCAAATCCCCTAATTGATTTTTTAGTGAGAGTAATTTCTCACAAGTTCTTTCAATCGAGAAGATTTAACACTATCATGCATGGTTGTGGATTTGGGATACAAGATAGTGAAGAAAGTTCACACTTATGACCTTTTTGAGTTACAACTTTAGTAGTTATCAAAAAACTTGGAGGCCATAAGAAGGATAGAGAGTGCACAATACAAATTTGGTTCACTACTTGTCTACATATTCTTCTATGTGTAGAATACTTTTCCAATATTTGGTCAAATAGTGTGGAAGAGCAATAGGCTAGTGACATTACAGATTGCAAATCTGATCGAGCATCTTCAAGACAATTTTGAAATAGTAATGACAAGCTACTTTGGGGACTTCAAGATGTCTATGAAACAGAGGCTAAGGATTCTTGTATCACTAGTTGAACAATACTACAATGATGTTTTCCTTCTCATTGATGCAGATTACAAATATGTATAGGCATCCATACCTAGGGTCATATGGCTAAAGCCCTTGTCTTATGAAGTCAATGTAGATGAAGCATCTGTAGCTATTACAACTTTACTAGCAAAGGAAGTTGACAAGAGTGTCACCTTATTTGGAAACTATGAAGAAGTAAAATCAAGAATCACTATTGATTTGAGAATAGCTACTATGACAAGAAATAATAATAAGCTTGTGAAGAAGCTTAAGGAGAGATTTGGTGAAGGGAGAGAGGAAGAAGAAGAAGATGATGAAAATGATGAAGAAGAATACCAAGTTGAAGCCCCATTGGCTCTCACTCAAGCCCAAGCAGAAGATCATAAAGAAAATGTCAAAGGTGTCAAGGAATAAAAAACAAGAGTTTCTTAGACAAGATGATAAGAATAAGCAATTACTTCATGACATCAAAGAGATATTTCTTAACACAATCAGTCTGCCAAAGTTGGCTGAGGAAAAACCAATCATTGAGCAACTAGTCAACATAGTTGATAAGATCATAGATGAAGACCTAGATTAAAATGTTAAACTTCTAGAATGGTTAGAAAAGAAGTTTCACTCTAAAGTTCTTGAAAATATTTCTAGTGCTATTGCACTAAGATAGGTTGACTTAGCCACCAAAATGGAGGATGTGAAAAATGTGTTAGAGAATATCTTTTCTCTATACACTAAGCTTTGTGATGTGAATTTATTCACACAACAAGTACAGAGTGATATTGACTGGTTGTAAGGAGATCTACAGTCTACAAGACAACATTGAAACTATCTCTTGGTAAAAGCCAGACTCATTTTCAGAGACTACTATCTACTCAAGGTAAGTTAGCCACACTAAAAACACAAGATGCCAACATCAATTCTACCTTGATTAGTATCAAGTCCATGTTAACCCCACACATGGAAGTATTGCATAAGGAACTAGCCTTCACTAAAACATTGATGAAGAAAGATAATCAACTTTCAACACATGATGGCCTAGTTGACCTTGCTACCCAACTAGATGTTCAATACCATTCTCTAGAGGTAGCATACAATAACTAGGATGCAGCATTGAAAATAATTAGAGGTTCATAAAAAAATTTTGGAAAAAAAAAACTATCAATGGTTACCTAAATGACATAAGTGTCAAAAAAGGGGGATCATAATTTTTTCGCAGATTGACAAATGCATAGTATTTTGAGTTAGGGGGAGTACTCATGTAGAAATAGGGAACATCAATTGATTGTGCACACTTACTCAATAGGAGTAAAAAATTTAGTTACAAAAAGGGAATATCAATTCCAGGGGAGCTATGAATTTTTTGTGCAATAAGGTATGTTAGTTATATCATCGATTTTGCAAATTTTGTAATCTTGTATGAGAGACAAGTAATGTATACAGATTATTTGAGTTATACACATAAGTTAGGTTCTATATGCATGAAAAAGTGTTTTTTCCACTCATATCAAAGGGGGAGATTGCTAATCTCATTTTGGTTTTGAAAAGGCCGTGACAAAACTCTTAAGTCATTACATAATAGAACTCGGTATGTGTCGAGTAAGTAGTGTTTGTCGAGCAATATACATAGTGTTGAGCACTAGTATGTGAGTCACTCAAGTGTCGAGCAAGTCATATATGTCGAGTGATTTAGATGTTGATTAAAATAATGGATGTCGAATCATTCAAGAGCCGAGTTACAACATTAATAATATAATGAATGTGGAGCATCAAACCTTTCAATTGTTGAGTAAACAACTTTTGGCATAGTTTTTGGAGCATTAGAGCTTTCAAGTCCTTGTCCTCTACCTCTTCCTCTCTGATCTCTATATTTTTAATCATGGAAATGATGGGAATTGTTTCCCCTCTAGTTCTAACTACTACTTCTTGCTTCATCCTTGTTCTTCTAATCATCATTATGACCTCGATAAGATCATCTACTAGATCTTCCACCGCAACCTCTTCCACTATTCTTGTTATCAAACTTCTTGCTTAGTGTCTTGTCAACCCTTAGGGAAAATTAGTATGCCTCCTCAATAATAGTCACTTGAAGAAGACTCATCTCATCCTGAATGCTTGGTTGCAAAACATTAAAGTAACAGGCAACTTTCTCCTTATTAGCTTGTGCATGGATGGTTCTACTGAGAACTTGGTAGAACTCTTCAATATAGTCTTGAAAATTTTTTCCTGCTTTCTTCAACCCTTACATTTTCTTCAATAGATCAAGCTCATAATATACGGGAATGAGCTATCACTTCATTTTAGCTACCATCTGATCCCATCTAGTGATTTTGTCCTTTCCTCTTTTATTTCAATCCAACTGGATCTCCTTCCATCAGATCTTTGCATGACCCTTCATTTTGGCCTTCACAAACTTGACCCTATCTAAATCTTCAATATCTTCATATTCAAAGTACTTTTCCAATTTGTTGATCCCGTCAATCAATTCCTCTAGGTTGAGATTTCTTGAAAATGTGGGAACATCAAACTTAGGTTTTTTTCCAATACTGAAATGGCCCTAAAAATCCTTGCCTCCTCTGGATTAAGAACTTCCTCTAGTACATCTAGGTCTATATTTCATTCTTCTCTTTCATCCTCACTTTCATCATCTCCTACGACAAGATTCGTTCCTCTACAAATCTATTCTTACATCACTTGCATTTTCCTCTAAAGAGTTCTAAAATCCCCAGGTGTAACACCTTAAACTCTTCCACCATGCTCTCTTCATGGAGGCATTTTCATTCTTTCATTGAAACCCTAGTGAAAACTACCTCACAATCAGTGATCTATCTACACACTCAGCCCAAACCACGGTCCTAGTGTGAATTTACTCACAATCAACAATCTATCTACACACTCATGAACTCTAGCTCTAATACCACTTGATGAAGGGTGCTCCCCTTAATACCATAAACCATAACATAAAACAAAGAAACAACAAAAAATGAGAGAATAAAATATGGACTTCTTATATGCACCACAAATGCAAAATTACATAATTCACAAATACAATATGCTAACCCACATGGATGCCTTCATTACAATAATTTGCAAGACAAGCTATAGACTATGACCCAGAGCTATTCTAGACAATGTTCGGGCCTTTCTTAAATAGTAAATTTTATGCCACTCGAGAAGGTTCTAGACATTGAAACTTAATACATATGGCTGACAGACCCTAACAATACATATAGAGTTGGCCAAATACATCTTTGACAATTATTTTATATATTTTGGGTAGCCCAACTTTGAAAATGCATAACTCATGAACCATTACTATGATTGGTTATTATAACCACTTTTTGGACATGCCAACTCATGATCTACAAGCTTGGAGTTGTGCAAACACCCTTTTGTCAAGTTTTCAAACCTTATCCAAGCACTCTAAGGCCTCCAACAATGAGCCTGAAGATTTTCCTACAAATATTTCCACCGAAAATCCATAATAACTTCTCTGATACTTAAGTTGGAGAAATGAGATTTTTATGGTATGCTTATAACTCTAAAATGGACCTTCATGTAGAAAATGAGAACATTCTAAGCTCATAGGACAAACTTACTAAAAATAGCAAGTTCCCATAAATAGTAACAACCCTATCTACTAGTCCTTATTAAAATAGAAAAAACTGAAAAAAAATTATGTTTGGGTGATGCAAGATTGGTCTTACACCCAAGATGCTCTTGCATCAAGTAATATGGATATAAAACAACTACAGAATGCTATTGTAAGGAATAAGAGATTTGATAACATACAAGGTACGATCCTAGAAGATCTTTACAACTAGTTACTGAATAAATAGATGAGAGTAGTAGAAGAAGATACCAAACTAAGAGAGAGCATGACTGATAAATTGTGTGAAGTGAACAAAAAGGAAGATTTGGACACAATTTTGAAAGACATTGGACCTTTGCTAAGAAATAAAAGAAGCGTTATTCTTCTTATGGGAGAAAAATATGAGGAAGTTAGGAAAGAGATAAGAAAAGCTATAATCAAATACACAACTTCCATGTCTAGCATCACAAAGGAGAGTGCATAGCGACATTCAGCAAGCCCAGTCTATGTGGAACGCAATACACCATCTAATGGTGAGGAAAAAGTTGAAGAGGTGCAAGAAAACATGTCACCTCCTTATATAGTTATGGGTACAGAATCCATGGAAGTGGATAGTACACACATATAGTGGATGCTAAAGCAAATCCATTTTCTCAATATGGAACAAACATTGTTGGCAATATCACTGTGTATTTGAGTTTAGATGAAGAAGATGAAGAAGAAGAAATAAAGAAAGAAGAAGAAGAAAAGAAAAGGTCAGAAGAAGAGGAAAGGAAGAAACATGAAGAATATGAGAAGAGAAATGAAGAGGAAATGAAGAAACAAAAAGAAGATAAGAAGATGGGAGAAGATGAAAGGAAGAAGAAGCAAGATGAAGAGTTAGAAGAAGAAAAGAGCAAGAAAGTAGAAGAATCAAAGAAAGAAGAGGAGAAAAGGAAAGAAGCTGAGAAAGAAAAAGAAATATTAGAAGAAGAGAGGAAGGAAGTTGAGGAAGAAATCAAAAGGGAAGAAGAAAAAGAGAAAAGAAGACTAGAGGAAGAAAAGAAAAGTGCAAAGCTGAAAGTACTTACATTTATTCCAATAGCAACCCTAGTAACAATAGTAGCAACAATACTATCTGATGATGATGTCGATAAAAAAGGATAGATGATTTCTTTGTGAAAATGTATCCAAAAGAACAAATTAGTTAAGTCTTTGGAGAGAACATTGACTGAAGTCTTGGATAGGATGCAGAAGACAATTCCTACAATTGTTACAAATCCAGACTTGTAGACTAAGGAAAAAATAATTGGTGAAATCTTTTGATGAATAATTTGCAAACTTGTATAAAATAGCTTAAGTACAAGCATAAGACAAGCATGATGCATCAATGTTTGATACAGTATGCACAAATGTGAGAAATGATCTTGAGACATTAGATGTATGCATCAAGGGACTGAGGAAGACTATTGATGAAGGTAAGAAGTTGTATGGACAGTGTATACTTTTGACAATTAGATCAAGGGTCAAATGAGTGAGCTTCATATACTCACCACTAGATTGCAATTACTAGAGGTCATCATTGAAGATATTGGAACTGAAATGGAGAAGATTCACAATGCAATTAGAGGCATTAAGACCAATAAAGAAAAGATAATCAGAAGGTTCTCTAATCTTAGATAAATTTTGTCACCAAAAATCAGCATTTAATAGAAGCAATTAAGGAGTGTCTTGTAGCTAAAGCCTCCTATGACAATTTTTCTTATATTGACTTGAGTGTGGTTGAATTGGCATACTATGCACTTTGTGCACTCATAAATACATCTAAAATAGTTAAGGAGAACTAGAAGAAAGATTTGGAGAGACTGAAACTTGTTTTTGTAGAGTGCTTTTCTAGAATTACAAGTTGGTCAAGCAAGCCAACACAATTTTGTAAATAGATTTTTGATACCTTTTTCATTGATGTCAAAGGGGGAGAAGTATATGGAAGGAAAATTATATATGTATTAAGGAGAAGTATATATGTATATGTAAGGGGAGTACACCTATGTATCATTGTAAGGAGTGATAAGGAATGTAATGTCAATTGAAACATGAATTAAATATTTTTTGTTTTGAAGGCAACATTTTGTAGTTTTTTTTATTTATTTATCTTATTTTTGTATGACATCATTTTGGGACTTAGCCAATTTTCCCAAATCTTGCCATCAATGCCAAAGGGGGATATTTTTGGCAATATGGTTAGTTAGATGTCTAAAGCATTATCATTTATGGAAACATGTATTTAGTATTTCATTTATGTATTTAGAGTTAGAAAGTTATCTATGTTAGACAATTTGTAGCAGTACAGAGATAGATGCGCCCAATTTTGAGCACTGTTGAGAAAATTAAGCCCTATGAATGCTTTTTGATGCCTATGTACCTGACTATACTTTTGAGCCCCTAGAGGTGTTTAATTATTCTAGCACCTTCCATTCAGCCTATCCCCATGTTCCATGAAGTTAAATTGAGATTCCGAGCCATTCTGTGAAGTCCTGTTTTGAGCTAGTGTCAACTCTGCATTTTCACCCTATGTCAAACAGCGTCAGGAGGCCCTGTTTGCATCTAAATATCTCACATCCAAAAAAAATTTGTTGCCCACCACTTTGGGAGTGTCTAGTGTCCATACCTAAAAACCTATGTTTCAGATTTTGAGTTATTTCAAGTTCGTTTGATTAGGCTTTTAACCCCTCAAAGTTGGTCAGTTACTATTTTCATACATTTGCAGTTGCACATAATTTTGGAAAGCCCTGTTTGATGAGCTATAATTTTGACCCATTTGACCAAAGTGTGAAATTTATTTTTGTGCTACATTTTATACATTAGAGACTTGTTATGTTTCAAGTTTCAGCTTATGATGAATCTGTTTGACTGATTTACAAATGTGATTCTAAATGTAATTTCTATCTTTTTACTGGTGTTAGTATTTGTAGATTGATCGGTACCCCTATTCATGATGTCATAACTCAACACCTATGATTGGATAGATTGAATGGATTATACCCCTATTTTTTCCTCTAAAAATACTCCAAGTGTGTCAATTTACAAGTCATAACGAATATGTATGCACACTTTTCAAGGTCCATTCCATTTCCAAAATCGCTTTCTGTCAGTGTTTCCAGTTTACCAAATTCTAAGTAGCCCACTTTGAATGCTCGCCATTTGTGCCCTGTTATTTATCATGACCCTAGATCATAGATTCATAATGTCATCATGACAAAGAATCATCGCCCTACTTTTCATTTGCCTAATTTTCAAAGCCAAATCCAAACCTAGTTTATTGCTTTCTAACGTGTTTCCTTGCAGGTAATTCTGAGAGGTCAACTTTGATGAGAAATATCTTTTCACCCTAAATTCATCATGAGACAAGATCCAACAGGGTGGAAGTATACAGAATAGAGAATCAGTGTATCAGATTTCAGAGCCTAGTCAGAGGTTGGGATCAGTTTTTAAGGCCAGTCAATGGACCTCCTAGCGCAAAATTGATAGGTTACAAATTAATGAAAAATGAGTTTTTAAGAATTAGTTAGTGCTTGAATTGGATTCCAATCAGTCTAAGAAGGTTGGTGGATCCATCTGAGATTGTCACTTGTCCGAAGGTGAAATTTGTTTTAGCCGGACCCACTTTTGGGCCTGACTAATTTCATCAGGATGCTGAGATATGGATTGGAAATGGAGGATATTTGAATAATAATATGATAGACCTAATTATTACATCATCTAAATGAGAATGCAAAGTTTTGTAGATCAAAGTAAACTGTATGGTTTTCTAATTTGCAAGGATCATAAAAGAAATCTTTGAGCATGATGAAAGGGATTCCAAAGTTTTAAATAACTTGGAGCTTAATATAAGTATTGATCTTTGCTTAGGCTCAAAAGATTTGTCCAATAGGATGACAACCATTGAGTAAAATTAGAAGAAATTAAAAGATCAAGGATTGTTGTACAAACTAGTATAGAATGTGGAGAAATCTCTAAATCCTATGCCTAGCCTTGAGGAAAATGAAAATTCATTGAATATGGGTACAAAAAGAATGCCCAAAAGTTCAGATTTGGTAAACCACGAGTTTAATATAGCCACAACATGTAATAAAACAAAAATATTCTTTGGCCCACATGAAAGGCAAACCAAAGATTATCAACCAAGACTTTGAGCAACTCATATACTCAAAGATGCATTGTTGATTGTTCATATGACTTCTTGTCACCAACTTATGAATTGTTGTAGGCCGTGGTTTTGCTTCCTAGGATTTTTAATAGTGGTTCTGCTATGTAAGATGAATTGTGGATGTCATGGTTTTTCTTACAATCCATAGCTAATAAAGAACATAATCCTCGTATAAAGCTAGGTATTCAAGAGGAGGCATCTTCAAGAACCCTGTGGCATTGATAAAAGAGATTGCAACAAAGATTCCTGCACAAATGGTGTTCTCTATTTTATTTTTAAAAAGGGAAAGAAGACCAGCTTTAAAAGAAAACCCAGCACCAAAAGAAGCAGGAGTCCATGTTTTAGTGAGGGAGATTCATGTTGGAAGCATGTGCAAGATGACTCATGCCAAACAAGTGAGGATGCCAAGTAGGCAACAAGAAGATTGTGCAAAGTACACACAGAGAGCTTCATGCATTAAGAGCACACACTCAGAGGGAAAACACAAGAAACTCATGCTAACACTAGATCAAAAGAAACATCCCACACAAATCACAAAGAAAGACCCTGCCCACAAAAATTGCCAGTCATGTGGAGCAAAGTCCCACTGCCAAATTACTACGTAGATCTTGACATGCAGTATGAAATTCGAAGGGAGCCTCCAAGATGCCAAAGCTATGAGTAAAACCTCAATCCATAGCCCACACATTCTAAGCAGGAAACCCTCACGTCAAAGCTATGAAAATGCAGTCAAAGGGGCAGGAAATCCCATACAAAGACATAGAGAAGCACAAAAAGGGAAGTCACAGTCTCTTAAGACTGGATGACCACATCTTCATCAGTAAAAGGAGTCATCATAAGAAGAGGCAATGACAGATAAGAAAACCCCTACAAGAGTGAACATTGAATAGAAGGCATCCACAAGTGACAGGGAGATTAAGACAAAGCAAGCCATTGACTAAGAAGAAGACCAAGCCGCTACTAAAAAGGAAGTAGACGCCATATGAAGAGGGTAGAGCTAGTCTTAAAAGGGAAGAAGCTGCCAAGTTTAAAGAAGAGCATGCCATGTAAATACAAGCTGTCGTAGATAAAAGAAACAAAGAAAAAAACATTGAAAAATAGTTATCCCACATTGTTCACGTAAGAAACCTTTTGACTTTTTAAATACCCCAGCGCTTAGTTAGCAAGTGTCTTCAGACAGGGTGCCTTTTGAAAAACAAGTTCGCATGGGGTCTAGTGGCTAACTTGGGATGTGAAGGAAAGTTAGAAGTGGATGAAGTACAATTTTGAACTAACACACATACTAGAATGATGATATCAACATGGATAGCCAAGATCGAAAAAATAAAAAAGCTGGCTAGTCGCTACCTCGCTAGCCATAAAATCCCAGGTTTTTTGGCTAGCAACATAGTGAATCGCTAGAAAGTTTCAAACCCAGTGAGAAGTTAATAAATTAGTGTGGGTCCCAACTAAAAGTTTGATGAAAAATTGGGTAGCACCAAGTGGTAGCTGGTAGATGAGTCAATGATGATCATAAATGATGCAGTGTTTCAGACCAATTACAAGGTGTCATGTGGCACAAATTTTGAGGCAAGATAATGTGGTGAGAAGATCTTGTGATGCATTAGATCATGCCATGTGGCAGGTCTGAGGGTTCTCACTATATCGCCATTTAGTCTCAGAATGGTTTTGACATTTGACTGCCAACACACTTAACCACTTCTACATTGGAGCTGAGAACACTATGCATGTCGAGTCAGGAAATCCAATAGGTACCAAGTGATCTTCAAGTGCTGAGCGAAGATCAAGTGCTAAGTGATATTTAAGTCCTGAGTCAAACACGATGCTGAGCAAAATAGAAATGCAATAGGAGCCAAGTAAGCTAGTTTGTTATATATGTCGAACATCAGGACTCAGTAAGTGCCAAGTAACACAGAATGCAAATATGAGTTTGTAACTTCACTAGTTCAGATGTAAACCATTTTCATGGCCGACATATGATGAATGTCAAAAGATTAAAATGATAAGATCAAATCTTTTGTATTTCCTATGCAATCTACATGCAACCAATAAGAAAAATGGAGAAGGCATGCAACCAATAAGAAAAGTGCAAGGAATAAGTGGGAAACAAAGATTCAATATGGATCATAGATCCATATCTAACTCAAATTCTTCAAATCTCTTTATAAGGAAGACAAAATTTTATTGTATTAAAGAGGAAAAAGAAGTGTATGAAAAACTATAGTGGAGCTTAGAGTGAAGAGTAAAAAGACTTAGAGGAACAGAGCAACAGTGGAATATTTAGTTGATCAAGAACAAAGCAAGGGATACAAATGAGTATCAGATCTCAAAGGATCAAGACCAGAGTAACCAGATCAAGTGCCTATATTCAGCAATCAAAGGATTGTAAGCTATTAGGTTTATTATGTCTAATACTCTCTAGCAATTGTATTAGAAAGGAAATCCTATGTTGATAGGTTAGCTTAACAACTATTTTCTAGATCCTTTAAATAGGTGATTAAATCCTTTAACAAGGTAACACTTCATGTAAAGTGTTTGTAAATCCTTTAACTAGGTCACTATTGACACAGTGTAAAGCCTTTAACAGGGCAAACCATCAGAAGTGGTCAAACATTATTGCTACAGTGATTGTGTGGGTATCATCCCCACCCCAGTTTTACCTTCTTATTCCTGGAGGGTTTCTAGGTTACCAAAATCTCAAGTGTTATGTGGTGATGCATGCATGTTTCTCATAATTTCTTAATGTTTATAGGTATGCATGTTCATTTCAATAATATGTTATTAAGGGTTTAAAAATAGGTTAAAATATAGTACTTCTGATTCACCACCCCCACCCCCACACCCCCCCCCCCCTCTCTCAGAAGTATTCTTTCCATTAAGGCATTCCAACAATTGGTATTCGAGGCTAGTTCTCTCTCAAAAAAGAAGCCTAACAGCTTGGAGGAGAAGATCTCAAGATGAAAGTGTTCAAACTTGGAAAGATCATTGAGAACTAGGTGACAGATGTGCATCTCGCTCTACACAAGGTAGAAGAAGCTAGAGTAGAATTAAGAAAATCCTTGAAAAGAAGGAAAGAGATAGCCATAGCTGAAAATGATATAAACTATAGGGAGATTGATACCGCACAAGTATTTTCCAATGGAGACACTAAAGAGTTTGATGCAACAATAGCAGAACTAATGGAGAAAAACAAAGTTCAAGTAGAAGAGATAAGATCTCCTAAGATGGAATATGAATCATAGGCCATAATGTTATGTGAAATCACTAAGAAAAAGAAAAGAGCAATTGAGGATAGAGTCATGATGGAAGATGACAAAAGAAATCTTACAAACAGACTTGAAGAAAAATGTATTGAATTAACAAGGATCTCAAACATGCAGATGGATACACTTGCCGAAATGATGAACCTTCATCATCAACTCAATATGAAAGATATTGAGATCTCTACTTTGAAGATGCAAAATGAACAACTATAGAATTAATTGAATAGAGAAAAAGAGATACCAGAGAATCTCAACAAGTCAAGTGAAGCCATCAAGTACTTTGAACAGTTGATGAAATTCCCAAGATCAGCCCATGATACATCAGGACTTGGATACAACAACACTGAAGTTGGAGAATCATCAAAGAGTGGCAAGAAAAGAAGTGACAAAGGTAAGGATTCTAAACCCACTTGTCATTATTGTAACAAAACGGGGCATACTACTAATGTTTGCAGGAGTAGAAGAATTAATCAGCCAAACACACACAAAAGCAAGGGTTATTGTCACAAGTACAACATGCAAAGACATATGACTCAAGATTGCAGGTCCAAAGTCACAAGGACACAAAGATTGGATGGACATTTCCATAATTGCAAGAAGTATGAACATAGAGCCTTTGAATGTAAATCAAAGCCTATGTGGACACCAAATCAGCATGTAAGAAGCGACAATTATGAATACCATTACAATTCGGACTACAATACAAGGAAAAGTTATCATTATTATCAAGAATATGAACATATACCCTAGAACTACATAAGAACACATTTCAAGGGGAACTGTAAAAGATGGTTGAACCAAACTACTTGCTTCAGTTGCTTAAAAATTGGACATGTTAGTAGGAATTGTCCAACAAAAGCCAAGGCACCCACGACTGAAGTAAATAAGGGGAAAGAGAAGATTAATGTGGAACACATCAGAGTAGACATGAAGAAGACATGGCAGAAAAAGGATGGATCATGTACATCTAATGAAAGGGTCACTTCACCCATAAGGTCAAGTGATCATTTCTCATCCAATTAATCACAAGATGAGCCTATGAGGTTGATACATATAAGGAAGTATCATACATCAGACCTAAACCATGAAGAAGCACTAAAAAGTATAAATCTACATGAGATAAGATGCTAAGACTAAACTTGAATGATGATGCCGAGCTATCTTTGGATGCCGAGTTGAAAAACCTTTGGAAGCTGAGCGACAGCTGTAGGTACAAAAATGCATTAAATGCAAGGTTTTTATGTCACTTAAAAGTGAAAATTGATTCATTTTTGAGCCATTCAAATGAAGAGCAATTACCAGGAGCATGGCTGAGCAATTTTTAACCTTTCAACCAGTGTTTTGCAGTGATTCAGCATCTACCCAAGTGACCTAAGCATTTATCTAGGTATTTCCTTCAGGTGCCGAGTTTTATAGTTTGTAAAGTTTTCTTTAATCATTAAACCCTAGTTCAATTATAAATGGCATCTAGTTCAAAGATGACCCCAAGGAAAATGAGCGATGAGATTCAACTTGTCAGTAACAAGGTTAAGCAACCTGAGTTTAGACCTATACCATAAGTTGCATATAAAAGCGATCTCGCTGGTGCCCTATGTGCCATCCCTAAAAAAGTCATTATGGTTCAGGATGTGCGAAAGTGTTATAACTATAAAATAGGAGCCATAGGAGACTTGAAAATATTTAGTGCCTTTGACAAACTCTGTGAAAATGGTATTTTAAAAGATGAGTTTCCTATCATAGAGAAGAAGGGTTTAAGCAAAGCCCTAGTTTTTATAGTCATATTCAAAACTGAGTAGATATGTATAATACTTAGTAGAATCTATGATGGAGCATTCTGCTTAGAACAAGGACCAGTCAAGATTACCAAGAAAATGGTTCATAGGGTTATAGGATTTCCAACCCTAGATCGACCCAAGACATTGAGAAGTGAAAAGAAAGAAAAAATTGAGAAGAACACAGGTGCAAAGTTGAACAATAGAGACATGACCATAGACACCATAACTGATCCCCTTCTAAACTTTTCTGTAAGGATCATATCACATAAGTTTTATCAATCTAGTAAGTTGAATAGTGTACCCTGCATAGTAGTGGATGTGGCATATAAGCTTGTAAAGAGAGACCACGCCTATGACCTTGCAGAGCTCATGTTACAATAGATCAATGAAAATCTTGGAGAAATTAGAAAGTCCAAGGGAACACAATCTAAATTTGGTTCAGTGTTGGTTTGTATGTTCTTTTATGCAATGAAAGAATTCCTTTCATTTGGAAAAGTCAATTGGAGTCGGAATAAAACTATTTTTGATCAAATAAATGATTTCATTGCACAAATGGGAGATAGATTTGATGATCAAATGACTATCTATTTTGATGATTTCAAAAAGGCAATGAAGAAAAGAATGAGGATACTAGTTTCACTGGTGGAAAAGCATGTAAATGACATATGCTTTTTGATTGACATTGATTATAATTACGTTCAACCAGTCCTTCCAATAACAAGATGGATTAGACCATTGGGATATGAGCTTGATGTTGACCAAGATTCTTCAGCAATCATAACAATACTTGCCGAGTGTTGGTCTGATTTTTCATAGTATAAAATTAGACTGATTTTTAGATGAAAAATCATTTAAGTCTTTGAATTGTGTAGTTTAGGGTCTTTTATCTCAGGTGATCCATAAAAACCCTAAGTGTGTGAGATAGCCCTTTTACCTTTTCTGTGCATTGCTCTGCTTTTAAAATTCTTTTCAAGAGAATTTCAAAAACTATTTTTGTGGGCTTATTCATCCTAGGGTTTTATTTACATCAGAATACCTTTTACTTTTTTATGACAAGCCTTAGCGTTGTTTTAACTACAATATATTATCTTAAAAGGTGATAGGTTGAAATATTTTCTGAGCACCGTTGATCTTGTTCAAATCAACAATGCCCACATTCCTAAATTATGAAGTTGCAAGTGTTTTAAAAAATGTGGGCAAGTGAGCTTTCACCACATGGCCTGGGCACTAAAGTCTTTTAAAGACATTTATGCTATTCAGATAAAGTCGTTTGATCTGTGGGTCCATTTTTATTCGTCAGATGAAAAGATCTTGATCGCCGTCGATTAGGATAAAATCGATGATGTCTGCATTCCCGCATTATCAAGGTGTGAGGTTTTTAAATAATGTGGGCAAGTAGGCTTATGAAACGTCACACAGAATGATATCATGGGCCCTCCACTTACAGAGAAGTAATAGCAATCTATCTCTTGTGGCAAGATGTCAAATGACATGGAACACAGAGGAATTTTCTTATTGGTCTGATCAAGTGATTAGGTGTGTCATCATCTCAAGATTTGATCACCATCGATTAGGGTAAAATCGACTATGCCCGCATTCCCACAGTATCAA
This sequence comes from Cupressus sempervirens, assembly GCA_028749045.1. Classification (NCBI taxonomy): domain Eukaryota; kingdom Viridiplantae; phylum Streptophyta; class Pinopsida; order Cupressales; family Cupressaceae; genus Cupressus; species Cupressus sempervirens. The sequence goes on along the minus strand of CM053793.1, from coordinate 130,075,726 downwards.
GGTGCAAGTATTTTAAATAATGTGGGCAAGCAGGTGTGGTGGGACCAGGACTAAACTAAAAAAGTATGCTAAGTCATGCCATGCTAGAAAGAAATACATGAAATGAAACATGCCCATTGGTGGTGAGTGATAGGTGTACCAAGTGGGAGCGGCAATATTGTGGGCACAAAATCTTTAATTGATGACAGAACACATGGATTAAAAGCTAAGTTTTCATTGGTCAAAATAGTCTAGTGGGATGTCAAAAGAAGAGATTGTGAATCACCGTCGATTAAGGTAAGATTGACGGTGCCTGCATTCTCGCATTATCAAGGTGCAAGGTTTTAACTAATGTGGGCAAGCAAGCTTATGACAAGTGGATGGGATCCCAAATTTAAAAAGGGTTTTTACTTTTGAAATAGAGCCGTCTGATCATTGAAAATTGACGGGTGGAATTCAAATTCAAAAATATAGCACGAAAATAACGATTGTAGGAATTAATGTGATACAAAGTTTCCTTCATGCGATTTTAATGGTTTGATATAATATGTAAATTCGCCATTGTTGAAGGATAGATCGCAAATTTTCTCAAAGCAAAAGGATTTCAAGAGCTAGGGCATAGAAGTCCTCAAGGATTCAAGCGAATTTGCAGGGAAAGTTGCAAAAAGAAGAACAAATTTAAACAGGCAAGTGATCTGTAACCAGTAAAAATCAAGAATTTTGTAGATAAGTTTTAATTTTTTAGAAGATGCCTCCATGAAAGGAATTTTCCAAGAAGACCAAATATTCAAAAAGGGGTATGAATGATGATTTTCTAGAACAATTTCCTCTATCGATACATGAGATAACTAAGGGGAGGGGATTAATTCCTAAAAACCCTAGAGTAGCCGTAGTAGAGGGTTTCTATGACAAGGAAAATTTGATGTGAGATGCTCAGGTATCCATGGGGGGTTTGGAATTATTCAAGAAATGGTTTTCAGAGTGAAGATTGGATACTCCTCTGAGAAATGTCTAGGAGTTTGACATTGGAAAATTAGTACTCCCAATAGTTTTCTTCGATAGTGATTTGTTAATGGATCTGGCCAAGAAGTATGATCCAATTACTGGGTGGGTAAAGAATCATGCTAGAGTGAACCTCTTTAGGGTTTTCCCTGAATTAATTAGAGAAGTCTTCAATCTTAACCCTAACCATGATGTGCATGAAACTATTGACATGGGTGATTTTCAAGTAAGATATGATGCATAGAAGGTCTACTTGAAAAGGGGCCCACTACAGGAGCATGCTGCTAGAATTAGTAATTTATCTGTGATTACTATGAGCACCCTAGAGCCACTATTAAAAAGACATTTTAAACCTAGAGCTCAGGCATTATATGTTTCTCTTTGTAATATTTTTGGAGTGGATGAATTAGAATAAATTCCAGGCTCAGTTGTCCTCATAATGCCTCAAACTCTTCAATTTGGAATAAGCACTATTCTAGATTTTGCAACATTTTTTGCAAAAGAGATTGACAATGGATTGGTGGGGATAGCAAAGGGAAAAGTTGATAACCCTTTCTGTGGATATTCAATCCTTATGCATATATGTTTGCATAAAGAACTTGCTTTCTTTTCCAAGGGTATGGAGCTAGAGACAATTAGAAATGGAGAAAAGAATCCAGTGCAGTTGTGGAGTGTGGATATGACCTCAAAAGCCAAAGGTGCTAGTTATGTGAAGTTTGTCAGGTATTTTGCATCTAGGCTTAGATTTCTTTTGAGAGGAGATAGCCCTAGAATTGCACAAGCATTGTTAGAGCTGGTCAGACCCAAGGATCATGCTAAAGGGTTACTTGTCAGTCATAATTGGGGGGATATAATTCCCTAAAATGTTTCAATAGTGATAAGAGTATATGCCTTGTTGGGAAAGCCTCATGAGTTACCATTTCATGTGCCTTTGAAGATAGAAATAGCTGAAATGTTATGGCAAATAGGTACCATAGATGAGAGGGAGTTGACTAGGAAGGGCACATTTTTTCCAATTGTTACTGTGACTCGTGATTTTCTTTTTTGTAAGGAAAGGATGGAAGCATCTGAATTTTTTTTTAGACAGATATAACATGAAAGAGTCTCATGCCAGATTTATCGACCCTAAAGGATTCTATGATATCTTCAGGGAGAGAACAAAAACTTCCCGCATGGTGCAACAAGTTTACTATCCTGAGGATATATTTAGAAATGTTCTTACTTTACAAGAACAAAAATTGAGAAAAGAAAAATGGATAATATTTAGTAAAACCCTTGAATTCATTAATGCTTTTGACCCCCATTATGATCCATTAAAAGAAAAGAAATACTAGGGAGCCAAGATGCAGGCCTTGATGAATAATTTTGCTACGATAATACAAGCCATGAATGAAAAGAAGGTTACATATGTTGAGACATATCCAAACAGGGCTATAGAAGTGTAGAGGAATATTAACAGTAAAAATATAGTAGCTCGTAGTCAATATACCTTACACAGAAGGTCAGGGTATGTGATGATTTAGAACGTGCAACATGCTCCTCTCCATAAAAGAACATGAAGCCCACCTTCAACCAGTGCTCTAAAAAGGCAAAAGTTAGAACATGGGTCTTCTTCTTCTTAGCCAGAGCAATACTCCCCGAGCCAATCCCCAATTAGGATAGATGATGAAGTATCTTTAAGTGAACAACTTAGAAAAATTGGTGGAGAAGGGGATGTAATTGTTACTTTTATAGACCTGGAGAGTGGGGAACCACAAGAGCCCCCTAAACCTTCCTTAGAGCTCACTGTTGCTGATTATCAAGGTAATGAAATTGATCCTATAGTTGCCCAAGCCTCTGAGAAGTTTGTAAATGATGAGAATTTTGTGAAATATAGGGCATTTACACAATTTTTGTGGACGTTTAATATATGCAATTTTGAAAGGACTTGTGAAAAGATAAGGGCAAAGAAACCTGATAAACCAGAATCTATTATTAAGGAAGAGGTAAAGTCCAAGTTTTTGAGTGACTTTTCTGAATGTATACCTAAGGTCAGGAGGCAATTAGTTAAGCAGTCATGAATCCTTATCTTACCTAAATGGGATATAGTGAATGCTATAGTTTTTCATTCAGTAAGAAAACAAAAGGATGTCTAGTTGACAACTGAAGAAGAGATACTACAAGCTCATAGAGGAGTCAAATTTAGTGATGACCACCAAACCCTTGTAACTTGGTCTATTGAGAAAAGGGATAAAACTAGGGTGCAAGAAATCTCTACTGTAGAACATACTAGTGCATTGATAGTTTACAGGGCTAGTGAAGTTGGTAGTAAACAAATAATAGGGATGGCCTCAGAAATGCTGAAATTTGGTAGTGTTGTATCTGGTGAGGAAGAGGTTAAATTTACCCAGGTTAATGCCAGGTTTGAAGAGGTTTTGAAGGCATATGAGGAGAGTGGCATGCAGATACAAACACTGGAGAATCAGGTGTCTCAAATGGAAAAGATACTTGGGAAGAGAAATGTGGGATAATCCAGTGCATCTAGAATTGCATACCCTCCATAGTCATCTATTAGAGCAACCCCTATTATTGAAATACCAGACAACCCTGAAAGGCCTCAATTCTATAGTCCAAAGGATTTTGAAGAAGAGAAAGCCAAATTTCATGTAGAATTAAAGAGTAAATATGAAGAAAAATTGAGGCAAGGTGTGATGTACTTAATGAATAGGATAGAATGGCCAACCTTTTTTGACCAATTGGTGAGGATTACATCCATTAGGGATGAATTGCAGAGAGATGAGGATAGGTTGAGGCCTATTGTGCAAAAATGCAGGAAAAGGAACAATGATATCACATTTATGTGCATATCTATCATCCAAATGCCTAGTCATCAAATAGAGAAATTTTTTGATTTATTGAATAAATTAGAAGGTTTTGATGAAAAAAGATATTCTTTTCAGAAAAGATTAATAAATTGTTTATCCAGATATATGGCTGAAAAATTTAGCCTATTTCCTTGTACTTTATAGACTGTTGATGCAATAAAGGAAAAAGAAGAATGAAAAAGGGAATTAGATGAAATATCTTATGAAAGAATGAATATCATTGTTCATGAAATTGATCACCAGTTATAGGCAAAAACAGCTAAGGAACTAGTAAAAATATAGTTATTTTATAAAGCCATCAGAAATGATTTTGCTGATTTAGAGGCAGTTGCAACTTCTTTAATAACTGTACAAAGAGAGACATTAAATTTTGATTCACAAGAGGACAACACTTATGGTGAGTGGAGAGACAAAATTTTGTCATAAGAACAGTTGTTACATGATGATGAAATGGAAGAGGAGGAGGAAGAAAATGGAAAAGTAAAAGTTACCTTCATGGTTAATGAGGAAAATAGGGAAAATCCTCAGATTAAAGTAAGTTTGCAGGTAATTGTAGATAATTCATCACTCTTAAATTTAATAACCACTTACTCTGAGGATGAAGAATAAATAAAAGAATAAAAGCTCTTCTCTCAATCAATAAAGATATAACAGAAAGGGTCCACAATGCTTTTCTAAAGAAATGCATCAGATGTCATCCGCATGATCGAAGCAAGATAAATGATGGGTGCTATCTCGCTATAGCAAGGTGCTCACTCTTTATTTATAGTGAGATAACACCTAGGCAACACATGTCCTCAGTTGCCAGTGGGTCCAGACAGATGCGCCATCAATAAAAGAGCTGTATATGTGGGAAGTTTTCATTAGATTAGAGGGCCAACTTGTCAAGTGCAATGCCTAGTTGTCTTTCTCAATACTCCAAAATCGTATGATTTTAAGATTTATAGCAAAGTGTTAAATGCTGAAGGTGGCAGCACTCAGTACATTAATAAAATGTGAAAAATTTCACATGTGAAGTTAACAACAGGGTGTATCAGGTAGGATTTTCCCAGTCTCACCTTGCACGAATAAAGATTTTGAAATCTTTTCTAAACAAAGATAATTAATGCAAGGATTGAGATAAATCTAGCATGAGTGTAAAGCGATTGGTTCAAAGATAAATTGCATAGTTAGAAAGAGTAAAAAATCCAAGTAAGTTCTCATGCCATAGTTTCCAAAAAAATTTAGTTTGGTATGGCAGAAATGATTCCAAAGAGTTCACTAGATCATGGGTTATGGATAGTGGAGGGATTACTAGGTAAAAATACTTGGGCCTGGGATTGGAATATCCCATATACTAGTTTGAATTGGTTTGCAGAAAAGAAGTGTTTTGTCCCATGTAGAAGTATGTGGATTTTTGATCGAGGAAGACTAGTAATCCCAGGTGTCTTTATGGGTTGTGACCAAGCTACTAAGGTAATGAGCGGAGCAAAGAATAGAGTTGATTTTAGAGAAGGTGAAGAAGGCTTTGTACCCATGGGTTGTATGCGAATAGTCCCTCTGACTTTTTGTCAATGAATGTCATGTTGTATCAGTAGATGACATTTTTTGGTTGAAAAATAGTTTAGGATGCAGACATGGTTGGCTAATCAGAAGTTACCCATTTGGTTATATTTGATAGCCACATTGTCTCTCTGCTCAATGATAGCACACTAAGTAATTTTTCTATTATTTCTAAAGCTTGGCATGATCGATGAAGAGTGAGAACTAAAGACGAATTTCACAAAGCAGTTATCTTGACAAAACCCACAGGTCGAGGCTATAATGCAGTCATCAGAATTAATTTTGTCAGGGTCGAACTTAGCACTTACATATATGACAGAATCACTGTTGGAGCAAAATCAACAAAAGGAACTAATAGACAGAAGCTTGAAAGAGAATGTGTGATTGGCATAACTTCCTGTTAGTCTTTTTCTTTTCAATAGATGTATGGGTTTTCCTCTTGTAAGGACATCTGTTAGTCACATATGCCCTTTTCTTGTTGTAGCTCATGCTATATAAATCAATTTTGAAGGCATTGTGATGGTCTGAAAATGTGTGTAAATTTTGTCTTTCAAGAAAATACATTATAGTCAGTCCAATAGTGTGTAGCTGATTTGAGTTTGTTTCCATTGTACTTTCTAATAGCATATTGAAATGACAGAAATGGAAATCTATTCTGGGCATTCAATTGGTTTTCTATTGGATATTGTATTAGTCATATAAAAAGGATAATACAAAGGGGATATTTACACTATATCTGTGTCATCAATTTCTGTCTCCAGCTTACGAGTTTATTCACTTTGAAGTCATTTAAATAAAGTTAAATTGGCTAAATGCAATCTAGATGGATTGTATGCTGGTTTTATTATTGCTTTTATTTCAAGGGATTATATAAACACTCCAGTAAATCAGTAGGGTTTATGAGCTCATAAAAGGGATATTACATAAGAATGGAGATAGTTGATTGCAGTTGATTAATTCTTATACAAGTTATTTTAATTAGATCTCCCACCATTAGTAAATTTCTTCCCCAATAGATAAGACATTGGTCTTATAAATTAGAAGTAAATAAGGATGAATTCTTCTGTTGCATATCAAATCATTTTATAAAATTAAAATCATTTCCAATACCTATTCAAAAGTCATAAATGCTGGTCTCAAATCATTTATATCTAATTCTTGATTCTTAGATAGCTGCTATTTCAAGGAATATTGATAAATTTTAGGAGAATTGTGACCAGATCTGCTTATAAGGGATGTGTATAAGTTTGAAAGCATTGAAGAATTGAAATAAATTGTATGTGTATGTGAGGGTAACAGATGAGAATTAGAATGAAACTAGAAAATTTTCTACACATTAGTTTGCACTAAAATTATCCCTAGGTACACCCCCCTTGGTTTAGCAGAGCCAAAAGAGTAGAGAACCATCCTTTGGTTTTGTTGATGTTGGGCCCAAATGCTCTGCACATGCAATTGTTAATAAGAATTGGCTAGTCTTTAGATTGTGTGAGTACTGTCATCTTGGTATTAAGCATTTTCTTGCTTAGTAGTTTTCAAACACCAACAAAATGGCGACTCTATTGGGGATTTACACTTAGTATTTCCATAGATAGTGAATTATTATAGATCTATGTCCCCTTGGGTAGAGTTGTAGGTTTTTATGCTGAAAGTTTCCCGTAGATTTGGAATTTGTATACATTTTGCCCAAGATTGTCATTAAAGGATTTAGTATTTGTTCAGTTCTTTTCCTAGTCTGATAGAGTGGGTGGCGACTCAAAAGGTTTTAACCAGTGTCAAAATTAAGAAAATTGTTGTCCCAAATTATGCAAAATAAAAGAAATACACGAGAAAATGTGAAGAAAAATTCATCCATCAAACTCCAAACTGATCTCCCTCCTAGAGGAAGACAAAATTGGGCTGTCAAGGGGAACTAGATGCAGAAGGGGAATTATTCACAGGACCAAGTAGTAGATAAAAATAGTGCTTACCATCCCACTATTGGAATAGTACCTTTCTCCATAGGTTCGAGATCTCATCCAACTTTGTCTAATGATGATTTCTACAATATCCTTGAAATGATATGTCAGAGAAAGGTTGTGCAATCACCTATATTTAATATGGAAGGTAGGACTAGCAACAATCTCTTCTAGCATAGCACAAACCCTTTCATGTTAGATTATTCCCCTAAAAAGGTTAGACCTAGGCACTTAGAGCCTAAAAGTTTTAATGATGAGAAAACATCTGGATCTGAATTTACTATCCCTAACCCAGATGAGAATGAAATATTGAGAGCACAACTTGCTGAGAAAGAAGCTATAAATATGAGATTTCAGAAGGAGAGGGAAGAAGTGATTACAAAGAATTATAAGGAAAAACAAGAATGGTTGAGGAGAATTGCTGCTCTAAAAAAGAAAAATGAGATAGCATCCACTGCCTGACAGCCATAGATTGTAGGAAAAGTTGAATAGCTTAAGAGACAGGAGCAAAAATTGCTAGAAACTCAGAAAATGAACTTAGAGGGACCTGTAGTATAGAAAATCAAGAACTACCCTATCCTAGAAGTTGATAACAATAGAATAAAGAATGTGGAATCAGTTGTAGGGGCTAAGAACAAAGGAAAATAGAAGAACGTTGGTATTAGGATCAATGAGCTAGTACAAGTTGTTCAAATTCATGATTCTCTATCACCTTCTGATATTGAGTTAGAAAAGAAAAGAAAAGAGAGGGATGCTCTAGCTAAGAAATCGGAGATTGCAGAAAATGAGGCCACTATGGCTGAGATGAATAATAAGATCAAGTTCTTAGAAAATGCTAAGAAGCAATCTGTAACTGTGCCTAAGGATAATGTAGATGGTGGATGTGATAAAGAAAATCAAGATACTTCCTAGGTACATTTTCCTCTTTTATCTTCTGTTTCACAAAGGGTGGATCAAAATAAGCCTCTTGGTGATGCTAGTACCAACAATGCTAATGAAAATGTTAAAAGAAGTATTCCTTTCCAACCTAGGATGAATTTGCAAAGAAGACCTATCCATTTAGAAGGATATAGACAAATATGTTTTGATGGAATTCCTAGTTTCCCTAATCCTATTCCTCAAGAGATGAGAAAAAGATTGCCTAAATTTGCTAGAAATAATGCTATAACTTGTGAGGATCACCTAAGAAGCTTTCTAGACATGATGAGTGACTATGAAGTTGTTTGTTCAATTACTTTTAGAAGATGCTAGAGAATGGTTTAAAAGACTCCCTAAATTGTCTATTATGGATTGGAAGGATATTGAATATTGTTTCAAGGAACAATATGGTGACAAGTTGAGTTAGAGTTACATTCTGACTGAATTCAATAACATCAAGAGATTGTCAAATGAATCTGTTATTGAATTCAACAATAGGTTCCAAAAAAGGAAATATAAGATGATGCAAGCCATGTGAGTGGATGATAAGGTATGCTTGATCACTTATTTAAATGCTTTTGATGGTAAAATAGCATATCAGCTTAGAGACAAGGAGCCTAGAACTTTAAGAAAAGCTTTTAGGAATGGTATTAACATTGAAAATAATCTGAGGATTTCAGGTAGATTAATATGTAAAATGGATGACTCTAGGTTGTTTAGTAATAAGGGAAACAGAAAAGAGGATAACAAAGGTGTAGGTGGGAAGAAGCAAGAACCAAGTGAGATAACTCAGGTTATCAATGCCATAACGAATTTAAATCTTCCTTAGGTAAAAAATGATAGGAACCCCACTGAAAATAGAGCCTCTTATCAATCCAATTTCAACAGACATAATAGGTTGCAAGATTTCCCTTGTACCACTACTTGGAAAGATGGTCAACCTAATGTTCCTCCCCCTAAGAACACCAGTAACAAGGTGACCCCTAACCCTCTGTCCAAAAACTTTGTAAATTTGGTAGATGAGCCTGAATCTGCTGCTAAACCTACATGGTGTTCTGCTTGTCAATTACCTTATGCCCCTGAATATTGTGCGATAGCCTTGTCATTTCCTGGAAATCAAAATTTAGTGGAAAAATGTTAGGAACAAGAGATAACCAATGATGATGTAGGATGTAATATGTTTGATTCACATTTTTCTAATAATGAAGGTTGTGACAAAGATGTAAATGATCAGAGATGATTTCAAAGTGTAAATCAACATCAAGTGTTCTCTGATGAAAGTGATCTTGAGGATAATGTGTGTAACATGGTAGGCTCAAAGGAAGAAGTGATCCTGAGAAAACCCTCTAGAGAGGAAATTGACCAAATTACTACAAATATGGTGGCTCAGGTTCAGACTAGAAGTATGGTCCAAGGAAAAGAGGGAAATAAAGCAACTAGTATTTTCATAAAGGGAACTAACCATAAGAAATGGGAGGTTGTAAAACCTAAGGAGTCCCCTGCTATGAAGGTTAAATTTGCAAATAAAAAGTAGGAACCAAGGAAAGGTAACAACCCTAAGAATGTGGATTGTTCAAATAACATATCCAAGAAAAGGGATGAAAAAGTATCAAAAAATGTCAATGATCTAGATAAAAGTCATCATAATCCATTGAATACTTTGGGTAAGCATGATGAGATAGGGAATGTAAACAACGATGACCTTTTTGATTCTGCTCTGGACATGTTTGCTATTTTATCTCAGATTAATATTAAGGTTCCTCTGTCTAAGTTATTGAGAATCCCAAAGCATCAAGATAAAGCCATAACATGGTTGGGGAACACTCAGGTGAAAGTAAACCAAATGTATAATGAGAATCATGTTCCTGAGGAAATGAAGAAGAAAAAAATGAAGGAATAGGATATTAAATTAGTTGTGTCTTAGATTCCTCAGATGTTTTTGGATAACTCTATTAATGAATGCTTGGGAAGTGTTGAGCCATTTTTCTTGAGCATTTTGGTGAATGGTAAAACATTAAAGAATTGTATGATTGACTTTGGTGCTTCTAGTACTGTTATGCCTTTCGAAATAATGAAAGACTTAGGCCTGAAAGTTGACACTACTCAAGGAAGGTGTTGTGCAATGGATAAGAGGGAAGTTACAGTTATAGGAACTATTAATAAATTGCCCTACAGATTGATGACATGTCCAAACAAAGAACTCACTATGAGTGTATTGGTTGTTGACATGCCTCCTCAATATGGCATGTTATTATCTAGAAAATGGAGTGCTACCATGGGGGGAAGTTTACAATGTGACTTATCATTTACTACTTTTAGCTTTGATGAAAATTTTGTAAAAGTCAACAAAGAACCAAAAAGCATATATATGATAATAGAAGATGTTGAGGATGATATGACAAATTTTTTGGACACAGATGTTAATGCTTTCAGAGTTGAAGTCCTAACTTTGAAGAAAAGCAAGCAAAGATCTCAGATAGAGATGGAATTTGATGAGAAGATACATAAAGGTGACTTATGGGCCATGTTCTTTGACGGTGGTTATTGCAAAGATGGAGTAGGAGCAGGTATTTTGTTAATCTCTCCTACTAGAGTAACTTACAAGTTTTCTTTCACATTGAATTTCCCCTGTACTAATAACATAGCAGAATATGAGGCCTTATTGTTAGGACTTAGACTATCTCATAAACATGGCATAAAATGTATACATGTGATAGGGGATTCTAAGTTAGTTGTATCCCAGGTAAGAAATGTTTATGTATCAAAAAATAAAAGGTTAAAAAAATACAAAAAATGCAGTATGGGATATGATTGAGTGCTTTGACGCATTTGGAATAATTTGGAAGGATAGATCTCATAGTAAGATGGCTGATCTACTAGAAAATATAGCTATAAAACCTGATGATATTACATTTGCTGGTATATCTAAGATTGAAACTCAAATAAGACCCTCTATTCCTGACAATGTCCAAAATTAGCAAGTGTTGACGATGATAAAGATATTTTAAGGTTTTTGAATTGTGAGTATATGTTATCAGGGCAGGAAGTTGATTGTGTGGCTTATGTACAAAATATAGATGGAAAAGATACATTTTTTGTGCAGGAAGTTGTACAATTGAAAACAAACAAAATACCAAAAGGTTTGGTTGTCCTGGAAATTATTTTTGACAATCATGGTAGATCTCAAATGGATACTAGTGAATATAGTGCTAAGAATTTGGAGGAGATAAATTTGGGAACCAAAGAAACCCCTAAGAAGGTGTATATTGGTAAAAAATTGCCTCCTAAGATAAGACAAGATTTGATAGATCTACTAAGGAAATATAGGCATGTATTTGCATGGTCATATGATGATCTAAAGGCCTATAGGGAAGATTTATTTCAACATGAGATCCCTTTGAAACCCGATGCTAAGCCTTTCAGACAAAAGAAGAGGCCAATAAATCCAACCCTAGCTCCCAAAATGCAGGAAGAAATGATTAAGTTAAGAGATGCTGGTATCATTCAGCCCATCAAACATTCTTCTTGGGTGTCCAACTTAGTGCCAATAAGAAAGAAAAATGGAGATATAAGGTTGTGTTTTGATTTCAGGAATCTCAACATATCTTCATTAAAAGATAATTATGGTTTACCCAGCATGGAAGCCATGTTGCAAAGGGTCACTGGTTCAAAATTGATGTCCATGATGGATGGGTTTTTAGGATATAATCAAGTGGTTGTTAAAGAATCAGAACAATTTAAGATTGCTTTCACTACCCCATGGGGTACATATGTTTATGTCAGGATGCCTTTTGGGCTTACCAATGCTAGAGCTACTTTCCAAAGGGCCATGGATGTGGCCTTTGCTGATATTATTGACAATTTTCTAGTTCTGTACTAGGATGACCTTACTACTTACTCCAAGGATGAAAATGATCATTGCACACACTTAGAAAAGGTATTTATCAGAGCCCTTAAATATGGAATATCCTTAAATCCAAGGAAATGTAACTTTGGTGTCACTAAAGGAAAATTGTTAGGACATCTAGTTGGCAAACATGGAGTGAGGATTGACCCTGAAAGGGTTGAGGCAATAGATAAAATTCAGAAACCCAAGAGTGTTAAAGGTATCCAGTCCTTTTTTGGGCAGATAAATTTCCTTAAGAGATTTGAAATTTTTTTTGTAGAAGTCAGTAGGCCTATATCGAGAATGTTAAAAAAGGGATCTGAGATAAAATGGGAAGGTGAACCTAGTATTGCATTTCAAAAAATTAAGCAAGCCATTAAAGATGCCCCTATTCTCAGAACCTGTGATTATAACAAACCAATGCACATATTTTTGTTTGCCTCATTTCACACTGTGGTTGCAGTATTATTGCAGAAAAATGAAGAGGGTTATGAACAACCTATTGCATTCTTTAGCAAGTCATTGCAAGCAGATAAGCTAAAGTATGATATCAATGAAAAATAGGCCTATGCATTGGTCAAAGGAGTTAAAGCTTTCAGATGTTATTTAATGGGGGCTACAGTTATTGCTTTTGTCCCTACTACTGTTGTGAAAGACAATTTCTCACAACAAGAAGTATCTGGCAGGAGGTGTAGATGGATCAATAGAATACAAGAATTCAATATTGACATCTAGATTACTAAATTGGTTAGAGGAAAAGGTTTAGCCAAGTTGATGGCAAATGCAAACCTAGAAGCAAATCAGATTAACCAATTGGATGATAATGGTAGGGAAGATCTCTATGACATGAACATCTCTGATTGGTACAAAGATGTAATCTATTATTTGCAAACAATGAAATCCCCACTAGAGTTAATTGATAATCAAAGGAGATCCCTTAAGTTTCACACTATAAGATATGTTATAGTATAAGGACAGTTATGGTGGAGGAATATGGAATGAGTACTTTTGAAGTGTGTAGATGAAACTAAGGTTGCAAGGATTTTGAAAGATATGCATGAAGGTGCGTGTGGAGGTCATTACATGGCTAAAACCATAGCGCACAAAGTCCTTAGATCTAGTTTTTGGTGGCCAACACTTTTTAAAGATGCTCATGAATTTGTTAAGACATGTGACACTTGCCAAAGATTCAATGGAAAGTTGAAATGTTTTGGGAATTTTCCATTAAGACCCATGCAGCTGTAGGCACCATTTCAACAGTGGGGGATTGATTTCATAGGTGAGATTTCAAACAAATCTAGTGGTGGACATTCCTAGATTTTGATGGCAACTGATTACTTGACCAAATGGGTTGAAGCAATCCCTACCAAGAATGCTACAAGTAAAGTGGTGATTAATTTTATTTTGAATAACATTATAACTAGATTTGGTTGCCTACAGAAGATCATTACTGATAATGCTATGTGTTTTAGATCTGATGAATATAAAGAGTTTTGCAGAAAATATGGCATTACAGAATGTACATCCTCACCTTATCATCCTCAAGGGAATGGTCAGGTGGAATCAAGTAACAAGAGTATATTAAATATTATCAAAAGAATCCTAGGGAAAAATAAGAAGGCATGAGATTCAAAATTGCCACTAGTCTTGTGGGCTGACAGGGTTACTGTTAAGAAAGCCATTGGTTGTGCCCCATTTGACCTAGCTTATGGTATATAGGCTAGACTTCCCCAAAATAACCTAAGGGAGATGTATAAATTCATCCAGTTATATGAAGATGATATCATTGATGAAATGCAACTCAAAATGGATGACATTAAATAGTTAGAAGAGGCAAGAAGAGATTTCGCTGTTCAGAATGCTAAGCTCCAATCACAAATGAAGCACTTATATGATAAGAGGGCTTTTGAGAGAAAGTTTGAAATAGGAGATATGGTACTGATGTGGAATGCCAGGGTAGAAGATAAGGGAAAACATGGAAAGTTTGAACCAATCTAGCTTGGTTTATATAACATCTATGATAAGAATGGAAAGGATTCATATTTTTTGAGGGAATTAACTGGAGGTATTCTAGAATTTCTAGTTCATGGACAATTCTTGAAGAGGTACTTTTCTTAAAGTATCTATTTTCCATGAATAGTAGTTGTAGGGCTTCTGATGTTTTGTACATTCTATATATTTTGTGAATCCCTGTAAATAGTCTCTCTGTACAGTGTGGTTTCTTGTTTCTAGTTCCTGTGTGTGTTCTGTGCTCTCTAAAGAAGTTGTCATTTTAAACCCCAACTGTATGGTCCGCTCTCCCATAGATTCTAAATTCTTGCATAGACTTAAATAGTCTATCATCCCTAGACAGAGCCACTATTGGTCTGATTTTTCATAGTATAAAATTAGACTAATTTTTAGATGAAAAATCATTTAAGTCTTCGAATTGTGCAGTTTAGTATCTTTTATCTCAGGTGATCCATAAAAACCCTAAGTGTGTTAGATAGCCCTTTTACCTTTGCTCTGCGTTGCTCTGTTTTTAAATTTTTTTTCTAGAGAATTTCAAAAACTGTTTTGGTGGGCTTATTCATCCTAGGGTTTTATTTACATCATAATACCTTTTACTTTTTATGACAAGACTTAACATTGTTTTAACTGCAATATATTATCTAAATAGGCGACAAGTTGAAACATTTTCTGAGCACCATTGATCTTGTTCATATCAACAATGCCCACATTCCTGGATTATGAAGTTGCAAGTGTTTTAAAAAATGTGAGCAAGCGGGCTTTCACCACGTGGCCTAGGCATTGGAGTCTTTTAAAGAATTTTATGCTATTCAAATAAAGTCATCCGATCTGTGGGTCCATTTTGATTCGTCAAATGAAAAGATCCTGATCACCGTCGATTAGGGTAAAATCGATGGTGCCCGCATTCCCGCATTATCAAGGTGCGAGGTTTTTAAATAATGCGGGCAAGCGGGCTTATGACACATCACAAGGAAATGATATCATGGGCCCTCCTCTTGCAGAGAAGTAATAGCAGTCTATCTCTCATGACAAGATGTCAGATGACATGGAACACAAAGGAAGTTTCTTATTCGTCTAATCAAGTAATTAGATGTGCCGTCATCTCAAGATTTGATCATTGTTGATTAGGGTAAAATTGACAATGCCCACATTCCCGCACTATCAAGGTGCAACTATTTTAAATAATGCAGGCAAGTGGGTGTGGTGGGACCTGGAGTAAACTAAAAAATTATGTTGATTCATGCCATGATGGAAAGAAATACATGAAATGAAACACGACTATTGGTGGTGAGTGACAGGTGTGCAAAGGGGGAGTAGTAATGTTGTGGGCACAGAACCTTTAATTGATGATAGAACACATGGATTAAAAGCTGAGTTTTTATTGGTCAAAATAGTCTAGTGGGCCATCAAAAGCAGAGATTGTGAATCGTCATCGATTAAGATAAGATCGACGGTGCCCACATTCCCGCATTATCAAGGTGTGAGGTTTTTAAATAATGCGGGCAAGTAGGCTTATGACACGTGGACGAGATCCCAAAGTTAAAAAGGGTTTTTACTTTTGAAACAGAGCCATCTAATTGTTGGAAATTGACAAGTGAAATTCAAATTCCAAAATATAGCACAAAAATAACAGTTGCAGGAATTAATGTGATACAAAGTTTCCTTCGTGCGATTTTAATGCTAAGTTGATATAAGATATAAATTCGCCATTATTGAAGCACAGATCGTAGATTTTCTCAAAGCAAAAGGATTTCTAGAACTAAGGCACATAAGTCCTCAAGGATTTAAGAGAATTTGCAAGGAAAGTTGCATAAAGAAGAACATATTTTAACAGGTAAGTGATTTGTAACTAGTAAAAATCAAGAATTTGCTAAATAAGTTTTAAATTCTTATAAGATGCCTCCATGAAAGGAATTTTTGGGCAGACCAAATATTCAAAAAGGGGTATGCATGATGATTTTCTGTAACAATTTCCTCTGTTGGTACATGAGATAACTAAGGGGAGGGGGTTAATTCCTAAAAACCCTAGAGTACCCGTAGCAGAGGCTTTCTATGACAAGGAAAATTGGGTGCGAGATGCTCAGGTATCCATGGGGGGTTTGGAATTATTCAAGAAATGGTTTTCAGAGAAAAGATTAGATACTCTTTTGAGCAATGTCTGGGAGTTTGACATTGGAAAATTAGTAGTCCCAACCGTTTTCTTTGGTCGTGATTTGTTAATGGATCTGGCCAAGAAGTATGATCCAATTACTGGGTGGGTGAAGAACCATGCTGGAGTGAACCTCTTTAGGGTTTGCCCTAAATTAATTAGAGAAGTCTTCGATCTTAACCCTAACCATGCTGTGCATTTAACTATTGACATGGGTGATTTTCAAGCAAGATATGATGTACATAAAGTCTACTTGAAAAGGGGGCCACTGTAGGAGCATGTTGCTAGAATTAGTAATTTATCTGTGATTACTACCAGCACCCCAGAGTCACTATTAAAAAGACATTTTAACACTAGAGGTCAGGCATTATATGTCTCTCATTGCAAGATTTTTGGAGTGGAGGAATTGGAACAAATTTCGGGCTTAGTTGTCCTCATAATGGCTCAAACTCTTCAATTTGGAATGAGCACTATTCTGGATTTTGCAACATTTCTTGCAAAAGAGATTCACAATGGATTCATGGGGATAGAAAAGGGAAAAGTAGATAAACCTTTATATTGATATTCAATCCTTATGCATATATGTTTTCATAAAGGGCTTGCTTTCTTTTCCAAGGGTATGGAGCTGGAGACAATTAGAAATGGAGAAAAGAATCTAGTGCAGCTGTGGAGTGTGGATATGACCTCAGAAGCCAAAGGTGCCATTTATCTGAGATTTGACAGGTATTTTGTATCTAGGCTTAGATTTCTTTTGAGAGGAGACAGCCCTATAATTCCACAAGCATTGTTAGAGCTGGTTAGACCCAAGGATCATGCTCAAGGGTTACTTGTCAGTCATAACTGGGGGGATATAATTCCCTACAATGTTTCAACAATGATAAGAGTATATGGATTCTTGGGAAAGCCTCATGTGCTACCATTTCATGTGCCTTTGAAGATAGGAATAGCTGAAATGTTATGGCAAATAGGCACCATAGATGAGAGGGAGTTGACTAGGAAGGGCACATTTTTTCAAATTGTTACTGTGACTCATGATTTTGTTTTTGTAAGGAAAGGATGGAAGCATCTAAATTTTTTTTTAAATAGATATAACATGGCAAAGTCTCATGCCAAATTTATCAACCCTGAAGGATTCTATGATATCTTTAGGGAGAGAATAAAAGCTTCCTACATGGTGCAACAAGTTTACTATCCTGAGGATGTAATTAGAAATGTTCTTACTTTACAAGAACAAGAATTGAGAAAATAAAAATGGATAGTATTTAGTAAAACCCTTGAATTCATTAATACTTTTGACCCCCTTATGATCCATTAAAATAAAAGAAATATTGTGGAGCCAAGATGTAGGCCTTGATGAATAATTTTGCTGAGATAATACAAGCGATGAATGAAAAGAAGGCTACATATGTTGAGACATATCTAGACAGGGCTGCAGAAGTGCAGAGGAATATTAACAGTAAAAATATAGTAGCTCCTTGTCAATATACCTTATACATAAGGTTAGGGTATGTGATGATTCAAAATGTGCAATAGGCTCATCTCCATAAAAGAATAGGAAGCCCACCTTCAACCAGTGCTCCAAAAAGGCAGAAGTTAGAACATGGGTCTTCTTCTTCTCAGCCAGAGCAATACTCCCTGAGCCAATCCCTAATCAGGGTAGATGATGAAGTATCTTTAAGGGAACAACTTAGACAAATTGGTGGAGAAGGGGATGTAATTGTTATGTCTACAGACCTGGAGAGTGGGGAACCACAAGAGCCCCCTACACCTTCCTTGGAGCTCATTGTTGCTGATTACCAAGGTAAGGAAATTGATCCTATAGTTGCACAAGCCTCTGAGAAGTTTGTAAATGATGAGAATTTTGTGGAAGCTAGGGCATTTGCACAGTTTTTGTGGAGGTTAAATATAGGCAATTTCGAAAGGACTTGTGAAAAGATAAGGGTAGAGCAACTTGATAAACTAGACTCTGTTATTAAGGAAGAGGTAAAGTCCAAGTTTTTGAGTGACTTTTCCCAATTTACACCTAAGGCCGGGAGGAAATTAGTTAAGTAGTCAGGAATACTTATCTTACCTGAATGGGATATAGTGAATGCTATAGTTTTTGATTTGATAAGAAAACAAAAGGATTTCTAGTTGACAACTGAAGAAGAGATACTATAGGCTCATAGAGGAGTCAAATTCAATGATGACCAGCAAGCCCTTGTAATTTGGTCTATTGAGAAAAGGGATAAAACTAGGGTGTAGGAAATCTCTACTGTAGAACATACTGGTGCATTGACAGTTTACAAGGCTGGTGAAGTTGGTAGTAAGCAAATAATTGGGATGGCCTCAGAAATGCTGAAATTTGGTAGTGTTGTATATGGTGAGGAAGAGGACATACTTTCCTAGCTTAAAGCTAGGTTTGAAGAGGTTTTGAAGGCATATGAGGAGAGGGGCATGTAGATACAACCACTAGAGAATCAGGTGTCTCAAATGGAAACA
Source organism: Cupressus sempervirens (assembly GCA_028749045.1). Taxonomy (NCBI): domain Eukaryota; kingdom Viridiplantae; phylum Streptophyta; class Pinopsida; order Cupressales; family Cupressaceae; genus Cupressus; species Cupressus sempervirens. The sequence continues at coordinate 130,056,940 of CM053793.1, read as the reverse complement.
ATACTTGGAAAGAGAAAGGTGGGAGAATCCAATGCATCTACAATTGCATACCCTCCACAGTCATCTATTAGAGCAACCCCTATTATTGAAATATCGAACACCCTTGAAAGGCCTCAATTCTACACTCTAGAGGATTTTGAAGAAGAGAAAGCCAAATTTTATGCAGAATTAAAGAGTAAATATGAAGAAAAATTGAGGTAGGGTGTGATGTACTTAATGAATAGGATAGAATGGCCAACCCTTTTTGACCAATTGGTGAGGATTACATCCATTAGGGATGAATTGTAGAGAGATGAGGAGAGGTTGAGTCCTATTGTGCAAAAATGGAGGAAAATGAACAATGATATCACATTTATGTGCATATCTGTCATCCAAATGCCTTGTCATCAAATAGAGAAGATTTTTGATTTATTGAATAAATTAGAAGGTTTTGATGACAAAAGATATTCTTTTCCAAAAAGATTAATGAATTATTTATCTAGATATATGGCTGAAAAATTTAGCCTATTTACTTGTGCTTTAAAGACTATTGATGCAATAAAGGAAAAAGAAGAATGGAAAAGGGAATTAGATGAAATATCTTATGAAAGAATGAATAGCATGGTTCATGAAATTGGTCACCAGTTATGGGCAAAAATAGCCGAGGAAATGGTAAAAATACAGTTATTTTATAAAGCCATTAGAAATGATTTTGCTGATTTAGAGGTAGTTATAACTTCTTTAATAACTGTACAAAGAGAGACATTAAATTTTGATTGGCCGGAGGACAACACTTATGGTTAGTGGAGAGATAAATTTTTTAAAGAAGAATAGTGGTCACATGATGATGAAACGAAAGAGGAGGAGGAAGAAAATGCAAAAGTAAAAGTTACCTTCGCGGTTAATGAGGAAAATTGGGAAAATCCTTAGATTAAAGTAAGTTTGAAGGTAATTGTCGATAATTCATCACTCTCAAATTTAACAACCACTTAATCTGAGGATGAAGAATAAATAAAAGAATAAAAGTTCTTGTCTCAATCAATGAAGATATAATAGAAAGGGTCCACCATGCTTTTCTAAATCAATGCATCATATGTCATCCACATGATCAAACCAGGATAAATGATGGGCATTGTCTCAGTATGGCAAGGTGTTCACTCTTTATTTATAGCAAGATAATGCCTAAGAGACACGTGTCCTTAGTTGCTAGTGGGTCCAGACAGATGCGCCATCAATAAAAGAGCTGTATATGTGAGAAGTTTTCATTAGATTAGAGGGCTAACTTATCAAGTGCAATGCCTAGTTGTCTTTCTCAATACCCCAAAATCGTATGATTTTAAGATTTATAGAAAAGTTTTAAATGGTGAAGGTGGAGGCTCTCAGGAAATTAATAAGATGTGAAAATTTTTGCATGTGAAGTTAAGAACTGGGTATATCAGGTAGGATTTTCCAAGTCTCACCTTCCACAAATAATGATTTTTAAATCTTTTCTGAACAAAGATAATTAATGCAAGGATTGAGATAAATCTAGAATGAGTGTAAAGTGATTGGTGCAAAGATAAATTAAAAAGTTATAAAGAGTAAAAACTCCAAGTAAGTTCTCATGCCATAGTTTCCAAAAATTTTCAATTTGGTATGGCAGAAATGGTTCCAAAGAGTTCACTAGATTGTGGGTTATGGATAGAGGAGGGATTACTAGGTAAAAGTACTTGGGCCAAGAATTGTAATATCTTGTATACCAATTTGAATTGGTTTGCAAAAAAAAAGTGTTTTTTCTCATGTAGAAGTATGTGGATTTTTGATCGAGGAAGAGTAGTAATCTAGGTGTCTTTATGGGTTGTGAGCAAGCTACTAAAGTAATGAGCGGAGCAAAGAATAGAATTAATTTTAGAGAAGGTCAAGAAGACTTTGTACCCATGGGTTGTATGCGAATAGTCCGTCTAACTTTTTGTCAATGAATGTCATGTTGTATCAGTGGATGACAGTTTTTGGTTGAAAAATAGTTTTGGATGCAGACGTGGTTAGCTAATCAGAAGTTACCCATTTGGTTATATTTGATAGCCACATTATCTCTCTCCTCAAGGATAGCACACCAAGCAATTTTTCTGTTATTTCTGAAGCCTGGCATGATTGGTGAAGAGTGGGAACTAAAGATGAATTTTAAAAAGCAGTTATCTTGATAAAACCCATAGGTCAAGGATATAATGTAGTCATCAGAATTGATTTTGTCAGGGATGAACTTAGCAATTACATATATGATAGAATCACCATTGGAGTAGAATCAACAAAAGGAACTGATAAATAATGTTAGAATCTGATAAGATTAATAACCCAGAAAACTAGTGCAAAGAGTAAATATCTAAACTATGAATGCAAATGATACAAAATCAAAATAGCATCATAGAGTTAGTCTCCAAGAGAGTAATGCAAATGCTAGAAGCAAAATAGCATTAAGAGGGTGCAAAAACAAGAGATGCAAATACAATCTAGGTAGCATGCTTATATAGGCTAGGAAGAGGGAGGAGGTGACAACACCAACCAATGAGGAGCAACCATCTATCAAACTAAGGATAGCAAAGTATCTTCCCAAGATAGCTAATGGATTCTCACATGTAGGAAGGTGACACCTCACAACCATTCACCTATTAAGACATGCTTTATTAACTTAAGCGAGATTATTAAAAGTGTAGGAAAAACCTAGCAAAATAGGGGAAAAAAAAACTCCACTAACACCCCCCCATAAGCAAAGCTTAGGTGGATGCTAACCTAGCAAAGCTATGAAAGCAGGAAAATGGGTCTCGGCAACAAGGCCTGATCAGGTACCCAATACAAGAAAAAGAACTAGATGAAGGAAACTAAGCCTCCAATCTACGAAATGTTCCAAAGAAAGGAACAAGAAAGAGCATGAAGCATCTCTGAAGCATGAAGCTGCAAACACTGTCAGAAGAAACTACTGGAACCCCCACTGAAATAGTGCATGACCAGGTAGAGAAGACAAAGTCTGAAGAGCTGATCAATCAAAGAGGTGACCTCCAAAAGTAGGAATGAATGAGTGTCTATATAGTAGATGAACAATCTCACTGAAATGCATAGGTGCCTAGCCACTGCATCCGCCTAGTACATAGGAACAAAAACTGAATACATAGATCACTTAACCGAACCAAGGAAGCAATAGAGCCAACAGGCGAACCCCCCCATAATGTTGAACAGGGAGAGGGGTGACAGGAACACTAAAATGCAATGCCAAAAACATCTGCAAGAAGAAGAATTAGGAACACCAATAGTGCAATAGAAGTACAAGCATAGGATAAAGGGTGATGTCACCGACACATTGCATGGGCTAATGTCATGGAAGAAAAATTCACTTGACAAAGGTCAATGAGCACAAAATGGCAAAACATCATGACCCCCCATGACACTTTATAACTGAGTGCGAGTACAAACAAACACAAGGTGTACAAGATCTGAGATATGTAAAAGCAGGCACTTTATCTCAGTGTGTTTAGAAAAAAAGGAATGCAACAGAATAGAAGCATACAATGCTCAGAAGTTAGAAAGAAGAGTGAGGCAAAAGAATAGAAGAAGAGATTCTAGGACCTGTAGAATCCAAGTAATCCACGAGAGTACGAAAGTGCAAAACTCAAAGGAGAAAGAACCTGGAGCAGAATTCAGATAAAATACCTTTGCAACTGAATAAATCACAGAACCAGCTTTCCAACGATATTTGGCGAGCCTAGAAAAGAGTCCGAATGAGCGAGATATGGCTCCCAGAAGACAAAATAGAACATCTAGCTTTGAGTGCCAAAATAGGCAACCAAACTATAGAAAAAATCAAAAAAACTTGTACCATCATCTCCATCTCAGAACCAATTTTTTGATGCATTTTTTGGATCAAAAAAATACGTCCGTATGCTCAAGTTATGGAAGAAAAATTGACAGGGCCTCCTCATGAAGAGCATATGCTAAAAGTGAAACTTGGGCACAATAATCAAGGAAAAAAATAGCACCACTGTGATCTACTCAAAAAATTATGCACTTTCAAAAAAAGAATCGCCTCGATACGAGGTCGTATGAGAAAGTTATGATCCTTCGAAGTTTCCAAAATGAGAACTGTGCATAGTCACGGCTGAGAATCTGCAATTTCTGAAGAATTCATGCATGAAAATCAAAAAAAAACTCCATTAATGGATAGAGCACAAAAAAATATCCAAGTTCATAACAAGAATCATCAAAATCGGAGTCCGTATGAGCAAGAATGACACATTTGAAAACTGTGTTCAAATCTACAACTGCCAACGGAGAGGGGTATGGCTATAGCTTTGCATGCTCAATTCTGCAAAATATACAGCTTGCATGAAAAATATATAAGATACCCAGATGGTTTTTCGAGGCTGCGAACAAAACTTAGAAAGCATTTTTCTTGCTGATGTACATAAGATGTTGTTGTAGTGTAAATCATATGCCTTTAACAGTAAAAAATGGCTCCAAAAATCAAAAAATGACCCCAGCAACCAGAATATGACATGCAAATGTTGGATCAGCTTCTTAAGTCCATCAATGGCATGTCGGAACTTGCAAAACTAATTGAAAACTCCAAATATGCAAGTTGGTTGTCAGATTTGAGATTGAAACCCCAGAGAAAAATTGTTTTTGTCAAAACTTTTTTGATTCTCAGGATCATCCAAAGATGCAAGAGAAGAGCATACTTCATTTTTCAAAAAACTACAATAAAGTTTGTTTGCCCCCCCCCCCGAATCTCTCAAATAAGGAAACTAAAATCTACTCTTGCACATAGAAAAGCTCTGATACCATGTTAGAATCTGATAAGATTAATAACCCAGAAAACTAGTGCAAAGAGTAAATATCTAAACTATGAATGCAAATGATACAAAATCAAAATAGCATCATAGAGTTAGTCTCCAAGAGAGTAATGCAAATGCTGGAAGCAAAATAACATTAAGAGGGTGCAAAAACAAGAGATGCAAATACAAGCTAGGTAGCATGCTTATATAGGCTAGGAAGAGGGAGGAGGTGACAACACCAACCAATGAGGAGCGACCATCTATCAGACTAAAGATAGCAATGTATCTTCCCAAGATAGCTAATGGATGCTCACATGTAGGAAGGTGACACCTCACAACCATTCACCTAATAAGGCATGCTTTATTAACTTAAGCGAGATTATTAAAAGTGTAGGAAAAACCTAGAAAAATAGGGAAAAAAAGGCTACACTAACAAATAAAAGCCTACAAGAGAATGTGTGATTGGCATAACTTCCTGTTAGTCTTTTTCTTTTTGACAAATGTATGTGTCTTCCTCTTGTAAGGACATCTATTAGTCACATATGCCCTTTGCTTGTTGCAACTTATGCTATATAGATGAGTTTTCAAGGCATTGTGATGGTCTAAAAATGTGTGCAAATTTTGTCTTGCAAGAAAAATACATTACAATCGGTCCAATAGTGTGTGGCTGATTTGAGTTTTCTTCCATTGTACTTTCTGATAGCATATTGAAAGACAAAAATGGAAATCTATTCTAGGCATTCAATTGGTTTTCTATTGGATATTGTATGAGTCATATAAAAAGGATAATACAAAGGGGATATTTACACTATATCTGTGTCATCAGTTTCTATCTCCAATTTATGAGTTTCTTCACTTTGAAATCATTTAAATAAGGTTAAATTGGCTGAATGCAATCTAGATGGATTGTATGTTTGTTTTATTGTTGCTTTTAATTCAAGGGATTATATAAATGCTCCAGTAAATTAGTAGGGTTTATGAGCTCATAAAAGGGATATTACATAAGAATGGAGATAGGTGATTACAGTTGATTAATTCTTATACAAGTTATTTGAATTAGATCTCCCACCATTAGTAAATTTCTTGCCCAATGGATAAGACACTAGTCTTATAAATCAAAAGTAAACAAGGATGAATTCTACTACTGCATAGCAAATCATTTTATAAAATTAAAATCATTTTCAATACCTATTCAAAAGTCATAAATGCTGGTCTCAACTCATTTATATCTAATTCCTGAGTCTTAGATAGCTTCTATTTCCAGGAATATTTATAAATTTTAGGGAGAATTATGACCAAATTTTCTTATAAGGGATGCGTATAAGTTTGAAAGCATTGAAGAATTGAAATAAATTGTATGTGTATGTGAGGGTAATAGATGAGAATTAGAATGAAACTAGAAAATTTTCTACATAGCATTTTGCACTAAAATTATCCCTAGGTACACCCACCTTGGTTTAGAAGAGCCAAAAGAGTAGAAAACCATCCTTTGGTTTTGTTGATGTTGGGCCCAAACGCTCCACACATGCAATTTTTAATAAGAATTGGCTAGTCTTTAGATTGTGTGAGTACTGTCATCTTGGTATTAAGCATTTTGTTGCTTAGTAGTTTTCAAACACCAACACAGAGGAAATGGAAAAATCTATAAAGGCATTTGGAACATTTGACACTATCAAATCAAGAGTTGTTACACAACTCAAAATAGCCACAATAGTCAAGAAGAAGGAAAATTTGGTGAGGAAGATAAAGAATAAATTTGGTGTTAAAGAAACAAGTGCAGGAGGTGAAGCAGAGGAGATTAGTGAAGAAGAAGAAGATGATGAAGAGAAAGATGAGGATGAACTAGAACAAGGGCCATTTGAATTGTCACAAGGCCAAGGTAAAGACAAAGATGAGAGTGCCAAGGAAGAAGAAACCAAAGAAGCACCATCAAAGGAAAATTCATCAAAAGGAAGGCAGAAACACCTCCTACTTCTCAGCCTTCACCAAAGAAAGCTACCATGAAAACACCCAAGAAGCCAACAACCAGAGCTACAATAAGGGCCTCTACACAAAAGGCCAAAGAGGAAGCAACAAAGAAAAAGAATTTAGTCAAGAAGGCACAAGAAGAGAAAAGGAAAAGGAAAAGATATGTGGCTCAACTTGATACTAATGAAGAAGATCAGACTAAAAAGGTAAGTCATCCTCCTAACTCTTTAGTTGATATATTATGTGAGAAGATTAGGAATGGAGACTTAAGTTAAATAAAAGAGATTGATTTTAATAAGTTAAATAGAGAGGAACAAAATAGCATTGAAGAATTAGTCTATGCATTAATGGCACAGTTCAAGTATAAACCTCTTGCACTAGATGGACAAGTGTCAAAGGAATTGTCTAAAATTGTAGAAGACAGATGACATTTCTGTCTAATGATGGAGAAAGAGATGAGGGAATCAACCCTAGAAAACATATTGCCTGATTTGACAAAAGAATAGGTAACTGAAGTAGTCAAATGGCATAATAAAAGGTTTACACCTAAATATAAGGCATTCTCCATCTTAAAAAACAAAATTGAAGAAGTTGTACAAAGGACTACATTAGTGTGGAAAAATTTATATAATAAGATTGAAGATGTCCTTGAAGAGGAGTACAAAGAAGAAGCTGCTGCTGAACTTGAGGAAAGGAGGAAGAGGAGAGAAGAGAAGACAGAAGGAGAGAAAAAGGTTGAAGAAGAGGAAAACAAGAAAGAAACAGAGAAGGAGAAGACGTCGAAGCAAGATGAAACGAAAACAATGTGTTTTTGTCACTCATGTTAAAGGGGGAGATTGTTAGTCTTAGAATGGTTTTGACATTTGAGTGCCAACACACTTAACCACTTTCTACATTAGAGTCGAGCACACTATGTATGCCGAGTCAAGAAATCCAATAGGTGCCCAGTGATCTTTAGGTGTCAAGAAGCCTTTAGGTGCTGAGTGAAGATTAGGTGTCAAGTGATATTTAAGTGTTGAGTCAAAGACGATGCCAAGAAAAATAGAAACGCAACAGGAGCCGAGTAAGCCAGTTTGTTATATGTGTCGAGCATCAGGAATTAGTAAGTGTCAAGTAACACAAAATTCACATATAAGTTTGTAACTTCATTAATTCAGATGTAAACCATTTTCATGGCCGGCATATGATGAATGTCGAAAGATTAAAATGATAAGATCGAATCTTTTGTATTTCCTATGCAATCTACATGTAGCCAATAAGAAAAATGGAGAAGGCATGCAACCAATAAGAAAAGTGCAAGGAATAAGAGGGAAACAAAGATTCAATATGGATCGTAGATTGATATCTAACCCTAATTCTTCGAATTTCTTTATAAGGAAGACAAAATCTCATTGTATTAAAGAAGAAAAAGAAGTCTATGAAAAACTATAGTGGAGTTCAGAGTTCAGAGTAAAAAGACTTAGAGGAATAGAACATCAGTGAAATATTTAGTTGATCAAGAAAAAAGCAAGGGATACAAACAAGTATCAGATCTCAGAGGATCAAGATCAGAGTAAGCAGATCAAGTGCCTATATTTAGAAATCAAAGGATTGTAAGCTATTAGGTTTATTATCTCTAATACTCTCTAACAATTGTATTAGAAAGGAAATCCTATGTTGCTAGGCTAGCTTAATAGCTACTTTGTAGATCCTTTAAATAGGTCATTAAATCCTTTTATAAGGTAACACTTCATGTAAAGTGTTTGTAAATCCTTTATCCAGGTCACTATTTACATAGTGTAAAGCCTTTAATAGGGCAGACCACTAGAAGTGGTCAAACATTATTTCTGTAGTAATTTTGTGGGTATCATCCCCACCCAAGTTTTACCTTCTTATTCTTGGAGGGTCTCTGGGTTGCCAAAATCTCAAATGTTATGTGGTGATGCATGTATGTCTCTCATGATTTCTTAATGTTTATATGCATGCATGTTCATTTCAATAATATGTTATTAAGGGTTTAAAAATAGATTAAAAGCTAGTACTTTTGATTCACCCCCCCCCCCCGCCCCCACCCCTCTCTATGAAGCATTCTTTCCATTAAGACATTCCAACAATCGCCAAGGATAAGTTGCTCACACGATAACATAGCAACATCGCGAGTGTAGATGTGGTGATGACACATGGTAGCAAGGATGAGGTTAGCAACCAATCTCAAAGTGAAATGTGGCACTATTGGATGGTAAGAGCAAATCATCAGAGGATGACAAGTGGTGTCACCCAATTGATCAAAGGAGAAAAATAAAATGTTTTTAAATTGCAAAGTAAAATGCTTGCACATTCAGAATTTTTAAATTCAAAGGTTTTTATTTTAAGGTTGAAACTTTAGAAGTTGTTTTAAACTTTTGAATTTTAAAATTGCAAGCCAGAGTTACATACCAGCAGGGTATTTTTCAAATCGAGTTTTAATGGGTTTCTAGAAAGAAAAATATGCGATGTTATATATCATCAAAATCAGGAGAATCTAAATTTTCCAATTATGTAGTTAGTTTCTGCACAAGAAGCAGTTTGTTCAAGTTATTCAAAGTTTTCTCTTAGGTTTCACTTTTGCGACTATATTCAGGCCAAGAAGTTTAGAAATAATTTTTGATAGGATAATGACCTAAATGTGGTTAAAAGGAAGTGAAAACATAGTTTGGGTCAAATTTGATCACATTCATTCAGTAAAAACTGAGATTTCACTAGCATTTCATGTGGCAAATCAGATATTTTTGGTGATTCAAAGAGTTTTCATCATTAAGCAGAGGATATTTTCAAATCAGTTGCAAGTAATGATGAAACCAAATTAGATCAAAATGGGAGAAGGAAGAAATAGGTTATTTAGTTGCAAAATATTGAAGTCCAAGTGGACACATGTCAGGCATAAATCAGATCCAGGAATTCTCTCTCCTATATCTTTCATTCTTTCATTCATTATGGGGGTTGGCACTTTTCTCTGAGTAATACCAGTAGGGTTCCACTATTTTACTGTGAAACCATTTTCATCAGCATATTCTCTCTTGTATGAAAAAAATTAGGAAGGATAATACAAATAGTTTAGATTTGTTAGGTTATTTCTGTGTTTTCATTTCATGCATATGAATGTATAATTTCAAGGAAATTAATAAAAAGAACAATAGATGGTTGAGTTTCATCTTGAATCTTGTCTCCTTCATCAGTGATCTTCAATTTTTTCTAATCTTTGACATAGAGATTAGGTTGTAGTTGCAGTCCCTTAAGGCTGTATGTTATTTCATTATTTCCTATGACTCAAAGGGTTACATAAATTCAAGGAAATCAACAGGGTTTTGAGGTTACTGATGGGGATATCATGTAAGAATGAGGTTTAAATTGAACATTGATGTCTATTTACAAGTTGAATAGATAGATTAGATATCTAAAGATACACATGTGTCTTAGATATTCATGTGTATATTTGTGATTCATGGATGTTCAAAATGGTTAAGGCACTGATTAGTTATAGGATCATTAGGTCTTATTGCTGCATATGAGGGGTCTATTGAAATCAACATTATTAATCAAACGTGTTTCACCCTTTTATGTTGAAGAGCTATTAAAGTTTAACCCTCACTCAGCTTGTGCATTTCATAGATTTGTAATTAGCTACTACACTTCTTTGTTACTACATAAGTCATTAGGAGATTTAGGGGATTTCATCTACTTAATAGATTTATGGATATGTTTTCGCACTGGTATGGTATCAATTGAATCTGAGGTCCACCCACCTAGGTCTTGCAGAGACTAAAGTAGAAGAAGGGTCTTGCCTCATAGTTGGCCCGGTGTTTGAAATGGCATGTTGAAAATGGGAGTTAGTTGCCCCTAGATATGTCATATTCTCATTGGGATAATTGAAAACCCTCTAGCATTTTCAAACACCAACAAACTATAAGATGCAAGTTATAGTTGATTTACTAGTTCAAGTATTTAATAGAGTGGAACAAAGCATATTAGAGATATGAGATGTACAACTTAAGAAATTATTTGGTAACAAAATAATAACTTAATGTTGGCAAGATGACATCTTAGATTATAATTGGGAAAGCATGTAGATGCATGAAGGCTAAGAGAGCATAGTTTTATAATTAGCAAGGTCTATATGAAGATCTTATCTTACACATATAAGAGTGTGTTGTGCAAGAGATAAGTGTTGATGGGAACTATTGTGAAGATAGTATATATGGTGTGTGAGATTTGAAGTGTAATCAGAGAAAGTGCATGATACAATAGTAAGATAGTAATGTATCTATATCTATTCTTGTGAAGGAACTTAATTGTATATGTACATGTTAGGGCAGTGGGCTCTTCTTGCACACATTGTATTTGATCTACCAACTTCTAATGGGTTGAGGCTTTTAACAGTGCCTAGTCCTCTAACAAGGACTTAAGACATTATATGTATTTCACCAAATCCTGACAAGGTCAATATCCTTAACATGATTCCTTTGTTTAGTGGATCATCTCGTGGGTATCATCCCCATCAGGGTTTTCCCTTGGCCATGGTTTCCTAGTTAAAAAATAATAGTCTTATGATTTCTCTATGTGTATGGTTATATTTACTATTCAACATTGTTGGTTTACTTTGATATGCAAGCTATAAATTAATTAAGAATTTTTAGTTATGGGAAAAAATTTGTAGAATACTAATTCACCCCCCTCTCAGTATTATCTTTTTCTAACATGAACTCCTCCCAATGCTAAGAAAAATGAATCTTTCTAGCACAAGGACATTGTCATTCTAAGAAAAATGTACTTGCTCTTTCTTGTGATCTTTACCTTCATGCTCTAGAATAAGAATCATTAGGGCCAACTTGCATTTTTATAGAGCTAGATGCCTTATGTGGTATCTGCTTGATGACTTCAGGCCTAGCCAATGAGCCTTGACTGCATTGTTGTACTCTACATCATCCAAATCCTTATGGCCAACAAGGGTTGGCTCTGATGTTATGGCTAGCAATGTGCTCTCCTCTTGTTGCAACTACTCATGATCTTCATATGGGAAAGATGAATTTTTAGATAGATGTGAGGCCTCAAGCTCATAGAAATCAATCTCTCCCATCCACTGTGATGTCCCCATTTCACAATAATCTCTATGATGGCTTAAAGAAGGAAGACACTCTTCTTCTTGGATTGTCTTCTCTATTGTGGTATATCATGCAAGCTGAGGAGAAGGCTCATGTGCACCAATGTGTTCCTCCTCAAGGACATAGATATGCTTGTGACATTCTTCCTCCTTAACCTCCTACCACAACACACATTCTTCAATTGGTGGCTTCTCTTTTGGTATCTCTGATGTGGGCAAAGATATATCCATTTGTTCATCTACAAAAAAGAAGGGAAAATAGTCATTTAGGGGCTTAGAATCATTAACATGTGGATGTGTCTGAAGTATAGGTTGAGGACTAGGGGAGCTTGGAATGGAAGTCTAAGGAGGACTTCTCTATCTAAAGCTAGAAAAATTTCTTCTTGGAGGCTCTTGTACTTAAACTTCTTGCATTTGGGCAACCTTGAGCCTTGCCACCTCCTCATATTTCCTTTGACTTAATTCTTCCTCCTACTACAACCTAAGGAGGGCCTAGTGAGCTTCATCAAAAATATCAAAAGCCTTAGACACCATGTTACAAAAATAAGGGTCATTCTCTCACATCCACTATTCATCCTACAATTCCTTAATCCAAGAGGTCATAATGAGCATATGGAAAGTCCCCACAATCTGTATTTGGGAATGGATTTTCAACATGGCTTAAAAATCTTTTCAAGGTTACCAAACCTGAATCCCAAACTATTTGAATGGTCATATAACTCAAATAGCTTTGGCTTGAGGTTGCTACAAGTATCTATAGGAGATTTAGCAAGTTAGCCAGTTGATGTTGCAAGGGAAACCAAACTCAAGGAGGAGTCTACACAAGGGCTTGATTGGTTTTTCCTCTCTTGCTACTCCTAGAACTCTTTGCCTACGATGAGCTTAGAGGGGAAATTTTTCACATATTCATGGCCATGAATGACAATGATGGGTTGAAGTAAAGTCAGCTTCTTGGTGATCTAGGTAATCATATTGGTCATAACTAGGGTGTGGTTGTGATAGAGGATGGGAGGGCTAAGGAATAGCCTCTTCATGATAAGGGGGAAAGAGGAAGTAGGATTTTTATGAAGGAAATCCATGATAAAACATTTAAACAAGAACTTTTATAGAAATCCTAAAGAAACATAAAAAATCAGAAATCATTTATTCATACCAGGACTTGATCTATTGAAATTGGTAGATGCATATAGCCGCCATGGTGTTTGATTTGAATGCCTCTAAAGGATGATGGTACTGAGAAAAACACCAAATTTCTCAATGAATGGATCTTCAAACTAGCTAACCAGCTGACTTGTGAACTAAAATTTTGTCGCACCAGGCATGCAAAAAACTATTGATACAAAAGTCTACACCCTTGCTTGAGGTATGACCCTTAAGAAACCTCATGTAACATGGGAAAAACCTCCAATTTTGGGACTTGTGCTCTGAGGTTGAATCTCCAAAGAAATTCAGCTTCCTTGCAATCATAATGCACCTACACTACCACTTGAGGAAAATGGAGGAGGATTGCATGAAAGTAAATGCTGAAAGGGAAAGGGGGTGATGCATCAAATTAAACTTGGTTACTATCTCTGGCTACAATACACATGACATCAAAAATATATCCAACATATACATTTCCTAATCTTATACTATCCCAAATACATATATGAAGTTAATAACTTAAGATATGTTGTAGGAATAACATTCACAAGACAAAAACTACTAGCTGAGTAACACAACATATAAGATAAAGATGGAGACAAAAATCACCCAAAATAGGGCAATAAGAATATGTGCAAGATATTTGAATGTAGAAAAAGGTAAAACATGAGATTTCATTAATGCATGGTAAAACAAGAAATTACAATTGTAGAGCATAAGTTGCTACAAAAGAACCAAAGAAGAACGCAAAAAATATTTACAACTTTTCTTTTTGAAGAGCTCAAGTGTAACTCATATCTAAACTTGAAGTTCAAAGCCCAACAAGGCTGGAGTTGAGTTACAAAGAAAGCAATAAATGAGTATCAAAATAAAATTTGATCTTGAAGTGCAACTTGCTATTTCAAACGATAGGAACAACCCAAAATAAATGCACCCAACTGTAAGAGATTAAATCCCAAAATATTTGCTAATAGTGGCATGTTGTGATGGTTAAGTTGTTGAATTGTTATTCTTGCCATCAAGGTTCAAATCTAATGGAGATGAGGTCCCCCATTTGTGGCCTCACTAGTTCATAGCTCCAGGTCAAAGCATTTACCCCTTTATTAAATTTTTTTTTTTTTAAAAAAAATCCCAAAATATTTGATCACTATATACATTAAAGAGGCATGGAGATGCATCAACATCATGCAAAAAAATCTCAAGAAGTTTCTTAGCAATAAATGAACTATCCTTGTAATGTATCGTGGCCACAACAAGTCTGTTAACATTGTTATGAAAATAATGTAAGAAGGGATAACATGCAATGTGGAAAAAGAAGAGACCGAGCTACTCAGCCAAAGAATAGACTAAGCTAGTACCTAAGCTACTCGGGAGAAGAACGGACTAAGCCACTCCAAAAAATAACACTATGGATAACATGAATGGTCAACTACCAACTGATGTGTTAAGCTACCAAAGAATCTTGCCCATTAAATATCTCTTAGATTAGTTAAATGTGATGGGTTGAATGGGGACAAAAATAGCCAACAATAATCACAATCATTAAAGGAGAGAAAAGTAAAGCTACAATAAAATGTATTTGTTTGTATAAACAAAATGGTAGGTCAAGTAGAAGCTAGTGGGACCCACACTGGATTTGTGGATGATAAAAAATGGCAATAACTATTCGGGATTTTCTTGTTTCACTAATCACTATAACTCCAACCACATCTTTTTAGGCTTCAACACAAGTTATTTCAACTCCTCTACATATTGATCTAATCGCACCAAGTATCCTACCTTATTAGGTGGACAAATTGAGTAATCCTCCTCTCAAATTTCATTTATTTTTTCTTCCATTCATTTTTTCAAAGTATCCTTGAGATCTTCATTCATAATATTTTAATTCAAGAATAAATTTTAGTTCACCTAATGCATCTCGGACAAAGAGCCTACCATATGTAGACTACTAATCTATGATTTATTTTTTTCCAAGTGTTATGTTCACCATAGAAATAATCTACATGAACTTGTTGATAACTTCCTTCAACATCAAAGCTTTTTTTGACTCCCTATATCTCTCAATAATATCAAAGCTTATCCACTATCATGTACTACACTTTTGGCTCAGATAGACATTAGGTTCAAAAGTCACACTTATTACTTTTATGGTGAGTTGATAGTCAATTCATACATCTTATCAATGGTTTCTGAGAATTCATTAACAACTTTTCAACAAAAATTTTGCAAAGTTTGAAATAGACAAGGAAGAGAGAAATGACATGGTAAAAGGCACATGTAAATTTTTTTTAAAAAAATGATTCACACCCAATTTCCATTTAAGTGGAATCAAAATTCAATTTCCAAAATTCCACCTTTTTATATGGAAGATTAAAATGATGGTTTTGGGGGTGAATGAGAATTAACAAATCCCTATAATATTTTCATGTATTCAAAACAGACATAGAATATGTCAATTCCCATATTTGACAAGGAAAATTCCATCCCATTTCTAGCCCAATTCCACCAAAAAAAAAATCTATAGTTTCTTCTTGATGCCTTTTTTCTTCCTCATTGTGGTGTTCAGGGAGCTTCTTTGATCTTTTCCACCAACTCTTCCTTCTCAACCCCTTCGTCAAATTTTTCATGAGAATGTTGTTCCTCTTTCTCATGTATGCAAAACTTTAACTTGTCCTTAAATCCACCCTTCTTTTTATTCTTCTTATCTTACCCTCTTCCTTATTGCTAGCTTGCCAACACATTCATTTTATCATATTGCATTCCAATAAAATGATCTATATATTAAATGGATTGTACAATCTTTGTATGAATAATGAAATGAATCTATGCTTAGTAACAAAAAAATAGGAAGCAAAAGAAGGATATATAGTATTTTTTAAAATTAGACACATATAACAAATAGTTTTAATGTACCAAAAAACATCTAAGTAAAATTTGAAACTAAAATATATTAGGGAAGTGAGTAGGAAACAATAAGTTACAAAGCTGGTAGAATAGTTATTGTTACAATGCAACTTTACCATGACACCCTCTTCATGTTTCTTCTCCTCACCTTTTCCATGGACATCTCCCTCTTCTACATGTCCATGAGACATAAGAGTACGTGCGGGGTGAATCTTGTCAGTGTGGTTGTACACATGCACAAGGTGAATCTCACCTACATGGCAATGAGACATGGATATAGGATGAGCCTTGATAATATGGCCATACACATGGTGAGTTTCACTTGTGCCAATTTGGTCATCAAAAACATTGTTATAGTGAGTCTTTCCTACACATCCATACTCATGAGGAGCTACACTCACCATGTGGTGCACTATGACACCACCATAATATTGACGTGTGTCCTCTTTCTTCTTACCAAAATAACCAAATAACCCATGATCCTAATGATTTTTTGTATTTTCCTCTGCCATTGCAATATAAAGAGACTTGTCATGAAATAAAAACTCAACAAAAGGAAAGAATAGGAATATCAAGAGATGGGAAATATTTTGGAGTGGCTAACTAAGTTAGATCAAAAAATGAAAGCCAATTTATAGGATTTCATGAGCAACACAATTAGGACATGACTTGTTGGTGCCACTGAAACCATATTTGACTGATGCATGACATTCATATGTTGGTAAAATAAATATCAAAAATATGTAGATAAGATGCAGGTGGGCCGATGGGAGAAAAATATTGTCGATAGTATGGAATGGTGGATGGTTAAAAGGTAGCCAATTTTTTTGAAAAACCTATTGTAACAAGACTATTTAAATCCACTTCAAGTCCTACTAAAGATTTAAATATGTTATATTTAAATCCCATGCAATGAAAACATCATTACAACATAAAGGGGGGTTTTAAGACAATATTTGAGATAATTTTCAAGTGAATTGTCTAGACTTGAGGAAATATAAAGTTACATGTTGTCTTAAATATTGTCTTTAAGTGTATGTCTTAAACTATCGTCTTAAATTATTATCTTATAAAGACAGTAAGGAACAACAATATTATTGTCTTTTAGAGATAATTTCAATTATGCCTTTATAGAAACAAATATACCTTTAGTCTCACTTATTGTCTTTCTTAAGATGATTAGGGAGATAGTATAAAATAATAAATAAATAAATATATTATTAAATATAAGCTACAATAATTAATTCACTTATCAACAATTAATTATATTGTTAAATATCAAATGTAGCCTTTCAACTCCACAAGGATATTCTTCTTATCCTTCTAATTCGCTTCCTCTTAGCATCATCAATATGCCAAAATAAGAAAATCCTTCCTTATCCAACCCTGCTCGGTAGACACTAACTCATAAATGATTTTCCTGTGTTAACCAAGTGAAGTTCAGTCAATACTGCATACTTGCAAAGTTCCTTTGGTAACCAAGTGAACTCAGTTAACATTGGTTTCATCCAATATTTTCTTTAATAACTGAGTGAGTTTAGTTGACACTCATCTTTTGCAAACTTTTCTTTGATGCCTGAGTGAACTCGGTAGACACTACCTTCTGAACTAGATAAACTCTGGATTGCTCAATAGCCACATAAAATTGTCTTTATTGCTTGAGTGACCTCGAAATACGGTAATTGATAATGATATGACATTTTGTGTAACATCAAAGACAATACACAATTAATCAATTTTATCCAACAAATATTGATGTGTGTCCTCTTTCTTCTTACCAAACAAGCCAAATAACCCACAATCTTGATGATTTTCTATATTTTCCTCTACCATTGCAATATAAAGAGACTTGTTAAGAAATAAAAACCCAACAAAAGGATAGAATAGGAATATCAAGATATGGGAAATATTTTTGAGTGGATAATTAAGTTAGATCAAAAAATGAAAGCTAATTGATAGGATTTCATGAGCAACACAATTAGGACATGACTTGTTGGTGCCACTGAAACCACATTTGATTGATGCATGGCATTCATATGTTGGTAAAATAAATATCAACAATATGTACATAAGATGTGGGTGGGCCAATGGGAGAAAAATATTGTCGATGGTATGGGTAAGTGCACCAAGTTGTGTTGCCAAAAAGGTGACACAATTTTTCTTTTCAATTTTCAATAGTGCATATGAGCTATAGCACATACACACTTTTAAAAAAGAAAAAATATTATAAATGGGTTTCATATCTGTAGCCCATTCATTTTTACTTGTTTTTCCTACTTCTCCTCATAGTAGCATGTATGCGAATTGCAACAAAACCAAGCTTTTCACCACCTGTCTTACAAATATGCTTCCTCGCCATCAAAGTTTGAGATCACAAGCATGGTGTATGTTATCTAAATTCCCTTTTGCACTATTTGATATGTTTTTAATTTTTTTTGTAGGTTTTTAATATTGTTTCATAGGTTTTTATCAATTTTTCTTTATATTTATTTATTTATTTAGATTTCAATTGACTTCTTATTAGGAAATGTCAATAATGAACCGAAAAATCTCTAAGAAGCTCAAAACCCTCAAGAAAATCAAAACCAAAACCCTCCACAAAGAAGAACAACAAATTCTATAGCCTAAACCAATTGTAAGACCTCCTCTTGGCACACAAAAAAATATAATAGATGAAATAGAAAGAGGAAAAAATGAATTAGAAGGACTCATTGGTCGGTTGAAATGATGTGGACAAACCAATCCAATCAGAGCTCAATTGGCATCTTCCCTTGAATCTATTAAGACCCACATAGTTTTTTTTAGTGGTCAGTTAGATGTTCGGCAGGTTAAGAGGGATGAAAAAAAAGATATTATGCAAATAAATTATCATATCAAGATGTTAAAAAAAAGAGAAAAAAAAAGGTGCAATATATGTATTCTTTAGAAAACCCAGTGAATAGAATACTATTAGAGAGGGTATTAAATGATTCCCCATCTATTGGTGCATACACGATGTTATTGGAAATATTTTTTGGGATAGATGGTGGATGGTTTTTGATGCCCCTCCTTGCAACAATCACGAGGTCCCCATGTATTTTTTAAAGAAATTGTATTGTGAGTTTTTCCTTGGGGAGATCCCCAATTATTTTGATATATTAGACTCCTAGGGTAGAGGTGGGGGGTCATCATTTGAGAGGTCGGGGGCATGTCATGGCCCTAATGTAGTTAGGGAACCTTTGGTCAAGCCACAGGGTGAGCATGTGACTATTCCTTCAGTTGTGAAGGAACATGTAGAGGCCAGCACTCTAGGGATTATTAGACCTTTGATTCATACTCTCATTCATTGCACAAGTCCATTAGTTGAGGAGGATCCTATTGCATGTCGTGATAATATGTGCACATCACGCGGATCCTTATCCACATTTGGCATTCATGTTGAAGATGGTGCAGATGATGGGTTAGTGACTTATCAGTTCTTAAATGAGACTTTTGGAATTGACACATAGGTAAATAACAATTATAATAAACTAATTTGAACACATTTCATATATATAGTGAATGACTAATTAATTACTATGTATTGACATTGTTAAAAATTCAGGGTTAGAGTGTTGGTAGGCCTAGTAGCGATCCACAGGCCCCATTTTTCATCCCCTCAATGAGTCCAGAGGTATGTATCGATTTAATCATTTAAATCAATACATATAATTATTAATTAATCATATGAAGGATTGACAAAAAATATTATGCATGTGCATCAGTTCTCTACAGGACCACCGACATTCGCTACAGACTCCGAGCCTAGATGCGACACGAGCTTCGTAGGGGTACATTTGTTTCATGTTAATTTAATTCATTTGATTATATTTTTTTCATGTTTCATGTTAAATTTAAGGTGTATTGTACGACATGAGGCTCTTGACATCGGAGACTCCTCTTCATCTCTAGTAGTCCATCAATCGTGGAGTGGCTATAGCTATGGCTAGTTCATAGCCATTGACTAAGGTATGAAAGAATTTTCTTGGTTCTAGTTGTTGTTTATAATAGTTAGTATCACAATTTTTAATCTTATTTATAAGTGATTATATTGATTCAATTATTGTAGGGTCTTGTCACACCTGATCGTCCACAAGCCTTCAAGGTGGACTTGCAAAGAAACTATATGATGATAGTAAGAAAATAATTATTTTTTTGGGTACATATATTTGATTTCAATTTATAATAATTATTCATTCATTTCTACTTTGTTTGTATTAGCTCGAGTTAGAGAAGAGCCTCAATAAGAGGACAAGCGAGCATGTGAGAAGGACCCCATCATCACCACCATCTCCCTCCACATGATAACCAAATTCCTCTAGAGATTTGTTTCCTTCCCCTGGTGGGAAGGAGAAGATATAGTTGATAGACATGTACATGTATAGGCATTAGCAGACATATATGTTGGATTTTATGTCAGTGGACACATTCGATATACATTTGATGTATATATGACATTTTATATTTGATGTATGACATTTATTTGATGAATGACATTATTAGACTTATGAAATTATTGGTTAATATATGATATGTTTGTTCATGTATGATATTAAATTAGATATGTTCATGTATGACATTAAATTAGATATGTTCATGTATTACATTAAATTAGATATGTATGACATTAAATTCAATACCTAATCAGTTCAAACTTTGATAGAATATTGATTAACAATAAACTTTATCATTGTTTAAGAATAAGTTTATCATTTCCAATATGTCATCATCATATGATTTATGATCTTGTTCATGTTTAAAGTTTTCCTTCTCTGTCATTTGTTTCACTTACTGGTACAAACCGCAATGCACACAAATCCATGAGTTTCATAATGCAACAGAGTTGTCACATGGTAATGCCAACTCTTTAATGAAAATTTCATATAGCCACCATCATCTCCATCATAGAAACCACACAAAATAAAAAAGTACATATGACAACCTCCCATTCCACCAAAATCCAAAATTTTCCAATGGTGGAAATGGGAGATATCAGCATTTTTGTTCAAAACCCTAGGTATTGAGGGTTTGAAAGCAACTTTCACAAAACACCTTATATCTTGCACCTCCCAACATTTCAAGAGCTTAGAGTAGGCTCATTTGATAGGTGACTCAGAAACCATCAATAGAAACTAATTCTCCAAGCCCCCTAATCCATATAGTCTGTGCAATGTACAGAAAAACAATCATTTTGCAAGAAAATGATGGTTTTCTTTATTGATTTCAAAGAAAAAGTACATCTATTACTTCCACCTGCCTGTAAGGGATTATGAAGAACTTCCTCCAACTAGTCCAACCAATTTTTAAAGGTTGTGACTATTGGAGGGAACCATTACAAACAATAATCCTTATTACATGTGTAAATGTTGCATTCTTGTTCTAGTTATGCAACTTATTTTCTTTTTATGACTTTATTATGACCTCTAAAGATACTAACATCTCCTAAGACTCCTAATAAGACCTTGAGAGATTACTAGACCCCAGTGACCTCATGAATCAATCAGTTTATAGAAATACCAAAGTATTCAAGGGTTCACACAATAGGATCAAATTGCAAGAAATAAGAAAAAATGCTAAAATAAAACTTTAAAAAGGCCTAGAAGACCTTAGAACCATTTGTGTTGATAGGAGAAGACCTATGACAAATTAGTAGTCCTCTAGAAACACAAAAGTCATCATGGGGCATCATGGGGTATTCCACAAGGATCCTGCACTACACCACATTCCTAAAGAATTCATGAGCAAGACAATAAGGTTTTAGGATGTTATGAATAATTTCATGATGTTATAAGCCCATTTGTAAAGGCTTGAGGCTCATTTGGTAATTCTATAAACCATGAATCCCCAAGGCCTATATGACATTAAGTAATTAGGTAATAGGTTGAAACACCATAGATGAAGTTAATAAGGGTCCTAGAATATTTTAGAGGTCGTAGGTAGTCAATGTCAATAAAAATTGCAAATGCAATAAAAAGTTGCTATGCAACATTCAAAAGTTGCAAAGCAATTTTTGCTTAAAAGTTGCATATTGCTAATGAAGGAATTTGAACTAATT
The DNA here is from genome assembly GCA_028749045.1 of Cupressus sempervirens. Taxonomy (NCBI): domain Eukaryota; kingdom Viridiplantae; phylum Streptophyta; class Pinopsida; order Cupressales; family Cupressaceae; genus Cupressus; species Cupressus sempervirens. The sequence goes on along the minus strand of CM053793.1, from coordinate 130,034,955 downwards.
ATAACTATTCCCTAGGTAGTTGATTGATCAAACATGCTTATAAATGTATGATCCAAACTTCCTAGTAGAAAAAGTTGGTTGATGTATGGATTTTTTTTTATTTCAATAAAATTTACTAGTTTTTTGGCTCAAAACTGCTACATTTTCATTTTCCCACGTGTTGTATGGATTGGGAAGGGTGGTTGAATGGTTTGAGAAGTAACTTGGTTGACTTGGCTAATGAAAGATAGAATATGAAACTAAATGCTTTATCCTTCCATGACTTGGCTAATGAAAGATAGCTAATTGCTTCATTTGCTTGACATTAAAGTATAGAAAATCTCAAATCTTATGTGAAGAATTTTTTCCAATCAATAAAAATAAAATCAACATATGGCTGAATAGATGCATCAACATGCACAATAACTGCATGTCAAATATCATGTTACTTAAAAAAATAGATTTCAATTATTGAACCTCATACAGTTGGGGAATTACATATTCAATTTCAAACCATTTCCTACAGCTATAGTTTAGCAATCCTTTAAGAAAAAGGGTGCAGAGTTGGAGAAATAAAATGTTGAAACTACCCCTAACATTCCCGCTTCTATTGTTGAGCATTTTCACTAAGGGGATAGGGTTGAAAAGATTATATTTTTATGTCTACCAAAGAAAATTCAACTAGCAATTTTATTGCTAGGTTAGATATTAACAAGTGTTATAGATTTCTTAATTTTAAACTACCAACTTTTACTTTTAGTGTTATTTCTTGGGATAATTTTTTTTATGGAATCAATATATTGGATATATATTGCACTCTATGCCTAATAGACCAATATAGATAACGTATGATATGAAAATAGTCAACTATTTCTTTTACTACATCTATCCTTCACATAGTTACTGCATTAGATTTAGTCAAAATAAAAATTTTCAAAACTATCTTCCTAGAAGAAATTTATACTTTTTTTTAAATTTTACGTTGAACATTCTCAATAGACCTCATCAATATTTTAGGCCTATTACAATTTTGTTTGGTCCCAGACCAGCCAAATTGTTGTTTGAAAATTTGATCCAAGAATCATGGTAAAACATCTATCATTTTCTCTTAACCCTAAAATTTCATATAATATGGAAATAGTTAACTTAGTTAACTTAGAATATATAGAAACACAAGCTCAAAGAAAAATAGATTCTAAGAGGAAATGTTCATCATATTTATCCCTAATTATGTTCTTCTATCAAAGGAAACACTAAGCATGAATAATGTCTTGATCCTTGTTACAATTTTTTTAAAAAAAATTGGTTAGATGTCTTTCATAAATATCGTGTAGGAATTGAATTCAAATACTAAAAATACAAGCATCATTAGATTGATGATTCAAATCAATTTTGTTTGAAATAAAAAATGTAAAATAACAATGCTAAGTTATTAATTCTAAAATGGATGAATATCTATTGCCTTGTGCCCCCAACTAGACCAAGATTTTTTTTTAGCTTGTTCACATTTCCATCCATTTCTCTGTGTATAAAATGTTTGATTTATATAATACAAGGTTAATCATTGTCATTTCATGGTTTCAGGGCCCTTGATCCCATGAAATGGATCCTCTACATTAAAGAGATCAATATAACTGTTAGGTAAAAGTATTGAAAACCATGACTATTATGTGGATGTGCAAAATAGTGACTTTGATTAAGTTTTAAAACATTCAAAAGGAATTGGAAATTGTTGCTAGGGTAAAAGTTAACAAATTCTCTAGTTAAAATAGCAAGCGATCATCGGTAATTAAAAGCAACATTAAGTACATAATAATAATAATAATAAGGAATTATTTAATTAATGCAAGGGCATTAAAAGAGCACATGTTTGGAGTGTGATAGAAGTTAAGGAATAGACTACAGTCACATGGAAGGTGAAGAGGTGCTTAAAAGAAGGTACTCATGAGGCGGAAATATATATATTTTTAAGGTTGTGGCAAAGTATATAAAGGTCCCACATAGCTAACTCCCCCTGATTGTTTCAACTATTTTTATTTTACTTCCCATTGGATTACTTTTATTTTTCCATCTCTTTCTTAGAAATAATAATAATAGTTGGTACAATTAGATTTGTACTGTGCATTATCTTTAGTGCTGATATTGAGATCAATGTTAGAAGAATGAAGATAACTCGGAGAAAAAGAGGCATCATTTCTAGGTTCTCTAACTTGTTTTAGAATATACTAACTATATTTCATATTGATCAATTCTAGAAAGAAACATATTTAAAAAGAATTATTTTCTATGACACTGCATCAATAATTTAAGAAAGGACACATGAGAGTGTCTTGTTTTCAAATTTGAACCCAAAACACAAAAGGCAATAAATTTTTTAAGAAGGAACATAACCAAATAAATGTAATATCCTTGTTTTTTTTATTTTCAGGGAATCTAAAGGACTGATGTCGTACTTGGTTACAAGTAAAGCATTTACCAGTGAACACACTAGGGCCTCTTCCACTAGGCTTTCCTCTTCCATTAGATCTTCTGCCCCTAAATGTCCCTTTATTAGCAAACTCACTTTTAGCATTTGAACCACTAGATTCCTCCTGATTTTTATTAAAAGATAAAAGCATGTTAGTCATAATATCATTATTGGTAACAATGTTCCTAATGCAAAGAATTATTTATTTGAGCTTCTAGCAATGATCAAGTGGCTTACTGAACATGGCTTGATGAGTCTTGGAAACTTCTCCCATTGTATCCTTGCTTTTGCTAGTTTGAAGTTTCTAGTTACATGCTCAATCATGACTTTATAGCACAAAGCAGTCACATTCTAACAATTTTCATGTTCTTTCAGTACATTTTGATCTAAACAACAAATTATAAACATTCACTTATTTATATGACTAATCTAAAAATGGGTCTAATGAAAGAATCTAATATAAATTCATATAATATATCTAGATTCTAAAAAAATCAAAACATAAAATCTATGATTTTAACTTATCTCATCATTCACACATCATAAAAATATGGTCCAACTTGTCATGTGGACAGTCTTGGGGGAGAGGTTGCAACATTGTATTTGGATCCAATTGATCACTCTTTCTCTCTCTCCCTCTCCCCCTATTCAATCTAATGAAGAAATTGGATCAGCTTTACATTTTAATGTCTCAAATATTGCCTCATGATCTGACTCACAAACTTTCCAAAGAATCTTATTATGTGGTTTTCCACCATATCTTATCAAGTGGACATTTGATGCGACAACAAGGTTTGAATAATGAAGAATCTTCCTCTCTATTTGCCAATCCTTGAATAACCACAAGTTAGGATTCTTCATAGAATATCGTCTAAGCCATGTGCCTATTACAACCACCACACCGACATGGTACTCTAAACCTTCACCATCTATAACCAAGTGATCCAATTTTTTTATGGCTTCAACACAACAACACAAATAATAATATGTCCCTTCTTCATTGTCTTCAAGTGCAATAATAGCGAAAACATGGCCTGCAGTGACAAATCTACAAAATGCAGTCATTAATTTAGAAAATACTTGGGTAAAAGTTATAAAGTTACATATTGAAATTACAAAGATATATATATATATATATATGTATATTACCAGGTTGCACTAGATCTGACAAGTGGTCAAAGTCAATAGACGAATCCATCTCTACCATTTCCAGTGTTTGTGGGGGACAATAGGTGGTAATTGGGTCTAAAACCTGTATATCCCATTTGACCACCCATTCAGTTGACTCACAATCATCCCAATTTTCCTCTACACATGATGGACAATAGCATGTCATTTTTCGTGTGTGGATAGTCCATGAACCTAAATTAGAGCTCCTAAAAGAGTGCAACTCACTGGATCCTATTAGTGTGTAATAATCCTAATATGGTGCAATGTTCATATTATCTATCAACCAAAAAAACCTATGAAATATAGACTCACCTTCCCTACCTAGACCCATTGTAGCATTACACTACTAGATGATGGATTTTGTATCTGTCAATAGTGCTCCATCTTTGTACTTTAGTTCTTCATGAGCTAAGGCTCTTTTGATGCATGCGCTTGCACCGTCATGCTCTCCCTTTCCATGACCATCCTCTGTGAAATTCCACATATATTGAATTCTACACAACTTCTGCATCTTGCTCAACCAATAGAACATCCATTCATTCTTGAATTGAGATGCACAATTGTCTAACCAAATAATATGCTGACAATATGTGATGCCCCTGTTAGCGAAATCTCCATAAAATAGTTGAAAATAACCTTGTAAAAACTCAGTAGAATGTGATCAATCATCATTGATGTAAAAATGGTACTCCCTCAAAATATTCTTTTCATCCTCTGTACTTGTAGGTGAATGCATGAGTCTTATGTAAATAAATATGGAAACTTATTGAGAAGTATAATACTTTGTTTGCACCTCATTTTGTGGTTGTAGTATGTAGTTCTTTGCAAAGTCTACAACCAAAACAATGGTATCCAATGGAAACATATCCTTGCACAACTTGAATTGCAAATCCAGCCATCGAGCTCTATGTGTATGCCTTGCATACTCATAAATAATCTTTTCATGAAAAATCTTCATGAACTCATACAATGAAATCTTTTCAATGAATAAATCACATCTATTTCCCTATTTCCTATCTTTTAGAGCATGTCACTGTCTTAAATTTTATGTAATCTACTATTTCATTTCCAATTGCCTGTGTACTATCCATATGTTGACAAGTTGATAAAAGTTGTAAAGAACCACAAAATAAGCATGTACCATCCAAGTATGATATCTTGTAAAATTTTTGGTCATCCCCTATTTCACATAAAATGTTGGATATGAATTCCCTTGAAGATCTTGGTGGCTCATTCATGTCACAATCCTACAAAACAAACTTAGAATGCAAAAACTCGGATATATGCCTAAAAACATCAAAATGGTTAGAAAATTCAATATGTATCCTACAACAACAAGTTTTTTATGTGTGATTTATCTTGACATAAAAAGGTTTACCCATCTCAAAAAATAATTGACTTATTCAAATTTGAGGATACATACCAATAAATTTTGCGAAAAATTGTGTCTGAGTTGACTCCAAAAAATGTTTCGCATATGGGTCATGATTTTGGCTACCAATCCTCTTTACAACATCTTTTTGATTAGGGGAAACACATGTGTTATTTTTTCAAAAATATTTTATCAATAATTTCAAAGCTTCACTAATTTCTTTATCCTTTTGTGGTAGTTTACCGCTAAATGTCCATAACTCATTTTTTGTTGGATCTTCCAATCTTTGATGACTTAGCATGGCTCTTCTTAGAGTACCTCTACCAATTTTTTATGTTTTTCTTGTCTTTCTCATGAGTCAAGCTTTCTTTAGGTGGATACTTCATATTTTCAATGTAAGTACTCATCTTGTGATATTACTATCTTTGGTGTGTGATTTAGAACCCACTTTGTCATAAGCACTCATTAGATTCTTTACAATGCTTTCTTCATTTGAATCAGCCATCATTCTTAGCCCAAGAATCTTCATGATAGGCCTAAATTTCAAATTCTTGATCATTTTGACAAATAATTGGCATTGACCTATAATATTTAATTCTTCAAAAAATAATCTCCACATACGATTAACTTTTCTTTGACAAGTATGCTTGCTAATCTTGTTAGGCATTGATTTCAAAATGTTAGTATCAATATCAATCAAATATTTTGGTCTTCTAAAATGAATTCTAGAAGGTGTTACAATCTCTTCCATTTCCTCAATATTTTGAACATCAACATAAGGTTGAGTTTATTGTGTACCTTGAACCAAAGATGACGTGCCTCAGCAATAAGATGCAAAAGATGGAATATCACCTACTTGATGTGTTGATGTTGTGTCTTCAATATGACATGATGGAGTGTGTACATCATCGGATCTACAAATTAGTGTCTCTTCAACATGAGAGGATGATATGACTCCAACATTGGAAGATGGTGTAGCTTCACAATTCAATTGTCTTCTTGAGTGTAACAATCTCATTCATTCTCTTTTTCTTTCCAATTCATCCTCTTTGTTTCTTTGTATCGATAGTTCTTGATCCTCTCTGAAAGTCAATTCTTCATTATTGCTTTGCAATTTTCTTTGTTCATGTAGTAGTTTCATTTCATCTCTTTTAATTGCCGAATCTCTCTCCCTATCTTCATTTGTTTGAGTTTTTGGTTTCTTCCTTGGCATGATGATGATTTCTACATGTTAAATTATTCAAACATCTGAATTACTTACAATGTGTAAATTACAAATCATTCAAATACATATAAAAATTATAACTATTTGAATTAATACACAATATATATCAAACAACTTGTCAAATTTCTAGCCATTTTGAAATAACATTTCATTCAAACATACAAATTTCAAAAAATTAACTATATATTGAACAACATGTCAAATTATAATCAAATATTTATCTATATATCAACAAACAATATTTAAAAAGGATTACACTAATCTTTTCTATACAAAGAATATTCAAAAATTCTGCAAATCACATATCCAATGATTGAATTTGATGTTTTCTAGCTTCAAAAAGTCTTCAAATAGTGTTTGCTATATTGAAACCTATGTTTTCTATTAGAACAACAGAATGCACAATAGACCAAAAGCAAAGAATGGCTGAAATGAAACCCAAACTTGCTTTCTTACAGTTTTTGGGTGATTTGACATAGTATGTATGCACTATAGTGCTTACGCACTATAAAACATGTACACACTATAGTGCGTATGCATTATGTCAAAACACATCTCTCCCTATCCCACCATCCTCCATCCCCTACTCTCTCTTAGTCTTTCTCTCCTCTCCCATCCCCTACTATCTCTCTCACTCTCCCTCTCCTACTCCCTCTCCCATCACCTACTCTCTCTCTCTCCCATCCCCTAATCTCTCACTCTCTATCCTCTCCCATGCCCTACCCTCTCTCTCCTCTCTCATCCCTACTCTCTCTGTCTCACACACTCCCATCCCCCCTCTCTCTCGAGCTAATCTCCCTCCCATCCCCTACTCTCTCTCTCTCTCTTTCCCATCCCCTACTCTCTTTCTCACTCTCCCTCTTCCACCACCTACTCTCTCTCTCACCCTCTCTCCTCTCCCATCCTCTACTCTCTAGATCTCTCACACACACTCCCATCCCCCCTCCCTCTCCCCTTCTCTCACTCCCTCTCCCATCACCAACTCTCTCTCTCTCATCCCCTACTCTCTCTCTCCCCCCTCTCCCATTCCCTACTCTCTCTCTTTCACACACATGCACTCCCATCCTCCTCTCTCTTGCTCTCCCTCTCCCAATCAGTCTCCCACCGCCTACTCTCTCTCTCCCCCATCCCCTACTCTTAATCTCTCTCTGCCATCCTACTCTCTCTCTCTCCTCATCCCCTACTCTCAATCTCTCTCTTCCACCCTGTACTCTCTTTGCCACCCCTACTCTCTCTCACACTTCGTCTCTCTCCCATCCCCTACTCTCTCTCTCTTACACAGATTCCCATTCCCTCCCTCTCTCCCACTCCTTCTCCCTCGGCCTACTCTCTCTCTCCCATACCCTACTCTATCTCTCTTATGCACACTCTCATTCCCCCTTTCTCTCCCACCACCTACTGTCTCTCTCTCTCACTCTCTCCCTCTCTACTCTCACTGTCTCTCTGCCACCCCTACTCGCTCCCATCCCCTACTCTCTCTCTTACACACACACCCATATCCCCTCTCTCTCCCTCTTGCACTGCCTACTCTTTTTCTCTCCCCTCTTCCATTTCTTACTCTCTCTCTTTTGCACACACCCATACCCCTCTCTTTCCTCTCCCATTCCCTACTCTATCTCTCACTTGCTCTCCCTCTCCCACTTCCTCTCCCACCACCTACTCTCTCTCTCTCTCTCTCTCTCTCTCTCTCTCTCTCTCTCTCTCTCTCTCTCTCTCTCTCTCTCACTTTCACTCTCTGCCTCTCTCCTCTCTCTCTTCCACCCCCTACTCTTTCTCACATTTTCACACTCTCTCCCATCCCCTACTCTCTCTCTCTCTCTCTCTCTCTCTCTCTCACACACACACACACACATTTCCATCTCCCCTCTCTCCCTCTCCCACTCCCTCTCCAACCGCCTACTCTCTCTCTACCATCCCCTACTCTCTCTTGAGCTACTCTCTCTCCCCCCTCTCCCATTCCCTACTCTCTCTTTCACACACATGCACTCTCATCCTCCTCTCTCTAGCTGTCTCTCTACCACCACCTACTCTCTCTCTCTCCCCCATACCCTACTCTTAATCTCTCTCTCCCATCTTGTACTCTCTCTCTCTCCCCATCCCCTACTCTCAGTCTCTCTCTCCCATCCTCTACTCTCTCTTTGCCATCTCTATTCTCCCATCCCATACTCTCTCTCTCTTACACACATTCCCATTCCCCCCTCTCTCTCTCCCTCTCCCACTCGCTCTCCCACCACCTACTCTCTCTCTCTCTCCCATCCCCTACTCTCTCTCTCTCCCCTCTCCCATCTCCTACTCTCTCTCTTTCACACACACCACACATTCTCATCCCCCTCTCTCTCCTCTCTCATCCCCTACTCTCTAGATCTCTCACACACACTCCCATCCCCCCTCTCTCTCCCTGTCCCACTCCCTCTTCCATTGCCTATTGTCTCTTTCTCTCTCTCTCTCCCTCTCTACTCTCTCTCCATTATCCCTTGTTCTCTCTCTTCCCTCTCTCATCCCCTACTTTCTCTGTCTACCACCCCTACTCTCTCTTACACTCTCTCCCATTCCCTACTCTCTCTCTCTCTCACACACACACACACTCCCATCCTCCTCTCTCTTTCCCTCTCTCACTCCCTCTCCCACTACCTAATCTCTCTCTACCATCCTATATGCTCTCTGCCACCCATACTCACTCTCTCACACTTCTTCTCTCTCCCATCCCCTACTCTCAATCTCTCTCCCCCATCTCGTACTTTATCTTTGCCACCCCTACTCTCTCACACTTTCTCTTTCTCCTATCTCGTACTGTCTCTCTGCCACCCCTACTCTCTCTCACTTCCTCTCTCTCCCATCCCCTACTCTCTCTCTCACCCCTCTCCCATACCCTACTCTCTCTCTCTCTCTCTCTCTCTCTCTCTCTCTCTCACACACACACACACACACACACACATACATCCCCCCCTTCCTCTTGCTCTTGCTTTGCATCTCTTCTTCCTTCTCTATGCACTTATTAGGTCTCAATAGTGCATAAGCACTATAGCATGCATGCGCTATTGATACCCAAATTCAAAAGCTTTAAATAGTGTGTACACGCTATTCAAAGCTTTGCATTAAAACCAAGCCTAAGGCTTGGTTTTGCCTTTTAGATCCAACCCAGAGTTTTAGAGTTTATAAAAAGGTCTAAGATGTGTTTTGTTGTAAACATATAAAAAATGATTGATTTTTCTTGTGTGCTCTCCTCCAGGATTCCTCGTGGTTGGGCATCAATAAGATGAGGTTGCATGACATTGTAGGTCTCTATGTTAGCTATATAACCATATGATTTATTTTAATTTGAACTATTTCAAGCCTTTCATCTATAATTTATTTTGAATGTATCTCCACTTTTTGTCAAAAACCACCATGTACTAATTGGGTTGTAGATTTTAGCTCATTCATCGAATTTTGCAAGAATTTAGTATTTTAGAAACTAGACTCCATTCTACACACTTTGAAAAAAAAAGTAGTTTTGATTTTAGATTAGTTTTCAATTATTTCTAGGGGGAGCACACATATTTCACATTTTTTGGATGTGTCTAGTTAAAAAATTCATTAAAAAAATAAACATTATAAAATTACCTAGAAAATCTGGGATAAACTACATAGTGTTAAATAACATTGCATGTTGTCTTAAATATTGTCTTAAATTATTATCTTATAACTTAGACAATAAGGAATGACAATATTATTGTCTTTTAGAGATAATTTCAATTATGTCTTTACAGAAACAATATACCTTTAGTATCACTTATTGTCTTTCTTAATATGATTAGAGAGATAGTTAAAAATAATAAATAAATAAAAATATTATTAAATATAAACTACAATATAATTAATTAATTCATGTTGGGGCATGATGGACACAAACCACCATCTCGCTTCTTGTAATGCAGACACTCTTCTAATGAGCTAACACCTTTTAAAATAAGAAAAGCTAAAATTTTAAGGTTTTGCAAATATGAGCTACAATATGAGGGCAAGACAAATTAAGTCAATGAGTAGGAACAGTAGTGGTGATTTTCAAGACTCACATGGATAGAGAGTGCTAAGTTTTCGCATGTTCAAATCTTGCACTAAAGGTTGCTAGCTCATCATACAAACATTTGAACAAATTACATGTTACTTAACTTGTTTTACTTATAGATGATAAAACATGATTTTAAATTTTGATAAAAATAAAATTAAAAAGAAATCAAAAATCTAAATTCAACCTAATTCCTTTTATAAAAGTATGCAGTCAATATCAAATTAGAATATGGGCCTATTCATCTTTTATAAGATTGCTTACAAATGTTTTCATAATATTTTACCTATCATAGATGGCTTTTCGATGGCTTTTTAATTATCTAAGTAGTAGAGAATTTATAAGAACCACACTGGTATTGAATTCATGTTACTGCCAAGTTCAAACTTTATTAAACTATCACACTCCATGAAATAATTGCCATGGTTTTATCAGCCTATCTCAATAAATTGACATTTAATTACCCCCTCTTTAAATTACATGAAACAAAGTTTAAGTTTTTTTTATATATCATTGGTTGATTTTTGACGAGGCATGTTAGGATACTAGCAAATAAATGTTTAAATAATACCTCAAAAAAATGTTTTCTCATCAAATGTCTCAATTTTAGAATATAAGGAAATATATTACTGGGAATATAAACATACATATATTATAATTTATAAGATAAAAAATTATAGCTTAAGGACAAATCAGGAATTCCATTTTAAACAAGTTACATCAAAATCATATAAATAAATAAATAAGATTAAGACAATGAAGCACAATAGAGAAATAATGGTGCATAATGGAGCAATTCATTAGAGAAGGTTGGCGAACAAGGCTCTATTTAATCTCAAATGTGTTTGTAGTAATTATGGAGAAAAATTTTGGAATGAAAAATTGGCTCAACACGTAGAAGGGTTGTTACTTGCATGACTTTCAAAGCTTTCTCAACAGTGAATCGTTGAGTTTGTTGTGGAGCAAAAGAAATGACGACCATACCAAAGAGTATTCCAAATGAGAGTTGGAAATGATTGTAAAGTAAAAATTAACATTTTCTTTTGTATTTCAAATTTACATGAAAGTAAATTCTAAGCCTAAAAAAATATTATATAGAATTTTGTGTGATGCATAGCTTCAACTTTATTAATTAGTAAAAGCTTTGTAAGTGGAGCATAACATATAACTTACTAAATGACGACCATACCAAGGACTATTCCAAATGAGAGTTAGAAAGGATTGTAAAATAAAAATTAACATTTTCTTTTGTATTTCAAATTTACATGAAATTAAATTTTAAGTCTTAAAAATGATTATATAGAGTTTTGTGCGATGCATAGCTTCAACTTTATTAATTAGTAAAAGCTTTATAATTGAACTTTATTAATTAGTAAAAGCTTTGTAAGTGGAGCATAAAATATAACTTACTCTTGAATTGTCTATTTTTAGAGTCAATCTATCAAACCTTAAGTGCCAAAAGGGTGGAGGAAATTAGTCTATTTTAATACTTATAAATTCAAACAACACACACTCAACCTTGAGCTAAATGTACATGAGATTATAATATTTTTAAAACAAACAAATGATTAAATATTTCATTGAACAAAGCAGTGCACATTTATGCCCTAGCACCCTTACAATACTTCAAAAATGAAAAGCTCATTTTCCTTGAAAAAATTCCTAGAAGAGATTTTGGAAATAAAACCAAACAAAATGGAGCACTTAATCATTTTCCAATTCCAGCATTATCTTTTATCATGTAGAAGCTCCAGCATTTAGAAATCATTTTTTTCATGTAGGATGCCTTTCTAAAAATATTGCACATATGACTTGTCAAATAAAGAAAAAGACCAAAGAAAATGCAATCCATGTCCTCGAGGTAGAATTCCAATCTTGCAAACCTTTTTATTTCAAAATTTCAAAAAAAAATTATTATTATTATTATAATTACTACAATTTTTTGTTAATTCATCTCAAGTGATTAAACACGTCTCCATCTTCATAATAAATGAGAAAAAAGAAACAGAGAGTGCTCAACAAAACAGTGCAATTAGAAAAAATGTAACCACCATTACAATCTTATTATATTAATTTATAAAAAAACACAACATACATATACATTCCATAGTATGCTTCAAACGAGAAGACAAGAAACACACGTAGCCACAAAAAACCTAATATAAGGTGAAATCAAAGCCCATAAAAATGAAAAACTAGTTTCTTCTTCAATGCTCATTTTTCTCCCTCTTTGTGGTTTCCAAGGAGCTTCTCTTTGATCTTTTCCATCAACCCTTTCTTCTCTCCCCATTCTTCTTTAGCCTTCTCATGACCCTCTTCTTCCTCCTCTTTCTTCTCTCCATGAAGCTTCAATCCACCCTTCTTTTTCTTCTTCTTTTCTCCCTTCTCATCTTCTTCCTCGTTGCTAGACAATAAGGAACGACAATATTATTGTCTTTTAGAGATAATTTCAATTATGTCTTTATAGAAAAAAATATACCTTTAGTCTCACTTATTGTCTTTTGCAAGTGGAGCATAACATATAACTTACTCTTGAATTGTTTATTTTTAGAGTCAAACCGTCCAACCTTAAATACCAAAGGGTGAGGAAAATAGTCTATTTTAACACTTATAAATTCAAACAAAACACACACAATTTTGAGCTAAATGTATAATATCACCCTTACAATACTACAAAAATGAAAAGCTCATTTTCTTTGGAGAAATTCCTGGAAGAGATTTTGGAAATAAAACCAAACAAAATGGAACACTTGAATCAGTTTCCAATTCTAGCATTATTAGTTCCTACCGTAGCCAGTATACTATTGCATTCATTGAATGCATATAGTCAATTAATTCGACCAATCAACAACCAATCATATTAAATTATTTTTTAAACAATGAACTTTAAACTAAAGTTTATAAATCTATATATTTTTAAAAATTCTTAAAATGATAAATATCCTTTATGCTATTGGCTCTCAAGAAAAATGGTAAGGAAAAAATTCAATTTTAAAAATAAAAAATAAGCCAAAAATTACAGTGAGCTTCCAGAAAGTTCTAGGACCAAATCTTTCCAACAATGTTTGTTTGTGAGCATTGACACCTTCCCCTAGAATTTAGCGCCCTCTCTAAAGACTTTCAAATTGTCGCTCTCATTGAAAGGGCAAGAGCCCAGTGTACAAGTTAACAACAAAAGTTGTAGCATCTAAATGAGGAGCATTTAAAATCCCTTACAAATCTGCTAGGGAACGGAGGGATCTTTTCATATCTTTAATGTTTTGTATCAGTTTGTCCTAGATTTGATAATGCAATGAAATTTAATGAAACATTCATTGTGTTGTTCTTTAGGCGACCAATAATGTCAGCTTCTTCTTTGAGTCTTTGGCATTTAGAGTAGAACCAAAGTTAGTGTAGACAAGGAGTGAGTTAAAAATAGATTGAACCCTAATGCCCATGTCAGATGCCAATTGCATCAATCTTTTAATATGGTGCTTATCGTTTCTATCCACACCCTCTTGGTATTTCCATACATTATACTACTCAATAATAGACAAAACAATATCTGGTTCTTCTACAAAGTACTCCACTTTGATAGCCTTTTGTTCCAAGCATGCATTCACAACCTCTTCCCCTGATGAATTCCCACCCTCCTCGATGGGGCTTTTAACAACATCAAATAGAGACATAAACATTTTGTCAATGTTAGATCATCTAGAACAACCGGAAAACAATCAAAGGGGTTTCTAGTATGAAACACTCCCCAGGAAAGGGAAGGTTCACTTGAAACATTGAATAAAACATGAAGAAAAGCCTGAAGCAAATCCCTTATAGTAGGTTTCCTAAAGAAGTTAAAGAAATGGCTGAAGCTCCACACAGAGTTGAGAAAACTTGGGATCATGAAAACTCCTTTAAATGTATGGAAAGTGGATTATAGACACATTCTAGTGCTAATGCATAATAGTACAAATGCAGCTCCTCACTTCCCTAGCTTTAAAATTGAGCAAAACTCAATGTTATCCACTCCAGTCATCTTACTACATAGCTATTGGGGATATATAGATAACTTGTCTTTCCGACCTATCAGTATCAAAGTGCATTCATTTTATGATGTCTAGGACATCAATGTGGCTAAAACTTTAGTTAGGGAAACCCATTAAGTTGTAATGAAACATATTCATTTAACTATGTTGTATTCAAGAAAAAGTCGAAGTAAACATGATTTGAGCTCATCAATTGAAAGAAAACAAATACAAACATGATAAATTGCCTCTATTGTCAAATGTTAAGGACCAATTTTGCAATGCATGTCAAATGAGTCAAGTAATGACCTGCACAGTCAAAATCAATAGTCAATCAGCTTGAATTTCTATACAACATAGTAAATCTTGAAAATACATAGACTATCCTTGTTGCAATTATGTTGTAAACACAATGCATTTCCAGCAATTGGCTCACATACTTTGCTGAAATCAACCATGGTTAATATAGAAGAACATTTATCAGGAAACCAACATGGTTATCAAAGTAGATGGAAACTGAACTACAAAAGAAACTTAACAGCAATAATAACGGAGGAGTGTCTTCTTTGGGCTCTTCATTCAGGAGAATTGCGACTAAGAAAAGTTATTTCCTCTGTTTTGGCCGCAATCACCTCTTCTAATTACCATTTTCATTTTTCAAATCAATATGATGATAAAACTCTTATTAAAAAGATTTTTTCATGAAGCTTGATGATTTTTTGTGCAGATGTCTTCTTCAAACTACAGTAGAATGTTTTTAACATTAAAATGATCTTAACGCCAAAGAAATATGCGTGTGTGGCATGCAAACCTTGCAAGCATTGACCAACACATGTTTGTATCATTCATACAAATCATTTTGTTCAAGCACACTATGGTTACCATTAATTAATTATTAATAATAACAAGACTATAATGGTTTTTGTATATACTAATATGTTAGCAAGAAACACTAATCTACTAAGAGAACAAAGCATTAACTAACAAGACTAATATAACATATAAGATAGACAAAAGAGGAACTCCTGATTAGGAATGTGAGCCAAATGAATGGACTCTCCTAATAGTAATTAACTCTTTGCTTTGTCGATGAGTCTAAATAAAAGATTGGTATGTATGCTCAAACTTTCTCTATGCTTAAATGGTGGGAATGAGTAATGGAAAATTGGTAGCTTTGTGAGCTCTCAGTTTGGCATCATAAGGGTATGGTTGATGGCTTTGGCTTCTCAAACTAGTATTATAACTTTAACTCAAGGATTGTGATGATATGGCTTGGGAGGGGATTCAAATTATAGGCAAAGGGCTTTAGGGATGGAGGGCTAAGATGCAAGGATGGGGAAAAGCTAATGGAGGGCTCAGATTGCATGAGAGGAGAGCACATGGATTGTACTTTCTTACAGCCAATTAGGGAGTGACACATGTCACAGGGTGAGTGGATGGAGGAAAGGGCAAGGATGAGTCAACAAAAGAGGCTCAAGGGATAATATCTTCATAAAGACCCTTCTTAATGGCTTGTAAGAGCAATGAATGGGCTTGTAAGAGTCTTTATGGCCTTGTGAGAGCATTGAAGGCTTAGTGGTTGGGATATTTTGGAGGGAGTTGAGATTGTTGACTTTGCTTGGTTTAAGAAAGTCTTAAGCTTGCTTAGGGAATGTGACAAGGTTAGGGGGGGGATTAAAGGTTATTTAGGATTAGACTAAGCTTTTTAGAGATATGCAAGTGGATGGCATTCAATGAGGGTAGGTGAGTTAGTGGCTAAGCTTGGTTAGTATGGGTGGATGGGGTGGATTAGGCTAAAATGGGGGTTTAGGGATAGGCTTAGGGTTAGGATAAATAAATTTTATTTATCTCATATGTTTGGTTTGAGGAGATATTTATTAAAAAAAATTTAATAAATATGAGAATTAATATTTAACCTTAGTCAAATATTTTGAGTTGGGATTAGGGGTAGAAAATGATGGAATTAGCCTTTAATCGAAATTAAAGAAGGATTAGAAGATTTTGGAAGAGGTTAGTGGTCTTAAGGAAATTGGCCAAGTTTTGGGCAAAAAATAAATTAAATATTTATTTTAGGATTTTTTGTCAATTTATTAATTAAATAATTAATAAATAAGGAAATAATGTTTAAATAAGATTTAAACATTTTTGGGAGGGATTCCTTAATTAAATATTTTTAATTAAGACAAGGGGATTTAATGGCATAAAAATTAATTAATTAATTAATAAATGATGATGTCATCAGGGGCTTTTTCAGAAAATAAAAATACTTTATTTTCTAAGGGATTTTAGGTGTTTACAGTTTTCACTTGTTAGATGCTCTTTATCATCTTTGTGCATAGGACAACTCCAAGAATATAATGGTTTTCACTTGTTAGATGCTCTTCATCATCTTCGTACATAGGACAACTCTAGTTAACTTTTATACTACACTATGTTGTCCTAGATTTTTGGCTGACATCAACTAAGTCTGCTTGATGATAGTTGTCTAGTTAAATTTGATGCCATTGCTCATGTTCTAATTAGCTTGAGTTTTTACTATTTCTTCTTTTTTAGCCTCATCAATCACTATATTCAGATAAACTGTGGTTTTTACTATTACATTTTATTTCTTTTTTACATATTTAGACAATGCATATTAATGCATGCAATACAATCTAATTAAAATTTTATTTTAAAACTTTTTGTTGGTTTTCAACAAGTTCTTTAATGCACTTTCCTAAAATATGGTAGTATTTTCTACAACCCTTAATGCTAATGACTTATCATAAGAGTATTATTGCCTTCCTTATATACATTAAGTCAAGCTACTTAAATTAACCTGATTCAAATCAAGAAAAAATCTAAGCTCATAAGTGAATTTGATGTAGCTTATCTTCACAAATTAAATGCTTTCCATGCCATTTCACATTGCATTTCATCACCTTCACAAATTAAAATATCTTCATGATATTTGACATTCTATTTCAAGTCCCTGCCACTAAAGGCAAGAACTTTGGCACTTGCGCCCCTTGTTTTTTTATGATGCAGAAGCTCCACCATTTAGAAATCATTTTTTTCACGTAAGATCCCAAATGAATCCCACTCTTTTATACTTGTATGCCTTTGTAAAAATATTGCACATATGACATGTCAAAAAAAAAAACCAAAGAAAATGCATTCCATGTCTTCCAGGCAAAATTCTGATCTTGCAAACCTTTTTATTTTAAAATTTCAAAATTTGTTTATTATTATTATTATTACTATTTTCTTTACTTCATCTCAAGTGATTAAGCGCATCTCCATCTTTGTAATAAATGAGAACAAAGAAATAGAGAGTGCTCAACAAAACATTGCAATTAGAAAAATGTAACCACAATTACAATCTTATTATATTAATTTATACAAAAACACAGCATACATACACAGTCCATAGTATGCTTCAAACAAGAAAACAGGAAACACACGTAGCTATGAGTGAGATTTTAGATAAGATTTTAAAATAAAATAAAACTTTTATATATCTAATTAAACCAAATTTTTATATACCATGAATAGAGTTCATTTGAAGTAAATATTTAAAAAAAAATATAGTATGATATTTTCTATTAAAGTAATAATCTATAAATTTAATTTTTTTTCTAAAAATAAGGATAAATATGTAAGTATACTTAAATCTATTAAATAATTTTAAATGTAAACATAAAATTAAAATAGTTTTAATTTATATATTCATTTAATGAAATTGTATTTGTAAATCATTTTAAAAGTAAATATTAAAGTACTTTAATATAGATTTCTAAATGCAAGAATAACATTAAATGTTAACATTCCATTTTAAACGTCATTTTAGAATTATACACATTTTTTTAGAAAACTTTTGTATGCATTAATTTTGAAAAAAATTAGAAATAAGAAATTATGAATATAATATTCAAATATATTCATATTTTTATTCTATATTTTCTTTTACTATTACTAAATTAGTCTCCCATTCACAAATAGCACTATTGTCTCCATACAAAAATCTCTTATTTCCAACTACTAAATTAAGTACCTACTGATTTTGAACTCACTAATTAGTAATGTGTATATATTGATGTTCCAGAAGAATCCGTAGAAGACCAAACAATTTGATTTTTTCGTGTGCACTACACACTGATAGCTACGTGGATGTTGATTTTTCACATGGCCAATGTATCAGGGTTCTTTGTCGCATGTTTCTGATCAACAAATTCTTTGTTGAGACTCTGATTCAAAATCAATTAGTTAGGGACTAATAATTCCATATACTTATATCAATTAGTGGAGTACTTGAACAACCTAACTTCATGCTTATCCTATGTGGAAATTTCAAATCACTCCCCCCTAGGGACTTTATAACAACTTTTGGGCTTTGAACGAAGCATGGGGCTTCATTTGAAGCCCCTAATACGTGGTCTTAAGTATTCTATTTAAGTGAGTGTCTTAAATTATTGTCTTATAAAGACAATAAGGAACAATCGTATTATTTTCTCTTGGAGAAATTTTTAATTATGTCTTTATTATATATATATATATATATATATATATATGAGATGATTATAAAGATGGTATAAAAGTATAAATTAATAAAAAATTATTGTTAAAGATAAACTACAATAGAATCAATTCATTCATTTTAAGCCATGATGGACTCGAACCACCATCCTCCTTGTAATGCAGGGACTATTCCATTGAGCTGGCACCTTTTAAAATAAGGAAAACTAAAAGCCTAAGATTTTGCAAATATGAGCTACAAGAAGGGGGAAAGATTAATTACGTCAATGAGTAGGAACATTGGTGGTGAGCTAAGACTTGCATGGATAGATGGTGCTAAGTTTTGGCACATTTGAATCTTGCATTCAAGGTTGCTAGCTCATCATACAATGTTTGAACGAATTAGATGAAACTTAAACTTGTTTTAATTATCGACTATAAAACATGATTTTAAAAGTTGATAAAAATAAAATAAACAAAAATCACAAATCTAAATTCCTTTATAAAAGCAAATTGACAATATTCAATAAGAAATCTACAATTATATGTATATCATAAACTTGAGCATAGATAAAAGAAAGAGTTCATGTTTCACTTACTTGTAGCTTTAACATACTAATAAATGTACTAAGTTGCACTGTCCTACATATAACATAATGCATCTATCAAAGTGTATGTACTCTTAGGAACCCTAGAATATTGGAGACAAATTGTTATTTATTAATCGTTATCTTTGGCATATGTTTCTAAAACATTGGAATACTATTTGAACGTTTGGCGTGTGGCAAAAATTCAATATTCTTTGATTTAAGTATTGTAGGCTTGTTTGTAATAAAAATAATATTATTATTTTTCAAAGAAAACTTTTTGACCCACTTACTAGCTACATCCAAAAACATAGAGTTATGCAATTCAATGAAAACATAGTGTTATTGTTGCATAGTGGTTTCACATATTTGTGCATCATTAATAGTTTAAGGTGTACGATTTTTAAAGTATAATTTATACATATGTAATATTAATTTGTAAATGATTAAATAGATGCCTATTCACTAAAAAAGATTATTGAAAGGATTCAATTATATTTACTAGAATTCTTAGACCA
This sequence comes from Cupressus sempervirens, assembly GCA_028749045.1. Classification (NCBI taxonomy): domain Eukaryota; kingdom Viridiplantae; phylum Streptophyta; class Pinopsida; order Cupressales; family Cupressaceae; genus Cupressus; species Cupressus sempervirens. The sequence continues at coordinate 130,015,094 of CM053793.1, read as the reverse complement.
TCAATTGTGGAGCCAACCTTTATTATCTTCCCAATGAGCTCTCTATGAATGCATAACATTTTTCTCTTACACTCTGTTCGAAGGACATCATTGCTATAACCATACACTCAAATCAATAGAAAAATTTAAAGGATATTAAAAAATTGATAGAAATTAAAGTAATTTTGGTTTAAATAATAAGTTTTTTTGACTTATATTAATGGTTTACCTAAAATTGCATTAATAAATAGATTCTTGCTGCAAGAGCACCAAGTTGCATCTACAATTAGAACAACTCAAAAAGCTTTCAGATTTCTTTTGTTTCAATTTTTTGTTTGAATAGTGGTAATTTGACATCTATTAAGTTTTTGAAATCTTGGCTCTAAGTGTTTAGGGTGAAAATGCCAAAAATTTAAATGTTTGAGTCATCACTTTTCCAGATTGTAACTATTGTCTCATGAATGCAATTGGCTAATGAAAAGTCAATCTCCATAGCTATTGTAAGCATCATTTATTACAATAATTTGATGGTTTAAAAAAATGAATCCTAATTAAAAAATCTTTATAGGTATGCTCTCAACATGTGTTGATCTGAGGCTTTGAAACTGAGTATGCACATACAACAACTAAGAAAGAGATTCAACTAATTTGCTGCACAAAATGTGGAAGAAAAAACATGCTTATCAACTATTTTTCATCACCAATTATGCCAAGAATAAAGCCTTTAAAAGTAATTGATATTTTAAATCAATTATAATTTCTACATTCCAAGAATACCTTTCAACTCTAGTTCTAAACATGAAAATACACATCAAGAGGAAGTTGAATCACATTAAGGAATAAGAATGGAAGGAGTTTTATAAAATAATTTAGAAACAAGGCACATCTAGTCTAGTGTTGAAAAGTAGAGAGGCTTTTGTGAACAAGAAAGAGAAGTGGGGTTGTGTGATAATGAAAGAGATATGTGGTCAAAAAGAAAATAGCTAAAAAGGGTGCAGTAAGAGGAATTAAAAATAGAAGAAAAAAAAAGAAAAAAGAATACATACCCAAAAATATATATATAAGTGAAACATAAAAAAAATTTCTGTTGAAGAAAGATAAAGGGGCTATTGTTTAGATTCATCATTGATTATCTTGGAATCAAAAAAAGATAAAGAATGTCCTAGATGGGGAACATATGAAGAGAAAGTCAAGGAAGTTCATAGTGAACTTCACAACAAAGATATCAAGAAGAAAGTTGAGAAGAAAATTGATGTAACTCTTAAGGAGACAAGCATGAGAATAGAGGAATAAAGAGAGGCAATGGGCATAGCTATGGAAATGAGAGCAAGTAGACAAACTGAATTTTTGGTAGCCACACCTTTGGCATTTTTAGGAGAAACATAAGGGGTCACAGTAGCTAGACCTTCCACTCATATACCAAGTGCAACTTATGCCATAGTAGCACAGGTGTAACCTACTATTGTACAACCTATTAAGAAGGAGAAGGATGAAGAGAAGGTTAGGATAATAGGAGAGCAAAAAATCACTCCTCTAGGCACAAGGAAATTAGAAAGACTCACCAAGGTGAAACAAGAAGCAGTAGAGTCACCTTCCAAGAAGAGAACAAAGCAATTATCTAGTGGTCTGAGAAAGCGGAGGAAAGCATTGCAGATGATTGAGTCAGATGAATTTGAGGAAGAGTCAAAGAAATTTGAGGATGGACTAGCTGAGAAGGTTTTGACTGAAACAAAGGCAACTTCTGGTAAGAAGCCCTAGAAACCAAAAGTTGAAAACTTGAATGTCCAGATTATTAATGCACTATTGTTTTCTCAATCCAATATCAAATCAAACACAATGCACTGTTGTTTTCTATAGTGTGTAGTAATGTTAGAAATGATTTTCAAACTCTTGATATTAGCATCAAGGAGTTAAGAAGATGTCTAGAGAAAGGAATAAAGTTGTATGTAAAATGCATCATATCATAAAAATATCTGAAAGATATAAATGATGAAATCAGTTCAAAAGTAAATAAACTTCAATCACTGACATTAAAATCATTGAGCTTAGAAAATTATTGAAGAACTTGAGGTAGGAGTATCAAAAGTCCATGATGACATTAAAATCATTGAGCTTAGAAAATAAAGGGTAATAAAATGGTTCACACTTCTCAGAGAACACAACACAAAAGATCAGTAATGTGTAGAAAAAGTTGGAAGAATATCTTGTAGCCAAAGCATCTTATGAGAAATTTTAATATACAAACTTGAATGCAGTTGAAGTAGCCTCTTATGGACTATGTGTGTGTGCATAAAAGTGTCACACTTTTATAAACCATTATTCTTGAGAGAACCCATGGAAGAGGGAGTCTCAAGAGCTGGCTTATAGCTCTCTATCTATGATGTGCAAAGGCTATGAGATGGTGGCTCTCAAATGAACCAAAATATGAAACCCTTGCAAGGTGCACCATAGAACAAGAGATTCAAAGAGTAGAGGCAAGAGTGCCAATATCCCAAAATCTAGAATAAAATGCAATGCAAATGGAAGGTAACAAAGAGAACTAAGCTAAAGAATAAATGAAACTAAGTTAAATAGTATGTCATAATGTAAGTAGAATGAGAGCTAAGCTAAAATGCAAAAATGCAGGAATGCTCCAAGTCTCCAAAATCACCAAGAAAACAAGTAGCATAACAATAGCATGAGACTAAGATTTTTTGAATGAGGAGAGAGCCCTCCCTTTAAAGAAAAATAGACGATAGAGATTAAGAGGCAAGATGAATGTAATCAAGGGTGGAGTTTGAAAGTGGGAGTGATCCATGTGGTGAAGCATCTCAACTAATCACAATTAATTGTTGAATTTTGAGAGGGTTTGAAATGTGTGGAGGAGAATTAAATTTTTTTTAAATGTAGAAGATTCCTCTCACATAGAAAAATATGAATTCATGTGTAGACAAAAATACATTTTCTTTTATTTCTAAAATAGGAATAATGTTTTATGTGTGAGCACTTAGGATAAGAGATGTGTGGGGAATTTTATTTAATTAAAAGGGGGACATGTTCTTTTAATTAAATATGAACTTGGGATAAAGTGGTCATACCTAAGGATATAATCGAATAAATAGATTTTTGAGGATTTGATAAAAAATAACCATTATATAAATTATGGAAAAATGCTAGAAAGGGGGCTCATAGTCTAGATGACCATTTTTAGTTTATTACATTTGCCCCTCTTTGACTAATGTGTGATCAATCTAAGAACACATGATGTCAAAGAATGAAGAAGCGAAGATGGCGGTGATAGATATAGATTTTTTATTCCAAAGAATGACATACGGAGAGAGATAGGACATCTTGAATGTACAACCTAATAGCGGTAGTTCTAAACATTAGGAAAAAGATGATGTTAGAATTCAAGAAGAATGCTAACACCTAGCAAAGCAGATAGACCAAGAGAAAATGAATAGATCAAACAAATGCTCCTAAGAAATAGATAGTTGTAGCTGGTGATGATAGAATATTTTTTCCCCCTCGGGATCGAAATCAAAATGAGATAAGGGGATGCAAAAATGAGCAAGATATGAGCAAATCAAGATATAGCAATGTCCAAGATGACAAATAGAGGGTTAGAACCAAAGAGTGACCATTAAACAATGAAGATATGCCCTAGTTTGACTAACTTTGACCAAGAAAGATAAAGTATAAAAATTAGGTCAAGTGGAAGAGAGTAGAAATAATGAAGAAATGATGATTTACCCTACAAGATTCACAAATTAAGCCTCAATAGGTCAGCCAACTACATAGAAGAAAGAAGAAATTTTTGACTAGCAAGATGAAGCCGAATTTTGATTTCAATCCCAAAAATGGATCTAGGATGCCAAGATTAACAAAGCTAGGTCAAAAGGATAGATGAGATGGTAAGATAGAAAAGAAGCGAGAAATAGGAAAGAAGAGATAAGATAAGATCGAGAAGATACAAGAGAAGGATGAACATAGTTAGCTAACAAGTCTATGAAAGATAAAGAAGAGAGCTCTCTCAACACGAAAAAATGTGAAGCTAAGCTAGAATAACCCTATAATGCAAGCTGGTATGAAAAGGTGTAATTGCAAGGGTTACATAAGTAGGTCCTAGTTTTTATCATCGAGCCTTATTAGGGACATCATGAGATCATACAACCATCACTAGTATAACTATGAGGATATGAATATGATCTATGTTAGATAGAAATATGGGAATCCGACCTAAACATGAAAGACATATAAGTAAAGATGACTACCCAATTAGATTCCCTAAGTTTAGTATAGCAAGATTACACTTGTATCAAGGCATAAATTCCAAGATAACCCCTGAGTGTAGTCTTGTGAAAAATAGTCAACGATGATTTACATTTGTAAGCCAAACTGTTAAGTAGGATAAGCCTAAACGCTCAAAACACTATAGACTAACAAAGTATACCCATAAGCAGAAAGCAAGTAAAACATGCCCCATGCCCCGAGTCTTCTAGTCCATGACATCTTTGAAACACTTATTAGGGAGGGAGCACATAGTAAATAAATCATCATAGACAACACAAAAGTAAGATAATGTTCAACATAGCTCAGTAGTTTAAGTGTTGAAGTGTGTGTGTGTAAGTCACATGGCCATTTCTTTAAGACTTGAATCTGATAGTGAGAAATATTGCAACATCAGAGACTGTAGGTAAACTATTTAAAAATTTCTTAGAAACACTTGATGTCAGGTTGGGGTTAGTGTTGAGAAACACTATTTTGTGATTTTTCACACAAACCCTAATGCACAAGGAGACCTCGAATAGGCTAAGCAGTTGTGCTCCCAAGATGAGGACAAGAAACAATTCCAAGCTAGGAAATGTGTTGCAAAGTGTGTGATTGAGACTGATAGACATAGGTGCAAGGGTCTCAAGTAGCACCTGTTTCGAGGTTTTCACCACTTGGTAAATTTTGTCAGGACCTTTTTCAAAAAAAAAAACTTATTATTTTTAAATTATTTTGGTGATACATCAAAGAGCCTATTGCTAGGTTTTTACTAAGATGATAATTTTTTTAGGACATTTTCTAATTTTTAGGATTTTTTAAGCATCATATATGATTTTTCAAATTTTTTTAGAATGATTTAGATATTTCAAGTAAGATCAAATCATTTTCTCCAATGTTTAGCAATGTATAGGACATGATGGAGCAACGGGATGGTAGATAAAAAAAGACATAAAAGAAAGGAGTATGAAGCATGTGAAAGTGATCATGAAGGACTGACTCCTCAAGAGTACCCAAGCTAGGGAAAGAGGTGAAATAGTCAAATGAAGTATGTTTTGGATAAGCAATGGAAGTAATGAGCAAGACATCATGTAGAATAAGTACTAAAATCAACAAGTGAGATAGCATGAAGCATGACACACGTATGAGAACCATGTTTTTCTTTGTTGTGATCAAGACCAAGGGGTCAACTAGATAGGATAGTGATGGGATAGAGCAATAAGAATAAAGCTCAAGATGGAGGCTATGAGTGAATGAGAGAGCACAATAGAAAATCTCATGGATAAGATAGCCAATATGTAAAGATAGCTCAACATTGTCAAGATCAAAGAGAGAAGAGAGAATAGATGGATGATGGAAGAATTATGCATGATGCCTATTTACCAGGTTTTCATCATGGTACTTATCCAAGGTGCCACAAGAAGTAGTTTTCATAAATGCATGTATTGTGCAACAATTTGTGGATAGTCAATGATATTTTGTTTCATCCACATTTTTGCTTCGTGTGGATCACTTGGTTGTGTTCCAGGCATCATTGCACACAAATGTGGCCAATACAAGTCTGCTACACCTAATGTAAAAAATAATGTTGGTGTTCGAAGTTGATGAAGCATGACTAACATAGAATATTCTACAAATACCCTTTTGTATTATCCTCTCAAAATGACTAATACAAGGACCAATAGACTTCAATGAAAACTCAAAATATGTAATTGATTCTCTTAATTCTATACATTAGAAAACTATTGAAGGATGTAAACAAAAAATAGCCACATGAACAAAAGACCGTCTATATTATTTCTTGACACTCCAAAAAATATCAGAATTCGGACCATCACAATGCCTTGTAAACTCATTTATATAACATGAGTTGAAACAAGCAAAGGGAAATTGTGACTGACAGGTGTCCTTTTCCTAAAAGAAAACAACCTATCACAAAAAGCCAAAACTATTTGAATAAAGGAAAAGACCTTGACATGAAGAAGCTCATTTTGGTGGGTCCCCTTCTGTTGTTAAGACAAGAGCATGTACATGATTCTTGATTTACTCTGAACCGCCAGAGTAAGTGGCCTTCAAATTTGTTAGAGATGAATCTTCTTCAGTTGCCTACATGCTTACTAAAAGTTGGGGATCTTCCTTGTCTTTTTCATCAACCGTGAGGGTGACAATTACCTTGGTACTATCTTCTTTTTTGTCACCTCTTACATGTTGCTCCAAATGCATGATTTTATCTTTCCACCCACAAAAAATAGTATCATCCGACCAATCAAAATTCAAAACCTCCCTATGCATGGCTATCAAGGAATTTTCCATCACCTCCAAATCAACAAGATCTTTTCTGATATCATTGTAGAAGATTTGTACCTTTTCCAACTCTTCATTTGTTATTGCCCACAAAAAATATGCTTTTTCATTAGTAATTCTATTTAACCTCCCACAGAAAATGTCATCCAATCCCTTTTTCCATTCCTCCTTTTCCTTTATTCTATGAATACTTTTTAGAGCACATGGGAATAAATCAAATTTTCCAGTCAAACACTTAGAGAAATAAATTGTTAACCTTCTAAGAAGGGAGTCATGTTTGTCATCAAAATCTTGTAATTTATTTAACAAATCAAAAACCTTTTCTACCTGATGACAAGTCAAGCTTATGATAGACATATACATTAAAGTGATGTCATTGCTCCTTTCCCTCCATTTGTGTACCAAGGGTTTGAACACAACCTCTTTTCTTTTCATCTCATCCCTGGCAGTTGCTATACTTGCTAAAAAATCAAAAAAGGATGACCATTCCACCCTATCCACCATGTACATGACACCTTGTGTCAAATTTTCTTCATATTTGTTATTTAACTCTACATGTAGTGCATATAGTTTACTCTTTTCTTTTTCAAAATCCTTTGCACTATAAAACTGAGGTCTTTCAGGGGTGTCTGGTATATCAACAATTGGGGTTGACTTAAAAGGTTCTACAAGTGGCCTTGGGGGATATACAATTCTAGGCTTAGAGGTTCCTTTTAAATTTTCTTTTTCCAATTCTTTCTTTCTTTTAACCTCTTGATTGCATGCTTCTACAACCCTCTCATACTTAGTATGTAATTCAAGCATTTTTTGTTCCTCCCTTTCTGTAGTTGCCAAAGTAAATTGAGAATGATTCACACCCATACATGTTGCTTGTTCCTGTGAGGTATCATCAACTCTTCTTACAATTATGCTTCCTTGTAATCCAATTTCATCTAGCTGTGTCATAGCTCTAGACCCTCTCCTTAAAGACCAACTGACTAATGTAGCTTGATCCTGAATAAAGGCAGTGCCTTGGAAGTTTTCTTTGTCTTGATCCTGGAGATTTAATCTATTGGAAACATAATTAAAGACTAAAGTACCAACAATATCCCAATTGGGAAACAACAAGATATTTGATGCTTTCACCATCTTCCTTCCCTCTTTAGGGCTCATATTCTGGAATTCTTTTGTCATTTCTTCTTTTACATGGCCTTGGATAGAAGCTCCATCCATCTCTGGATTCTTTGCTTTCAATTTTGTGCATCTTTCCTCAAATTTTTTCATGTTCACTCTCTAGACAAACTGATAGAAAGCTCTAGATTTTACAAAATTATCATCAGAAAGAAATTGATGACTTGCCTGCTGTAGTACAGGGTCCAATTCCTTGCCTCTATAGTAAGCTATAGTCAAATTCAAACTAGGTGGGGAAGGCTCTTGAAGGGTACCCTCATCAATTTCTACTTGGGTAATAAAAAAACCTCCTTGTGACCCTATTTGCTCCACCTATTCACTAGTGAGCTATTCTTCTCCAATCCTCAAAGGGGATTGGGCAGGTGAATACTCTTGGTCATCTGACCCCTCTTCTCTTATGTATTTTCTTCTCTTTAGGGATGGCTCAAGAGGTCTTTCTTCTAGGATTTCACTAGTGCATTCCACTATCTGATTCCCCTTATCTACAGGAACCTTTTGATTTTGAATTACAGTGTATCCCAGTCTCTTTTGAACAGTTATTTTACCAGCTCCTACTTTTTGAGTAAAAGCCATCTTTCTCATAATCTCTTTGGCCTTGTCTAGGAATGAATCAATAAAAATTTTCTTCTTTTCATTCATGGTTTACATTATTTCAAGGAAAGTATTCATGAGCTTATTTATCTTATCAGCCTCTGTACCAACATTATCTAGAGGATTATATTTTTTTATCAAAACAATGAATAAATTCTAAAGCTCAGGAGTAGACTCTCCATTTTTCCTTCTTGGTCTCCTGCTCCAGCAAGCAGAATTCATTCCTTACAATGTCCTCTAGATAGTATGTGTCATGTTTGATGCTTCCCAATTTAATCTTATATCTTAAGGTCTGATTGTATAAACCTTCAGTATCACAAAAATAGGAATGGGAGATAGCCATTTTGTACTGATCTAAAAACTTATATAGAAAGAGCCATTCCCCTTTTGTAATCACAAACTAATGAGCAACTGCGCATGTAGCAAATATTGACCCTAGTGATCTCTTCAATAAGTAAGACTCCTCCAAACTTCCTATCTGCCACAAAATCTTAACCACTCCAACTTTCAGAGGTACTTGATAGGGCAACACATGAGGTGTACCCTTGTAACCCTAAATTTGAAATATAGTGGAAATAGGGTAAGGAATGATATCTCCCGAATTATGCGATACTTTTAAATTACGGGGATTATCCATGGGCCTGATAAGATTCATAAATGCCTTGGGGACCCTGGGATTTTCAATTGAAATGATGCACCTTAATCTAGATGCAAAATATCTATCAAACCTGACATAACTAGCATTTTCGGCATCCCAACTCATATCTCCACTCCATAACTGGACTAGCAACGCTTCCCCATTCTCTTCTTTGTTCAATTCCATCTCTGTACCAAAATAGGTCACCCCTTTGAACAAGAACATATGCACCGATAAAGAGTAATGCCCAAAGGTTTTATCCACTTTCGCTTTTGCAATTCTCACAAGACCATTATGAATTTCTTCAGCCAAAAAAGAAAAAAAATAAAAAATGACGTCTACACCAAAAGAAGCAATTTGAATCATCATATACATGAGGCCGATGGGCATGAAATCCTACTCATCTTCACTTAATTTTGTTGCATACAATGCTCTCTAAAATATTATACATATTTGTAAAATAAGAATGAAGAAAACTATATATCATCTACTATTTTGTCAAGTAAAAAAAGATTTGTCTTCATTGTGTTGAAACTACATTTCTTATCCTAGCTTTATCTATTTAAAATTTCAATTAAATACACACAATCACATCCCTTGCACCTTTTATTGGTGGAAGTGTTAATCACTAGTCCACAAAACACAATTAATTTTTAAAACAAATAAGGCATTCTCCCCAAAAGATGAATGATAGTGTTGAATATCACATAAAGATGAATGACGGCTTCCCGTAATGTGTGAAAAAATATTTGAATTAAAAAAAAGTGATAAGAAACCAAACATAGAGTTTTCATTATTAAATGTTTGAAAGGGGAAGATATTAGAGAGTAATTTAGATGCTTCCAATCCCCTTACAGGTGGTCAATTATCAGCAATGTATGTCCAATGGTTCGATTCACAATCAGTGGGGACTTTGGAGATAGCTAGGCCAAGCACTAGAGGCGAGAAAGGCTCCACACCCACCACTCGGCCACATCTATTTTAAGTTAGTAAAATGACTTTGGAGGGTGCCAAAGGGTGGTGAAGCCCCAACAAACTGAGCATGAAAATAATGGCCCAAAAATAATAACATTGTAGATCAAGCAACTAGATCTATTGATAAATAAAAAACTGGAAATTCTTTCTATTCAATCACAAACAAAGTCATTCAAGGAGAAAGACAACACATCTGGGATAGGGTAAATGACAAGGAAGAAGCAAGAAATCTAGGGCCTTATTTTAATGGACTTTAGAGAGCGTGAAATGTCTGTGATGGTGTTGGTGTTGAATGGTGGTGATGACGGAAACAACTAGTGTTAAGTGAGAGAAGAAAATTCTGGCGAGATTTAGCATGTTCATCTTAGATTTAATCCTCATCTTTCTTTGAGATGAAAGTTTGGCCATTGTCTACAATACATAATGTGGTGGTTCCCCTAAGACTAACTTTGGTTCTTAGAATCTCAACCAGCCGAAGCAATGCCTTCGATGCATATGAATACATCTGAGTTCTTCTCAAGAAGCTTCCAGACCATGTACTAGAAAATTCTAGAGAAGGGAAAAGGAAAAATTTTCATTTTTTGGAAGGGCTAAGGTGAACCATCAGAAGCAAAATTCATGCTCATTCAGAGCCTTGTAGCCATCTAAATCTCCTTCCTGCACCATCACTTCTATTTTCGAATCTATCAAAGATTCCACCCCTGAAATTGCAAAAATTTTCCTTAGATTTTCAACAGTAATCAAACCCCTTTGTGGATCTGCCAGCAGATGAAACCCTTTACACAGTTTCCCCTAATTGCAGTTGGTCACCACCACTATTTAATTTTTATGTTTTTTTTTTCAATTGATAAAGTGAAAAATGGAATGTTCTAGAGAGATCTAAATTTCTATTATTTTTCTAAATTTAAAAAATAGTTAAACCTCTGAGAAAAAAGACTCATCCAATCAGATAAAAAAATTAACACATAAAATTTGATTTTAAAAATAGATCCTTTTAAACATTAGAGATTTGAAATATTTTTAGATTATAAATTAATAGACAGGTGCCATCGGGAATATTAGTTCCCTAGGACTAACAATGCAACTCATTCAATGTTGTTAAAAAATCCTTCACCTCACTACCCAATTTACTTTGCCAAAAACGTAACGATGCTATGCAAAATAATGCAGGCAAAAATTAGATGTTGAACTATATTCTTGTGACGAAAGTAAAACGTCGATGCCAATTTCCAGTCATGATGTGACGCGAATTTGATTTCAACAGTTATCCGTAGCATTGAGTCAATACTTTTTTTATGCTCCCCAACAATTGAGTCCCACATTATCGTTTTCAAGGGGAAATTACTTGGATTTCCAGAATGGAATATATCATGCTCTACAAAATTGGCAGTTCTTTCGATTGCCTGGATGCCCCATCCTCTCTTGTCCTGCCATGCTCGTATTCTGAATCCCCTACGCTGCCCATACTCAGACACTGTTTTTGCATTGTTTACGATTTCATACACTTTTTCAAGACATGCTTTCCCACTTACAATCAAATGGCATGGAGGAAGATGACAGAAACAAGTCGCATCGTTGTTATTTTTCTATTTGGGAGTGTAAATGAAAACAATATGGAAATGTTGTTGAGTTTTATTGTTAAAGTGAAAATGATGGTGTATTAGTGGGAGTATTTAAAGTAATCTAAGATGAATATGCGTATAAAATAATTTTAATTTATTGTTTTAAACAATAAAGATAATTAAATAGCAGTTAATTATTAAGAGGATCGGTTGTATTCATAGCAAATGCGCGAGGGAAAGGTGACATCTCATGCATAAAGCAATAAATTTAGGAATGTGATTAGAGCTTAATACTTAAGAGGCAAAGTGTGAAGAACTCGACAGCTTGGCTTCCCAATTTCAACCTAAGTAAGAGTTATTTATAGTAAAATGTACAAGGAGAAAAAGATACACATTTCATTGATTAAGTGTGTAATTGCTAAAACTTGCAACATGGTGCTCATAATGTCATAATTTGCTATGTAATTATGCAAGATTCTCTTTGTCCTTCTATCCTTTTCTTAAATGAAATGGCTAAGTAGCTGACTGAATGGTTAATTATTATAATTTATTAATTACTTAAAAATTTAAAAAAATTCTATTTTTATTTTAACAATAATATATAAATGTCAAATCACAGCCATTTGGTGGGCTAGATAGATGCTTCCTAAGAAATATGCAAGTTTCTCTCTGTCCTATCCTTCCTTTCTTAAATATGCAAGGTTTTCTTTATTTTCCTATCCTAATCTTAAATATGCGAGTTTCTTTGTCCTCCTATCTTGATCTTCAACTATCTTGATCTTCAACTATCTTGATCTTCAAAGTGAATTTAGGAGTAGCATCCTTTTCTTAAATATACAAGTTTATCTTTGCCCTCCTATCCTTTTCTTAAATATGCAAGCTTCTCTTTGTTTTTCTATCCTAGTCTTAAATATGTGAGTTTCTCTGTCCTCCTATCTTGATCTTCAAAGTGGATTTAGGAGTAGCATTAAGATTCGTCTATTTATGATGTTGTAATTTGCACGAGAATATATTCTCTCTTATCTTGAGCTTCAAAGTGGATTTAGGATTAGTGTTAAGATTCATATATTGGTTAAAGTAAAAATATATTTTGGTTAGAGCAAGATAAGGGAAATGTACACACAATTTCAATTTTGTAAGTCATTCATGATTAGAATGTTAAAATAGAAAATATTTTGGGTGGTTAAAAGATGTGATTTTTATACAGCATGAACTATTTTGGTCTTGAGTGATGTCATAAGTTTTATTTTTTTTGAGTTTTTTTATGGGAGGATTTTGTATTCACAAAGTTATTTTTAGCTTATTGAGATGGAAACATGAGTCTTAGGTTGTATCTCTTTTGTTAAGAGCTAAGGACTAATGAATATCCATTATGTCACATTCTCTTAGGGCATTATCAACCTCATCTCTAGTGTATTTCTAAGTAATAGTTGGAAGTTGCGTTAAATTTGAAAGAGTAGATTAGCTTTTATATTCCTTTAAATCTTATCAATTTCTACTTCTTGTTGGACTTGAATTATACTCTCTATTTTTTGAGGTTGCAATTCTTTTTTTTTTTTCTAACATATTAGCCATTGTCAATATTATCGCTCTTTTTGCAATACTCTTATTATTAGTCAAAAGGGAATGCCAATTTTTACTTTTAGGCTACAATAGTCCTTAGAGATTTTGGCAATCAACCACATCATTACTTTTTGTGCTATTCTAGATGCAAATGTATTTTACATGATACTTTTAGGCTACAAGTTTTATTTGAGTAAGTGATTTGCATATAAATAAAAAATATTTGTATAATACACAGCAATCTTCACTGCAGGCTACATAGTCATTTACTCCTACCCCTGTGTGATTTTGAACCTGATCATTCTCACCTTTCTGAAAATCCATTGTGCATTTTCGACTAGGGTTTCCCAATTTGTGAAGAAGGCTCAGATTGACAAAAAATCCAATCATAAGCACTGCAATGACGATCATGCTGACGATGATGAAATGAGGGGAAAGAGGAATTATTACATGCGGCCTAAAGCTATGCAATAAATGATCCCAACCCATACTTTCTGACAATGGTTATTGTCATAATTAATACAACCTTACATTTTTAAAATTTTCTTCTCTTTTTTACTTGATTAAAAATTAAAATTATCCGTGAGAAAAATCCTCTCAATCAATAGAAAATTATAATTTAAATAAGAAAAATGATTACACGCAACCTAAAGTTATGCAATAAATGATCCCAACCCATACTTTCTGACAATGGTTATTGTCATAATTAATACAACCTTACATTTTGAAAATTTTCTTCTCTTTTTTACTTGATTAAAAATTAAAATTATCCCTAGCAAAAATCCTCTTAATCAATAGAAAATTATAATTTAAATCATAAAAAAGTTTTTAAAAATATTTCATATTTAAACTTTAGGATATGACAATTATCTTGACTTAAATTAATTAATTAGGTGCCACTATTGAAAACATTATAGGGAAAAGTCACACTAAGTAGCACAAACAAGTACCCCCCCGAGGAAAAATAAAATTCAAATGATGGGGAGAGGGAAAAGTAAATGACAATATGAAAACCTGAAAAATACATTGTTTTCTAAACCTTGTTGAAAAATATAGCAGCTAAATGGATAGTAATGCATAGAGTAAGAATTTCATATTATATGCAAAACTGATATAAATATATGATAGTCAAGCCTAAAGCCTTTATAAAGAGGCAACTTTTCTAGAGAGGATTTGAAAGCATTATTCTAACAATGCATAGAGATAACAAAGATTGCAAGCATCCATGAAAGGAACTAAAAAAAGCATATGAAATTCTCTAGTTAAAGTGGTAAGAACCTCAAACCATTTTGAAGCAGGCTCTGTAGATGGAGAATGTGAATGTCATAACATTGATAACGAGTCCATAATAAATAGGAAACAACCAAAAACAAAATGGTTGACTACATTAGTTGCCAATTATGGGAAACAACCAAAAAATACTAAATGTGTTCACACTAGAAATACATTTAAATCATTTAAGTGATTTAATGGACAAAAAGTTTTGCAATAAACCATTTAGGAATGCAAGAAATTCATTATGTAAAACTTCTGGAGGAATTCCAACTTTCATAAATTTACTAGAATTTTTTCTTATTTTTGAATTAAAAAAAAATTAAACTCCTAGCTAAAATTGGTATAGGCAATAGAAAAATAGGAATTAATGTAAAAAATATATTTTTAGGAGTGATTAATTAGAAAGAAGTAGGAACATTAGCTCCTTGCATGGTCTAATAAGACAAACAAATATTGACTATATAGTCAAACTAGCTAATATATACACTATATGAAAAATATGTCGAGATGCATTGAGGTGTTGAGTTTATTGAATGCAAATTAAAAGTGAATAATGAAAAAATTCAATGCCTCGATGCATATCGGCATATTTTACATATAGAATATATTTTAGCTAGTAGTAGTTGCGGCTTGCATAACACATTGAATAATTAATTTGATTATGTTTCAAATATAACTTTACAATTTATATCATCATTAGGTTTACTATTAGGATTACTATTACTTTATATTTATTATTATAATAATTAGGGATAAGGTTTAGTGTTAATGTGTTTACAAGTGGAAATATGCTTAGTGTTAGTATTAAAGTTAGGGATAGCTTAGGGTCAGGGCCTAGACTTATATTATGATTATAAAAATGTACTCAAGTTAGAAATATAGTTTTGATCATTATACCATTTACAACTACAATTTAATGTTAAGGTTTATTGTTAGGGTTAGATTTATGTTAAGGTTGGATTTATGATTAGGGTCATAATTTATTTTTATGGTTAGAATTGCGTTCAACATTTAAATCAATGTGTAGGTTACAGTAGGGATTAAGGTTAGAATTATGATTAGGGCGATTGAATAGTTAGGATGGAAAATATTATTAATATGTTTATGATACAATAATAGTTATTATAGGTCAAATAGTCAAGATTAGGATTACTGTTAATGTTAGACTTTAGATACTGGACAATTTTTAGATTTATATTATGTTTCTAGGATTATGCATATAATTAGAACTTGCTTTGAGAGACATTTAGATTTTTGTTTATTTTTGGTATATAAATTGTAAATAATATTTCATGTATATTTTCCACATACATTTAAAGATAACATTTAATGTTATCCATTTTAGAATTATGTTAATGATACATATTATATAAAGCTATACAAACAACAATTGTTAGGTTAATATGATTAGGATTAGTGTTAATGTTAGACTTCAGATATTGGACAATCTTAATATTTATATTATGTTTAGGATTATGCATATAATTAGGAGTTTCTTTGAGAGACATTTAGATTTTTGTTTCTTTTTGGTATATACAATGTAAATCATATTTCATCTATATTTTCCACATACATTTAAAGATAACATTTAATGTTATCCATTTTAGAATTGTGTTAATGATACATATTATATAAAGCTATACAAACAACAATGATTTGGTTTAGGATTTATACATGATGGTTAGGATTATGCATACAATTAAGATTTATTACAAATAAATTTAATGTTTGATTTATTTGTGTTACCACATATTTGTCACTTGCATATAAAGCAATATTTTGATACCAACCATATTACAAGGTCGTGCATATATACTTGTGAAAGTATAGCATACAAATCTCTCAAATATAGAGTAATTAAAGTATGCTATACACATCACGTGAAGAATTAAAAAAACTCAATTTCCTTGCATTCTAAAATAAGTTAAAAAAGAATATGGAAGACATTTATAAAACCACATATATATAAAAATAAATTTTTGATTTTCATACTTACATAAATCAAAGAGAAAAGAGATGTTCCAGTACAATCATATTTAATAAGCAATAAGTACCAAAGGTCAAAGAAGTAATAACTAAATGTAAAGCACTTTGTCGTAATGATGTAAGTACATGACATAATCTTCAGTGATTAGATTGGTATTACGACCTTTATTTGTGCAATGATCACAATGAACTTCTTTCATCATTCATGGAAATGCATCTACATATTGAGATGCCTCACGAACCCTTCTTGCAACATCCACCATTTTCCATATTTATAGCTCATCGAGATCATCAATCATTAAGGCCATGTGTTCAAGAGTTTCCACAATACCTTTGTAGTACTCTATAACCAATCTTACACAATTTTCAATATCAAATTCAAGAAAAGCATTAGAATTTACAGAGCCAATTGGGCTTCCAATAATGATTTATGATTTGTTTTTTGAAGCATCCATTCTTTTAATTCTTTACTACAAAAAAACTAAAATTACAGAAAATGAGTATTTCAAAATATGAGTGTAAAATTATCCATAATTTGTAAAAGTAAAGAGTTAGAATAAATAATGTTTACGACTACATTTTGTGCAAGAAATATTAAAAATATGTAGAATAAGAGATTAATATTTTTACAAGGTGAATTGTCACAAAAATAACTTGAGATAGCGAACCAAATATAAAATTATAAGGACATGATGCTATTTTATCACCAATTTCTAAATCTTTCTTTGGTCTAGATCCTTGTAAAATCAATGGCCATGGTGCATTATACCTATATTTCATTAACATATTTTTATTGGTAAATACAATGATATGTTAAAGGATAAGAACATTAAAATTTCAAATGAATAAAATTGTTTAGGAAGTGTTTACTTGCAAACTAATCTCCCTCTCTTTTTGCACAAACATGCACCTTCTTTCAACATTATGTGTCTTTGTACAATATTTAGAATCTCATCGTAGTCCGTATTGAAATCACTTTGGACCAATTGTCTCATGTTTTTCAAACATGGGTGTAGGCTAAAATTTTGATATGCCTAAAACATAAATATAAATATTTAATATCATATATGTTCTTATCTAAAGTTACCACAATAAAGAATGTCTAATTTTATAACTTTTTATAATCATATCTATATATTCCAGAGGTGTGTATCTCGTCACGGGTTACATGCATGAACCAAATCATGGAGATATGATGCAAGATAATATAATTGATATTGATTGTTCCAATCAATACTTTCCATTTTTGGTGCTCCTTTTAACCATATAAAACTATGGACAGGTGTTGATCCTCTGTGTTGCCATTCATATTTGAACCAATAGTCTTCAACATTCATACCATTCTTATCATGGATAAGATAGCCAATAGTCTGTGAAAAATTTCAAACATCTTAGATTATATATTTACAAATATCAATAATTAGTGCATGATTACAATGTACTTAATACTATAATGACATACCTCTATTTTCCCTATGCTGCTTCATTATCTCTATCTTCACATAGCATTTTCTCCTTTGCATCTTCTACTATTTCATTCTACTCCATTGGTGGAATCATAGGAGGATGGTCGTACTTTGGGTTATCCTTAAGAGCCCTTCTATATTGATCCCTCATAGTCTTTATATGCTTTGTTACTCTTTTCAAAAGTAGGCCAATGTCAAAAATGTTTTTCCCAAATTTCTCCTCAATAGATGCAATAAGCTGATTTTTTAATTCTACGGCTTGTAAATTCCACCTTTTTAAAAACAAATAGATTGTTAGATCAATAACTTTAATATATTACAATAAATAGAAGAAAAGAAAAATTATGTAGCAATGATATGAAACTACATACCTTTTACATATGGTGGTTCCAAATAGTCTCAATGTTATATGAAAAAGATGTTCAAAGAAAGCATTATTACCTAAAAAAACATAAAGAATTTATTAGTCCAAAATTAGTAATGTAAAAGTAAACTAAATTTACACTTTAAATAATAACAATTTTAAAGCACTTGGAAGCTTGCGTTCTTTTAATGCAAACATAGTTTTATTATTTAGCAAAAATGCCCCTTCATACGAACCAGTACTAATCACACGAACTGCTCAAAGAAATGGATAAGCTTTAGTAGTACTGCTCTCTGTAGGTCTATCACCTAAAACATCATAACAATTAAATGACAATTTTAGTAATGCTCTCTGTTGGTCTACCTCCCTGCCTATGTCCATGTCCCTCTATGTGTGGGTATATATATATATATATGTATGTATGTATGTATGTGTGTGTGTATGTGTGGTGTGTGTATGCATGTGTTTGTGTGTATGAAGGCTTCTGTAGACATCATTTAAGCATTGATATGCTACTTTTTTGTTCATCAACTTGTCGAAAAAAATTACAAAATATAGCACATTACAAAATATAGCAAAACAAGGTTTTACCAGTTCTAGTGGGCATAGACGATGATGTTTGCATGGTCCTTGTTGCTGACAATGTAGTAGACAATACTGGACCACCAACCAAAGGAAGAGTCCACACTTCATCATGAGCTAAAGAATAGAATATTGTTAGCAAAGACATTTGCAATGGATAAAGATCAAATGGGATACTAGCAAGAAATGTCCACAAAAAAGAAAGGTAAGTGTTATAATGTTGATCAAAACAAACAAAGTGTTACTTACACGAAGGTTGTGTACAACAACCCTGACCATATTCACCATGTGATGTTGCAATTGGCACATATTCCTATACAAGAACACATAAAATTAGATATCATGATCTATAAGATACTATAAAATATTAATATCTATTGAAATTCTATTACTGCTTTAGTCGAATTACTGCTTACCTTCAAAGATTGGATTTTATGGTCCAATTCTATTCTCAGTGCCTCTTTCTCGTCACTTCTGTCACCCTTGATGATAATGTTAACAAGTTCATTAGTGTATCTTTTCTTAATTTTTTGGGTGATAATACAGGGTCAGTACTAAGGGCAATGTCATGTAGATATGACGCTCATATTTCAGATAGCATTTGATCAATGATCATTGTAGCTTTTTCCTATCATTTGTGACATAAAATATTTATATAATTTCATCAAAATAACTCCAAAGACATAAAGGAAAGAACGTAATAATATGACATTTGTTTCTATATTAACATTAAAATTTACAATAATTAATGTTTACCTCTATTGAAGGTGTCTAATATGGTGCATTCATATCGCCCTGTGAAAAAAATTAGTAAGTCTTCGAAATCAGCAGCAAAATTAAAGTAATAGACTTACCAAAAAAAAATATTAATAATAAAGTAGATTGTATATGTAAATAATTTTTCTTAAAAATTTAGTTGTTTATATGTGCACTTTACTTTCAACCCACGACAAACCCGAACAACATCATGTGCTCTCCTGATTATAATCATATATTATATTATCTGTAGTCTCACATCATTAAAATAAATAATCAAAAAACAATAATGATGATCAAATTATATAAACAAAATTAATGTTATTTTTGAAAGCTAATATATGACTATTTTTCACGAATGTTTTAGATCACATTCTGTGATTTAACATTAAAATAAAGAAAGAAAGCATAAAGAGATAACTCAACATAGAGAAAATTGAGAAAAATCATTGACCAAATTTATATAAACATGCTTTTATATAGAATTTAGGAAAATGGGCCCATCAAATATCCCATTAACCTCTTATTTGGATTCAACATTCCCTAAAGTGTAATAGCAACTTCATAAATTCTGAAGTGTTCTTGGTACATGTATTCAAAATTATGAATTGATAACTATGTATTAGTGATATTAGATTTCCACAATCTATTATATTGAACAACTAACCATCAAATATATTCAAAAACATTAACCAAAAAAGGTTATTATTAACATTTTAGATCATTCATTATAGCACACAATTCATCCATTGATAACTATTGAAATTGGCATTAAATCAATTGGTAGCATGGAAAAAGGAATGTGGGTCAAGGTGATTATTACCTTGCCCTTCTATTTTGGAACCACACTTCAACTTATTGACATGTTCTACTTAATGTTTATATGTGCACATATGGTTTGGAAAGAAAAATTTGGTCATACTAGACCCCATTATAGTTGACATTGATCCTACTTGGACATTTCATTGATCATCATGATCTTCATCCATGTTGTCATCATCATCATCATCATCCTCTTGATCACTATCATCATCATGACCACAATCATGATCATCATTAGCATCATCACCATTATCACCATTATCATTAGCATGATGAAAATCATTACCATCATCTTCTTCTTCATCACTAGGTAAATGTCGTTCCTGATAATCATTTACTTCCTCTTGTGCTTCTTCAATATCTTCTTCTTTGATCACATTATACTTTACTGGCATTCCTCTTGAGTCATGTCTAACAACAAATGACCAAACTAGTTTGTGTGGAACACCAAAGTAAAATGCTTTCTCACATTAGCTTGGAAGAACATAAGGATCATGTCTGACTGGCTCAAATGACCTTGTAGTAATAATAATAAATCCACTATTGTGTTTAATAACAATCATATTGGGATCATTTTGATTCAGTCCTAACCTGAACCATTTGACGACAAATAGAACTATTTTGAATGAATTAAAGTCACACTCAAGTATATCATCCAAAATGCCATAGTATCAATTTTTAGATTGTTTAGGATTTATGTCAGTTCTAGATGAAATATTGGTGACTGTGAAGACAACACTTATTCTGAAATCACGCATTTTCTTTGTTTCATCTAACTTTTTTGTGCAAAATTTATAGCCATGCTAGTGTATAGCTTTGTGGTGTTTGACTTACAATTATTCCAACATGTCAAGAATCTTTGCATTGATTTGTGAGTTGATATTAAACTTGTGTCTGATGATTAGTAATATTATGCGTACCTTTCTATCTCTTAAGCCATATATTAGATAAAGTACCATTGGCATAGCATTGGGATCTCCATTACGATGAGCTTCTTTAACCAAAGATGCAACACCATCCTATGTTAATGAGCGACCATTTTCTTGGGACTATTCAATCCATATTGTGACCCAATCAAGATTGTTTGCAATATACAAGTGTAGTACATTCCACTCAAGACCACCTATAAAGAAGACAATTAACACCAATAAATAAGACAATTACACCAATTAGAAACAACTTATATATATTGATGATGGATAAGAATTGTTAAATTACAAAAAAAAATTATAATTACCTCTCACACTCCTCAATCTACATTTCCCCATCAGGTACTTCCCTTTGAATTTGTCATTACAGTTGGGATCCCAAATGCGATCTACATGGATACCTACTCCAAAATTTGGAAGATATTCACTATTATATACCATATTCTAGTATATCATATATCCCTCTATCATAGAACCCTCAAGATGTGCTCTTTGTCAAATCGAGCCCTTCATAAATTTCAAGTGCCTCTCAACCATCCACATTGATCTAGCTTGTACAAGTCAACACAATTCAATATCCTCAACTTGATGTATGAGGTAGTGTTCTTGAGCATTGAAAAACATTGGAAGTAAATAAATTTGCATTTCATACATAAGCTGTAGAATTTTTCTCTTGCAATATTTTATATCTTTTTTATCAATTTCTTTAGATGATAACCAACTAAAAGAGATTCAACATGCTAAAAAACATAAAGGAGATTTCAAATAAAATTATACAATAGATTTTAGATAAAAATCTACAAATCTAAGAAAAAACACTTCTAACCTCATGTATTTTTCAAGATAATTTATAACTTGTTTAATATTGTTGTCAAACTAGTCTGGAAGGGATAGAGGTAGGATGAACTGCAATCATTAAAAAATGATCATTTCAATATATTATTAAATAATGCAATTGGTACTACATTCAATCTTACAAATATAATATAAATATATAACATGACTTACCTTGAGGAAGGTATGCCAATCATGTGTTTTCAACCCTGGCCCAAAATCAGCTTTCTTTGATAGAAGAGTATTTATATTTGTAGCAAATCTTATTGGAAATTTTTTTTTTTATGACTTCTTTTAATGCATCACTTTGTTGCTCTGTTAATAACTAAGGAAGGGCACTTGTATTTATGTGGTCAAAATTGCTATTTGATTCAATGAAAACTTTTAGTGCATGATTGGATTCATGATTGTCAATACAAATTTTAGTAATTTGTTCTCTATCATGCCTTCCATCCAAAATTTTTCATAGTGTCTCTGTTACATTCTTTCCAATATGCATAGCATCAAACAAATGTGCAATTGGGAGATCCTTGTAGTATGGTAACCTACTAAGTTGAGTAGGATGACCTTTCATTCCTCTAAGAAGTTTTTCATTGATGCCTTGATGACCTTCACAAGCATCAATTACATCATAATAAATATAAGAAAATATCAAAATACAAATTGTAAACTTTAGACGACAAATTGGACATTACCTTGACGATTTAGTTGATCATATTCCAACTTCCATAAATGAGGTGTCATTCTTCATGGCCTTGATGATGTCTCTTCTTTCCCATTGAAAATATATTTTTCAGCAATTCAATACCTATGATTATTGTGGAGAAAGTCTCTAAATGAGCATCAAACATCTACTTTCCTAAACTTCTCGAATGATGACATTTCATCTTCGGACCACAAATCAGACATGCAAAGTTTTTCTTTGTCTGAAGACCTAAAAGATCATGTATAATTGGATCATGCACAATTATCATGCACAACTTAAGCATTCAATGGTAATGTGTAAGCACTATAACAGACTAAAAATATGTGATCTTAACAATATAACATACCACAAAAATGAGTTAGCCTGGGGCATCATGTATTGTCCATACAATCATTGCATGAAATTGAAATTGTCAATGTCCTATTTGTCTAGAGATTTCATACATAGTGATGCCATTTCATAACTTCAACAAATCATCAATTAGGGGCTCAAATACATGTTCATGTCTTTAACTTGGTATTTACCTAGCAATTAAATGAACATAAACATTACGTAATTATTATAACAATTTTCATGCACTATTTATAAATTAATTTAGATAACTATAAAATAAAAAAATACCTGGCACAATCATTGACAATATTATGTGCTCCATCTTTATTGACATCCAAGGAGGAATGTTATTGCTAATAACAAAAATAAGCCATACTAAGTAAACAGATCTCATATCTCCATATGGATTGACACCATCCGCCGCCAATGAGAGATTCAAATTACGAGATTCTTCTTTAAAGTGTGACCATGTTTCTTCTATCTCTTTAAATGTAGAACCATCGGCAGACATTCACATAATGTCATCCTAACTTCTATTGTGCGCATGGTAAATTATAAATTGTGCCAGTCTAGCGCACCTGAATAACCATTCAAGACGTGAAAGAATGGAAATGTACTAAAGAACCTTGTGAGGCACTTTTATTATTATTTGATCTTACCGATATCTACTAACATGAAGATCAGAGCATTTTATTGCAAATTCATGTTGTTTGTGATATAGAATACGATCATTGGGATATGCATGTATTGTCTGATACTTCATTCCAAACTGATCCATAATGTTAGATATTTCTTGGTACGAACAAGACAAAATGTTTGATGGTGGTAACAAAAAATCATAACACATCATAACAATTAAATGACAATTTTAGTAATGCTCTCTGTGGGTCTACCTCCCTATCTATGTCCATGTCTCTCTATGTGTGGGTATATCTATATGTATGTATGTATGTATGTATGTATGTATGTGTGTATGTGTGGTGTGTATGTGTGGTGTGTGTATGCATGTGTTTGTGTGTATGAAGGATTCCATAGACATCATTTAAGCACTAATATGCTACTTTGTTGTTCATCAACTTGTCGAAAAAAATTACAAAATATAGCACATTACAAAATATAGCAAAACAAGGTTTTACCAGTTCTAGTGGGCATAGATGATGATGTTTGCATGGTCCTTGTTGCTGACAATGCAGTAGGCAATACTGGACCACCAACCGAAGGAGGAGTTCACACTTCGTCATGAGCTAAAGAATAGAATATTGTTAGCAAAGAAATTTGCAATGGATAAAGATCAAATGGGATACTAGCAAGAAATGTCCACAAAAAAAAAAGGTAATTGTTATAATGTTGATCAAAACAAACAAAGTGTTACTTACACGAAGGTTGTGCACAACAACCCTGACCATGTTCACCATGTGATGTTGCAACTGGCACATATGCCTATACAAGAACACATAAAATTAGATATCATGATCCATAAGATACTATAAAATATTAATAGCTATTGAACTTGTATTACTGATTTAGTCGAATTACTGCGTACCTTCAAAGATTGTATTTTACGTTCCAATTCTATTCTCAATGCCTCTTCCTCGTCACTTCTGTCACCCTTGATGATAATGTTAACAAGTTCATTAGTGTATCTTTGCTTAATTTTTTGGGTGATGAACACAGGGTCAGTACTAAGGGCAATGTCATGTAGATATGACGCTCATATTTCAGATAGCATTTGATCAATGATCATTGTAGCTTTTTCCTATCATTTGTGACATCAAATATTTATATAATTTCATCAAAATAACTCCAAAGACATAAAGGAAAGAACATAATAATATGACATTTGTTTCTATATTAACATTAAAATTTACAATAATTAATGTTTACCTCTATTGAAGGTGTCTAATATGGTGCATTCATATCGCCCTGTGAAAAAAATTAGTAAGTCTTCGAAATCAGAAGCAAAATTAAAGTAATAGACTTACCAAAAAAAAATATTAATAATAAAGTAGATTGTATATGGAAATCATTTGTCTTAAAAATTTAGTTGTTTATATGTGCACTTTACTTTCAACCCATGATAAACCCGACCAACATCATGTGCTCTCCTGATTATAATCATATATTATATTATCTGCTGTCTCACATCATTAAAATAAATAATCAAAAAATAATAATAATGATCAAATTATATTAAAAGAATTAAAGTTATTTTTGAAAGCTAATGTATGACTATTTTTCACGAATGTTTTAGATCACATTCTGTGATTTAACATCAAAATAAAGACTGAAAGCATAAAGAGATAATTCAACATAGAGAAAATTGAGAAAAATCATTGACTAAATTTATATAAACATGCTTTTATATAGAATTTAGGAAAATGGGCCCATCCAATATCCCATTAACCTCTTATTTGGATTCAACATTCACTAGAGTATAATAGCAACTTCATAAATTCTGAAGTGTTCTTGGTACATGTATTCAAAATTATGAATTGATAACTATGTATTAGTGATATTAGATTTCAACAATCTATTGTATTGAACAACTAAATAGTTAACATGCTAGTGAAGGATGTGTGTAAGAAGTATAGTAGGGTGGATATTGAAGAGGAGTGAAAGGCCTTGCATTATCAGAGTTTAGAACTCTTTGATAGGAAGGACACATTGTTAGAGTTGTTGCATCCATTGGAAAGTATAATAGAGATAGAGATGAAGGTGATACAAGTCTTGTAGATCTCAATTGTGCAAACTCTTCCTGCAATCTTCAATTTTCTCTGTTAATGAATCGTAGCATTTCCTTAGGAATTTGCAATCACTTCAGTTTGTTTGAGCTTGCTTCTACAAAATTCAAGAAATATTTTTAATAATGATTTAGAATTTGATTATGTAACAAAGTTTCCCTTTAGTCAACATTTAAGTTCATACTCTATTATATATTATTTCTCTTTGCCTAATTATTAGGTCAACATAATGAGTCATCAAATATATTCAAAAACATTACCCAAAATTTTTTTATATTAACATTTTAGATCATTGATTATAGCCCACAATTCATCCATTGATAACTATTGAAATTGGCATTAAATCAATTGGTAGCATGGAAAAAGGAATGTGGGTCAAGGTGATTATTACCTTTCCCTTCTATTTTGGAACCACACTTCAACTTATTGACATGTTCTACTTAATGTTTATATGTGCACATATGGTTTGGAAAGAAAAATTTGTTCATACCAGACCCCATTATAGTTGACATTGATCCTACTTGGACATTTCATTGATCATCATGATCTTCATCCATGTCGTCGCCATCATCATCATCATCCTCTTGATCACTATCATCATCATGACCATCATCGCCATGATCATTACTACCTTCATCACCATAATCATGATCATCATTAGCATCATCACCATTATAACCATTATCATTAGCATGATCAAAATCATCACCATCTTCTTCTTCTTCATCACTAGATAATTGTCCTTCCTGATAATCATTTACTTCCTCTTGTGCTTCTTCAATATCTTCTTCTTTGATCACATTATACTTTATGGGCCTTCCTCTTAGGTCATGTCTAACAAAAAATGACCAAACTAGTTTGTGAGGAACACTAAAGTAAAACACTTGCTCACATTAGCTTCGAAGAACATAAGGCTCATGTCTGACTGGCTCAAATAACCTTTTATTAATCATAATAAATCCACTATTGTGTTCAATAACAATCATATTGGGATCATTTTGATTCAGTCGTAACCTAAACCATTTGACGACAAATAGAACTATTTTGAATGAATTAAAGTCACACTCAAGTATATCATCCAAAATGCCATAGTATTAATTTTTAGATTGTTCAGGATTTATGTCAGTTTTAGATGAAATATTGGTGACTGTGAAGACAACACTTATTCTGAAATCACACATTTTCTTTGTTTCATCTAACTTTTTTGTGCAAAATTTATAGCCATGGTAGTGCATAGCTTTGTGGTGTTTGACTTACAATTATTCAAACATGTCAAGAATCTTTACATTGATTTGTGAGTTGATATTAAAGTTATGTCTGATGATTAGTAATATTATGTGTACCTTTCTATCTCTTAAGCCATATATTAGATCAAGTACCATTGGCATAGCATTTGGATCTCCATTACGATGAGCTTCTTTAACCAACGATGCAACACCATCCTATGTTAATGAGTGACCATTTTCTTGAGACTATTCAATCCATACTGTGACCCAATCAAGATTGTTTGCAATATACAAGTGTAGTGCATCCCACTCATGACCACCTATAAAGAAGACAATTACACCAATTAGAAACAACTTATATATATTGATGATGGATAAGAATTGTTAAATTACAAAAAAAAACTTATAATTACCTCTCACGCTCCTTAATCTACATTTCCCCATCAGGTTCTTCCCTTTGAATTTGTCATTACAGTTGGGATCCCAAATGCGATCTACATGGATACCTGCTGCAAAATTTGGAAGATATTCACTATTATATAACATAGTCTGGTATATCATATATCCCTCTATCATAGAACCCTCAGGATGTGGTCTTTGTCAAATCGAGCCCTTCATAAATTTCAAGTGCCTCTCAAACATCCACATTGATCTAGCTTGTACAAGTCTAAACAATTCAATCTCCCCAACTTGATGTATGAGGTAGTGTTCTTGAGCATTGAAAAACATTGGAAGTAAACACTTTTGCATTTCACACATAAGCTGCAGAATTTTTCTCTTCCAATATTTTATATCTTTTTTATCAATTTCTTTAGATGATAACCAACTAAAAGAGATTCAACATGCCAAAAAACATAAAGGAGATTTCAAATAAAATTATACAATAGATTTTAGATAAAAAGCTACAAATCTAAGAAAAAACACTTCTAACCTCATGTATTTTCCAAGATCATATATAACTTGTTTAATACTGTTGTCAAACTGGTCTAGAAGGGATAGAGGTAGGATGAACTGCAATCATTGAAAAATGATCATTTCAATATATTATTAAATAATGCAATTGGTACTACATTCAATCTTACAAATATAATATAAATAGGTAACATGACTTACCTTGAGGAAGGTATGCCAATCATGTGTTTTCAACCCTGGCCCAAAATCGCCTTTCTTTGATAGAAAAGTACTTATATTTGCAGCAAATCCTATTGGAAATTTTGTTTTTTTTATGACTTCTTTTAATGCATCACTTTTTTGCTCTGTTAATAACCAAGGAAGGGCACTTGTATTTATGTGGTCTCCATTGCTAGTTGATTCAATGAAAACTTTTAGTGCATGATTGGATTCATAGATGTCAATACAAATTTTACTAATTTGTTCATTATTATGCCTTCCATCCAAAATTTTTCATAGTGTCTCTGTTACATTCTTTCCAATATGCATAGCATCAAACAAATGCGCAATTGGGAGATCCTTGTAGTATGGTAACCTACTAAGTTGAGTAGGATGACCTTTCATTCCTCTAGGAAGTTGGTCACTGATGCCTTGATGACCTTCACAAGCATCAATTACATCATTAATAAATATAAGAAAATATCAAAATACAAATTGTAAACTTTAGACGACAAATTGGACATTACCTCGACGATTTAGTTGATCGTATTCCAACTTCCATAAATGAGGTGTCATTCTTCATGGCCTTGATGATGTCTCTTCTTTCCCATTGAAAATATATTTTTCGGCAATTCAATACCTATGATTATTGTGGAGAAAGTCTCTAAATGAACATCAAACATCTACTTTCCTAAACTTCTCGAATGATGACATTTCATCTTCGGACCACAAATCAGACATTCAAAGTTTTTCTTTGTCTGAAGACCTAAAAGATCATGTATGAATTGATCATGCACAATTATCATGCACAACTTAAGCATTCAATAGTAATGCGTAAGCACTATAACAGACTAAAAATATGTGATCTTAACAATATAACATACCACAAAAATGAGTTAGCCCGGGGCATCATGTATTGTCCATACAATCATTGCATGAAATTGAAATTGTCAATGTCCTATTTGTCTAGAGATGTCATACATAGTGATGCCATTCCATAACTTCAAAAAATCATCAATTAGGGGTTCAATATACATGATCATATCTTTAACTTTGTATTTACCTAGCAATTGAACGAACATAAACATTACGTAATTATTTTACCGATTTTCATGCACTATTTATAAATTAATTTAGATAACTATAAAATAAAAAAATACATGGCACAATCATTGAAAACATTATGTGCTCCCTCTTTATTGACATCCAAGGAGGAATGTTATTGCTAATAACAAAAATAGGCCATACTAAGTAAACAGATCTTCTTTAAAGTGTGACCATGTTTCTTCTATCACTTTAAATGCAGAACCATCGGCAGGTATTCACATAATGTCATCGTAACTTCTATTGTGTGCATGGTACTGTATAAATTGTGCCAATCTAGCGCACCTGAATAACCATTCAAGACGTGGACTAATAGAAATGTACTAAAGAACCTTGTGAGGCACTTTTTTTATTATTTGATCTGACCGATATCTACTAACATGAAAATCAGGGCATTTTATTGCAAATTCATGTTGTTTGTGATATAGAATGTGATCATTGGGATATGCATGTATTGTCTAATACTTCATTCCAAACTAATCCATAAAGTTAGATAATTCTTGGTACGAACAAGACAAAATGTTTGATGGTGGTAACAAAAAATCACTAATCAACCTACAACAACAAATATGTATTGTTAATATAATGAATAGTAATTATATGCTAACATTGAAGATGACAAAAATGACATACCTTAGCATACGTGACATTGCTACATTGGATATACTACTCATAACCTTTAAGTTCACCAACGACACTATAACCGACAGTAGAGTTGTTTGGGAGCCTTCATATAAGGGCTTGTGTGACTTCTCAATTAAAGGTATATCTAGACCATCTTCATCATTATTATCAGATTTGCTAGTACCATCATTGTGAGCCTCTTCATCACCTGCCCCAATACCATCTTCTTCAGTCATGTCCTCTAGCACATTATCATCTTCTTCCAAAGGAGTGTTATCCTCAGCTTGGATATTCACACCTCCATGTTCCCCCAATAGGAAATCCACATTCAAAAATGGAAAAAAATTGTGCCCCCCTTCAACATGACCATATTGCCTACAATGACTTTGGGCTGTTGCAATTAGAATTCTTTGATTCTTTAAGCCCTTACACTTTTTGCAAGGACAATAACATTTATCAGGTTTTCTTCAGAACTAAGCCCAAAATGCAGCTATTGTCTCATTATTTTGTTCTAAAAATTTATCAGGGCCCATGAAATCTCCTCTCTGGTCCTTTCTTAGGAGCCTCATTCTTTGATGTAATGCTTTGACATCTTCTATTGGGGTCTTGGGAGTGCCTAGTTCTTTGTACGCCTTGTAAGTTTTAGCTGCTATCTTTTTGTTGGTTCAGGGTTGTAGGTCCATAGTGGCTTTTTATTTGGCATTGGTTTGTCTTTGTGGTGTACCAGATCCTTGTCAAAATACAATTGTATGGGGTTTCAGAGTTCCCTGAAAACCTATTTTACCTTAATCAAAAACTTTTACAGACTAGAAGAAATCCCATTACAAATTAATTTAATGTACTTATGAACTAATGTCCACTAGTGGATACACCAAACAATAGGAATGTTTAGAAGTAAAGATAGTGCTTCTCTTATAAAGCAATGAGAAAATTTAGGGAAGTGCAATATAAATCAACAACACTAGTCGATTGTACTCCAAAGAAGACATTTTTAAGCTCTTGACAATATAAATATTCTATAGGAGATTATTTTATTGTGTTATCTATATCATATTATATATCCTTCTTGATGAATGTTATCTTGAAGTAGGAAAATGAAATAAAATCTACACTAAATGTTCATGGGAGAACCTTTTGGATCTAGGGGACCACAAAATGGCATTAAACCCATAGCATTTTTAGATAAATTGATTTCAACTAAAATAACATCTAGAAACATATGCCAAGTTCCATTGAATCCACAATGTACTAATTTAGTTATAGGATGCCTTTAAGGTATCTGCCTAACTTCATGAGGGATAACACCCTTATTCAATATAGGACTGAATTGAGGCTACTACTATATTCAAAATAATTTCCTATACATGAGTGTAAGAGGCACAAACATGTATATGACTCTAATTACACATTGGATGGTAGGCATTGGGTTTGAAAGATATTTAGCTATGAAATGTCCACTCCTTGCAAGATGTATTAATTAAGCTTGTTGCCTCACTCAAACCTGTAAAGGGCTAGATGCTCAATTGTTAAGATATGGTATTAGAATCGAAAGCCTTCATTTAGAAGCTACTTTTACTTTGTAGGCACTAATCTACATAAGACTAGACTAGGAGCATGTATTTATAACTTACCTCCTTTAAAATTATCATCAACTAGATGGTCTAAACCATTGATGATTAAGTACACTTAGCACTGAATTTAGTGGTCATAATGGTAACTACATACTAAGTCAATATGAAATTATTGTCTAGTTATTTGTAAGTCTAAAACCACAAGAATTCATTGTCAACAAATGAATGCACTAAAAAATTGAGAGAGACAATCTTTGCTTTGCTTTGACCAAAAAAAATTCAATGATAATTTCACTCAAGCATTGTACAAGTCCTATGATCTATGAACCTATTTTATAGTTATTCCACAAAAAAGATGCCATTAGCCTCTCAAACTAAAGAAAGAATGGTTCTATAGGAAGAGTAATAGATAAGTGAGTAGTTAAGAATGCACCTATAATTAAATAAATATTTGCTTGCAATTTTTATTTCTTTTCAACCAGCTATAAGAAGTGTAATGAGAACAATCTGGTGCATAGTTCTCTCAGTATAATTATTTGAATGCCCTATGAATTGAAGCAACGATAAATAACAGTAGCATTTTTTTTAACAACCTATTCTTGGTCGGATAATAACAACATAACACAAAGATCTCAAGAGTTGAACTTGGTATGTAAGGCTAATTAAAAAAATTGCATTAAAGTTCTTCAATAAGACCTATGGAGATATATAAGAGAATTTTTTGATTTTAGTATGCTATATTATGCTGCGTCGAGTCTCCAAAATGATTTGAAACTGAAATGGCCTCAATCCTCTCTAGATACACTGTACCATTTTAAGTTGATATACATTATGTGTAAGATTTGAAACTGGAAAATTATAATTTGATTAAAGAAAGATGAAAAATTCATACCACAATGTTTGTGCCCATGATTTCTGGATGAACAGTGGTCACTAGTAGTTGTGCACTTGATAGAAGCTTTCAAGAACATCAACTACAAGAAAAATTTGAAAGTGTCGTACGACTTGCTAGGGTGTATGAATTGTACTTAGCAAGGCTAGATTTTTTATGGGTTCCTTGTAAGTCATTTAATTTTTTATGGATTCATTCTAAATCATCTAGTTCAAAGAAAATGGTGACTTGGAAAAATTATTTTGTTGCATTGCAAAGTATAATTTATGCAACACATAAACAAAAAAAAATTTGTGTAGAAATTAAGCGTAATAATTTACCTAGGAAATTTTTGTTGAAGCATAAGCTGTTAAGATGCTATAGTTTTTCAGTCCCAAATTTGCATTCAGATATTCAAAATCCACAATAGCATTTTGATTAGCCTATAGTTTAGAAAACTAGAGGAACTAAGTAAACAAAAAAATTCACTGAGCAATGGAAAAACTATCTAATTTAGATAAATCAGAACAAAGAAATGAATATTCATTGGCATA
Organism: Cupressus sempervirens; assembly: GCA_028749045.1. Taxonomy (NCBI): domain Eukaryota; kingdom Viridiplantae; phylum Streptophyta; class Pinopsida; order Cupressales; family Cupressaceae; genus Cupressus; species Cupressus sempervirens. The sequence goes on along the minus strand of CM053793.1, from coordinate 129,982,211 downwards.
ATGTAGAGCATACCATCTACATCTAATTTCTACACTCTACACATATTCTCATTCAACAAAAAGGGATTACAAACTGTCTATGAAGGGACAACATCGACTTTGCAGCACACCTGCATAATTCTAAGGGTATACAAAGCAAAGAAGAGCTTCATAATATGAAGCATCTCATTAAAACCATAAACCTAACTGTACTAAAATGGGAGCTTTGTAATATGTAGCAACTACCATAATAATGTATGAAAGACAAAGAAGCATAGATGAAGCATGTAAACTCTTTTGCATAACACCACATTGAAACTATCCTTCCATCCATGTTCAAGACATGTGCCAATCTTGTTTAATAAGTAAAAATATTATAAAATTATTTCTGGAATGTAGAGCTCTACAAACTTGTAGACAAAGTTTATAGTATACTTTGAAATTCCTCCCTTCTCTTGCATCATGAGACTACAAGTCTCTGCTTCATTGAAAGAATAGCAATAATAAACTGAGAGCTAATTTTTGATTGGAAAAGCCAAAACATTTTTGTCACTTGTTAACTAAATACTAAATAGTTTTCTGCCATGGTGATAACTAAATATTATTAATGTCATGACATCAACACTGTATAATCAAATAAGGGCTTAAAATATAACCATCACCATAAAAAAGGTATTGTTCACCCTGCATACTACCATCCGATTTTTCAAAGTAAACAGGATGGCTTAGAATCTCTAGATCACTAGACACTTGAAACAAAAATGCTTTTAAGAGACAGAAAATGAAACCCACTCATTTTTATAGATTGCTTCACTACTAATCAAATGAATATTGTCCAGCTTTGAAATGATAGAAGCAAAGAAAAAAGGCAATTTTTTTCACCATGGAAACTTCTGAGGTGAAAATCCAATACAACTAAAAAATCTCATTATTGCAAAACATCAACAATTTTCCTATACAATAAGGAAAATCTCTTACATCATTTTTTAGTATGTGCATATATAAATAAGACCATTGTAAGAAGTATTACACATTGCATGAAATCTTGCAAATGATGGACATAAATGCTAAATGCAAACATGAAAAGAAAGAAAATTCAAAATAATACCTTTATTTTGTTGTATCTGATCAACTTGCGAGACTAATCTCATCCATACTAGTAAACATGGAAACATAGAGGTTAAAGTACTGAGAATACTCTCCCACCCTTGCGCGTGTCAAGGATATACAATATCTACATCAAGAAATTGCCAATTTGTAGGTCAAACTAGCAAGAATACTCTCCTGCCCACGCCCATGTTAAGGATATTCAATATGGGCATCAAGAAATTGCCTTTTTACAATGATAATGGGCATCAAAAAATTGCCTTTTTACATATTAAGCTAATGTAATTGGTCAAAATTTTGACCAGCACTGGCATGTATTGAGAAGAAAAAAGTGTTTCCTTGCATATTCTGACCAATTCAGCTCTATTTTATTAGATGGTAAAAAAATTTGGTCTAAAAATGTGGTCAAATGTACTAGTGGGAGGATGATTTCTATGCAAATAAAACAACACAGAGTAGATTTCTATGCAAATGTACTTAAGAATAGGTTTTTTCACCTTTTTGTGCTCAAGCGTCTACACAATAAAACATGATTTACATCATACTTGTAAATTTTTCAAAGTTTGAGTCTATCTATTTTAGGTGCTATAAGGTTGTGTATATATGTGTTATAAGACTATTTATAGGTGTTATAAGAATTTAGTAGTAGATTTTAGATAGAAAAGAGAGTATTCTCCATAGGTGTTGTAGGAAGTCTGGTAGATGTTGTAAGAGCTAGAATAGGCATCATAAGACTTCCTATAGGTGTTATTAAACCTAATGTAAGCATTGAGAAACTCTATAAATGTGCTCATGTACCTACAAACTTGTTAAATCTACAACAAAAACACTTCAATTTCGTAAACCAATAACATATTTTGTAAAATTGAGCCTCCAACTCTAGTCTCAGCACCATTTCGTGTACTATAAAAAGTATATTCATGAAAATTTAGCTTGGGATACACACTTTGAAAAAAATTAATGATTAGACTTCTTAAATTACACTCTCAAAAATGTTTAATGTTCCTTTAACTAAGAAAACTAAGGATGCTTTTACATTTACAACAAATCTTAAGTCTTAATTCCTATAATGAAATGTAAATCGAAACAAAATTATGAGAAAATTGATAATAATAAAATTGTCATCCTTGTATAATAATTTGCTACTATTTTTTTAAAAAAATTTATTTATTATAAAATTCTTATAATTTTAAAATTTAATTTCATGTATATTTTAAAAATTAATAACTATATTATTCACATTGCTTTATTAGAACTAAAAACATATTTGTTTCCACATTCAATATGTATACTATAATTGATATAAGTATACATAATTTTAACATGTATACTATAATTGATAAAGTATACAAAATTATTAAAAGGTAGAATATATTTCTTTTAATAAAGCTATTCTTTTCTTAAAATATCAAACGAAAGTTGGTACTAGAGGTAACAGTCAAATTTCAGCCTGAGGTCTAGTAAAGACCCCCTAGTTTTTCTTTATTGTTCGCAGTGGGCAACATCTAAATAACTGAGTAACTGAAACACTTTCTATAAATCTTGGAGTGCGTTCCATAGAGCTCAGAGTGCGTCTACGTAAACCCTCCCATTATGTGATTTTTTTGTTATGAAATGTTGCCACATTTTTCAACAGAAATGTCTATCCAATAGAAATAATGCACATTTTAATATTATTTAGTATTAAATTAAAATTATAATATAACAATTTTATAGTTTCTAAACTATTAATAAATTCAACTATACAACCAATTCATTTTTCAACTATCCTGTATTATCGTAGTTACTTTATTCTAGTGGGTCTTCACACATCTTATCCATGTGATGTTAGAAATTCATTTTATATGCTTCTAAATGCCATGTGTTTGTCGAATACTACTATGACAGCTCCATCACGATGTGTCGTAACCACATCATTTGTGAAACCCTATAAATTGTCCTATCACTCCCCACTATCTACACATTCAAGTCTCTCTCACTTAAAAAATATATCACAACTCTCAAGATTCTTATTTATTCACTTTGGTTGTACTTTTATTTATTCACATAGTCTCTCTCTTTTCTCTTGTAATGGCAGATTCAAATGCACCAGAGCATCAGGATTGTGGGCTTTTGAACGTGTTTGGGAAGAAGAAAGAAGAGGAGACACATCTGCAACATGGTGGTCCTATGGAGGAACACATCGTAGGCCTAGCTCCACATGAGCAAGGCCACGTAGGCAAGGATCATGCTACCCCTCTTTCTCATGGCCACGCCGATGGAGGCAAGCCTCACTCTATGTAAGGCCACATCATCGAGGCTTACCCTTCTCCTATATTTCATGGCCATGTAGGCAAGATTCACCCTATACTAGTGTCTCATGGCCATGTGGAGGAGGGGAAATCCCATGGTGAAGGTGAGGATAAGAAAGAGGAAAGGGGACTCAATGGAAAGTTGCATCGCAACATTATCTCTTCTTCAATCTCTGTACGTTTTGCATGCCCATAACTTCTTCTGTAATATGTTCTAATTTCAAAGTTCACTTATTTCGATGTATTTTTTGTGCGTAAAATATATTTGGTGTACATGCTTAATTTTCAAGAGTATTATACATCTATCATTTTCATTCTCATTTTAGCAACTCCTTTATAAGAACTGCCCCTGTAAAGCCAATTCCACATTAGCAATCCCCATAATATGCATAAGTCAAGGAGAGTTAAAGTCATTTAAATATTGACTAGTCAAAATTAGTTGATTAATTATCATTAAATTTAACAAAAATGATACAAATACATATATGCTCGAATCTAAAAGAAATTGTAATTTAGTTACCAGAATACCAAGATGTATCAATTATGTCAGCCTTTTTTACAAAAGCTCTAGAACCTGTCTAATAACATAAGAGCGAGAATATTGTAGGACTTCTTTACCACCGTACTACAAAGCTATTAAGTTTCCCTGCAATCTTTCCTAACATGAAAGACCTCCAACCCGATATCGAGGAAGAATAAACAAGAAAAACTAAGAGGAGAATAATGGAATTGTGTATACATTTTTTATAATATAATCAAAAATTTTCATTCATAGTTTAGAAAGAAAGTAACACAACCTATTAAAGCCAATGAAAGATAACACATTTGAATCAATTACACAAGAATAACATTTTTTACTCAATAGAAGCATATCACAAGATAAGAAAAAGTCATTCCAATATCATAACTTCATCAAGTAGTTCATTCACTCTCATTGTGACTCATAGTTCAAATCAATGTAATCATGTCACAATAGACCTAAGTGATGACCACACTATACAGAATCTTTACAAAGTTAAATTTTGTGAGCATTGTTTCCAATTATGTTATCTAATGAAGACAAACACTGCTATGAGTGTAGACAATAACATCTATTAATTAGAAATATGAAAATTGCATTCTTATAAATTGGACCTATAGTTTACAAGATCATAAATTAAACAAAAATGTACTTCTCTTTAAATCCCATATTGTACAGAAAATTTCTCACACAAGGAAAATTTAATGAGTAATGAAGACACATCTCATAATCCTTAATTTGCAACATGAAACCAGAAAGAATTATTTAAAGGAATTGCAAGCCTCACTCCTTTGAGTAACTCCAATGATGAAGAGGACTTGTCCACGTGATTGAGATGTGTGTTCAAGTGTGTGGAGATGTGTGCTCAAGTGTGCCTCAAGCCCTCAATGGATGGGAGATTGACTATGAAATGAGTGTGAATTTGAGCATGATAAGGGTGTATTTTATGACCTTTTTCTTCAAAATATGATTATAACTTTAGCTTCAAGTGTGGCTATAAATGTGAAGGGAGAGGGGTTCATTTTATAGGAAAAGGGGTAGTGGATTGGAGGGCCAAGATGCATAGTTGAGAGAAGGTGAGGGAGGGCTAGGATGCAAGGAGAGGGAAGCAAATGGATTGTGCTTTCTCAAATCCATAGCATTGTGACAAGTGCCACAAGCAGAGAGGATGTGAGAGCATAAGCAAAATGGAGATATGTCTTTTAAATGTCATATACATACGCATTAAGAATGTACTTTAGAAATAATAGAAATTAAAAATAGTTTCAGTACATTTACAAAATTCTTCTAAAAATAAACATATTCGTCAATAAGATTTTAGAAACTTGAATCTTAGAAGGCAAACACTTTCTCATGAGAAAACCTGATGGAAATCTTGTTTTTCCTCATTGGACAAATCTCTTTCTATCCACTAAGTTATTTACTAATTACTAATTATATCATTTTGTTATTAATCAATGTAAGGTTAATCTCTATCAGCTGACAATGTCTAGACTCGTCTAATGATAGCTTGGTTGAAGGACCGACACTTGTAGCAAACAAAGGTGGAGAGTAGAAGATAGATCTTAAACAAATTAAAATTAAAATAAGTTTTAAAATTATCAAAACAAAAATAAAATAAGTTGAGTTCCAAGAAGTTGTAGACTAAAAGTGAACAGAAGAGAACAATCTAACTGTATGAGTTCCATGACATTTTAGATTACAAGTGAATAAAAAAAAATTAGACTTGTAACATTAGAAATCTGCATTACTCTTGAACTTATAGGCTCCAATTGCTAGTAGTATTAATTGGATATAGTATAAAATCTTAAACAAATTAAAATTAAACAAAATTCAATGCCTTATATTTCAAATTTGCTAAATTCAATGTGTCATACTTTAATATGGCTAAACGCTTGTACCAGAGGGGCCTTGATTAAATTCAATGTGTCATAATTTAATTTTCATTTGACAGACTTCCATTTTTAAATTGGTAAAGTGGGGTTGGTTGTATTGCCATACTTCTAATAACTTTCTTCAACTATTTGAAACACATACGTGTTAGATTCTCCGATAACGCGTGGAGCTCATTTTGTAGAACATGGAATGCATACCAATCATCCCGACTCCTTATGAAATTTGGTTAGCTTTTCAACCATCCTCTATTATTGACCTTTCTCTGCTTTGCAAAGAAATTGGGATAAGAGGGATTGAATCTTCAATCCTCTTCATTTTTTGATTTTCTTTATTGAAACTTATTTCATCATAAAAGATCACCATGCCCTTGTTTCTAAGTTTCTATTAAAATTTAATAAAAAAATTAATTTCATTATTTTTAAGATAATATTTTGATTTGACATTTCCATATCTCATTTTTATTTTTTTATATGTAATTTAGTAATGGAAGTTGAATATTCAATTTTATAGTAATCTATTTAGAAGAATATTTTAAATAGATATACATTTATGAAGATTGATTAGTCGTATATTATTGGTTATATAGATTTTTTGTTTCCTTTTTCTTTTTTTCTTTTTCTTTCTACTATTTAAACAATAATAGAAGTGGATTTTTTTTTAAAAAAAAAAAATTTAATTTCTAAAAAAAAATTCACAATGAAAATACCATAAGACAATAAAAAATAAGGGAAGCCTTAGTAGTAAAGCATAAAAGAAATCTATGTTCGGTTACAACTGAAATATTCTATTTTATATTTTAAAGAATAATATAATTTATTTTAAAATTTGAAAGTGTAAATGTTAAATAAAAAAGTTAGGATGAAATAATGAGAAAATAATAAGGTAGGTTACATTTTGAAGTTCATTTTTTAATTAAAAAACTTTTGTAAATGAAAATTATAGAAAAATACAATCAAAATAGATAAGTTATATAAGATAAGATAAATTTATTAATGTCCAACAGGAGAACAACAAGGGTCTATGGCACTGAAAAATTATAGAACAAGAAGCAAAGAACTAGCAAACCACCAGACAATGGTCTGAAAAGAAAAGAAAAATAGAAGAGAAAACCAGATACAAGACATAGACTAAGGGTTCTTCCTGAAGGATATAGACCCAAGTGAGGGAGAGCATGCAATTGTCTTTGAGAACTGCTAGTGGGCTGACACTAATGAAGATGAAGATAAGCCATGCAGGGTCGCAGGGATCTGGAGTGAACAGTGGTGGAGCTATCTAAGGGCCACTTTACACCTTGCCAAAAGGGAACGGGCAAGAAGAAGTTTGTAATAAGCTACATTGTTTGCAATATACAAGTGTAGTACATCCCACTCAAGACCACCTATAAAGAAGACAATTACACCAATTAGAAACAACTTATATCTATTGATGATGGATAAAAATTGTTAAATTACAAAAAAAAACTTATAATTACCTCTCACGCTCCTAAATCTACATTTCCCCATCAGGTACTTCCCTTTGAATTTGTCATTACAGTTGGGATCCCAAATGCGATCTACATGGATACCTGCTCCAAAATTTGGAAGATATTCACTATTATATACCATATTCCGGTATATCATATATCCCTCTATCATAGAACCCTCAAGATGTGCTCTTTGTCAAATCGAGCCCTTCATAAATTTCAAGTGCCTCTCAACCATCCACATTGATCTAGCTTGTACAAGTCTACACAATTCAATCTCCTCAACTTGATGTATGAGGTAGTGCTATTGAGCATTGAAAAACATTGGAAGTAAATAATTTTTCATTTCACACATAAGCTATAGAATTTTTCTCTTCCAATATTTTATATCTTTTTTATCAATTTCTTTAGATGATAACCAACTAAAAGAGATTCAACATGCTAAAAAACATAAAGGAGATTTCAAATAAAATTATACAATAGATTTTTGATAAAAAGCTACAAATCTAAGAAAAAACACTTCTAACCTCATGTATTTTCCAAGATCATATATAACTTGTTTAATACTGTTGTCAAACTAGTCTTGAAGGCATAGAGGTAGGATGAACTGCAATCATTAAAAAATGATCATTTCAATATATTCTTAAATAATGCAATTGCTACTACATTCAATCTTACAAATATAATATAAATAGATAACATGGCTTACCTTGAGGAAGGTATGCCAATCATGTGTTTTCAACCCTGGCCCAAAATCAGCTTTCTTTGATAGAAGAGTATTTATATTTGCAGCAAATCCTATTGGAATTTTTTTTTTATGACTTCTTTTAATGCATCACTTTGTTGCTTTGTTAATAACTAAGGAAGGGAACTTGTATTTATATGGTCTCCATTTCTATTTGATTCAATGAAAACTTTTAGTGCATGATTGGATTCTTGAATGTCAGTACAAATTTTAGTAATTTGTTCTCTATCATGTCTTCCATCCAAATTTTTTCATAGTGTCTTTGTTACATTCTTTCCAATATGCATAGCATCAAACAAATGCGCAATTGGGAGATCCTTGTAGTATGGTAACCTACTAAGTTGAGTAGAATGACCTTTCATTCCTCTTTGAAGTTGGTCATTGATGCCTTGATGACCTTCACGACCATCAATTACAACATTAATAAATATAAGAAAATACCAAAATAAAAATTGTAAACTTTAGACGACAAATTGTACATTACCTCGATGATTTAGTTGATTGTATTCCAACTTCCATAAATGAGGTGTCATTCTTCATGGCCTTGATGATGTCTCTTCTTTCCCATTGAAAATATATTTTTTGGCAATTCAATACCTATGATTATTGTGGAGAAAGTCTCTAAATGAGCATCAAACATCTACTTTCCTAAACTTCTCGAATGATGACATTTCATCTTCGGACCACAAATCAGACATGCAAAGTTTTTCTCTGTTTGAAGAGCTAAAAGATTATGTATAATTGGATCATGCACAATTATCATGCACAACTTAAGCATTCAATGGTAATGTGTAAGCACTATAACAGACTAAAACTATGTGATCTTAACAATATAACATGCCACAAAAATGAGTTAGCCCGGGGCATCATGTATTGTCCATACAATCATTGCTTGAAATTGAAATTTTCGATGTCCTATTTGTCTAGAGATGTCATACATAGTGATGCCATTCCATAACTTCAACAAATCATCAATTAGGGGCTCAATATACATGTTCATATCTTTAACTTGGTATTTACCTAGCAATTGAATGAACATAAACATTACGTAATTATTATAACCATTTTCATGCACTATTTATAAATTAATTTAGATAACTATAAAATAAGAAAATACCTGGCACAATCATTGACAACATTGTGTGCTCCCTCTTTATTCACATCCAAGGAGGAATGTTATTGCTAATAACAAAAATAGGCCATACTAAGTAAACAGATCTCATATCTCCATATGGATTGACACCATCCGCCGCCAATGAGAGTTTCAAATTATGAGATTCCTCTTTAAAGTGTGACCATGCTTCTTCTATCTCTTTAAATGTAGAACTATTGACAGGCATTCACATAATGTCATCCTAACTTCTATTGTTCACATGGTAATCCATAAATTGTGCCAATCTAGCGCACCTGAATAACCATTCAAGACGTGAAAGAATGGAAATGTACTAAAGAACCTTGTGAGGAACTTTTTTTATTATTTGATCTTACTGATATCTACTAACATGACAATCAGGGCATTTTATTGCAAATTCATGTTGTTTGTGATATAGAATATGATCATTGGGATATGCATGTATTTTCTGATACTTCATTCCAAACGGATCCATAATGTTAGATATTTCTTGGTACGAACAAGAAAAAATGTTTGATGGTGGTAACAAAAATCATAACACATCATAACAATTAAATAAAAAATTTAGTAATGCTCTTTGTTGGTCTACCTCCCTGCCTATGTCCATGTCTCTCTATGTGTGGGTATATATATATATGTATGTATGTATGTATGTATGTGTGTATGTGTGGTGTGTGTATGCATGTGTTTGTGTGTATGAAGGCTTCCATAGACATCATTTAAGCACTGTTATGCTACTTTGTTGTTCATCAACTTGTCAAAAAAAATTACAAAATATAGCACATTACAAAATATAGCAAAACAAGGTTTTACCAGTCTAGTGGGCATAGATGATGATGTTTTCATGGTCCTTGTTGCTGACAATGCAATAGGCAATACTAGACCACCAACCGAAGGAGGAGTCCACACTTCATCATGAGCTAAAGAATAGAATATTGTTAGCAAAGACATTTGCAATGGATAAAGATCAAATGGGATACTAGCAAGAAATGTCCACAAAAAAAAAAAAAGGTAAGTGTTATAATGTTGATCAAAACAAACAAAGTTTTACTTACACGAAGGTTGTGCACAACAACCCTGACAATGTTCACCATGTGATGTTGCAACTACCACATATGCCTATACAAGAACACATAAAATTAGATATCATGATCCATAAGATACTATAAAATATTAATATCTATTGAACTTCTATTACTGCTTTAGTCGAATTACTGCTTACCTTCAAAGATTGGATTTTACGGTCCAATTCTATACTCAGTGCCTCTTTCTCGTCACTTCTATCACCCTTGATGTTAATGTTAACAAGTTCATTAGTGTATCTTTGCTTAATTTTTTGGGTGATGAACACAGGGTCAGTACTAAGGGCAATGTCATTTAGATATGAAGCTCATATTTCAGATAGCATTTGATCAATGGTCATTGTAGCTTTTTCCTATCATTTGTGACATCAAATATTTATATAATTTCATCAAAATAACTCCAAAGGCATAAAGGAAAGAACATAATAATATGACATTTGTTTCTATATTAACATTAAAATTTACAATAATTAATGTTTACCTCTATTGAAGGTGTCTAAGATGGTGCATCCATATCGCCTTGTGAAAAAAATTAGTAAGTCTTCGAAATCAGTAGCGAAATTAAAGTAATAGACTTACCAAAAAAAAATATAAATAATAAAGTAGATTGTATATGTAAATCATTTGTCTTAAAAATTTAGTTGTTTATATGTGCACTTTACTTTCAACCCATGACAAACCTGACCAACATCATGTGCTCTCCTGATTATAATCATATATTATATTATCTGCTGTCTCACATCATTAAAATAAATAATCAAAAAATAATAATAATGATCAAATTATATAAAAAAAATTAATGTTATTTTTGAAAGGTAATGTATGACTATTTTTCACGAATGTTTTAGATCACATTCTGTGATTTAACATCAAAATAAAGACTGAAAGCATAAAGAGATAATTCAACATAGAGAAAATTGAGAAAAATCATTGACTAAATTTATATAAACATGCTTTTATATAGAATTAAGGAAAATGGGCCCATCCAATATCCCATTAACCTCTTATTTGGATTCAACATTCACTAGAGTGTAATAGCAACTTCATAAATTCTGAAGTGTTCTTGGTACATGTATTCAAAATTATGAATTGATAACTATGTATTAGTGATAATAGATTTCAACAATCTATTGTATTGAACAACTAAATAGTTAACATGCTAGTGAAGGATGTGTGTAAGAAGTATAATAGGGTGGATTTTGAAGAGGAGTGAAAGGCCTTGCATTATCAGAGTTTAGAACTCCTTGATAGGAAGGACACATTGTTAGAGTTGTTGCATCCATTGGAAAGTATAATGGAGATAGAGATGAAGGTGATAAAAGTCTTGTAGATCTCAATTGTGCCAACTCTTCCTGCAATCTTCTATTTTCTTTGTTAATGACTCATAGCATTTCCTTAGGAATTTGCAATCACTTCAGTTTGTTTGAGCTTGCTTCTACAAAATTCAAGAAATATTTTTAATAATGATTTAGAATTTGATTATGTAACAAAGTTTCCCTTTAGTCAACATTTCAGTTCATACTCTATTATATATTATTTCTCTTTCCCTAATTATTAGATCAACATAATGAGTCATCAAATATATTCAAAAAAATTAACCAAAAAAGGTTTATATTAACATTTTAGATCATTCATTATAGCCCACAATTCATCCATTGATAACTATTGAAATTGGCATTAAATCAATTGGTAGCATGGAAAAAGGAATCTGGGTTAAGGTGATTATTACCTTGCCCTTCTATTTTGGAACCACACTTCAACTTATTGACATGTTCTACTTAATGTTTATATGTGCACATATGGTTTGTAAAGAAAAATTTGGTCATACCAGACCCCATTATAGTTGACATTGATCCTACTTGGACATTTCATTGATCATCATGATCTTCATCCATGTCGTCGTCATCATCATCATCATCCTCTTGATCACTATCATCATCATGACCATCATCGCCATGATCATTACTACCTTCATCACCATAATCATGATCATCATTAGCATCATCACCATTATCACCATTATCATTAGCATGATCAAAATCATCACCATCTTCTTCTTCTTCATCACTAGGTAATTGTCCTTCCTGATAATCATTTACTTCCTCTTGTGCTTCTTCAATATCTTCTTCTTTGATCACATTATACTTTACCGGCCTTCCTCTTGGGTCATGTCTAACAAAAAATGACCAAACTAGTTTTTGAGGAACACCAAAGTAAAATACTTGCTCACATTAGCTTCGAAGAACATAAGGCTCATGTCTGACTAGCTCAAATGACCTTGTATTAATCATAATAAATCCACTATTGTGTTCAATAACAATCATATTGGGATCATTTTGATTCAGTCGTAACCTGAACCATTTGACGACAAATAGAACTATTCTGAATGAATTAAAGTCACACTCAAGTATATCATCCAAAATGCCATAGTATCAGTTTTTAGATTGTTCAGGATTTATGTCAGTTCTAGATGAAATATTGGTGACTGTGAAGACAACACTTATTCTGAAATCACACATTTTCTTTGTTTGATCTAACTTTTTTGTGCAAAATTTATAGCCATGGTAGTGCATAGCTTTGTGGTGTTTGACTTACAATTATTCAAACATGTCAAGAATCTTTGCATTAATTTGTGAGTTGATATTAAAGTTATGTCTGATGATTAGTAATATTATGCGTACCTTTCTATCTCTTAATCCATATATTAGATCAAGTACCATTGGCATAGCATTAAGATCTCCATTACAATGAGCTTCTTTAACCAACGATGCAACACCATCCTATGTTAATGAGTGACCATTTTCTTGAGACTATTCAATCCATAGTGTGACCCAATCAAGATTGTTTGCAATATACAAGTGTAGTGCATCCCACTCAAGACCACCTATAAAGAAGACAACTACACCAATTAGAAACAACTTATATATATATATTGATGATGGATAAGAATTGTTAAATTACAAAAAAAAACTTATAATTACCTCTCACGCTCCTCAATCTACATTTCCCCATCAGGTACTTCCCTTTGAATTTTTCATTACAGTTGGGATCCCAAATGAGATCTACATGGATACCTGCTGAAAACTTTGGAAGATATTCACTGTTATATACCATAGTCTGGTATATCATATATCCCTCTATCATAGAACCCTCAGGATGTGCTCTTTGTCAAATCGAGCCCTTCATAAATTTCAAGTGCCTCTCAACCATCCACATTGATCTAGCTTGTACAAGTCTAGGAAATTCAATCTCCTCAACTTGATGTATGAGGTAGTGTTCTTGAGCATTGAAAAAAATTGGAAGTAAACACTTTTGCATTTCACACATAAGCTGCAGAATTTTTCTCTTCCAATATTTTATATCTTTTTTATCAATTTCTTTAGAGGATAACCAACTAAAAGAGATTCAACATGCTAAAAAACATAAAGGAGATTTCAAATAAAATTATACAATAGATTTTAGATAAAAAGCTACAAATCTAAGAAAAAACAATTCTAACCTCATGTATTTTCCAAGATCATATTTAACTTGTTTAATACTGTTGTCAAACTGGTCTGGAAGGGATAGAGGTAGGATGAACTACAATCATTAAAAAATGATCATTTCAATATATTATTAAATAATGCAATTGGTACTACATTCAATCTTACAAATATAATATAAATAGATAACATGACTTACCTTGAAGAAGGTATGCCAATCATGTGTTTTCAACCCTAGCCCAAAATCACCTTTCTTTGATAGAAGAGTACTTATATTTGCAGCAAATCCTATTGGAAATTTTTTTTTTTAATGACTTGTTTTAATGCATCACTTTGTTGCTCTGTTAATAACCAAGGAAGTGCACTTGTATTTATGTGGTCTACATTGCTATTTGATTCAATGAAAACTTGTAGTGCATGATTGGATTCATGAATGTCAATACAAATTTTAGTAGTTTGTTCTCTATCATTCCTTCCATCCAAAAATTTTCAGAGTGTCTCTGTTACCTTCTTTCCAATATGCATAGCATCAAACAAATGCGCAATTGGGAGATCCTTGTAGTATGGTAACCTACTAAGTTGAGTAGGATGACCTTTCATTCCTCTAGGAAGTTGGTCATTGATGCCTTGATGACCTTCACAAGCATCAATTACATCATTAATAAATATAAAAAGATATCAAAATACAAATTGTAAACTTTAGATGACAAATTGGACATTACCTCGACGATTTAGTTGATCGTATTCCAACTTCCATAAATGAGGTGTCATTCTTCATGGCCTTGATGATGTCTCTTATTTCCCATTGAAAATATATTTTTTGGCAATTCAATACCTATTATTATTGTGGAAAAAGTCTCTAAATGAACATCAAACATCTACTTTCCTAAACTTCTTGAATGATGACATTTCATCTTCGGACCACAAATCAGACATGCAAAGTTTTTCTTTGTCTGAAGACCTAAAAGATCATGTATAACTGGATCATGCACAATTATCATGCACAACTTAAGCATTCAATAGTAATGTGTAAGCACTATAATAGACTTAAAATATGTGATCTTAATAATATAACATACCACAAAAATGAGTTAGCCTAGGGCATCATGTATTGTCCATAAAATCATTGCATAAAATTGAAATTGTCGATGTCCTATTTGTCTAGAGATGTCATACATAGTGATGCCTTTCCATATCTTCAACAAATCATCAATTAGGGGATCAATATACATGATCATATCTTTAACTTGGTATTTACCTAGCAATTGAATGAACATAAACATTATCTAATTATTATACCCATTTTCATGCACTATTTATAAATTAATTTAGATAACTATAAAATAAAAAAATACCTAGCACAATCATTGAAAACATTATGTGCTCCCTCTTTATTGACATCCAAGGAGGAATGTTATTGCTAATAACAAACATAGGCCATACTAAGTAAATAGATCTCATATCTCCATATGGATTGACACCATCCGCTGCGAATGAAAGTTTCAAAGTACAAGATTCTTCTTTAAAGTGTGACCATGTTTCTTCTATCTCTTTAAATGTAGAACCATCTGTAGGCATTCACATAATGTCATCCTAACTTCTATTGTGTGCATGGTAATCTATAAATCGTGCCAATATAGCACACCTGAATAACCATTCAAGACGCGGAATAATGGAAATGTACTAAAGAACCTTGTGAGGCACTTTTTTTATTATTTGATCTGATCGATATCTACTAACATGACAATTAGGGCATTTTATTGCAAATTCATGTTGTTTGTGATATAGAATGTGATCATTGGGATATGCATGTATTGTCTAATACTTCATTCCAAACTTATCCATAAAGTTAGATAATTCTTGGTACGAACAAGACAAAATTTTTGATGGTGGTAGCAAAAAATCAGTAATCAACCTACAACAAAAAATATGTATTGTTAATATAATGAATAGTAATTATATGCTAACATTGAAGATGACAAAAATGACATACCTTAGCATACATGACATTGCTACATTGGATATACTACTCATAACCTTTAAGTTCACCAACAACACTATAGTCGACAGTAGAGTTGTTTGGGAGCCTTCGTATAAGGGCTTGTGTGACTTCTCAAGTAAAGGTATATCAAGACCATCTTCATCATTATTATCAGATTGGCTAGTACCATCATTGTGAGCCTCTTCATCACCTGCCCCAATACCATCTTCTTCAGTCATGTCCTCTGGCACATTATCATCTTCTTCCATGAGAGTGTTATCCTCAGCTTGGATATTCACACCTCCATGTTCCCTCAATAGGAAATTCACATTCAAAAATGGAAAAAAATTGTGCCCCCCTTCAACATGACCATATTGCCTACAATGACTTTGGGCTGTAGTGATTAGAATTCTTTGATTCTTTAAGCCCTTAATCTTTTTGCAAGGACAATAACATTTATCGGGTTTTCTTCATAACTAAGCCCAAAATGCAGCTATTGTCTCATTATTTTGTTCTAAAAATTTATCAGGGCCCATCAAATCTCCTCTCTGGTCCTTTCTTAGGAGCCTCATTCTTTGATGTAATTCTTTGACATCTTCTATTGGGGTCTTGGGAGTGCCTAGTTCTTTGTACGCCTTGTAAGTTTTAGCTGCTATCTTTTTGTTGGTTCAGGGTTGTAGGTCCATAGTTTACTAATTACTAATTATATCATTTTTTTATTAATGGAAGTAAGGTTAATCTCTATCAACTGACAATGTCTAGACTCTTCTAATGATAGCTTGGTTGAAGGACCGACACTTGTAGCAAATAAAGGTGGAGAGTAGAAGATAGATCTTAAACAAATTAAAATTAAAATAAGTTTTAAAATTATCCAAAAAAAAAAGAAAATAAGTTGAGTTACAAGAAGTTGTAGACTAAAAGTGAATAGAAGAGAACAATCTAACTGTATGAGTTCCATGACATTTTAGATTACAAGTGAATAAAAAAAAATTAGACTTGTAACATTAGAAATCTGCATTACTCTTGAACTTATAGGCTCCAATTGCTAGTAGTATTAATTGGATATAGTATAAAATCTTAAACAAATTAAAATTAAACAAAATTCAATGCCTTATATTTCAAATTTGCTAAATTCAATGTGTCATACTTTAATATGGCTAAACGCTTGTACCAGAGGGGCCTTGATTAAATTCAATGTGTCATAATTTAATTTTCATTTGACAGACTTCCATTTTTAAATTGGTAAAGTGGGGTTGGCTGTATTGCCATACTCCTAATAACTTTCTTCAACTATTTGAAACACATACGTGTCAGATTCTCCGATAACACGTGGAGCTCATTTTGTAGAACATGGAATGCATACCAATCATCCCGACTCCTTATGAAATTTGGTTAGCTTTTCAACCATCCTCTATTATTGACCTTTCTCTGCTTTGCAAAGAAATTGGGATAAGAGGGATTGAATCTTCAATCCTCTTCATTTTTTGATTTTCTTTATTGAAACTTATTTCATCATAAAAGATCACCATGCCCTTGTTTCTAAGTTTCTATTAAAATTTAATAAGAAAATAAATTTCATTATTTTTAAGATAATATTTTGATTTGACATTTCCATATCTCATTTTTATTTTTTTATATGTAATTTAGTAATGGAAGTTGAATATTCAATTTTATAGTAATCTATTTAGAAGAATATGTTAAATAGATATACATTTATGAAGATTGATTAGTCGTATATTATTGGTTATATAGATTTCTTGTTTCCTTTTTCTTTTTTTCTTTATCTTTCTACTATTTAAACAATAATAGAAGTGGATTTAAAAAAAAAAATTAATTTTTAATTTTTAAAAAAAAATTCACAATGAAAATACCATAAGACAATAAAAAATAAGGGAAGCCTTAGTAGTAAAGCATAAAAGAAATCTATGTTTAGTTACAACTGAAATATTCTATTTTATATTTTAAAAAATAATATAATTTATTTTAAAATTTGAAAGTGTAAATGTTAAATAAAAAATTTAGGATGAAATAATGAGAAAATAATAAGGTAGGTTACATTTTGAAGTTCATTTTTTAATTTAAAAACTTTCTTAAATGAAAATTATAGAAAAATACAATAAAAATAGATAAGTTATATAAGATAAGATAAATTTATTAATGTCCAACAAGAGAACAACAAGGGTCTATGGAACTGAAAAATTGTAGAACAAGAAGCAAAGAACTAGAAAACCACTAAACAATGGTCTGAAAATAGAAGAGAAAACCATATACAAGACATAGACTAAGGGTTCTTCCTGAAGGATATAGACCCAGGTGAGGGAGAGCATGTAATTGTCTTTGAGAACTGCTAGTGGGCTGACACTAATGAAGATGAAGACAAGCCATGCAGGGTCGCACGGATCTGGAGTGAACAGTGGTGGAGCTATCTAAGGGCCACTTTAGACCTCGCCAAAAGGGCAAGGGCAAGAAGAAGTTTGTAATGAGCTACATTGTGGCCTTCTTTAGGGGGAATAGAAGCTGTAGGGTATGGTCATGGAGTTGCATTGCCTCCTGGAGATAAAGTGCCAAACATTTCTAATCTATGTAACTAAAGGAGGTCAATGAACTGCACTCTCTGAATTAAAAATAAAAACTCCCTCTGATCTCGTAATAAATAGGGGAATGAAAAATTAAGTTTAACTTAGTCTCGACCTTGGCCAATGTGCATAGCCTACAAATCTAGTCCTCTCTATCAAGGTAGTGGTCTGTCTAGGCCCATAGACAGTGGAAACCAATCCTAAAATATCCTAATGCAAACTGAAGGGCATTACACCAGTTTTGAGATAAATATCTAGTTCAAGAAATAATCACATCTTGTGTGTCTAGAAAGTGCTTAGCATAGGAAACCATCCTCATACTTAAACCCCCAAGTGGGTTAGTTGAAGGCGTAACATGGTACTGTCTATAGATGTCAAGTCTGACCTGCTCGTTCAACTCCTATCTGGAAGGGAGAAGATGAGAAGGAACATTTAATAAAAATTAAAATGGGGGCAAGTGATCAACATCTATCCTGATGGAGCTCAAAAGTGATGTGGCCTGGGAATACCAATAGCAAGCTCTCAAAGAGGTGTCAGATTTGGAAATTGCAATAGAGGAGAAGTATGCAAGGTAAGAATATTTTTACCAGCCATTAGTGGAGTCTACAAAGCAACCAAGATGGTGGAGAAACGAAATAAGGTCAAAAATAGCACCCAACCTAAAGGGATGAGCTATGAACTCAACCAAAATGATACTGTGGGTGATGGAGCTATGACATATGATAATTCGCCAAAGGATGAGAGTTTGAATACGCTCAATGGAGGCCCAATACAAATTAAGCAATGATGGTCTTCAAACAATTGAACCATATAGAATAGTAGGTCTGGCCAAAGAGTCTAGGAGGAACAGCTTGGACAGGGTGTCCTAGAAATGGTGCTTGAAGCACTATGTCTCAATCATGGCAAGGGAACCCATCCCTTTACTAATCCTGGGATGAATAGCAGGTCTCAAACTAAAAAAAGGACTGAAGAACTTGACCCTAAGGTAAGTGTATGAGGAGGCAATCTACATCTCCTGGCTTAGAAGTAGAAATGTAAGTGTGAGATCTTCAAGCAATTGAAGACCATGACTCAAGTCTTCCCCAAGTTAACCACAAGCTATCTTGAGTCACAAAAGGAGGCTAAGTTGTCAAGATTTCTCTGGAGGCTCTTGAGTGAGGAGGCAAGAAGAATCACATTATCTACAAAAAGAAGGATGGAGACTAAAACCTAATGTAAGTAAC
Organism: Cupressus sempervirens; assembly: GCA_028749045.1. Lineage (NCBI taxonomy): Eukaryota > Viridiplantae > Streptophyta > Pinopsida > Cupressales > Cupressaceae > Cupressus > Cupressus sempervirens. The sequence continues at coordinate 129,962,735 of CM053793.1, read as the reverse complement.
AACCATCATGTTGAAGGGATGATTCTCTAATAAATCCCTCAAGCTCATCGATGTAATTGCCATAAAGAGTGGGGGAGAGGGGGCACCCTTACTTCACCCCAATAGTGCTCCAAATAGGATCAAAGAGCCTTGCTAGAGTCCTGAGTCTTCACTCGACTCGCTCATAGAGTCTCATAATGGCCATCAAAAAAATCTTTGATATTCCAATGTCTCTAAACCTCTAAAAAAAGGGCTACTCTAGGTACAAAATCAAACACCTTATGAAAGTCCACAAAATAATAGTAGACTTTTGCAAAGTGATAATGAGCCTCCTTAATGACTGCCCATGAGGTCAAGATATGATCCATATTCTAATAATCTACTCTAAAACTATCTTGACCTCTAGCCCTACAGTTCATCCTATCTAGTTCCTAATGAGAGCAATTTATGTCCCAGATTATGCCATATTTTAACCTTCATATAAACCTTCATATTCATTTCAATTTCCATTTTCTGTTCCATTTTCTCCTTCTATGTTGCATATGATATATTATTTATGAGTAATATTTAATATAGTTATTAGATAGAATATGTGAATAAATAGATGAAATTGTATTTATCTAACAAGTTGATAATATGTTATGATTCTTCCTATCACCTTCTATGTAAGAATCTTATTAGCATTCCTTATTTCCTCAACAATTTAAAGTATTACTCCAAGAATATTGACCAAGGAGTATGTTGAGAAAGAACTTGATCGGAATAATTAGCAACTAAAAATAAGGACAGACAGTTTTGCATTTCCTTTCACGAACAGATATAGATGAATCTCAAAAATCCCAGACATGGGTATTGTATAGAACATGTCAAATTACAATCCCACTCGGCCAAATCTTCAGAAAGTGAATGATGGGAAAGTTAGAGGTTGCTTTCAAAATGTGATTTTTATAGTTTGTTATAACGGGTTTAGATTTCAATTTTCAAAGTTTGTTCTATCTTTTGTTCGTGTTATGACCATATTACTAGCTCAACATGGAACTCCTCCAACTTAGCTAAATTCTTACGTGGATAGCAAAGAATCCAACCAAGCATAAAAGGTTATTGCTGCCAAGGAGAAGAGATAGTATAGTCTCATGTGGAAATCAAAATCACTCATCCATAAAAAACTATTTCAAATCCATATTGTTGCAAATAATTTTAGCTAAAGACAACATTTTTGCTACAAAGCATTGCCTATTCTTGGCATAGGATATATTTTTGTTCTAAGCCACATATTCTACCTATACCTGCAGCAAATCACATGGTAGCATATGGAAGTAAGATTGGCCCGTAACAAACCACTATCATTTCTTATAATAAAAGCATCACCGTGATTCAACAAATGTGAATGAAGGAAATACATTCTGTTTGAGCAATGATAGAAAATTGGTTATTCTTTGCAATCCATAGATTTTTTTTATAACTCTGTTATGTAATAGACACTCTTTTTATAGAGTGCATAACAAAGTAGTTATTAAATTTTTAGAGCTGGATCTATATAAACAATAGGAGATAGAAGTAGGGAGACACATATAGTTCTGAAAAGCACACAACAATGTACAGAAATATTGTTATTTTAAATAACAAGTTCTATATTAATGTGCATGGTTAAGATGCTGTAAAAGAAATTTTTCTCTTCATCACCAGGAAGTTGAGGAGGAGGGCCTAGTCTAAAGTCACTTGGTGATTCTTTCTTTTATGGAGTGTGTTTAAGCTTGTTTTTTATTTGTATTTTGATCAGTTTAGAATTACATGGTATGTGTTTTAATCATGTTATATTAGTTTATACATTCAATACCTATGTCTTATTGCATAATAATATTTCATATGAATTTTATCTATTGTAAGTTACAGTTATATTTTATCGTAGATTAATCTTATTGTTTTTGTTCTTTATGTTCCTGTTGCCAGGAAGTGACAATTCTTGTCATTGGGGTTTCTTTAGTTTTTCATAGATTTAATTCAGTGTGTTGTTGTTGCATTCATAATCCCTCATTTCACAACTATCATCCCTTGATGAAATACTGCTCGGACAACATTTGCAAGCTTACGCTCTCAAATTGACACGTATAGACCAGCCAAACTTCATCATAAAATTATTTATTATTATTTGCCCCATTGTTGGCCTATCAGTTCCCCTAAAAGAATAGTATTCAATGTTGTGGCATAAAGTTTCGCAAAGGTATGCTCAATCACGATAGTCTTGTAATTGTTGGGGTCAAAAATTGACCTTGTCTTATGAAATAGATTGATCACGTGCCTCAACCAAGCCTTCAAAAAGCTAGTAGAAACCCATCTTTTAAAGAGTGTGGTGAGATAGGAGCCAATCACTGAGCTATCGAGATTGAGTAGTTTCTCCTAGAAGCCATACTAATCAACAACTCTAATGCATTTCACCACTTTGACAATCTCATAGATGATGGAAGCAGTAAGGATATCATAGTAAGGGCGTGAGATGAGGTGAAGAGGTAGTTGATTAAGGATGTCGTAAAGGGTGGAGGTGTGGGAGATGATGAAGCACGGGTTAATGGAGCAAGGTAGGGTGGATACCATGGGAACAAGGTGTGCTAAAAGAGCTTTGGGTCCTCGCTAAGAATATCATGTAAGGAACTGCACTATGAAGCAATGTAAGCACATTTCTTCACACGAAGAAACCAATGGTAGGAATGTCAAAAATTGACAATACCTGAAGGGAAGGTCTCAAAGGTTAGAGTCAAGCAATGGTGAAAGGATTTACAATTGGCATCAAACCAATAGTTCATAGGGCACTTGTTTTAGTGCTTTGATCTAAGGATTTGGCAGTGGGGGATGGAAAGGAAATTCAACTCCCACATGGCTATAGTTAAGAGATCAAACATGGAGGAAGCATGGTTACACTAAATGAAATAATAGATGAGAGGAGTCAATACATGTGGAAAATGAAGAGGTCCCCGTCACCGTAGGCAAAATGGAAGTGGAAATGGCTAGGGCTATGATCCAAAGAAGCTAGGGGGGAGGGGATGTGGGTGAAGGTGTGGAGCGGCCTTCCCCATAAAGAGAAGGGGGGATTGATGAGAGGCGGGAGAAGTGAAGGGCTAGGCACAAAAGAGAATAGTAGGCAAGAAAGAGATGGGTGATGGTGACACTATAGATATAAGAGATGAAAGAAGCACCAATGGTAATGTAGTCAACCACACTACAACCCCATAGTGTGGCTAATAGGTGAAAGGCCTAGATCTAGGAAAAAAAAGAAGGTCGTTCAAAATAACTAGATTAGACGACTCACACAGCTAAAGGAGGTGATGACCGTAGATAGATAAAGGTCCATGGAAATCCTCAAAAATATGTTGGAGTCCCAAACTGACATGATCAAGTTCTATATTATAGGTCTAGTCCATCCCTTGGTCATGTATAGGGGTCCGCTATTCCCTAGTCTATGCATCGAAGTCAGCTAAGATAATTTTGTTACCCAAGGCACTAAATCTAGAAATGCACTCAATCAGATCAATAAGTGGATCATTGTCCTCGGTACTGTGAATGGCATAGGGTGAAGAGGCTAGTGGAAAGTAACAAATCATGATGATGGTGCCTGTCATGGCATACTTGAATCCACATAAATCTGGCATGTCTATCAGAAATAGACCACAGAAGTAGCATTGAAGAGGTTGTCTTTAATCAAGTAGGCAACACCTCTACACCCCCACACACCACCCGAGGAGTGAACCTCATCCCTGAAGACTGATAACCATTGATGACCATCGAGACCTAGACTCTCATGGGTCTCAGTGATAGGAAAGATATCTACCAACTGTACAACATCCTAAAAAAGATCTTGAAACATCATAATTTTTACAGAATTAGAATTAGTTTGATCTTCAAGATACCACAATTAACCAACATACTAAGTGATGAACCCAAACATAAGAAACTTACCTTCATAATTAAAGATAAATAAATAGAAAGTATAATAAAGAAAAAAATTGTCTTCATAATTAAAAAAGAAATAAATGAAAATTTTAACAAAACAAGTTTAGCAATTCAGAACATTTTATTACAAAGAGTGGTTGTGCTTTTTTAAATTATTTAAAATAACTATTTAGAATATCTAAAGTATGATTTAGATAGAATTCAAAAAATAATAGAAATAATATATGATAGTTGAAAATACATATAATTGATTTTAAAAATTACTACCAAAAATGTTAAAAATAGAAAAAAAGATAAACAATTTTGCGAGATAGATAAAATAATAAACTTTAATTGGGGGAAATCTATAGATATGTGTTTGATTGAAATAAAGTGGATTTTAATACTAAGAACCATGAATTCTAGGAAAATACATAAAAATAAAAATTAGGAAAACAATAGGCACAAATTTTAACTTATGCATATGCCATTGTAGAAAAAAGTAAGAAGAGACATTACATAAATGTATACGTGAGGTGGTTAAGGTAGTCAATTAAAATTTAAAATGTTTGAAATGTAATAAACCCAACCATAATCTTAATTATAATCTCTAGGCTTTGATCATTATCATAAACCATAACCCTAATAATAATACAACTTTACCTAATACTAATCCTAATCATAATCTTAATTTGAATTGAACACCCTAATAAATATTGTAATGAAAATATTAAATAAATTAGGGTTATGATTATGTTTTTATTATACTTAAAATTAGGGTTGGGATTTTAGATAGTTATTAGGATTAAGATAGTACATTAAAGTTTAGGGTTAAAGTTACAACTCAATTGAAGTTAGGTTCATGGTTAAGATTGTTTTTATAAAATGCATGTTTTAGCCTTCACCTGAGCTCTAAATCTTTGTAACCCTAAATCCTAGATACTAAACCCTAATCCTAGTCCTACCATAAAATATAGTCCTAGATCGAAAATCTAATAAAAAATGTAAAATTCTAATTTCATATTTTTTTATCCTTTCATAATCCAAACTATATAATTTATCATTATCCTAAGTGCAAAGTAGACCTTTTGGCCAAATATTTCATATATCATAATCAAAACTACAACCTTTTCCCTATTTCTAATTAAAATCTAACCCTAATGCAAACAATAACTCTATTTTGACTTCTAAATTTAATTGTAATCATAATCTAAACTCTGTTCCTTATTTCAAAAATATATAATCTAAGCATCATCCCTAACTATAATTTTTAACCTATACCTTAAAGTTATCTCAATAATAGATTTACTCCTACCCCTTTCTCAAAACCTAACCATAGCATTAACTATAATTACCATTCTAAAACTAACCTTAATCATAAATCATAAATGTAATCATACTCTTAAGCATGCCTTTACTCCCTAAATGATATTAATCATACCTTTAAAATGTATCCCTAACCTTAATACTAACCATAACCCTAATCCTTACCCTACCCCTAACCCTAACCCTATTCCTTACTCTACATGTAAACTTGACTGTCATACTAATCTTTTCTCTAAACACCAACCCTAACCATGATACAAACCTTAATCCTAATCCTTATCCTATGGTTTATCCTAACCATCATACTTCTCCTATTTGTAAACCTTGCACCCTAACCCTAACAATTTATCCTTATCCTAATTCCAACCCACACCATATTCTTGGTCATAACCCAAAATATCTTATTAATCTTAGCTCAAACTTTAATCATAATCCTAACCTAAACAATATCTCTCGACCCTAACACTAACCTCTTAACCCTAGTCCTATTTATGCCCCTAAAGCTAATCATGATATTAATGTTAACTCAAAACTGTATAAGCTAATGTAAACCAAAACTCTAATTTCAATCTTAAATTTAATTTTAATTACTTGCAAAAAAAGGTGTAAGGACAAAAAATCATTATTTTAAAAAGAAATCTATTTTTCTAAACATATTTTGAAATAAACATCATAAAATATCGTAAAAATATTTAATATTTAATAATATAATTTATTATAAATTAAGTATATATATAACTGTAGAAAACACAATTGCTACCAACTTTTATATATATATATATAGATGCAATCGACAGATATCCTTGTCCAAGACACCTTGAAATATATCTCTTGACTTATTTTATATATAATATATAAAAACTAATATATGACTAGTAATATATACCTATTTCCACCACCAAAAATGGTCAATACAGCCATCAAATTCAAGACTTGAACTAATAATATATGTCTATTTTCATTCACCAAAAAACACAAAATGTAGGCGTTACAAGGAAAGTCGATAGTCCATGCAAAAGACCTTCCATTTTTTCCAACGACAAAGCAGAGTGATGCATACGCCATAATTATAATATAACTATCACTATTTGAAACACATATGTTTCAGATTCTCCCCACAAAGCCAGGAGCTCATTTCATAGAGGTTGGAATGCATGTAGACCGTCCCCTTATGATATCTTTGTCACGGAATTTTGTCAACAGTCCTATGTTAACTAATACTGGCACATCATTCAACTACAAATGCTCAAATTAGATGATTCTTGTCACTATTCCTAAACTGTATAGTCTTATTTAAGATTTTAGAGTTTAGAACTGCCGATGATTAACCTTATAGTTTCCCTCAGATGAATCATTATTTCTCTTCAAGTTTTCCTTATTGAAGGATATCTCAAAATAGAGCTAAGAATTACTAAACTTCAACCTGTGTGATTCACATTAATATATGAAAGTGGTGCTCCAGATTTAATCTAAACTTTGAAGTTGACCATAGTAGAAGTTCAAGATTTGAACCAAGGGAATATGAAAGAACAAAGCATAATAATAATTTATTTTTATTTTTTTTAAAGCACAAGATAAAATGCTACAATTAAAATGTAAATGACATAAATGGGAACCAACTCTTCGTGTAAGCTATTATGCATCAATATCCGAACAACTTTTCTTGCCAATATTAGATTTTGTGGTAAATTTCCATTCTGCTACAGCCTAACCGATGCCTAGGAAAAGAAGAGAGTTATCAAACAAACATCACCAACATATAAATGCCACGCGTCATCCTAAGATGGTAATGGCGGCCCCAGCAAGCCGCGTGAGTCGTTCGTGAAATCCTATAAATTGGCCTTCACTCAACACTCATTTTCCATCTAACTTTTGAGCTATCTACACACCTGTCTCTATATTGATATTTTTGTGTCTTTGTATTTCTTGACAAGTTTCTCAGTTTCTTGACAATGGCGGATTCAAATGCAGCAGAGCATCAGGATCGCGGTTTATTTGGCTTGTTTGGGAAGAAGAAAGAGGAGGAGACACATCAGCAGCATGGTGGTGTCGTGGAGGGACACGTGGTGTCATGAGCTGGGAGACGTAGGCGAGATTCCCCCTGTGCCAATGTCTCACGGCCACGTAGAGGAGGGGAAATTCCATGGCAAAGGCGAGGAGAAGAAAGAACAAGGGGGAATAATGGGTAAGTTTCTTTTGCCCATCAATGCTTTCGTTGCATCTTTCTTTTGCCCATCACTGGAATAACAACGTGCTTCGATATAATCTATTTGAATCGATTTTTTAACCCTTCTGAAGTGCTTGTATTACCCAATAGCTGAACTAATTATGGAGCCCCTGTTGTTCAGGGTATCCAAACCCTCAACTATCCTGTTATGGTCTCTTCTTTTTTGTGTTTTATCTGGCTTTTGGAAGTGCTATTAAAACTTGACCAACAGATCACAATCCCTTCATCTTTATACGTTTCCTTATAGATTTGGTTGCATTTTGTTCCACCTTTTGCCTAACTAAATATTTCAATTTTTTGCATTCTATTGACATTCTTCCTACCTTACGGACTTTTATTGGTTAAATCTTATTTTAGCTTCCTCTATTTTGAGGCTGAGAACCTGGAAGCTGCTGTATGCATTTATCAAGATTTAGATTTGGTTAAATCAAGAGTTACTCTGGACACCACTTTTTCATAATACATTTCTTTGAAGATCACGCTTTTTGGTAAACCGTCCGATTTGATCATTTCATGAACACATTCTAAATTCATCATTTCTATTACTTGCATTGCTATTTGTTCAAGATTGCACATACCCTTCAATCTTCACCTATCTATAATATATCAGAAGTTTGTTTACTTGGGCATGATGAATGTGTTTAAAGTCTAGCGATGAGGAAGAAGATGAGAAGGGAGAGAAGAAGAACAAGAAAGAGGAAGAAGAACACGGTCATGTGAAGGCTAAGGAAGAAGGGGGCGAGAAGAAAGGGTTGATGGAAAAGATCAAAGAGAATTGAGGAGCAAATAAAGCTTTTTTGGGTTGTTTCATCTTATAATGAGTTTTGTGTGGACCATCTTCTGGTTTGAAGCATATTGTGGATTGTATGTGTGCTGTGTTTTTCTATATATAATAAAGAGTGTAATGGTGTTGGTTCTGGTTTGTAATTGCAATGTTTCAATGAGGCCTCTGTTTCTACTGGAGACGCGTTTAAACAATTTTTCCATTTAAAATTTGGCTAGCAGGGGCTAACCAATAGAATTTGATTATTTAAAAACGTGAAATTAAAAAGATTGATTATATCATGGTGCTTAAGGGGACGGAGAATGCATTGATAGGTTTCAAAGAAACTCAACTCACACGCACATGTATTCAAATTCTATCACGTTCATTAATTAATTAATGGATACTTTACTTATTTATGGATAGTTTACTCAATACTTGTGAATAGTTTTGTATAAGTACGCACATATAAGGAATTTAGCACTTAGATTCAAGGTCAAATAATAACTGAGGAATCTTACTGTCATAGATATCAGTAATATCATTTTTTCATAAGGAAAAACTGACTCTTACTATCATAGATACTAGTACTATAGCAAATTGTATATATACAAGCTTCTGGATTGTGGGCAACAATTTTTTATATTTTTTTTTTAATTCAAAATTATTTCCGATTTATTTGACTACAAAGTCAATATTTGCATTATGCAGGGAACTAAATTTCCCATTTGTTTCATTCTAATTGATCACTTCCAATTTTAAGTTTTACAATTGTTTTATTTTTAAAATATATTTTTAACAATCTTTAAGTTTCATCCCTCCAAAATTTATAGTCTAGGAACTTCTATCATGAGTTATTTTTTATGACTGTTTGATCATAGTAATACCTTTCGTTTTATGTTTTATATTTAATAATTCTTATAAATTTTAATATTTAATCAAATACAAGTATAAATTAATAATATTTACATGAATCTCATATCTCAATGTTTCTAAAAATATATGTTTTATGAAATAATATAACATTTTACAAATCAAGAAAATTTATAAGCTTATATTTTGTATACTAATGTTTCAGTTATTATTAATCTTTAACAATCTTACAATTTACATCTAGAAAGAGAAGCAGAACAATAATAGAAATGGTCGAAAATAGAGAGATGATGTAACTGTAGATGTATAAATCCAATCGATTCAGCTTCATCAGTTAAATAACTTCATCAATTCCATATAAAACGTTTAGTAGTCCTTTCATCTTCATAATTTTCATAATGGTAACTCTTAATTATTTTTGGAAAAAAATGTTTTTGAACTCCAGAACATTCTTTATTACGTATGTCAATACATACCACTGTCAAATTAGGATGGATGCTCGCACTGGAGAAGCCTGTCAGCTTACAAATATTAGATTTAGATAGTTTTAATTTTTAATTTTTAATTTATGTTTTATATTACATTTTTTTATATAAAAGGTTTTAAAATCTTAATATTTACACATGTTAAGATTAAAAAAAATAAAAAAATGGAATATTAAAATCTCAATTTGTCTGCGATTTGATGATAATAGCAAACAATCAATCCGCCAATTTAAAGACATGGCAAATATTCAATGATAATCAAACCCTCTCCCTCAATATAATAAAGAAAAGCAAAGTCATTCTAGGCAATGTGGTGTGGTGTGCCTATGGCCGGGCCTCAAATTTGATGCCCGTATTGGTCATTTTTATAGAGTGAAAATTTGTTCGATCTTAGTGATTGAAATTTGTTATAGGGAATGTCGTTTATCTTTTGATAAATATTAATTGCCAATTTTGTAATTTTAAATTTATTAAGCTAAGAGGCTTTCTAAGTGGAAGCATTCATCAATGTAAAAACTTTGACATTTAAAAAAAAAATTAATATTCGTAATGATTGTTTTATGAAGTGATAAAATATTAAACTAATAACTACAATTAATGTACACACAAATAAAAAGAGCATGATAACCAATCATCCAATTATTTGTTTAAATACAAAATAATTTTAAATTTTCCTTCTAAAATCATTTTAGCATTTGTGTTGTTGTATATTACAGATAGTATGGACAATAATTAAATACGAATTGAATTTAGTTATTATTTTAAAGAGCAGGTGGGAGAATCATAATAGAAACTTAAAAAATCATAAATTTGATTTTCAATACTAAATACAATGCATTATTTTCATTTTTTAGTTAATTTTTGAAAAATATATAATAAAAACTTATCTCAACAATCTAATAAAACCTTCAATTTAGAAAGAAAAATTAAGATTTTTTAGTTATAATAATGAAAAATGTTTGAAAATTAGAAAGTATACGAGGAAACTAAATAAAGAACAAATTACAATAATTTTACAACTTTCTTTTTAAGCTTTCTAAGAAAAATACCAAAAGAAAAATAAAGAAATAAAGTCCAAAAATTGGCCAACAACTTTTTTATATGAATTTATTTATTTATTTTTTCCATAGTTTCATATCAAAATGATATTTTTAACTATAAGAGTAACATCATTTTCAGTGATCAATAAATATTAAAATATTTAATGTAGGGTTAAAAAGTTCACCTTCATTGTAATTTTTTTCGGGAAAAGAGGGGTAAAAATTTATTAAGACAGAAAGGATAACAACAAGGAGAGCTCAACAAGGAGCTCAATCCTCAGCAACAAGATCATCAAATTCTTGCACCATCTCAAAGGAAAGTTGCCTCCTATCTATAATATTCCAACCCAAATCATGACTAGAAGCCGATTTGGCTAAAAAATCAGTAGCTCTATTCCATTCACGAGGAATATACTTGAACTGAATGAATTGAAAAGAGGTAGAGAAGAGAATAATCTGATTAACAATAGTGGCCAGTTGCCAACTAACATCCTCAAGCTCCTGCGAAGAAAGAAAGTTCACCACCACTTGGGAATTAGACTCATAGATAATCTTACTCCATCCCCGCAAGCAACATTGTTCCACAACATATAAAATAGCTTGAGCTTCCATGAGATTGGTAGTGAAATCACCCTTATGAACTGAGAAAAAGAATTTAACATCACCAGAACTACAACGATCCACTCCCCCAATACTAGCAGGGCTTGGATTCCACCAAGAAGAACCATCAGTGTTAATTTTCAGAACTCCATAGGGAGGAGGAGTCCAATGCCCATCCTGATTTACATGACCCTTCCTCTGATGTTGAAGCTACCTGGACATATAAGGAAATCATTGAGCTGTAGGCCCATCCTGAAGATGAAAATTGAGGTGATTGCATATAGCAAGATCAATAGGATCCATACCCCCATCTAGCTCACACTTCATTGTAATTTTTTTGAATGTTTAGTAGTTTCTAACATATGAACTAACATATATTTTTATTACAATACTATATCTATTATAATTTTATTTTTTATACACCATGTATATCTTAAAGAAAAGCAAAGTCATTTCAGGCAATGTGGGGTGGTGTGCCTGTGGACGAACCTCAAATTTGATGGCCACATTGATCGTTTTTATAGAGTAGAAATTTGTTCGATCTTATTGATTGAAATTTTTTATAGGGAATGTCATTTATCTTTTGATAAATATTAATTGTCAATTCTAATCATTGAGAATTATTATTGTTTAAATTTATTAAGTTGAGAGGCTTTCTACAGTGGAAGCATTAATCAATATAAAAACTTTGACATTAAAAAAAATTTTGACATTCATAATGACTGTTTTATGAAGTGATAAAATATTAAATTAATAACTACAATTAATGTACACAAATAAAAAGAGCATGATAACCAATCATCCTATTATTTTTTTAAATACAAAATAATTCTAAATTTTCTTTCTAAAATCATTTTAGCATTTGTGTTGTTGTATATTACACATAGTATGGACAATAATTAAATATGAATTGAATTTAGTTATTATTTAAAGAGAGGTGAGAGAATCATAATAGAAACTTAAAAAAACATAAATTTGATTTTCAATACTAATACAATGCATTATTTTCATTTTTTAGTTGATTTTTGAAAAATATATAATAAAAACTTATGTCAACAATCTAATAAAGCCTTCAATTTAGAAAGAAAAATTAAGATTTTTTAGTTATAATAATGAAACCCCTCTTTTTGCACTTAAATGAAAAATGTTTGAAAATTAGGAAGTATATGACGAAACTAAATAAAGAACAAATTACAATAATTTTACAACTTTCTTTTAAAGCTTTTTAAGAAAAATACCAAAAGAAAAATAAAGAAATAAAGTCCAAAAATTGGCCAACTTCTTTTTTATATGAATTTCTTTATTTATTTTTTCCATAGTTTCATATCAAAATGATATTTTCAACTATAAGAGTAACATCATTTTCAGTGATCAATAAATATTAAAATATTTAATGTAGGGTTAAAAAGTTCACCTGCATTGTAATTTTTTTGAATGTTTAGTAGTTTCTAACATATGAACTAAAATATATTTTTATTACAATACTATATCTATTATATTTTTATTTTTTATACACCATGTATATCTTAAACTACAAGTCAATCCTAATACTAATATTAACATCACCTAATTAGTATTTAAAAAAAAAAAAATAGGTACCTTGATTATGAATTTTATATCTTTGAAATTGGATATCTCTCAGCTTATTTTATACAAAATTTTAATTAAAATTTTAGATATGCTAGTTTGTACTCAGATCAGGGTAAACTTTAAGAAAGCTGCCTCCAAAAAAAGATATAAAATATTGGCGAATCTTTCATTATTTTGAAAAAACAAAATTATTTCTATTGGCAAATTTCTCAATTTTTTATTCTAAATATGATTAATATTGGTGATTATTTTTGAATCATAATTTTTTTGTATAAAATATTGACAAATCTCAATAATAATAGGAAGTTCATTAATTACCATGGAATATTACAAATCAAAATTAAACATTTTTTTACCTCGTGGAATATTATGAGAATCATTACATATACTTTAAATCCATAGTGAAAAATAAATATTGGTGATATATACCTAAAGTAACTAATAATTATGATAATTATTGGTCAGTTCAATTTAATTTCTCCAATAATATATTATATTTTGGTAACTCAAATCTATTCATGTAATGAATATTGTGGCGAATATTTGAGTTTAAATTTTTTAATAAAATAAATTATTGAGCGATTTTAAATATTCTAGAAATGAATTTTATATAACTATGGCAATTTAGGTTGTATCAAATCTTAAATTATTAGCCAAATTACTAGCCAAAAAATTCTAAAATTAGCCAATTTATGAATATTAGCCACTAAATTATACCCTAACTCAGATGCACCCAATTAAGTTGGACTTCACATTTGGATTTATTATTAATGCAGCAATTTAATGACTTTGCAATTGGATTCAATAATTTTAAAAATATTTGTTTATAGTTTTAAATTAAAAAAATCTTAATTTTTCTTTTTCTTAAATATTTGCTTACAACTTTAAATAATATTTTTTTAATGTTTTCTTTGGTATATATAAATTTAAGAATAGTTTCTTTCAAAAAATGAGTTTTAGTTAACAAAAGTTCTAATAATTACGAACAATAGCAATTGTAACTAATTACTTTTAAAATTATTTGATTTTTAATATTAGATGTAGATGCAGCCTTCTATTTGCAAAAATTAAATATTATATTATATTTAAGTATTTAAATATAAATAATTTGATGAGTTGATATGTTGAAACAAAATATAAACTTTAGTTATTCTATTTAAGAATAAGATTAAGAATACACATAAATGTTATTTTTAATTAAAATGGTAAACTACATATTTTCGAAGTAAAAACTAATATTTAAATTTTTTTTTAACATTTACAATTCTATATGGACATGGTTAGAGGTGGGAGGGGGGGAGATGGAAAAAGGGGAAGGGAGAGAGATGAGGTAAAGAAAAAAATAGGATATCTAGGGCCCAAAATAGATGGAGACGCAGATGAAAAGAGAAAGAGTGGAGGGAGGGTGGGAAGGATGGAGACAAAGAGAGAGGTAATAATAAGAGGGGAAATGCTAGAGAGAGTGAGACAAGGGAGGAATGAGGGTGAGACATGAAGGAGACATCAAAAGATAGGATAAAAAATAAAAGACACATAAGAGAAATATAGTAGGTGGTAATAATAGGAGTGGACATAATAGATAGAGAGTGACAAAAGGGGGAGAAGGTATGATATTTATGGTATACATGGAGAGAAAATGCTATAGATAAAGAAACATGAGGGAGGGGAATTTTGAACAACCTATGTTTTCCCAAGTTGAATTTTGACCAACTCATTCATGAGTAAAAAAGAAAAAGTTTCATTCGTGGGTTAAAAAGAAAAAGATTCATTTGCGGGTAACAAAGAAAATAAAATATTCATTTGTGAGTAAGGTATGAGCACAGGCAAGATTCATTCGTATGCCCGAGCTAGGTATACTTTCTTCATTCCTTTCTTTGTTGCATTTCAACAAAGATTCTCTAATGACAATGTCTTCTAGGCTATGAAGGGACTGGTTACTCTAACAACATAAGTTGCATAGATGTGGATGAATGTAGCAGGTCAGGGAGCATAAAAAATTAGTGACATGTTTTTCATTGCTCGAGCCTAGCAAGTGTCTTATTAGTGAATCTATAGATAAAACTGTGCAGATTTGGAATGGTCTATAGGGGAGATTGGAGTGTATAATGGTGATGGACATAATGGATTCAATACATGAGGTGGATTCCCATGGCAAGATTCTTTTTCTAGTCACCAAGACTTGTGGAGTTAAGGTACAACATGGATAGAGGGTAATAAAGGTTCTTAATGAAAATAAGCAAGTTCAAAGCCCTATCATGTCTAAGGACAAAATCTTCTGCGGATGCAAAGATTCAAGCTTACAAGAGATAGATGTGGTAGGAAGCCAAGCAAAAAAAATCCAAGGATGTGCAAGCACCTGGATGGGAAAGAAACTAGTGTATGCAATAGTCCCTTTTAGAGATTGGATTTATATTGTAGGTGCCCTAGTGGATGGTTTCAACCTCAAAGTATGGAGGAGACAGGATGGAGCACTCCTTTCAATGGCATCAATAGGATCTGATGTTCGAGTAATGGCTATAACTGTAGATTTTGTTTACTTGAACTGCAATTCATCTCCAGCTAAAATTCAGATGTGGCTAAGAGAAGAACTACAAAAAGTTACTGGTTGGTTTATGGGCAACAGAATCACAAGTCTCCTTGCATCCAATGATGTCATTTTTTGTGTTCCAAGCAGCAATATTGGACATGCTAGAGGACATGTGCTGATTTATTTTTGGTATTTTTCATTTAGCATGAACATGAATGGAGTTGAAGTGAGGACAATGATGGGATTTCTAGATCACATTGGGTAACTTCCAAATTCCATAAACTTTACAGAAAAAGCAAGAAGAGTATTTGAATTTCATAATTTGGTGCTGGTTAGACACTTTTTATTGCCAAGGTCAGGGATGCAAATGAGCTTGGGATTGTGAAATTTGGTTGTAGCAGCAACAATCTTAGAAGCCATCAATCTTCTCTTTTGGGTTCCCACTATGTCATTTCACACTGACTTTTCTTTTCTTTTCAGACATAGTGCAATAATTTTGGAGGTAGTATCAAAATTGACATAATTGTTGGCACTCACTATTCTCTTGAATGGTGCGAAACTAACTCACCTAGGTTATTTTATTTCTCTTTTCTAGTAGTTTTGATGATATGAAAACATAAATATTTTATTTTGGAAAGAATGTTGATCTTATGATCTTGTGACAATTCCATGTAACATATTTCTTCTTGTAGGAGCAAGCACTTGGTGTAGTTTATTCTTGCATGGTTATGGATAATTCTTGTTGTTCTGAAGTATCTTTTCATAGGAGCACAACTATTATGTCTACTTCTTTTTCCCTCTTTATACAATTTAATCTTTCATTTCATAGCATTTTATTCCATCCAAGCTCAATTGGACCAAGGTGCAGCACCAGTTGTTTACCCATTAGCTAAAGCAAAGGTATTAAAGGCAAGGGCACAACTACTAGAGGTGAAGGCATATAAGAAAGAACTATAGACAGGGGTTACTAGATGAGGGTTATTATTTTATTAATTTTTTTCAATTTAGATATCCTATACTTGAATAGATTAAATACCACCTTTTTAAAACAACATACAATTTGCGGGTAGATAATTCTACATAGAACACAATTGTTAATTACTTTCAAAGATGGTTAAAATTCAAATATAAATATTAATCATTTCTATATTCATTCATCTAATTCAAAGAAGTAGATATAATCTAAATTTTGTTGGTTTCTTCTTTTAGAGGCTAGTCATCATATCAACTTCATGATTATTTGCCTAAGAAATGCTTAAAGAATGATAGTGATGCCCATGATGCCAAGCCCATTGGTAGATAAATCCATCAAGAGAGACTACATCACTTATAGATCTTTTATTGGCCTCTTCAACTACTAGGTATTCCCTCTAAATTTGCATGATATTTTTGTTTAAAAGATTTTTGTTTTAGGTTCAAGTGAATTAGGTTTGTATGATCTAGGTTTTCATTTATTTAAATAATTTATTTTTTAAAGGTATGCACACAAATCTGATAATTTTGTGTGGTTGTGAAACTTGTGATTGAAAACATTAATGACTCAACACCAATACCTCGAGGTTGTGAAAATCTTGGCAATGTACTTGGCTAGCTCTCAATAAAAGGTTAATTTTCTCATTGATATTTTAAGCTTGGATGAAAAAATATCTCATATGGTCCTGATGCGAGAGAAGGAACATTTCTCTATGGGGGTACGTTGGATTTGGTGAGCTCAATTATGGCGAGATGGGGTTGTGCAGTGGCAGTAGGAGAGGAGTAGAGTTGAGACACGAATATACATGAAGAGGATGTGTGGGAATTATAGTTTGAAGGATTTCTAAAAACAACCTCATCTAACTATCAAGTGAAAGATGAATTCTATCCTCCTTTCTCCACAATGATGCTTTCCATGTTATTCTCAATTCCTGCAGTGGTGGATGCCCAAGTTCAGTTGATAGTGAGGAGTTGGCCAATCAGTCTTACACTAAGAGGCAATTCTAAATTTAGAAATCTAGCTTTGAACTATAATTCTCGAGCTCTGGTAGAATCACCCATGTAAGTCTATTATTATGAATGTGAAACTTAAATTGATTCTTGAAGAAATCTAACGAAGAGGAGACAGAGGAAGATGCCTCATGAAACTGACATAGAGCTGATAAGAAGGTTGTGAGGAGGAGGCAAAGAGGTAATACAACTACAATGGCCTAATTGTATAGGTATTCTTACGTTCCACATTGATTTATCTAATAGAAAAAAAAAATTTAGACACCAAACTTTTTATTCAGAGGCTTCACAATAGACGAAGAATATTATTTGTCTCACATGCTTGAAATTAAAATATATTAGCATTATGTTTTTCTATTGGAAGTGTTTGGAGGCCATTGAGGTAGTTCTAGATTAGTTTCTTGTGTTTGGTGATAATTTTGTGTAATATTTGATCATTTTGATGTCAAATATGAGGGTCATTCTTTCCCAGATGTGACCAATAATTTGTGATAGACTTGTACTCATAGTTAGTTCCTTAGCATTTTTAAGTTGATTTGTTGAGCTCAATGTTAATAGTGATTGTTTCATACCTTTGGAGGCGATCTATGGGGAGAATCGATAGGGCCTTATTATGTTGACTCAGATGCCATGTATACAACTTCATAACAGCATTCCTGCAACAAACTCTACTTATTCTTATATACCTATAACCTTCATCTTCACCCCTATTTTCAAGGTATTCAATGTTACAATTTCATATGTATATCTATTACATGTTTTTGCACTATCATATGAAAGATGTGTCAAATTCATGTTAATGAGAATTGCATTTCTATTTAGTATACAGATCCTAAGATATTTGTACAAATCTTTGAGCAGCCTTCTCCTTTTCTATGCTCGCCACTATTGAGTGTGGTGCCTTGCCTTATGGGCACACATTAGCTTGCCGATGCTAACTATCTCATGTCTAAAATTTATAAGTCATTTATTACAGTGGCATATCTCTATGATAATAATTTTACTTTTTCTCAATGTTGAAATCTTGCCTTAAAACTTCTCAATATTTTGGTTTCTTTCTTCTCTTCCCATGGTATGATTCGTGTGATGGGTTAAAATCATTCCTATTTCTGTCATTTCAATCAAGACATTTTTAGGTCATTTTGTGGCATAGAACTCTTAAGGAAGTCTAAAATTTAAAATTTCAACCATGATTAATATTTTTTTCATAGCCAATAGTATTGCTCAAATTTTATTTTGTTATATTTATCTTCAATGTTTGTAAAGGAAAGATGATTGATTTTTAGTTGTGATATTGCTATCAGGATTTAACTGTGTGATTTTGAGTAAAACTCATTGAACCATATTTGTTTTCTATCTAGTATAAACGTTGGCACTTTTTATCTGACCAAAATGGAGGCTTCACAAGTTTGTGTACAAGAGAACTGGAAAATATTAAAGTGATATGTTGGAACAATTAGGCATGTTTTAAAAAAATGTGGGGAATATCAAAGTATTTGATTGGCTTCCTTTTAAGCATTAGATTGTTAAAAAAAAAAATTTAATTTAAGTGTGTTGGCAGATTGTAGGAAAACTTGAGCATCTATGTATCACTGTAAACCTACACATGGAAGCATGGTTAGTGGCTTGGCAAGTTAAGGATTAATAAAGTATAAGAAACCTTTCATATTGAAATGATGTCTACAGTGCTAAGCCATGTGGTGAGAATGTAGAAGAATGTTGAGGACATGCTAGACAAACATTGGAATAAAATTGTTTTTCTACTCTTTAGTGCAATGAACTTGTTTCTATGCTCTCAAATTTAATATTTTTTCTACTGCGATGTCATCATTTACATTGTTGCTTTGTTGGGAAAGATGACTGTGATTGCACATCAATCCCTTGATAAAAGGGTTATTTCTTATGCTAGAATTTGTGTTGAAATTAGTTTGAATAACCCATTACCAGATTCTTTGGAAATATGTCTTGGGGCTTCTTCCTGGATGCAATAGGTAGATTATGAATCCCTCCCTTTTTGCTATCATTTTTTCATGAGTATGGTCACTTATAGTGTCAGTGCCCCCGTAACTTGACTTCCAAAGGAGTGGATGGTTCTAGAACTGACAATGCTAGTGGTTTGGCAAATACGACAGGGAAAGGATAATCTCATATGGCTAATACTACCAAGGGGACAAATCCGCAAGATGCTCCAGGTAAGGGTAAGGCTCAAATATAGGATAAGGATGGATTTACCCCAGCTCGCCCATGAGCTAAGGGGCGTGATCAGAAGAGGCCTTTGAAAGAAAGATTATCTAATTTGGGTTTTAATCACTTTGAGGTGCTAGATAGTAAGGTTCTAGAGGAGGGTATTCCTTCTCCTATCTCTTCTGATCCAGTTTGCCCAGATGAGGGATTTGTTCCTAATGACACTTGTCAGGCATCCCAAGTTTTGGTATATCAGAACTGTAAGGTCCCTGTAGCTCCTATGTCAGAGGCTCTAGTGACACCTGCGATGTTGGAGGATAATGATGTTGTTCTGGCTGACTTGGTTAAGGATGTGCTACCACCATGTAAGGGCAAGGTATCTCTTGTCCCCTTAGGGTTGATGCCTAGACCCTTTAAGCGGGTTTCTTTTACTCCCCCTCTAAGGAGTGGGTGCAAAACAGACCAAGAGAAGATTAAACTCACAGGAGATATATTGATTGAGTCTGGGTTAGTGAAACCTTTGGATGCTCATTTTCACAATTCTACCCAATGATGATTATTCTCTCATGGAATTTTAGGGGGTTGAATAGCATCCCTAGAAAAAAGGCTATTCAAAACTTGGTGGCTAACCATAGTCTTGATGTTTTTTGTATCCAAGAGACTAAGTTCTCTATGGAGTCTATGGTCCAACATGCCTCTATTATTTGGTCTCATGGCCAATTCCAGTGTGTTGGGGCAATAGGTAGTGCTGGTGGTTTAGCTATATTTTGGGATCCATGAAAAATTTCTCCCCTTGGCTAGGTGTCTTCTTGCTCAACTCTCTCTATGGTAGCTTATGCTTTAGATTCAGGAGAGGTAATCAGTGTTACTAATGTGTATGCGCCTATTGATCTTATGGGAAAGGAGGAACTTTGGAGCCATATTCAATATGTTAGAAATTGTCACCCTTATCATCCCTAGGTGTTAGTTGGGGACTTCAATTAAGTTTTAAATCAAGAGGAGAAGCAAGGTGGTTTGGCTAGACTGGGGCCTTCTTCTACTCTTCTTCAGCAACGCATATCTCTTTTGCATCTCTATGATGTTAAGCCTTCTAATGGTCTCTATACTTGGAATAATCGAAGGACTGGAATTGATGCTATCTCAGAATGTCTAGACAGATTTCTTTTATCTTACTTTTGGGTTAGTGGCACCTTTACTCTCTCTTCGAAAATCCTTGATTTGAGGGGTTCTGATCATTAGCCAATCAAATTTTTTTCTATTGGGGCTTGTGTTTCAAAGTATCTTCCTTTTAAGTTCCAGTTGATGTGGCTTCATGAATCCTCTCTTCGTGATTTTGTTTTATGTTGGTGGAAAGATGGTGCTCCTACATATGGTACTACAATGTTCTCATTTTCTAAAAGGCTTCAATATGTTAAAAGCTAGCTCAAGATATGGAATGGACGATGTTTTGGGAACCTTCGCTCTATGAAGAGGCTTGCTTAAGAAGATCTTGATGTCATCACAAGGGAGATTAGAGATCAAGGTTTCTCAAAGGATCTTGGAAGGGCTGAATCCCTTGCTTCTAGAGCTCTAGAAGAATGGGAACTTCGCAAGGAAATTTTTTGGAAGCAAAAGGCTAGAGTTGATTTTATTTAGGAAGGTGATCAGAACACTGCCTTTTTCCATAAAACAGTGCAATCTTTATGGAATCAAAGCAAAATCTCTTCTTTGGTTAATTCTCAAGGTGTAATGCCCCGCCAAGGGATCTAAAGAATTAACCTAGAATTTCACTAAGTTTGGTAAAATTTTTTTTAAAAAAATTAAATGAAATTAAATACCACATATAACTTATTCATAATAACGGAAGCAATAGCAATGTCCATCTAAAAATAGACATAACATACTTAACAGATTACATTCTTTAAAGATCCCTTAACATTGAATTGCATACATGAATCCATCTAGTACAACATCCATATGAAATAATAATGATAAGTCCATTGTACAAATGTCCTTTCTAAATTACATTCCAGAATGCACAATCACCCACTATACATGTCACAGGGTATGAAGGCTTAAAAGAATATACATATGTGAAATATACTACATCACTCTATTTTAATCCATGATACATCAAAGTAAAGATAATCACATGATACACATGATACATCATCATAGAAGTCATATACATCCATCATAAAGATCAAACAAAATAAACTAAGTGCACGGTTCCTCCCAACCATTAATAACATCATTAGACCATCGTGGGCCCTAGCCATCCCTCCATGCGTAACATCCCAAATCACCGAAGAGATCATCGACATTAACATAGTAGGAATGCCACTCCTAATAAATACAACATCATATGTAGAAAGTAATCTAACATGCAATATAAGCATAAGATAACATCATCTAACATATGCTAATCATCAATGAAAGGATACATATCCACCATCTCGAAGGACACTTCAGCCACGATGTCTCAATGAATCTCAAATGATAAGAGTGGAAAATACACTACCACCTGACCGTGTGGTACCTAAGTGGTCCACTCCCACTGTGCTGAGGAGATAATCTCAAGTCCCAAATAGGCTATCAAAATCACATAGCACAAGTCTTTAGAGTCTAGGAATCCTAAAAGTATACTAACTCAAAGGTTCCAATCACAAAACAGACATCTACTTCCTAGAGGCACACAATGACATGTAGGAACCTACTATGCAAGTGGAAAAGTGTCATCGCATTTATCTCGTACAAGTTACCCTGGCAGTTAGCTAAACTCCACGGGTCCATACAGATCTCATGCAGCCACTAGTATCCTCTCATACTGACAAGACATACTATGGAATGCAAGGTCGCAACCATGCATTCTCAGTACTCCCATCCTAGCCTATACAAGCACTCAAGGCATGGGTGAGAACCAAAACTCTTATCTTTTTATGTTCATTCAGTTAGTATTAAGTGTGAATGTTATCACTTATTAATCCAACTTACAATGAGTTACCCTGGCAGCCTATTAGGGCCGCAGCCCCCATTGCAAGCCACTTCTCGACACTACATGCAGATATCCTACCCTAATGCTCATGGTATCATAAATCATCAAAATCACCAAAGAAAATCCATAATAAAATCATCAAATATCCACAATAAGAATCATCAAATATCCATGATAAAATCATCAAATATGCATAAAGCATCAAATCTCCATGAGCAACATCCATAGAAAATCATGACGACAACAGCTCTCTATTGGCAACTGAAGTATCACTGATAATCAAAGTATCCATTGGTTCTCAATAACCAAAATATGTCTCAATCATACTGATCGAAGACTCCAAAAATGGTTGAGTCAAACATGTCACAACATGAAATCATTAAGAATAAATCCACATTTCAGTCCCATCATGGCGACTAGAATATAATCAAGGATAACTGATCGATTACCAAAAATAATGGTTAAGTCAAGGGTCTCAAACATAAGAATCTCAACTTTAACAATCAGTAATCGTAACCAATACATAGAGCATTCCATCACATAATCATGGTTGGGTTTATAAAGATCGAGAATAAAACATCATCATGACATCACAATCACATAACCCCCAAGCCTCTGGTAGACATCCTATACTGGTCAACACTAGTCAACCCAAAACCCAAAACATTAGCATAAGGAATACACAATGTAAACACATGTTTTGGTTTTGCTAAGTTTTCAAATTTGAATTTAAATATAAAAATCTTGGTTTACATTTCCAAGTTAAAAGAATAAATGGAGGAACATTTGTACGTTTTTTCCATGTATTGTTTTTGGATGGATAAAAGTTTTCCTCTAAAATCCAATTTCCAATTATAATATTTTATTAAAATCGTCCCTGACCAACTTTAATTAAATTTCATATACTTTATATATTTTATAATTTAAAACTATTAATTAAATCTTAATAGTTAAATTATAAAATTATAAAATTATTCATCATTATAAAAGATGAATTTTTAAGTCTTTTATCAAATAATTTTAAATCTTTTTAATAACATATTTATATTATATATATATATATATATATACATACATATATAATATATAAATATTTATTATTAATGCATTTTATAAAAAATTGAATAACATCGATATTTATTATTATCGCGTTTTATAAAAAAACAATGAAATATAAAAATCGAATTATAATATACTAACACTGGCCGGAAATCAAATAACATTAAACATATAACATTCGGCAGTCTTTTTTTGAAAAAATGACACTGTCCGCTTGTTATGGCACAGTGCCAAGTGGCTAGGTACTCTGCTGTCGCAGAGTACTGTGGCGATAGTGAGTACAGAGTACCCATGTCGTCACAGTACCTGGGATGGCAGGTACTCTGCCAACCCGAGCAGCCCGAACACAATATTATATATATATATTTTTGTTTCAATCGCTACGCGATTGTCATTTGTGAAAATCGTTTATTAAAATGTTTCCGCCCACAGTATGATATCTGATTTTTAACACATATAAATATATATATATATATATATATATGTATATATGTATATATATATACATATGTATATATATATACATATGTATATATATATACATACATATGTATATAATATATATATATATATATATGTGTGTGTATATATATATATATACATACATATGTATATATATAATATACATATGTATACATATGTATGTATACATATTATATATATACATATGTATGTATATATATATATACACACATATATATATATATATAAATATGTATGTATATACATACATATACATATATATACATATATATACATATATATGTATATATATATATATACATACATATGTATATATAATATATATATGTATATATATGTATATACATACATATGTATATATATATATATATATATATATATATATATATATATATATATATATATATATATATATATATATATATATATATATATATATAAAGGTATATGTATATATATATATAATATATAGAATTATAAATATCACAGTATATATATACATATATATATAGTTGCATATATATATATATATATATATATATATATATATATATATATATATATATATATATATGTATGTATGTATGTATGTATGTATGTATGTATGTATGTAAAAGCAAAATGACAATTTATGAATAGAAGCTTCCATTTTCAGAATTTCTCTATGAAACTTGATTTTCAAAATTTCTAATAATTAACCTAATGGGTTTAACTATGAATTTTCAACCCTAGCCCCATCTCATTTTCAGATCTAAGCATATAGAATCCTCAAATAAATTTTAATTGCCCAAATTGAAAATGCATAATGAAATATGAGATTCCTCAGAAGACATATGGAAGATACGAAGAAGACAGGAATGTATGATGTGGAATTAGCATAAGTAAAATCACAAGAATCTACCCAAATTCTGATGCTAATTCACTCTTCCTCAGAAAAGTCGCAGAGCAAGCTCCCTTCTTCAGAATTCTCGAGTCCTCCAATGCTCCAATTGTTCTCCACACTATGTCTAAGCTTCTAGGAATGCCTGAATATAAAGAGCTCTCAGGAAACCTCTAGAATGCTTCTAGAAACAACTGGAAGGTTTCACCAACTAAGCATGGGTCTTTTCCAACCTTTTTGATGAGCCATAGGGTTGTAGACACCATGTGCTTAATTGATGCACTAACCCCCGTGTTGTTGACACATGAGAAATAGAGAAATGCATTAATTCCCATGCAAGCTTATAACTCCAATTTACTTTTTAAATAATTTCCATTTAAATATTTATAACTTCCATTTTAATTTTTATAACTTTTATTTTAATTTTTATAACTTTTATTATTATTATTTGTTTATTAATTTATTCGTATTTTATAATTATTATTCATTTTAATTTCTAATTTTCTTTTATTTAATTCTTTTCTCTTAATTAATTCTCCTTTAATTAATTATAATCAAAATATCAAAGATCATGATATTTAATTTTCTCAAATAATTAATTTATTAGATAAATCTATTTATTGAGACTTAATTAATAAAAAATTCACCATAGACCTCCAAGATAAAATATGAAAATCCATCATAGGACAATTCATACAAAATCATTCTAAACGATTAAAAATCACGAAATATGTCATTTGACACATTCAGTGGGTACTCAACTCTGATACTTGTCCTAACTCACTAGGACAAATGGTTTTAGGGTTTGGGATTTGGACTTGAGAATTTATCTCCCTTCTCTTATCATTGAGATAGTATAATAGGGTATGCTCATCCTGACAATTCAGGGAAGTCGATACCCGGTACCTGCAACCTGTAGAAAAACCATGCATGTTCATACAATATATATAGTGCTAAGCTAAACAGCCAATGGCAGGAAGTGGTGCATCATGTAGATCCCAACTAAGCAGGTGACTACGACTCCTTTCCTTAACCACATCAGAAATGCCATACAATAAGAAAACACGTATACCATACACATGCAAGTATGGGGTAAGTATCCATAATAAAACACATGAGATAATAAACCATCTAACTAATCGTCAACAATAACTGAAAACAATATAATGATAATCATACATACATGAAATGTAAAGTCTAAATGATCTCATCATATAACAATTGAATCCATAACATAATGTCTGATAGTGTCAAAACAATACCACTAATCCATTAACATAAAGCTAGTCTATGATAGTCTGGTAATAATAGCAATAATATGTCCAAAAAATATGCGAACGAGGGTAGGCACCACACAAGGTATCCAATTGAATTCCTTGCCAGCTTTTTTCTAGGAGGCTACTCGATACTTTTCTACCCTCTTCTCTAAGGAATTTCCTCCTACTGATACTGAAGAAAATATTATTTTGTCTTGTATTCCTTCCCTTATCACTCAAGAAATGAATGATTATCTCATGCATCCAATATCTTTGGAAGAGCTAGAGGAGATGGTCTTTGGCACACCTAACGGGAAGGCTCCTGGTCTTGATGGATTTCTAGTTGATTTCTTTCAAGAATTTTGGGACATCATTAATCATGATTTGTTGGAGGTGGTTAAAGAATCCTATTCTAGCAAGTACATGCTTTGGGCTTTGAATTCTACATTCTTCACTCTTATTCCTAAGAGAGAGGGTGCTAATCAATTGGAGTTTTTTAGACCAGTTGCCTTATCTAATGTGGTTTACAAAGTTATTACTAAATTGATTGTTGAGGGAATTAAAAAGTGGCTTCCCATTATTATCTCAAAAGAACAAGGTGGTTGTGTTGCTAGAAGACAAATTTTGGATGGGGTGTTTATTGCTACTGAGGCTATTCACTCTATGGATACTTCAAGGGAGAGAGAAATATTTGTTAAGCTAGATATGGCTAAGGCCTATGATAGAGTTAAATGGAGTTTCCTAAGGAGTATTCTTCTTTCTTTTGGATTTAGCTTTAACTAGGTAAGTTGGACAATGAGTTGTGTTACTTTTGCCTCTTTTTCTATTCTTATTAATGGTCAACCTTCTCAGCTATTTGGTGCCTTTAGAGGCCTTTTCCAAGGTGACCCTCTCTCCCCATATCTATTCATCATCATGGATGAAGGCTTGGGTTGATTCATTAAGTATCAAGTGTCCCAGAATTCTATTCAGGGGTGGTGGTGGGGTAATGGCTTACCTTCTCTTTCCCATCTTCAATTTTTTGATGATTCTGCTCTTGTGGGTCTTGCTAGGATCAAGGAACTTGAAGCCTTTCGACATGATTTCGACATTTATTTGGCAGCTTCAAGCTAGAAATTTAATGAGCACAAATCTTCCATTTACTTTTTTAACACTCCTTATTCTATTCAGCACAAGATTGTTGTTATCTTGCAGTTTCAGATTGGGTCACTTCCTTTGAGTTATCTTGGCATTCCTATTGTTGTTTCTAGGTAGCCACATCTCTTCTAGAAAAACTGATTACCAAGCTTTAGGATAAGGTAAACCATTGTACTCATAGATGGCTTTCTACTGCTACTCGGGTTACTTTTCTTCAATCTGTTATCCAAGCTCTTCCTACTTATAGAAGCATGGTTCAGGCTGCTCCTATTTAATTTCTCAAGGAGTTTGATGCTTTTTCTCAAAAATTCCTTTGGAGTGGTAATTTTCATAGTACTAAATGGAGCTTGTTTATTTGGGCAACTATTTGTAGGCCTAAAAAGGAGGGTGGTCTCGGTCTTTGATCAGCTCTCTTGAGTAGTCAAGCATTGGCTACTATACTTTATTGGTGATGGTGCTTTGGACAACATCAAATTTGGGCTCGTATTAGCACTCATAAATATTTTCATGGTGTTGATCCTTGCTCTATTTTTGCACTTCCTCTTGAAGGTCATGGCTCAATGGTCTGGCATACTTTGAAGACGGGTGCGGTGTTAGTCAAGAGGGGTCTGTTCTGAATATGTAAAGGAGGTTCTGAGGCTTTGTTTTGGTCTAATACTTGGGATGGATTCCGTTACATTTTATCCATGTACTCTCATTTTTAGTCTTTTTATGACTCTTTTCATGCTGCAAAATGGGATAAAGTGGCTCATTACAAGACTCCTTATCAATTGGGACCTGTTGTTGGTTACAGATGGAAGCATTCTTTTGATTGGCCTCCTAGAGGCACAGATGTGGATCGTCAAGAGCTTTCTTAGATTTTGGCCTCTAGAGAGTGTTCCTCTTTGCTAGGTCCAGATGTTTTGGCTTGGGAAGGTACCTTGTCTGGTAAATATCATGTCTCTATTGGGTATTAGGAGATAACTAGACAATTATTTGGGGATGCTGAGGTCCCTTGGTGGAAGCAAGTTTGGAATAAAGTTTCTTGGTCTAAGTGATTTTTTTTCATGTGGCTAGTGGATCACAACCACTGTCTTACATGGGATAATCTTTGTAAATGTGGATTTTAGGGCCCCTCTTATTGTGTTTTGTGTGGTAATGGGGAGGAGTCTGTCTCCCATCTATTCTTACATCGGTCCTATTCTATTTAGCTATGACACCTTTGGTGGAGTGCTTGGGGTTGCTCTTGTAGGCATGCTTCCTTTTTCCCTGAGTTCTAGGCCTGCTTGGGCAGTGCTCCCTTCAAGTCTTCTCCTCTCCATGCTGCTTGGATTACTGGCCCATCATTCATGCTTTGGCATATTTGGTTGGAGTGGATTCATTGAATATTCCACAATGTTCAACTTGGTGTTTTGCATCTTTGGTGAAAGATCTCACATTCTCTTGAGGAAACTATTCAAGTGAAGTGTGAGCTAGATGGGGGTATGCATCTGGTTGATCTTTCTATCTGTAATCGCCTCAATTTTTATCTTTAGGATGGGGCTACAGCTCAAAGGTTTCCTTCTATGTCTAGGAAGCTTCAGCATTAGAGGAAAGGTCGGTTAAATTGGGATGGACATTGGACTCCTCCTCCCTGTGGAGTTCTGAAAAATAATACTGATGGTTCTTCACGACGGAATCCAAGCCCTGCTAGTATTGGGGGAGTGGTTTCATTGTATTTTTGGTGATGTTAGATTCTTTTTCTCAGTTCATAAGGGTGATTAAACTAACAATCTCATGGAAGCTTAGGCTATTTTATATGTTGTGGAACAGTGTTGCTTGCGAGGATGGAGTAAAGTTGGCAGCTAGCCATTGTTATTAATTAGATTATTCTCTTCTCTACCTCTTTTCAGCTCATTAGGTTCACTTATATTCCTCGTGAATGGAATAGAGCTGCTGATTGTTTAGCCAAATGGGCTTCTAGTCATGATCCGTGTTAGAATATTATGGATAGGGGGCAACTTTCCTTTGAGATGGTGCAATAATTTGATGATCTTGTTGCTCAGGATCGAGCTCCTTGTTGTATTCTTTTTTGTCTTAATAATTTTTTACCCCTCTTTTTCCAAATAATTTATATT
This sequence comes from Cupressus sempervirens, assembly GCA_028749045.1. Classification (NCBI taxonomy): domain Eukaryota; kingdom Viridiplantae; phylum Streptophyta; class Pinopsida; order Cupressales; family Cupressaceae; genus Cupressus; species Cupressus sempervirens. Next base: position 129,933,349 of record CM053793.1, on the reverse strand, counting down.
GCTAGTTTCTCCATATCACAGTTAATTTATGCATCAATATCATCAACTTCAATTTGGTACCACTGAACATCTATAGCTAATTAACATGATGTAAAGTTCAAGTTTTGCCTAGTCAAAATTGGCAACCTACCCTTTACCAAATCTCTAATATTTTTTGTGCCATAATGAACAGTTTGGAAATAGTGTATTACATATTACTAATTCACTTTTGATGTGGTATAGTTTGATATATTGACTCCTATATGTTCCAAGCAGCAATATTGCACATACTGGAGGACATGTACTGATTCATTTATGGTATTTTTCATTTAGCATGAACATGAATGGAGTTGAAGTGAGGGCACTGATGGGATTTCTAGATCGACAATCCAAAATTTGAAATAGCAACACTTTATGCTTGAATAGTTCCCTATAATTGCACTCTGATCAACCTGACCATAGAAATCTACCTTTTTCATAAACAACCTAGTACAAACACATCAGCAAGTTTTCTCATCACATTGCTTATTATACAAAAACTTGATCTTATATACTTGATATAGTTAGTATCGATATAGTTTAACATACGATATGAAGGAGGTGGAAAGAGTGGATCAAAGATAAATATGAATGCAATGATAAACATTCAAATCAATAAGCAAAACACAAAGACATCAAGTTGTGCTACAGCACTTCATACTCATTAACAGATTTGAAATCTATTACAAATCCATAGAATGCTACAACATTCCATCCACGCATGATCCACCATGAGAAACCCAAAATGGGCTCTGTTGATTACAAGCCTAGCTTATGCTATTTATAAGAAAATGCATAGTAAATGCTATCTTGACTATAGCATAGAAATAACTACAATATTAATGAGATTAGTTGAGATGGATGACTGAGTTGGTTGGTGTTTGGACGGCTGCATGTGGAAAATGTGTGCTTTGTTTCTCTGCAGCTGTGGACAGCTATTTGTCTGCTATGCAATTACTTTGGATGGTGAATGGATGGCTGAGTTGGGCTGGACGGTGGACTGGCAGAAATTAATACCGCCAACACTCCCCCTTAATTTCTATCATTAATGCTACTGCATTTATATTGTTTTCCCTCATTATAATTATTTCGGGTTTTATGGCTTACCCTTAACCAATGCAATTTTGGAATATGATCCTAGAGATCGTGGAGAGCTCAAGAAGTTTGAAATTGGTGAAGAGTGTTGTGGCAACGTAGCCCAACAAGCAATGGCATTTGAAGTTATCTTCTGCAAGAATAAAGAGAAGAACAAATCAAGAGATTGCTATGAGAAACAAAGAAGCTGTGAAAAGAAAGAAGCCAAAGTTGAAGTGTGCGTTAGAAACATGTGGAGCATCTTTGTGCAAGCGGGAGTGCCAAAGAATGCATACACATGACATGGAAGATATTGATCATGGAAATTTTTATTATGTTTGTGTTTGAAATATGTGTGTTAGTTGTTAAAGTTAAGTTAGTTATCTTAGGTGTAATAAAAGGTGAGATGGTGTGCTAAAGCTTGTTGTCATAGTGCAAAGGTCTTTGTGTGCGCTGATTTGGAGTTTAAGTGTTGGAATTTGGATGAGAAAATGTTTAAGGCTTTGTCATATCAAATGTGGTCATGTAATAGTAGATTGCTGAATTCATATCCCCCAATCAAGTGATGAAGATTGAATGAGAATTGCTTGTTAAGAATCTATTGTAAGGGGTGCATTATCGGTTGTGCCTGACACACGAAAGGTTTTTGGTTTAACATATTGATGAACCATGTATGTGAAAAGGATTCTTATAGAACTAGCGAGTACAGTGGCTGGGCACCCATGTATCTCGGTAGATGGATTTCTTTTTATATTCACTTGCAATATGACCAAATCTCTTACAATAATGACACTGAATTTGAGATTTATCAAACCTGAATTCGATATAGTTTAACATACGATATAGGCCTGAAATGCATTTGAGCTCAAGAGTTGTCTCTTCATCAAAGATCAACAAGGCTTGCCAAAGATCAAAATGAATACCATTTCCAAACAGAAAAAAATCATGTTTGATGAAGAGGATTCTTCTTCTAAAGATAGCTCAAAAACTTTTGAGGAAGAACAAGAGGACCAAGTTAATACTGCCCCAAATTTTTCCGAACAGTAAACTATGACAAAGGCTTACCAAGTTAATGATATTGTGAATAATCATTATTCTGGTGATTCTCAAAGAGAGGAGAACAATAATGAGGAAACTTAGGAGATGGAGGAAGACGAGGTGACCAGGTTGGACCCTCTAAATGGAATAGTGGAATGATTGGATCGGCTAGAAGGAAATCTGGCTAAGAAAGGTCAAGCCATTGACAGAGCCTTGGACTCTATTGTTCGAATCACGGATAGAATCATGAACAAAGATGTAATGGCACTTCCACTGGGAAATCAAAGGCCAGGAGGCATCTCCAAAAACTCAGATACAATGCAGCTAATACCCATGGGCCATGACCACCTGAAGGCAAGAAAGTTGGACTCGAAATATTGGAACCTTGTTGAAGGCCTCGAAATGTCCTAATGGTTCCTATGTTTGCTTTAGTCTTGTTTTTTGTCCGCTTCAGGTTGAAGTTGTTTATCTTTTTAAAGACTCAATGGAATATTATCTTTTCCAGGTTCCTTAGACTATATTGCTGATAAGTAGATTATCAATTTTACCATTTACTATTTTTTTATACTATCATGGACACTGCTGTGCATATCCATAGTGGTAATATTTTGAATGTTGCTGATCAGATAAGTCTATTCTGCTTAGTCAGTTTTGGGGGGGTTTTGTGATAATCTGGTTTTATACAGCGTAGACGCCCATCATTGTTTTGCTATGTCCTTATGTTGTTTCTCTTTTCCTATAATAACTGCATGGATCATAAAAATCACCAGTTTTTATAAATATTTTAGTATTACCTTACTGCCAGAAAATTCTACTTATCTTAAATAAAAAATTTAGACTTATTTTAAGAAATTTTCTAATATTACTAACTATGATAATTGAAAGTAGTAAAATTGTTATGTACATACCTGGTTAAAAACTTAAATATGATGAAGTAGGGAATCCTAAAAATGCATAAAGTCAATCTCATCTTCTATTAAATGATAGGAGATGAGGACAAACAAAAACTATGGACTGAGACAAAAAGTTGAGTGAATGTCTTAAACATGAGGCTTCTATGAACAAATTTCTTGAAGATGGGACACCAAACTTCTAAAGATGGGGGATCATGCCTCATGTTTCACAAAGGAAAGACACTTTGGTGGCCTCTACCAAGAGGAGGCTTTGAGGTATAAAAATAGAGACTAAGCATCCAAGGCATATTGGTCTAGGTTCTTGATGAACCACGATAGCTTTAGCAAAAGAAGTGCTTGACTCAATCCTAGTTTATTATCATCTCCATGATAGTTTTATAATTTTTGGCTCTTGATAAACTATACAAACTCTTCTCTACAAAAGGGTAAGAGGCATCACCTCGTTTGTTTACATTTCCATAGAATTTTTTAATTTTCTACCTCTAAGATTGATAAACTGTGTGAGTGCGAGTACTATTCTCCAATGAATAGGGAAAGAACCACTCTTTGTCTTGTTTCATTTTTTTTATTCATCTCAATGAGAATCTTTTTAACTTGTAATATCTGTTCCATTTTCAGCACAATTTCCTCTCCAAAATGGAAAAGAGACAGCTCTAAAGATATAGTTTAACATAGGATATAGGCCTGAAATGCATTTGAGCTCATTCATTAAACCATGTTCACATGTTTTGGTTTTTCCCTAATGAATATTCATTACATATGTTTTGGGATTTAATTTTTAAAGCTAAATTTGAAGTATGTCCAAACTTTAATAGGCACCACAGATCATTGTGACTTTTTTTTGATACTTAGTTTTTTATTGTTTGATGACCCTACCAATCTGTGCGCTCAACAAGTTTATTGCCTATCAAGTTTTATTTTTCATTCTCCTTTCGGTTGGATGAGCCATGTTTCAACCTTTAATGTCAAACCATCTCTAGAATTACGGTTGTGTGATTGACATCCTCAAGCTTCATTTGTGAAATTGGTTTGTAAATGCTGCTTTGTGTTTACTGAGTATATCAAACGATTCCAGTTTGCTTACAATACAATTTCACTTTGAGGTGATGTTTACATTTGTCATATTTATGGATCCCTAGTAAATCAAAGTGTGATTGGATTTCTATAAAGAAATTTTCATTCATAAATATTGACTTTATTGAAGCCTGAAGGGAAGATGCAAGGATAGCTCATGAAGAAAATTATGGAAGTGAATTAATGCATGAATTTTGGTTTTGATTGCATATGTATTTTGAACATATTTTATGACTCTTAATTTTATCAATGATAGGTTTTCAAAATTTTCTTTAAGATCCATCCATCATCCCTGTTTATATTGTCTGGTAATATTTTGATAGCCAATGCTTCCATTATGTGCCTTCTTGTATAATGATGGCAAATGATTCCAATCATTTAAGGTGCTTAAGGTGTCTGAAAGCTCTTCATCTATAAAATTTACAATGCAGTTGGATGTAATTTTCCATAACATTCCTTGATTCTAGTTTTCATTTTGTGAACATTTGTACTTGTGAAAGGACAACTTCACTAAGTAGAGAAAATAAAGAAAAAGAAACAATCTTGTGGAGATCTTATAAACTTAATATTCTGTAAACTATTTCTGGAAGGACAAAATTGGCAAATGCAAATCTTAAATATGAAAATTTTGCTCTCCTCCATTTTATTGCACATCATAAATTTTATTTCATTTTGAATAAGTATTTGAACTGATCCAAAATGATTGAAGGAGATAGGCACTACTAATCTCTACATTTAAATTGTCTAGTTCATAGATTGAAAACAAGCATTTGATTTGTTTCTTATCAATTTGTTTAGGAATGAAGAGTTGGGTGTAGGAGTATCAGTTCTGCAAGAACTTCGAAATTTAGAGTTGATTGAATTAGATATCTCACTTGCAATGACAACATCAACAAGTGCCTGTGATTTTTTTGAACCACACCCAACCTTTCTTCTCATGCAATGTGAAATTAGAGGTCGGTATAGGTCCTTCAGCACTAATATAAATAGAAGTGTAGAATTATTATAGACCACTCAATTTGTTGGCCAAATGCAGCTTCACCATGATGTCAAGAATTGTTGGACATTTAACAAGGATAATAAGAAGATGGATGTCTTGATGGGGCTGATAAATTCATTTCCTCTAGTTGCAGATATGCAAAAATGTAAAAGTGAATTTGAATTAAGATTTGATGTTATAATCACTTAAAAAATTTCTGACAATTGATAAATCTGATGCCTATGAGGGTTTGAGGGAAGAGTTTGCTAAAGATTTATGGCTTCCATACAATGTTCTCAAAATTTTTTTTGTTCACTAATAAATTGTAGCTCAATCTACTCAAGGATGACTTTAATCTGCAAATGCCACATTCCCATTACAAATTTGCAGTTTTATATGACTCTGAAAGGAAGGAATACTACAGGCATTGCAGGGCCACAAAAGGTTCATTCTTTTCCTATAATGGAAGCCCTATAGAGAATTGGTACTCTATACTAAGGCTAGTTACTTTGGAGTTGCATTTTGTAGTTGGAAATGTCATGTGTGATATCTATATTTTTCTTTTTGGAAATCTTGTTCTTGACTTTTGAGTTTGGATCACTGTTACTAGGAAAATTTATTATAGGAACAAAGACTAAACCTTTGTCCCCTTCTTAACATTCTCAATTTTTGATATATACATATATTGGTTTTATCTTATTCATTTTCTAATGGACTATAATTTGATTGGCATCTCTATTTCCATACTGGTGCCTATTTGCCTATGTCTCAAGCTGATTATGCTTTGGTAATATCCGTGCTCAAAATTAGGGATGTTGTTAAGAAATATATCATAAGTTGTTTCTAATATCCAAAAAATATCTTGAATACATGTCAAGATATTTCTTTAGGAAGATATTAAATGTGTGATTTGATTCAACTTTTGGCTACCTAAGTCATGGATGTTGTGTTTTCCTATAGAATGTGTTGTATATTAGTTGGATGTTTGTCATAAACCAAGTTAAATGTTTTTATTATTTGCAGGGAAGACATTACTTAAATATATTAAATCATACTTTCTATAGATGCAAGCAGAGAGTTTCATACTTGCATTGAATTGTAGCAGTGCAATTTTGTATATTATTAACAGTGCTTTCGAATCCCTTGGATTGGGTGTTCTTGATGATTTTTTTGCAAGTTTGTCTATGATCATTGTTAGTGAGGTAGTATTCTATTTTTGAACATTTTAATGCAAGCTAAACAATGGTGCTCGTGTGCTGCAATTTTGGTGAATTTTGTTGCTTATGTTTGGCATTTATGTTGAATGCAGCAATGTACACATTAAAGATGTAACCATCCTTGCTCCATTGTACTAACCAAATACTGATGGAATCAATCCAAGTGACTTGATTCTTTTTTTTATATTAACAAATATCTAATGTCTCAATATTTGGGTGGATTTGGTTCCTTATTTTTATAGTACATATTTTGAATTTGAATTTCAGACAGCTCATCGAGTATTGAACTTTAAAATGTCATCAATGACATTTATGCTTTTCAATCTACAAAAACTCTTAAAGTACAGTTGCATTATCAATTTAAACAAGGGAAATAAAAAATCCTTAGTTGTATAATTATTGCAACAAAATGTGGCATTGCATGGCTATTTGTACACTTATTTGCATCATTGCTCACTATTGGTTGTGTTCTATAACAAAGGAAGACCGGTAAATAATGTGGGAACTAGCTTGTGATATTTTGAACAAATATTTGAACTTTGTGCTAATGGTTATGTATAATTTATAGCTAGTTGTTAGTCTCAAGGTGCATTAGGTGGTTTTGTTTCATTTTGTATAATGAACAAGCTTTGTTTTGGTACAAGGACCTAGAGTTAGACTTGAAGATCTTGGAGGACAACTTGTCATGCAGAGACCATCTAACACAGGACCAAATCCATTTAATAGTCCATTCCAAGGAACTAGTTCTACATTTATCTGAGATGGATTAGGGGCATATGGTGAGCTATTTTTTGAAACTGGTTCAGAGTATGTGCCAAGAAATGTGTGTAATATCTTTATCTCGCGATTGCATTTTCTTGAAATCTATTGATTGTTTTTTCTTTTTCTTTTTTTGTATATAGACTTGATTTTAGAAGAATTTATAGTATTTCTTACTTCTAGCTTTAGAATTTAAAAAATATTCACCATATGTTTTAATTTGATGGTATATTTAATTTTTTTTTATGGAACATGTTTTGTAAGTAGATTAGCAAATATTTTTCTAATCCTCAATATTACTTTCAAGTTAATGATCAATATGTGAAGAACAAGCTGAAAGTAGTTATGTTTCCTTTCCTGCATAGGGTAAGTTGGAAAACTTACAATTTGGCTACATTGAAAATATATCTCATTGCTATGCAAAATTCTCTAGTTGAGGATTGTTTTCAGATCAATTATAATTAACTTGGCTATGAATTTTATTTTATTGTTAAGGGTCATTGGACAATGATAGCTAAGAAGATTCTAGGAGGTCTCACATACAAGCTGCCTATCTAATCAATGTTCTTGATTTATATATTCCTTTGATTGCATTTGGCACATATGTTATCCTTTCTAGTATCACATTGGGCTTTCTTGGGAAGTAAGTATGCTACCTTGCCTACATTTTTTGTGTATATTGACTTTTTCCTCTTTTTGTGTCAATGTCCATGGCTAATATATTAAGCAATAGTCATCCAGTTTGGTGTTTATGATTTTCTAAATGTTCTATTGTCCTATGCAATCCAATCATAGGGGAAAAATGTAAAATTTTTGTTTTCTTATCTCAAGATTTACATATATGGTCTGCATTTTTATTGGCCCCTTCTTCATCTATCTACTTTTCACATTTTCTATCTTTATACATCATCAGTTTGGAAGGTAGGAACTTATTAAGTCTTGAGTGCATCTTGAAGATCTTGTTACTTTCTGGGCCATATGTCTACAACTAATTGTTATACTTTAAGATAAAGAAACAAAATATTGACCAAGTTGCATCTTCAGCATGATGGAGATTCTGTTATTGCTTAAATTGCATTCAAATATATCTTTGAATATTTAAATGGAGGCTTTTAATGGTGGATGCACTCTAAAAAATGAGAGACATTACAGTCCATTAAAGGTAGCACTCTAGATCAAGGAATGCTCACTCCTAGATAAAGAAACTTGGGGCTTCGTTAATATAGATTGTTTTTATATGCACTATAAATCCATTGATGAAAATTGACATTAATCTTCTTATGCTCATGTGCTCACTTTCAAAGAAATTAATGCAAAAGCCTCACACACAATTGAATCCTAAAACAACATCACCTAATTATATGGATTGTGGAAATTCTTATCACTGATTCCATACAGGAACAATCACTAAAGTGTAGATTACATTGTTTCCAATATTTAATGTTTTTCATTGCTATTGGGCATGGCATAAAGCATTTTGGGATATTGTCCCTTAGAGTATATATTTAAGGAATGTTTGATGGGCACTTGGGAATTTCTCTGTCTCTTCAACAACTTATTGTTTCTAATAACCATATTAAACAATTTAGAGCTCATTGTTTGTGGGCTCCACGATATTGTTTGTTGTATTCCATCCATTATGCAGTGCATAAAAGGATAATACATGACCACATTTACACTACCTTATATTAATTGGTGTCTTTGACCCCAAAAAAATTGGTTGCATTTGCATCACTCACATAATTGATGGTTCCCTATGCATAAATGTCCATTCGTTCAATGTTGTATTAAGAAGTTGCTTCTTATCCAAGCCATTTAATTTGCAACCTTTTAAATCTCTACAAAGATAAAGTTGGAGCAGAGGAATATTTCTTCTCAAAGGTTTCCTCTGATTGCAAGTGTCCATTCCATTATCTCTTAAACTAGACATGTCTTGTTTGTTGAATAGATAATGGAATGGATGCTTTACAATTAGAGGACACCTTTGAGAAGAAAATTTTTCCTGCTCCAACTTTATCTTTGCAGATATTTAAAAGGTTGCAAATTAAACGGCTTGGATAAGAAATAATTGCTTGATACAACATTAAAAAAAATTCAACCAAACATTGGTGGCAGTTTTGACCAAATCTTGATAGTTTTCTACCTAGAATTGGTTGAAACTTCCACCATTATAGAACATTTTCAAAAAAACATTGGTGGAAGTTTTGACCAATTCTTGATAGTTTTCTACCAAGACTTGGTCAAAATTTCCATCAATTATAAAAAAAAAATTTGACCAAACATTGGTGGAAATTTTGACTAATTTTTTATAGTTTTCTATAAGAATTGGTCGAAATTTCCACCAATTCTTAAAAAAAATTGACCAAACATTGGTTGAAATTTGGACCAACAATGACAAATTAGAGCTAGCAAAAAATTAAAAAATTGACAAATGTATTACTTTAAATTTTGACCAACTTGCACGTTAGTCAAAATTTTGATGAGAAAAATTACCCTTAATTACCTGGTCAAAATTTTGACAAAACTTTATCAAAAATTGAGTTCAAATTTACTAGTGTAAGAGAAATGAGGTAAATATATCTATGATAAATAGGTGAAAGAAATGGTTAGAGGCGGAGGGAGATGGAGAAAAAGGTAGAGGGGATAGTGGGGAGAGATGATGTAAATGAAGAAAGAAGATAATAATGGCCTGGAATATATGGCGATTATGATGGGGAGATGGAGAGAGATAGAGAGAGGTAGAGAGATGTATTTATTTTTTTAGGAGAGTAAGAGACATGAGGTACAGTTATCTATGTTAAATAGGTGAAAGAAATGGTTAGAGGTGGAGGGAAATGGGAAAAATGTAGAAGGGACAGTGGGGAGAGATGATATAAACGAAGAAAGAGGACAATTAGAGCCTAAAATATATGGAGGTGATGACAGGGGATGTGTGTGTGTGTGTGTTTGTGTGTGTGTGTGTGTGTGTGTGTGTGTGTGTGTGTGTGTGTGAGAGAGAGAGAGAGAGAGAGAGAGAGAGAGAGAGAGAGAGAGAGAGAGAGAGAGATGTATGTGTTTAGGAGAGTAAGAGATGTGATGTAAATAGAAAAATTAATGGTTAGAGGTGGAGGGAGATGGAGAAAAGGTAGAAGGGACAGTGGGGAGAGATGATGCAAATGAAGAAAGATGGTAATTAGGGCCTAGAATATATGAAGACAATGATGGCGAGATGAAGAGGGGAGAGAGAGAGAGAGAGAGAGAGAGAGAGAGAGAGAGAGAGAGAGAGAGAGAGAGAGAGAGAGAGAGAGAGAGAGAGAGAGAGAGAGAGAGAGAGCAGGGGACTATTTTTTTTTGGGGGGGGGGGTTGGGGATAGGAGCTAGTTAGAAAGAAAGGTTATAATTTAGTGATAAGAGAGAGAGAGAGAGAGAGAGAGAGAGAGAGAGAGAGAGAGAGGGGCGGGGGGGGGGGGTTATTGAGAGAGTGATTTAGGGGTTACTCAGGGAGAGACAAAGGTTAAGTGTAAATTGTTAGAGAGAGAGAGAGAGGTGAGGATTTAGTATGAAAATGAAAGTTAGGAGTTAGTAAGAGAGATATTTTGGAGTGGGCGTGTGTGTGTGTGAGAGAGAGATTTTATGGGTTAGTGAGAGAACGAGGGTAGGGGCTACTTAGAGAGAGCGAGACATCGCTTAAGGGTAATAAGTTAGAGAGAGAGAGGTTAGGAGTTAGTGAGAGAATGATAGAGGTTACAAATTTTTAAGAGAGATATCTTATTTTTTGAGCGAGTTATTGAGTATTTGTGTGTGTTTGTGTGTTTGAGTGAGAGAGAATTAAAAATATGTTACCATGTTTACCTATTGGTTCTATATTTGGGAAACAATGACTACCTATGTTAGACCATACTTAATTCAATTGATAGAAAATAAAAAAATTTACGTCATCGAATTGCTTTGTCTATATCATTTTTTAGATCTCTTCAATAGCTTTCTAATGCATTTTGAATGGAGTCAATTAGACTCTATATGTGAAAGTTATGGCCTCTGGAGTAGAACCCATTTTTACTTCTTCAAAACCTAATTGGGATGTGAAGAAGTAAATTTTTACTTTTTCAAAACTCGATTAGGTTTTAAATCTTAATCAGGTTTTGAATGTACTTTTTGATTTGCATAAACCAATTGGGTTATTTGAATCCTAGAAACCCGATCGGGTTATGGCTTGGTAAAAGCACAGGGAAATGACCCAAAGGCTTGGGAGACTATTTTCTCTCCATTTTTTTGCTTTAGACATTTTTTTCATCTTCTAAGATGAGTTCTTTTTTTTCCCTTCATGATTTTACTAATGGTAAAGTGGGTATTTCTAAAATTGCCACCATAATCTTACATGTCCTCTTAGCTTTCTTACCATATATTTTTTTCTATTTTTGGACAACACTATCATTGTAAACTTTAATTATTTTTAGTAATGTCTTGATAGCCCTTACAAACATATGGCTACCTTTTTTTTAATAACTTTTGATATAATTACCAAATTCAAAATAAATTACATATTATTGTTCTACACTTGATTTCATACACTTATTCAAAAAAATGCTTTCATTTTTTATTATTTTGATGCAAGTTACACTCAACACATGATGATGTACCAAAATTTTAGGATGTAGTCAATTCAATAATTCATAATTTTAAAAAAATTACAAAACAAAATACAATCTCTAAATATCACTCTTAACTATCATCCTACCAAAGGGATTTGCAAAATACTGAATATAATTATGTCTTTTGTGTTGCACACGAAAACAACTATGTTGTGTTTCCTAAAAAAATTAGGAACTATTTTTCATGTGCATGGGGCTTGTCCTGTAATGCCCCAAAATTGGCTTATTGCCATGATCACCAATTTTGGTCTATTTCTAAATCAATTCTAAGACCTATTCTAATAGGCAATTCTCATTCTGCTACTCGCTACTTGACTTAATTGTCAAATGCAGAAAACCTAAATTTGCATTCATCATACTCTTTATTTAATTCCTAAAGTATTGATTCATATTAGTCACATTAAACCTACTGATTATAGTTTAATTTAATTTAAATTATTTACACTTTAATTAAATTAAATTATGTCCCAAGGCTAACGTACTCAGGAATCAAATTAATTTAATTTAATAATTATGCCTATTTTTAATTAAACAAAATTATTTAATTAAATGGAAAGCTATTTCTAATTAATTAAGCAAAGTTATTTAATTAAATAGAGTGTCATTCCTAATTAATTAAATGAAGCTATTCAATTAAATACAAAAGTATCTCTAATTAGTTAAATGGAATTATTTAAATAAATAGAAAAGGTATTTATGAGAGCATATCTCATTTTATTAAATTAAATATCTCTCCAAAAATCTCTCTTGAGTTCAAAAAAGGGAAATTCCTATTTCACTACTGATCAAATTGGAAATGACTCAAATCACTTACTCTAACACTAAAGTCTATCTAAGTTGATTGACTTTTACACTCAGAATTGAGCCAGTTAACTCCCTTTGATTTGGAAATCTTCCTTTATGACTGAACTTCATCTTCAATCCTAATCATTGATTGAAATTGATCTCAACCATTGATGGATTCCAGGAAAGTCTATTTAAGAGACCCTCATCTCTTCATTTTGAGGAGGATGAATTGAATTGCTATCGAAGTGCTGCTGAAATTCATACTCACATTGCTCATATTTTACATACATTTGCATCCTTAGTTTACTTTCATCTAGATCTAATATGCATACATTTAATGTACTTTCTTTTACAACCACTTAAATTAGTTGCATAATCATTCTAGATTACTTTGCACACTCATATAGAATTAGTTGCATTCTTAAATCCTTCATTCTTAGAGGGTCTGGTTGCTCGCACCTCAATTCTAAGGATATCAACAAGAAAAATCCCTTTAGATAGAAGGCAACAGGTTAGCTTGTTGGATGATTTTTTGATGGACAATCCAATGTTCATTCCGGGATGAATCCTCATATAAAGACTATGTTGAAGTGTGTGTGTGAAGCGTAAGGCCACATCTTGCATATACATCTCTGGTGCCCACCATGGAGCTAAGAAAATCAATTTCTCTGGCCTTACTCTGCATTTTTTTATATCATTTTTGTGTTCTCTATCTATACAATTTTGTACAGCTTTTGAGTCTTCACGTGAGACTGTTCATTTTCACACAAAGATTTTGAATCTTCATGCAAAAATTCTTTGCATGTCATGCAAGAAAGTGCCTGAACACATGAAGCTTCGCACGACACTTGTTTCTTCACACGAGCTGTAAATAAATTTCATTTGAGCTTGAAATAATTTTGGGCAGCTCTGTCAAAGATCTCACACAAGATCTTGTAACAACAGCTTCAGTTTTAAGCATTTTTCAATTTACAGATTATTTGATTTTACTAACATATGTTATTTTGAATCTATTTCTCTGATTTCTTACAACTTAACTATTGTTTGTAGGATGTTTCTCGAAGATTTCTTTTAACAATCCACTTGAAAATGGACTGACTATTTGCTTGCAGGACGCTTGCTGAAGATACGCCTGTCAAAGACCATATTTCAAACCCACAAAACAATGTGTGTCTTCTCTTATTGCTTTCAAAACTAGTTAATTAGGGGCTTGTGAACTTCCTAGGGTACAAGACAAAAGAAAAGGGAAATATGCTCTTCACTTCTTGGAGGTCATGACCAAGAGTGAATCAAAAACCTAGACGCTTCTGAAAGATGACATTCCAAAGAAGGCAAGTAGCTTGGTGGTTCTCCAAATCTTGTTCTCTTCTATGATAAGACAATGATTTCCTTTAAGGGAATCAAAATCTTTAAGGAAGAATGAGTTTCGATTGATTAAACCAAGTTGGTAATTAATTTGTCTTGCGTGTTTGGGTGAGGAAATGAGGTAGAGGATTATGCTCTTTCCCCTTGAGGGAAATCAGAAACTCGAACCCTTAGATCTAAACCACCAGTCTCTGTCAATCCTTTAGAGGGCCTATCGGAGTGATCCAACCTTCGAGAATGACGCAAGTGAGCACTCTCCTTTCAGCTTAGATTCCAACTCACTATAATCAAGATGCTTTGTAGAGAAAAAGACTCCAAAGCCGAATTAATTTCTTCCCCTTAATTCTTGATATTGCATATCAAGGGGAAGCTCTCTCTATGCACTGGTCAGAGTTGGCCCCTTGCTTGTTAAGCAAGTAGTGTGCACTTTTAGATGTTGGTGTGGGCTACTGGCCTCAACTCCGCTTGAAGAGCCACTAGGGGTTAATTTGAACGGAAGCCAAGTAAAAACCTCCTAGTTATAAGCCAACTGGTTCACCTTTGGAAGGAGGAATAATCTTTGTGTAAGGAGGGGAAGAATCTCTCTTGTAGAACTCACCATAGGCATGTTTCTAGATATTTGAAGGTGGTATGCGCACTTTTCCCCTACCACAAGGGCACTCATTCAATGTATACTATTGAGTCCTTTGAATATATCGAAAAAATGGGCGCGCTCTATGGGTGACATGGCTATGTGAGGTACATGCATGCGTATAAGATGTGGGAAAAAGGTTTTTCCTTCTCTACAAATTTTTCTTTCTAGGGATAAACTGTGTTTGTTAGTGAGTCATCAACAAAGTCCAAACTAGTTACAACAAACAAAGGTCAAGACTCCCCTATCTTGTCGAGTTGCTTTGTGCTCAGCAGGACTATTTTCAACTGCTACTTACTTCCCACTATTTTGTTTAAACACTTTACCTAGATTGAAAGCTTTAAACTTTGTTCAAATGTCTTGCAAGGTCAATCTTGCTGTCTATCCAATTGAACCTATCTCAAAAATCTGTCTATTCTATTTGAAAAGTCCAAAAATCTTCTCAAAACTAGTCACTCTTGTAAAACTAGTCTACCTTCTCACGCAAAAACTTTTTTAGTCTCGTGCGAGATCATTTTGTCCTTGCACAAAATCCTTTTGTCTTCATGTGAAATCAAACTATTGTCATGAGTCTTTGTGCAACCCTCTAAACTTTCATGTGCAAAATTGAACTACTGTCACTAACTTTTGCCCGACCCAGGTAACTTCTTCATGCAGCTCAGAAAACTTCCTCGCACAACCTGTAAAGGTTTCTCACATGAAATCTTGTGTCAGCATTTTCACTTTTTGATCTGTTTTAGCTATCTATGGGGTGTATGCTACCCTTTTCTACATCTGTTTATCACTTTCTATCTGTGAACAGTCCTGAAACAACGACACTTTGATTTGCTAAGGCCTTGTATCTTGCACTTTGACTAGTCTCATCTCATAAATTACTTTTGTCCTTGTCTTAATGCTTGTCATACTTTGTGTCACATTTTTCATAATCTTTGGTTGTTCTAGCCTTTAAATTAGACCATTCATGCCTTAGTGAACAACATTCTTGCTATTATCTTGTCCTTTTTGAGACTCGATCTTAGTGTAGTCCTTGCCCAGGTTCTAGCTTATTTTCCTTGTCTATGACTGTTGCAACTAGAAGCGGCAACATGTTTTATCCCCATAACCTTAGACATAGTCATGCTAGGGGTCATAATCACAACAGAGGTCATTTATCTTTCATTACACAATCTGTATCTACTTTGGCAAGTGAGGCATCTTCACGATCCCCCTCATCTGCTAGGTCACCTCGAATTCAACAAACATTTTCCATAAATTTGCAACAAATTAGGAATCCTTTGTACCAAGATGATACTGAGATAGGTAGAGATCCCATATTACCAAACACGATGTCTGGTCCTTTTTTCAGAGGATCTTTTGAAACACAACACACTGAAACTAAACACATTCTTATAAAGACTAGCCATAAACCTGAACAGGAAGAGGTGGAAATACTCCCTAAACACATAGAAAAATGTTGAAGAGACAAAAACATCCAAAAGGTCATGGGAATCCTACTCAATGAAGAGAAAGAAAAGTATTTTCTCAAACTTTCCCAAGAGGGAGCTAAACTACCCTCTCATTTCAATGTGGAAACCATTATCATGCCTGAAGAAGAAACTAAGACTTCCAAAGTCCAAAAAAAATTGAAAATTATGCAAGATCAATTGGCTTAGATGATGCATGAGAAAGAGAAACCCACAATGACATATACATTGGATGCTCTTTGTCCATTTCCATTTGAAAAAAGCATAAACATGTTGCCTTTCCCACAAGGTGTAGAGCTACCCAAATATGGCAAGCACTTCGGTACTACATATCCCCAAGATCACTTGTAAGATTTTGGTGCTTTTTCTATGGAGTTTATAGATGATCAAACCTACCTCATGCATTTATTCCCTAGAAGCCTCTGTGGTCAGGCTTTAGAGTGGTTCTCACATTTACCTCTTGGTATCAAGACGTTTGACGAAATTGCCAATCTATTTGTTCAACAATATTCTGATAACATACAACATCCTGTCAATATTTGAGATCTATGTAACCTTAAATAGAAGGTTAGTGAACATTTCCTCACTTTCCTCCAAAGGTGGAGACAACTATACACTAAGTATTCCTGTAAAATTCTAAAAATAGAAAAGCTTGACATTTTCACTGATAACCTCTTACCTGATTTCGGATATAGAGTCCAACTACAAGGTCCACATACCTTTGAAGACATGATTACACAAGCTATCTGTATCAAATAATTTATGGTCAAGAAAGGTGAACTCACTCTTCAGAGAGACATAAAACAAGGTTCCACCTCCAATAGGGATAAAACCAAACATGTCAACAAGAACCGAGAAATTGTACATGATGGAGTTGTTGACAATGTCACACCCAAACCTACTACAGCTGCATTTAATCTCACAGATGGCCTCAAAGCAGCCAAAAATATTGAGAAACCTCCTCTTAACAATAAGACGTCTAGGAAAAAACTAAGAAACAAAACACCCCAAATTGAAGTGGTTGAAACATCTAGTGTTAGATCACATGGGTCGGATCCAACTAGTGTCCTAGAGTCGTCAATTACTGACATTCATACTTTGAGGCATTTAAACACACCTATGGGCAAGGTCACCATAGGTCTCAAATTTTTGGTCCAAGCACTTAATGACTATACTGTGAACACAATTGAACCAACCACTACTCTCTCACTCACACATCCTGAGCTTATAGATTGGAACCCCAATGCGTCTAGCGAAGTCCCCACATTCTAGAATGACTATGCTTTCGCCTATTAACTAAACACTATCGAACCTGTAACTTCTTCCACCAATGAGAAGAGCATCAACATGACATAGGCTGACATCAAATATCTCAGTCACACAATTAAAAGGAAAAAATGCAAAAGGTCCAATGGTGAAAACCACATTGTGGCAATGTCAAAACCAAAAAAAGTAAAAACAAAGGACATATCCAAGGGTGAAAACCTCTTTAAGATACCCGCAGATGAGATATTTGATGTCCTTCCCAGTCACTTTCAGGAGAGATCATCAGTGTTGATAGAGCCGATGTAGCCAATTAACCCAGGCACAAAAGAACATCCTCATATGATACATCTGGCACAGTGACTGTCACCTAAAGAGAAGGAACAACTCATTGCCTTTTTCTTTGCCTGGACATACTCTAACATGCCAGGATTAGATCCTGATCTTATCATGCATCATTTGTCTATAGCACCAGACATTAAACCAGTTAAATAGAAGCTTCAAAAAATGCACCCTTATGTTGCATTGCTCATCAAAGAAGAATTGGAGAAACTCCTAAAGGCTGGTTTCATCCATGCAATTGATTATGCTAAATGGATATCCAATATTGTTCCAGTTTCCAAGCACAATAAATCTATCAGGGTTTGTACAGACTTCTGTGATCTTTATAAATTGGCATGTCCTAAAGGCAACTTTCCACTCCCTAATATTGATATGATTGTGGACATGACAACTAGCTATGAGATGTATTCACTTATGGATGGTTTTTCTAGATACAATCAAATAAAAATTGTGCCAAAAGACAAGGAGAAAATGAATTTCACATGTGCATGGGTAACCTTTTGTTGGAATGTGATGCCATTTGGTTTAAAGAATGTTGGTGATGTAAGGAAACTTGACAAGAAAGAATATAATTGTTTCCACATAACCCATAATAGATCTGAAATAAATATGTAATTAAAATCCACATGCAAGAGAATAGACAACATACCCACAAATATTGTGACAGAAGATATACCCTGGGAAACACTCATTAAGGAAAAAAACCCAGCCTCCAAAAGCATTCATCACCATGCATTATTCAACAAAAATACCATTGCCATACAACCATGGAAGCCTTCATGGCCATAACCACAATCGAGCAAACTATGTGAACAAGCATGAATCCACACATCCCATGCCATTCTTCCAACCTTCACAAATGCTCCCTTGGCTAACCTGTCAAGCCTTGTCTCGCTCAACTCTTGCCTTTCTCACTCTTACTCTATAACAACTACCCTTGTGGCTGCTTATATAGTAGCAAGTCCCACAAAACCACCAAGCGTTATTACATAAACCATGTGCTAAACCCATGGGCTACCTAACCCACTAACCCCACATTTAATATTTAGCATTTAATTTTTTTCCCCAATATTAAATAATTACATAAAATAGTATGACAATATTACAATAGAACTCATCAAGAATATTCCATGAGAATCTTTCATGTTGCATGTCGATCTAGGCACAACATTACATAATAAAATAAAATAATAAATTATAACAATATTATGCAATGTGTACAGCACCCATTATCTCAACAATCTCCCCTTGTTGTATACATTGCATAGGGTGAATCCGTAGCCACATAAATGAACAAGGGAACAATTCCTCCTAGCGCATCCACCATCATGGATCAAAGTACACCAAGTGCTCCATCCTAGTACCCTCAACAAAATCAAAGTATCCAGCATCTGAAAGATGAATGATCTCACCTCCTATTATGCCACTACCACTGGACATACATAGAAACCATCCAAAGAGAAAGCCACCCAACCTGTTGCATGAGAAGATCATAAAATCCTATACCAACTAAAATTCCAAGCACAAATAACTTGATCAAAAGGTAATCACATGTATCCATAGTTTCCAAGATATCCATAGCTGAAATAACACCCACAGCAAAGTGCCAAACCCATCCAACTATCCATACCTCCAAAGGTATGACAAGTGAATCTCATATCATCAACATATCCAATCTGTAACCTACAATCACAAGCCTCAAGAGCAATGCCTACCACATATATACCAAGAAGCTCCCACTGCAAAAGATAATGTCAAGTCTATAACCAATCCACTCACAACATCTCAAAAAGTGAATCCATGTAGTATCAAAGACATTTGCAATACATAAACTGATATCCTGCAAAAACAACTTTCATAACAAGTCTTCAATAGTCTCCCAAGTTCTCCACAACCAACAGAAGAAAGAGATAAAGGAATAACCATGTCATCTCTCACATGAAATACATGTGCACAAACCAGTCATCACAATCTCCAACCAATCTCAAATCCAATGTAGGCAAAACTAAACATCCAGGAAGATAACTAAGATTAGAGAAACCATGCAAATAATAACCTATATCATGTCGTTCTACACACACCTCTAGATATAAACTGTGCAAGTATGATCTCCTCCATAAAACCTCAACAAGAAGCCTCAACAACACCAAAACCATACCATATTCATGGATGTAAGCCTCTCACAAGAAGATCAAAATCATAAACCATCTCCCAAACTCAACCAGCATAACAACATATTCACATGGAGATAACCAATGCTAAACCATCTCTCAAATGAACTCTCCAGAACTAACTGATGTACCATAGCTCAAGATCCATATCTATTAAAGATAAGCATAAATACAATGCAACTGAGAGAAAAAATGGGCTATACCTCTCAAGTAGCAAACCGCCGAGTAGACCAAGAGTGGGGAATGAGAATGCTCATCAAGATACCCAAGTCTCCAACAAAGAATCATCTAAGAAAAATCTCCTCTCAAGTCCATATTAGGTGACTATCCCTCAGACTTCCTACTAAAACTATCAACTGTCCCAACAAATACTTCTCTAATCCAAGAGAAATCAACATCACCACTATCTCTTAGTATCCATGAGAACCTATAACCAATCAATCCATGCCAACCCAAAATGCAACATAGCAATATCATGAAGTATCCAGCTTATGATCAGTGTACTCAATACCGAGAAACTAAACCAAGATCAATGTCAAAGTTCTAACCATGGCCTCAAAAATATAAACGTGACAACATGATCTAATCATCTCAACCAAAGAGATAACATGCTCCACATGAACATACTATAACATGTCGCAACTCTAAATGCGTATCAAGAGTATACCATGAAATAATAATGAAACCATCCTCATACTAAGGATAACATGCCAAATAAAAGCATAAACTATACCTTCACCAAGAACCCTGTGAGTCCTCAAGATGTAACCATCTCTACACACCATGAAGAAAACTATCTCCACATACCAAGAAGAACCATCTCCACATACCATGAAGATAACCAACAACTCCGTGAGTCCTCAAGATCTAACCATCTTCACACACCATGAAGATAACAAGTGCACCATGCAAATGTCAAAGATGCTTCTGCAACAACAAGATCTAAGACAAACCTCCAACATCTGCAAACACTCAATAAATATATCAATGCCAAAAAAATTTCCACTCAACCATGGTAGCAAGTCACCTATGGCATCATAAAATCTATCTCCTACATGAAGATCCAAACCAAACCAGGAACTAATCCTGCACTGTCACCTCATCACTATCACAAGCTCCCACTAAATTGTGTATCCATGCTATCCATGACGTCATGATTAAAAATCATCCTGTAACCATGAGAATCAGCCAAGGCATCAAACCATCAAAGAACTCAAAGTGCACATCATGAGCTCCTCAAAAGAAACCAAATAACCATGATCCTCAAACAAGAAGATATACCACCATAATTGAATCAAAAAATCCAAGCTAATGAACATGAAGGATGTACTTGTATAACCAATCATGTCATGCCAAAATCCATGGCACCATGATCACATCCATGAACCAAGCATTTGTCTCTCAATATGTCTAACCTATCAGCATAAAATAGTCAACCACAATTCTCCACCATTACTATACCTAGTAACAACATCTCATCCCTTCTACATGAAGAACATAGTAAATCATGTGACTTAGGACATAGACAATCCAAATCTAAGTCACCAATCTGAATATGCATCAATAATAAAAGATCAATGGGTAAAGATAACCCATAACCAAGCCATAATGCAACCTATAAGTATAGACCACTTACAACACTGCACAACTTGTAGATCTAACAAGTCATGATACATATCCAAACCAAACACTAATAACCATATCATCATGAGACCAATTTGAAATATGAACTGAGTATATAATGACATCAAATTTTAAATCTCCAATGCCATAAACTCACAATGATACCATAGTCAAAATATATACAATAAACTATTCAAATCAATATATCAACAAATAAATCATGTCAAACCTACACCAAATTTGAACAAATGTGTAGAGCTCTCCAAGAGCTTTCCGTTGACTGCTCGAAGTGCAAAATTTGACTCCATATGCTCAAGTTATGCCCTAATCCGTGCTCAAAATAAATAACATCTGCCTTTAGGGCTCTTCAAACTTGTCAAAATATCAAAATCATAGAACCAAACCTATGCCATGTTGTAGTGCTCTAAATTAGCTTTCCAACACTTATAAGAACTCTGAAATTTGATATTCTGAGAGAAAATTATGGCCGTTTTACTAAGATAGTCTTTTGACCATTTTTAGTGCAATTTTTCATTTTATTTTTTTAAATTTTTTCTGTGATGAAAAATTCTGACAGGATTAAATTTGACGGCCATCATGGACTAAAACCAAAAAACTCTTTCATTTCCTCTGAACATGGCCAAACTAGGGCATATTATATATCAAAATTTATGGAAACGTTTACCCAGATCCAATGGTGAGGTCTATTTTTACCTGAGGTTATTTCTGCAAGCTACCTCCCAAAACTCTAATTTAAATGAAACATTCAAAAAACTCTTTTGTCCAACAATTTCACATGCCCAAATATTTTAACATCCCATCATAATAGAAAATCCAAAACACTTAGATCTACAATAAATCACTCATATATCTTGCTCTTTTGTTTCATCCTCTCATGCATTCCCATGGATTCAATCTAGGGTTACAATAATAAAACCATAGCTCTGATACCACTTGTAAGGAAACTTGGCAAGCAAGAATATAATTGTTTCCACATAACCCATAATAGATCTGAAATAAATATGTAATTAAAATCCACATGCAAGAGAACAAACAACATACCCAGAAAAATTGTGACACAAGATATACCCTGAAAAACCCTCATGGAGGGAAAAAACCCAGCCTCCAAAAGCATCCATCACCATGTATTATTTAGAAAAAATATCATTTCCATACAACCATGAAATACTTCATGGCCATAGCCACAACTAAGCAAACTATGTGAACAAGCATGAATCCACACATCCCATGCCATGCTTTCAACCTTCACAAATGCTCTCTTGGCTAACCTGTCAAGCCTTGTCCCGCTCGACTATTGCCTTTCTCACTCTTACTTTACAAAAACTACTCTTATGGTTCCTTATCTAGTAGCAAGTCCCACAAAACCACCAAGTGGTATTACATAAACCATGTGCTACCTAAGCAACTGACCCCACATTTAATATTGGGCATTTAATCTTTTTTACAATATTAAATAATTACATAAAATATTATCACAATATTATAATATAACTCATCAAGAATATTCTATGGGAATATTTTCATGTTGCACGTCCATCTATGCACAATATTATATAATAAAATATAACAATATTATGCAATGTGTGCAACACCCATTATGTCAATAGGTGCTACATATCAGCAAGCTGTTACTACAATTTTTCATGATATGATGCATAGAACCATGGAGGACTTTGTTGATGATACCTTGATCAAAAGTGCTAAATTTTATACTCATCTACAAGATTTGGGTCCCATACTAGATTGTATGAAAAAATTTAGTCTCCCGCTCAATCCTAAGAAATGTGTGTTTGGTGTCACATAAGGAAAGTTCCTGGGATACATTGTTTCTGTAAAAGGCATTGAGGTAGATCTGGAGAAAGTACAAGCAATAATGGAAATTGCAACCACCTTGGAACATCAATTAGATGAGAGGGCTATAGGGAAGGCTTCAATCTATTCATAGGCTTATTTCACAATTGGCAGATAGATCACAACCCTTCACAAAGAACTTACATAAGGGTGTGAGATTCAATTGGAACTAGGATTGTGAGCAAAGCTTAACACAGATTAAAAAATATCTTGTCAATTTTCCAATCTTTATGCTTGCTATTCATGGGAAGCGTTTTCTTTTATACATTTCAGCCACTGAAACATATCTAGGCATCCTATTGGCTCAGGAAGATAATGACAACAAAGAAAGAGCTATTTACTACTTGAGCCAAATATTGGTGTCTTATGAGAAGAACTACAACATTATTGAGAAAGCTTTCTTAGCAGTTTTCTTTGCTTCCCAAAAATTGAGAGATTACATGCTTGCCCACACTACACGGCTTGTGGCTAAAATAGATCCATTAAAGTACTTTCTTAGTAAGGAAGCTCTTACAAGAAGATTGGCTAAATGGGTTATGATACTCAGTGAGTTTGACATCCAATACGTTGAATGCAAGGCTATCAAGGGATAGGAAATTGCAGATCAATTAGCTGAGGCACCAATATAGAGTGTTCTTCCAATAAACATTGATTTCCCAGATGAGTTGATTCTGACACTCATGCACCACACATGAGTTATGTTCTTTGATGGGTCCTTCACACAACAAGGATTAGGTGCTGGATTACTCTTCATTACACTACAGAGATACTCATTGCCCAAAATGTACAAGATTATGTTTCCTTGTACAAACAACATTGCTGAATATGAAGCTTTGATCAATGGCATGAAAATTGTAGCTGAATGGAGAGTGGATTAGTTAGATATCTTTGGTAACTCTCAGCTTGTTATCTACCAGGTTAATGATGTGTACCAAACAAAGGATAAGCAACTAATTCCTTACAAACACATGGTTGATGAATTAAAGAAGTATTTTGCACACATCACTTTTTAGCAAGTTCCTTGAGCAGATAATAAAGTGGCTGATTCCATGGCCACTCTGGCCTCTCTTCTACAAATGCCTGAAAATGATCTTTAACGTGAGTTCTTGGTGGAAGTGTTACACTACCCAGCTTATAACACCCCTGATTCTAAGATGATTTCTTTTATTATAAGACAAGAATCATCTCGCTATCATCACATCTATTCCTACCTTCATAATCAAACCATTCCAAAAGGTTTGACCCATAATGAAAAATGTTACCTAATCTGTAATGCTTCACATTATGTCATTATTGCTGACGATCTATATAGGAGAGGTCTCAATAGAACACTCCTTAGGTGTTTAGAACTCGAAGAGTCCAAATGCACACTAATTGACAATCATGAGGGCATTTGTAGATCTCATTCTAATGGCCTGAAACTAGCTCACAAACTCCTTCATGCTACTTACTATTGGCCAAAGATGGAGCAAGAAACTATCAAGTATGCTAGGTCCTGTAAGCACTGTCAGTTACATAAGAATCTCATCCATGCTCTAGCAAGAGAGCTGATTCCCTCTACTACAACATGGCCATTTCAACAATGTGCCTTTGACTTGGTGGTACAGATCCACTCAACCTCCTCTAACGGACATAAGTTCATTATCATGGCTACAGATTATTTCACAAAGTGGGTAGAGGCAATACCTCTCACAGTTGCTGATGGCAAAATTGTAGCACTTTTCATCACAAACTACATCATCTACAGATATGGTGTACAGTCCTCAATCATTACTGACAATGGAGGACAATTCAAGAACAAATATCTCAAGGAACAATGCAAGAAATTCAAGATCACACAACATTGGTCTTCCATTTATTACCCCCAAGGTAATGGCTAGGTTGAGGCATCCAATAAGGTGATCCTCAAAATTTGTCATCACATAGTCAGCAAATCGAGAAGAGACTGGCATCCTTAGATCAATCTAGCCCCTTGGGCATATAGGACAAGCATTAGGACTCTGACAGGCATGACTCCCTTTATTTTGGTATATGGAGCAGATGTTGTGCTTCCAATAGAGGTCAAGATTCCTACCTTGAGAATCTTTATCACTAATGATGACTACAAGATCGCTTAGTTTCAAGAGCTTATGTTACTGGATGAATATCGGCAAGTGGCATGTGATCACCTGCGAGCATATCAACAAAGAATGGCCTAAAGGTACAATCAGAAGGTCAAGCCATGTGATTTCCAACTGGGTGATCTTGTCCTGAGAGAGAATCCCAAGAATCAACAAAAGCAAGTACAAAAGGGAAAGTTTGAACCAAACTGGCTTGGTGCCTACATCATTACTATAGTATATGGATCTGGCACCTATCAGCTGTCCACAATCAAAGGAGAAGTGCTTAAAGAACCTATCAACACTCTCCACCTGAAGCGATTTTACAGTTGATCTGATCTCAGTAAGCTCTTTGTACATATCTATATGTCCTAGAAAAATCTAAAAAATAAAAAAAAAGTCCTAAAAAAATTGTTACCCTAGTGAAAACCTAGCAATAGGCACCTTGGTAACACCAAAAAAAATCAAAAAGAGAAAAATACTGAAAAAGAAAAGAAAAGAAAAGAAAAGAAAAGTGCCATTGGTTAAAACCTAGAAACAGGCATCATGGTAGCAAAACATTAAAATCATGCCAAGAAGGTGAAAACTTGGTAAATAGGCACCTCTTGTTCCCAATGCTCCATCTTGTAGTGCATCTTCTAGCTATTCTATACAGTCACTTTCATGCTTTCACTTTCCTGCTTTCCCTGCTTTTTTCTCATGTATCCATGAATTGAGTCTTGTCACAGCTCAAGGGCATTCCCCCTTAGTGTCACTCTTTTTTGAGATTCTCCTCATAGAATCTCCTTTGTGATAGTCACCAGTCGTCCTCACTATGTTTTCCTACTATCGTTAGTGTCACTCTTTTGGAGATTCCCCTCATAGAATCTTCCTTGTGACAGTCACCAGTGGTCCTCACTGCATCTGCCTACTATCTCTAGTGTCACTCTTTTCGAGATTCGCCTCATAGAATCTCCTTTTCAACAGTCACCAGTGATCCTCACTACATCTGTCTACTATCACTAGTGTAACTCTTTTCGAGATTCTCCTCATAGAATCTCCTTTCTAACAGTCACCAATGGTCCTCACTATGTCTTCCTACTATCGCTAGTGTAACTCTTTTTGAGATTCTCCTCATAGAATCTCTTTTGAAATAGTCACTAGTTGTTTTAACTATGTCTGCCTGTTGTTGCTTGGGTTATGTCTCCAGATTCTTTTATGGAAGATCTCTCTTGCATCAGTCACCAGTCATCTTGGCTGTGTCTGTCTACTATTGCTTAGTCCCTCTTAGGTTCTTCATCATGAAGATCCCTCTTTGACCTCAATCACTAGTCATATTGACTGCATCTACCTACTGTTGTCACCCTATTGAAGAGATTTATTTCAAACATGTTCTAGACACTGACACTTGACATCAATCCCAAAAACATTGAACTCAAGAATGATATACTTTTTTAGATATGCTGAGCTTTTTCTTTGTTTTCTTTGTTTTGTTTTATCATATCTCCTCGAGCAACTTGATGATATCATCTTTGACTAGACAAGTCATGACTGGGGGCATGATATTTTCTTTTCTTTCTATCTGTAGTTTAGTTCCAATAAGTTGATCTTTTCCTATAAAAGGTGTGTCCACTATAAGAGCCTCCATCTCATATTGGATGGCCATGTGTACCTTGACTCCTTTTATAATTAGAATACATCAATAACATTGGTTCTCCTTGTTTGTTGGATTGAACTCTTCATATTATAGTAAATACTAATACTCGTCTTGCTAAGTGAAGGTACAGGTCACTACGAGTATATTTAGCACACTTCTGTCTTAGTTTACGAATGCAAGGTCATTGTATAAAGAATAAATATTGAATACTTAGCATAAGATGGATCTCCCGTGTGTTTGGTGCATTTTTCATGCAAGCAACATTCTAGTCATCCTAGCGTTTATGCTTTGATGCTTATGTTAACTTGCTACATTAAAAGCGACAAATGTTCTGGTCATTTTGGCTTCTTGTGCCTTGAATGCTTACATTTAATCCCAAAAAACCAATAATATATGTTATATTCATATTTCCATGATTGCAATGTCAGTGGGAATTGTATGACCTACGAGCTTTGTTCTATATCTAGTGATGATTAAATATCGAGGCTTGGTAACCAAACCTAGGGTTGCATTTAACATAGTCTTGCATTACATAATTTACTTCCATACGTACACAATCGGTTGTGATTCTATTTCTCCCCTATGTGATGAAGGATTTGGGGCATCTTCAAACATGTTAGGTTTCTTCATGGTTGCACAAGTATTTGGTTCATGGATTCATCTTCTTCGGTGAAGTACTTGTCACTGTCAAGAAACAAACATACAAAACTACATGAGATGTCAATCCATTTCCATGTGCATTGCATCCATATACTCAAAATATCTACTCTACATGCTCATAATCACATCACATCACATCACATTAGAATACTTATGCATTCATATCAAAGTACAACATGTATCTCATCATCATCATATTGACATCTCTTGTACATCAATGTAAAGAAAAATAGACAATGACATGTACATAGGGATACTTATCTCAAGATCTCGTATATATATATATATATATATATAAGAATAGATCAATACAAAAAATGGGCGCTACTCGAGTGCAATCAATAAAAAATGATAAATGTGGTGCTGACACACCAGTTGATACATAGCTAGAGATCAAAATTAGAGTTAGGCATAGGGTGTCTAACTCTATCCTGTACCCTCGCCTTTAGGAGGAGCAAGAACAACTAGTGGTGGAGGTAGTGGTGGCATTCTCGCACATACTAAGAAAAGCGCTAAACCTGAAGTGTCTCATCTGGCACCTCACTCGCAGTATTATAGTAAACTACCCAAGCTGACTGAAAGAAAACCTCATCCTATGCCAACTCCAATCTCTGCTCCATAGTCTCCATGCACTCTCTCCATCAATATATCTCCTACTGTGTCTCCACAAGCTACGCATCTTGGATAGCCACTAAAATTTGCAAGTCCCCCAACTATTGAGAGGCCTAATGAATCCGCTCTCGATACCACCATAATGTGTCTTGTACCCCAATTGCAGGCTGATCTGGCATGTCCTCATCAATCATCTTAGGTGCCTGCCACTGTGGAGGTACCTGCTGCTATGGTGGTGGTGGCACCTGCTATGGTGGAGCCTCCTATTGTGGGGCCTCCTCCTCTGTCCTCTATCACCACCACTAACTATGTCCAGTCCCACTACCCCCAGAACTCAGGTCTAATCCAATCTACCATGGAGGAATCTACATCTATTGTACCTGATGTCAGACCTGTGGCTACTGTTGCGGCTGACTTGGTGGCTGTGGCTGTGCTTGTTACTACTGGGGCACCTACCTCTGTGCCTATCCTACCATCCCAATCAAATTTGTAAAGTGTGGGAATGAATGGCTGATCCAAAATGCGTGATACGCAGGCATCATCCTTGCATCTACTACCTCTGGTAGGTAGGCCCACTAAACTACAGCTAGAATGTGAATATCTATCATGGACCACCTTGGATCCATCTGCGCTAGCCATCCCTGCTCAACAGCCTTCTGCAACCTAGCATAGGCATAGTACTTGAAGCAGAAATGTCCTGTGGTCAGCCATACTACCATCACACTTGTGAAATCACAAATCTCTCTATGATTGATGTGGTCCTACCCACCAAAGGTCAAGAACTAAACATCCATGGTAGCTCTCTGGGGGCATCATCTTAGTCCTCTATCTCTCGCCAAGGTCAGTATACAACAGAGAGTAGGTCATCAATACGTATCCTCTAGTGATCAGTCTTATCTAGGTGGACTTGAGTAATGTGCCCTCAATATCTACATATATAGGGCTCCATAAGATCTCGGGCATCCTCATGAATCATCCTGCATATGGGAAGGTGCTCCCATGCCCAGATCTACAAAACATAGAGTCCAATTGCCATCGTCTTCTTCTCATGGAAGACTACCTCGTGCATCTCATGAAAAAGGTGTGCCAACATGCACTAACCCCACCCAAAGATCTTGGGTGCCTCCAACATCCTATGCAACATGACTCCCCACCCACACTCCAAACCATGTTGTCCTTTGTTAGGACATAAGAAATAGCTCAAAAATATTGCCACCACTGATGCCAGCCTATGTGTTAGTCCGTAGGTGTGCATCAGCTCATCCCAGCTGATGGCTCTGCCCCTCAATAGCTCTCTCTCAAACACAATGGATAATGCCTCTATCCCTACTCAGGGCACTATATCATAAACGACCTGGGCACCCTTAAATGGGATCCTCAGTATCCTCCATATATCCTCTAGGGTGATTGTCATCTCACCCATCAAAAATAAAGTGTTCATCTCAGAATGGAAATGCTCAACCAAAGTTGTCAGTAAACCGTGATTCACCATCATGACTAGAATCTGGCATAGTGAAGACAAACCCAATCGATCAATGTGTGCCCAATTAGCATCATCGAGACTTCGCAATAACTCCCCATATGGTGGGTAGTGTGATCTGAATGCGACATCACCAAAGACCTCTTGAATGCAGAACAAAAGCAAGAAATGAAACAATCAGTATCAAGTTGAAACAATACACCAAAACAAATTAAAATGCAATTTTTGAGCACGAAAGTGAAACTTTTAAGCATGACTATCACGGGATTTTGCACGAAGTTAGTGAAATTTTTCATGAAGGTCATGAGATTTTGCACAAAGTTCGCAAAGCCTCACGTGAAGATCTTAAATCTCGCTCAAAAAATCACGTTGTTGCAAGAGAAGAGAATTTCTTGCACGAGAAATAAATTCATTTCGTGTGAAGAATCTCTCTCTTCACGCAAGAAATGACTGCCTCCCATGCGAAGATCCTCCCCACCACGCATGAAGAAACAGTTCACCTTGTTTCTTCGCAAGAAGAAAGAAGATCTTCGTGCAAAAGATGATAGGTCTCGCACAAAGATTGATTAAACCTCCTTAAAACATGCCAATAAATGCAATAAATGACATAGAAATGCATAATAGCAAAAGTATGAAGGTAAGGAATTGACAACAAACCGGTGGTTCATAGTCTGCTAGTCGACTGTGATATCTAGAGTGCTTGAATCGATGATATCTCACATTAACTACCATGTATCTCTTAGTGCTCAAAATCACTAGTAGAAAAAAGCACAAATGAATTTGAAACTGACACCTTGGACCCTTATATACGGGTGGACCTAATTTTTGAAAGTGCTCGAGTTTGCGTGAAAATCACACCCCTGGCTAATTGTGTGATATCCCCATTTTAGTATATGAATTAATTATACATAAAGGGTATAATATTAATAATCCATAATTTATATAGAATAACTTATAATTATTCTAAAGTTACAAATATAAAATGTTATATATTATACAATTATAAATATTAATTATATATATGAATATGTGAATATTATATATATATATATATATATATATATATATATATATATATATATATATATATATATATATATATATATATATATATATATATAATTAATATATACATCAACTATTTTATGTGCTATAGTATATGACATTATGCTTATATTAAAATAATATTACTATAGATAATTAAAGTGATTCATATATAATATATAATAATAATTAATTAATATAATAATATATAATCATATATTGTTATAATTACATATAATTGATATTAATATATATTATTAATATGTAATCATATATAATTAATATTTGAACAGACACACCTTTATAAAATATATTGATATATAATATGGTATATCTCAGGCTAAGGTAAGGATCATACGAAATATTATCAAATGTATACCCTTCAAGAGGAAATTATTTAATGTCCTGAAATGGGACATTACAAGTGATATCAGAGCCAATTTTTCCTGCCATCCTGTAAAAAATATTTTTACATGGAAAAAAAAAAACTACAACTCAATTATTATTTCTTATTTGAAATTCAAAAAGACCTAAGAAAATGGCAGAGCAAAGAAAAGTAGATAAAGATTAGATTGTTGATAAAGGCTCGTGCTCATTTATTGAAAAAAAGATTTGATGAGTTTTGTTCATCAGCGGGACAAGCTTTTGTTAACGTGCATATCATTTTAGAGCTTGTGAAATATAGTTTCATTCATTAAAATATGATTATTTCTACTTTGAGCTCGAAGCGGACAGCTACATATACCATGCGTGTAGGTACTACTCTTGTCCTTCGCTGAAGGAGATCTTAGATGTGCAAACATTGATTAGGGGTGTTTATGTAAAGCCACTCGATGAGACAACCTATGCTCAAGAAGTAATACGGATGGTAGAAGCCCACCCCAATGTCAAAACCACCAATAACAATGGAAATATTGAATGTCTAATTTGTAGAGATAATAATCATCATGAAGGTGACTCTTGTCGTTTTCTTAAAGTGGAGTTTGGAATTAAAAAAAAAAATACAAAAGGAGGTGATAAACCATTCCCCTACTACATACATTAGGATTAAGGCAGTGTACCATCTATGACCTCTACGGCCTCTCTGTGCATAGATAGGTACACAGTCCGTGCGCAGGACTGACACTAGGTGTACGCCGGCTAATACCATTATTAGGTATGATAAATGCCCTTTTCAATACTTAACCTAATAAAAGGTAATCAACGTTATTAATAGAGGATGCGATTTATATTGATTTTATAAAAGGTAATCAATGTTATTAACAGAAATGCGATTTATATTGGTTTCATGCAAGGAATATACATTTAAGATGGTTGAATTAATATTTAATTTTTCTATTAAAAGAATATACATTAAAGTTGATAATTGTATTACTATCAATTTCTCTATTAAAGAAATACATTATGAGGGTAATTGAATAGATTAATTTCTCTATCAAAGGAGGTATTAGAATAGTAATTGAATAAATCTTAAACCTAATAAGATCATAATTCTTCAAGTCGAGATAAGGCCTGCGGTGGAATGGATTGGGGGACATCACGTGAGGTACTGGATAAAGCTTACGGGTACCGGGTAAGGCCTCGGTGATGGGACATCTCAAGGTACATCATACAAAGGCACCTTCTTGGAAATAATGATCGAAGGAAGGTAACGATAATGAGGGAGAATAGTGAGGCCCACTAATTTGGGTAACAGGGCACCCCATTATGGTTTCTCCTCCTATAATTGAATGATAAGATTAACTATCTGATATTTCAAAAATTATGCTTTAAAAGACTTCTTATTGGAAAATAGTTGATAGAATCACCTTAGCATCATGATTCTCCAAGTCAACATAAGGCATGCAATGGAATGGACTGGGGGACATCACGTGAGGTACCAGATAAAGTCTACAAGTACCGGGTAAGGCCTCGGTGATGGGACATCTCAGGGTACATCATACAAAGGCACCTTCTTGGAAATGATAATGAGGGAGAATGGTGAGGCCCACTGGTTGGGTAATAGGGCACCCTATTATAGTTCCTCCTCCCATATTTAGAAAATGGATTGAGACTATAAATACCCTATCAAGGGATTGAATTTTATATAATGTGTACTAATGATATTTTTTGGTTGCAGGTTCACAATTAAGGAAATGCATAATGTGTCTTATGTGTTTCCATCGTGTTTTCTCTGTGTCTTCATCTATCTACATCATGTCTACTTTGTGTTTTCATGATCTATTTACATCGTGTATGCTTCGTGTTTTCATTCAATGTATATTTCATAAATCTTTTTGGCCTTTTGAATGCAAGTACATTTCGTGTCTATGAAAAAATTTGTATGTGAATGATTTTTCTTGAGCACAAGAAAATTCGAGAGGGGATGACTGTGATATCCCCATTTTAGTATATGAATTAATTATACCTAAAGGGTATAATATTAATAATCGATAATTTATATAGAATAAATTATAATTATTCTAAAATTACAAATATAAAATGTTATATATTATACAATTATAAATATTAATTATATATATGAATATGTGAATATTTATATATATATATATATATATATATATACATCAACTATTTTATGTGCTATAGTATATGACATTATGCCTATATTAAACTAATATTACTATAAATAATTAAAGTGATTCATATATAATATATAATAATAAATAATTAATATAATAATATATAATCATATATTGTTATAATCACATATAATTGATATTAATATGTAATCATATATAATTAATATTTGAATAGACACAGCTTTATAAAATATATTGATATATATGGTATATCTCAGGCTAAGGTAAGGATAATACGAAATATTATCAAATGTATACCCTTCAAGAGGAAATTATTTAATGTCCTGAAATGGGACATTACAAATTGGACCGTTTTGGATCCATTTTTGGGATCGAATTCAAAATTTGACACACCGAAATGCCTCAAAAAAGTATTTTAAAGTTTTGGGGACTGATGCAATCAAACACTTGTGCAGTCTACATTTATTTGATATCTTGGGATTCCTGAAATCCTTTCAAATTCTAAATTCTTCATATTTGCAAAATTGATTTTGGAAAATCTTCAACTCAAGTCAACTTTTGTTAATTCTAGTCAACTAATGGTCAAACTTGGTTTTCTGGAGCTGAAAAGCACACTAAACTAATTCTGAATCATCTTCTGATCATTTTAATCTCTTCCATATTCTACCAAATCTTGGATTTCTCTGATATCTCTTTATGCGGCCTACATCATATTTTTAGTGTGTTATCTTTTGATTTTGCTCCCCAGGGGGTAGGATGATTACATCATTGAACTAAATGTAACTCAATCTCAATCTCATTGCTTGGGGCATTTGGTTCCCATCTTGTGTCTTTATCACTTGGGGCATCTTATCACTCGGGGCATCTTGCTCCCTCTTATCTGGCATCTTTGCCAACTATCTTATCTTTTCATCAAATTGATCAACCTTATAACACCTCTTCTCAGAGTTTGATGGACAGGTATCAGGACAATCTAAACCCCAACTCCTGAGGATCAAGCCTTGTTCTAGGGATGATTCTACGACTCATGATTAGACCTTGTTATCTTTAATCAATCTCAAGTATCTAGGTGTTCTATCTGAATTCTTAAAGGTAAAACTTCATTCTAAAGAAACCTTTTAAATGCTCACTAGTTTTAGGTATCTAGGCATTCTGCTTGCATTCCTTGCGATTAAGCTCTGTTCTAGAGATAGTCCTTAAAAGCTTATCAATTGCTCTTCGTATCATCAACTTTAGAACCAATCTCATCTTTGCATCATGCTTTCTAATTTTCTTTGAATTGAATGTGTTGTTCGCACATTCATTCAAAGAGGGGAAAAATGTAATACCCCAAAATTGGCTTAAATTGCCACGATCACTAATTCTGGTCTATTTCTAAATCAATTCTAAGACCTATTCTAATAGGTAATTCTCATTCTACTACTCGCTACTTGAATTAATTGTCAAATGCAAATAACCTTAATCTGCATTCATCATACTCTTTATTTAATTCCTAAAGTATTAATTCATATTAGTCACATTGAACCTAGTGATTACAATTTAATTTAATTTAAAGTATTTACACTTTAATTAAATTAAATTATGTCCTAAGGCTAATGTAATCAGGAATCAAATTAATTTAATTTAATAAATATGCCTATTTTTAATTAAACAAAATTATTTAATTAAATGGAAAGCTATTTCTTGTTAATTAAGCAAAGTTATTTAATTAAATAGGGAGTCATTCCTAATTAATTAAAAGAAGTTATTTAATTAAATAGAAAAGTATCTCTAATTAATTAAATGGAACTATTTAATGAAATAGAAAAGGTATTTATGAGAGCATATCTCATTTTATTAAATTAAATATCTCTCCAAAAATCCCCCTTTAGTTCGAGAAAGGGAAATTCCTAGTTCACTACTGATCAAATTGGAAATGACTCAGATCACTTACTCTGACACTAAAGTCTATCTGTGTTGACTAACTCTTACACTCAAATATGAACCAGTTAACTCCCTTTGATTTGAGAATCTTCCTTTATGACTAAACTTCATCTTCAATCCTGACTATTGATTGAAATTGATCTCAACCGTTGATGGATTCCAAGAAAGTATATTTAAGGAACCCTCATCTCTTCATTTTGAGGAGGATTAATTGAATTTCTATTGAAGTGCTATTGAAATTCATACTCACATTTGCTCATATTTTCTCATATTTTACATACATTTGCATCCTTAGTTTAATTTCATCTAGATGTAATATGCATACATTTAATATAGTTTCTTTTACAAGTTCTTAAATTAGTTGCATAATCATTCTAGATTACTTTGCACACTCATATAGAATTAGTTGCATTCTTAAATCCTTCATTCTTAGAGGGTCTAGTTGCTCGTACTTCGATTCTGAGGATATCAATGGGAAAAATTCCTTTGGATAGAAGGCAATAGGTCAGCTTGTTGGATGATTTTTGGATGGACAATCCAATGTTCATTTTGGGATGGATCCTCATATAAAGACTATGTTGAAGTGTGTGTGTGAAGTGTAAGGCCACATCTCGCATATACATGTCCCACCTAATCTTATCCATTTTGTGAAAATTCTAGTAGTTAGAAAGTAGATTCATTGTACTACAATTTATATGTTTTACATATTTTGTCATTTTGAGTGGATGACCCTCAAAAGTTTAGTCCAAGTTCAGGTTTACCTGATTTTTTTAAAAAGGTGTCCAGTTATACCCCCCTTTTTGTACACCATCTTGGTGCACTTTTTTGATCTCATTTTGGTTTTGACAAGGTAGTGATACCATCTACTCAGCACTAACTATGTATGCTGAACACATACATAGTTAGTGTTGAGTTGATGGTATGTGTCGAGTCACTCAAGTGTAAAGCAAGTCATATTTGCTAAGTGATTCAGATACCAAGTAAAATAGTGGATACCAAGTCTTTTAGGAGCTAAGTTACAATATTAAGAATATAGTGAATGTTGAGCATCCGAGCTTTCATATTTTTGGGCCGACTTGTGGATTGTTTTACAATTTTAGAGGATATATACAAAGGTATATTGAGAATCCCTATTCAATACATGCAACCAATCAAAAAAAGGGATGTATTAAGTGAATAAATGGATGAATCAAAATCATTGATTCCTACCTAACCCTAGCTCACCTAAGTATTCTTAAGGAGGACAAACCCTAAAGAGTTTGCATGTGCATATAAGAGGAGAAGAATGAATGCTAAGTGCAAAGAGAGAATTCATGGTGACTATGGAGCTTATGGTAAAGATATGAATTGCAGAATCAGTTAGAGAGAATAGAGAAAAGAAGTTAAAGGAAAGAGGAGACATATATAATCAAGAGGATTAAGGATATACTTGCAAAAAGAAGATTTGATATCTAGTAGTAGAGTGCTAACCAAAGGATCCTGGTGCTAAATCATTTTAAAGGTGATACATAGGAAATCTCTTAACCAAGTTGTCTTAATAGGATTTTGCAAATCCATAAACATGGTGCTTACTTCATTGTGAGTTAAATTCGTTTAACAAGGCACAATTTTAGAAAGGTGTTGAAATCCTTTAACTCGATAAGATTTAACAATCTTTGTAAGCCTTTAAGAGGGAATACCTTTCACAATGTAGATCATATTTTATGATCAAACAATTGTAACCTTAATTGGATACACTTTACAACTGTAATATTGAAGATTTGTGAGTGTCATCCTCACTCCAATTTTACCTTCTCATTGGAGGGTTTCTCGGTAACAAACTTATTGCGTTATGTGTTATTTGTTTCATGCTATAAATGAACATGTATAGTTAGTTATTTCAATTTACATGATAAATTATGAGATAGATGTGTGGTAAATGTTTTATGGTCTAAGTTTTGAAAATTGATTTCAACCCCACCCCCACCCCCATGGGTGCCCACCCCCTACCACCCCCACCCCCCCTCAAAGTTTACTT
This sequence comes from Cupressus sempervirens, assembly GCA_028749045.1. Lineage (NCBI taxonomy): Eukaryota > Viridiplantae > Streptophyta > Pinopsida > Cupressales > Cupressaceae > Cupressus > Cupressus sempervirens. The sequence goes on along the minus strand of CM053793.1, from coordinate 129,896,115 downwards.
TCCCATTATTATTTCCAACAATTGGTATCAAAGCCTTGTTCTCTGGAAATGAAAGCTTTACAACTTTGAGGAAAGATCTTGAAGATGGAAGTCTACAATTTGGGAAAGACTATTCAGAACTAGAAGATTGAAATTGATCTTGCCCTACACCAACTTATGGAAGCAAGAGATGAACTGCAACATTCACTTAGGAGAAGGAAATAGATAGCTATTGAGAAAAATGAAACTCATTACCATGAGGAAAACACTACTAAACTTTTTGAGAATGGAAACTCAAGTGAGTTTGATGTAGCAATTGTAGATTTGATGGAAAAGAATGGTGCCCTAACTGAAGAGGTCATAAATCTTAAGATAGAACAAGAAGTCCAATCAGTATTGCTATGTGAGGTGACTGAGTGGAAAAAGAAAGTTGAGGAAGACAATGTCATGATTGAAGATGACAAAAGAACACTAACCAAGAGACTAGAAGACAAGACATCAAAGGTAAATAAGATTTTTCACATGCAACTGGAAACAATGAATCAAGTGAAGATTTCCAATCATGAATTGAATGGAAAGGACATTGAGATCACAACCTTAAAGTTATATAATGAACAACTAAGAAATGGGTTGAGAAAAGAAAAGGAATTTGCTGAAAGTTTCAAAAAACCTAGTGAAACCATCAAATATATTGAGAGACTAATGAGATCTCCCAGATTTAATAATGATACCACAAGATTGGGATACACTGGTACTAAGGAAGGAGAATCATCTATCAGTGGTGAAAAAAGAAAAAAGAAAAAGGTAAGAACTACAAACTCACTTTTCATAATTGTGGAAAGTTAGGTCATACAATAAATGTTTGTAGAAGCAACAATGCAAATCAGAACCTTAAGGGAAAATTCAAGGGTTACTATCATAAGTGGAGAAAGCAAGAACATTAGGCACATGAATGTAGGTTCAAGAGATTAAACACACACAGATTTGAAGAATATTTCCAGAATTGTCAGAACTATGGACATAAAGCATATGAATGTAGATCTAATGCCAATTAGACATCAAACAAGTAGACAAAGTTACAAAAAAATGGAAAATCCTACAATTGGGATTACAAAAAAAGGTACAGTAGTCACTATTGTCAAGAGTATGGACATGTTCCTAAGAATTGCATTAGAACACATTTCGGAGGCAACTACAATAGATGCTTGAGTGAGACTACATGCTTTAGCTATTTGAAGACTAGTCATATTAGTAGAAACTATCCAACTAGACCACCAATGTCGAGTAATAGAAATAATAAAGGAAAAGAAAAGGCCAATGTTGAGAAGGTTAAAGTGTAGATGAAAAAATCATGGAAGAAGGAGGAAGATTATAGCACATCAAGTTCAAATGAGGTCACTTCATCTAATGGATTAGGTGATCATGTCACCCCAACTAAGTGATCAAAAGGTATGTCTAGGACTGATATTTCAAAATTATTTCATACATCAATTCCAAGAATTTGAGTTCCAAAAAGATAATATATGCATGAATTAAGATGCAATGTATTCATTAGAACTTTGAAGAAATCTATAATTTTGTTAGGTTTCACAGTTGTTTTCAAGTGATGGAACTATGTTAGTGGTGTCCAAGCTTGTTGTGGTTGTTAAGCATAGTAGAAATCATGTATAAGCTAAGTGAGTGGGAAATCCTATGATTTTTGAGCTTATAGTTTTATAAGCATTAAGCATTTATTTTCAACTTTACTAGTAAAGGAAGTTGGCAAGAGTGTCACCTCATTTGGAAACTATGAAGAAGTAAAATAAAGAATCACTATTGATTTGAGGATAGCTACTATGACAAGAAAGAATAATAAGCTTTTGAAGAAGCTTAAGGAGAGATTTGGTGAAGGGGGAGAGGAAGAAGAAGAAGAAGATGAAAATGATGAAGAAGAACATCAAGTTGAAGCCCCATTAGCTCTCACTCAAGGCCAAGCAGAATATCATGAAGAAAATCTCAAAGGAGTCAAGGAATAAACAACAAGAGTTTCTTAGACAAGAGCATAAGAATAAGCAAGTACTTCATGAAATCAAAGAGATATTTCTTAATGCAATCAGTCTGCCAGAGTTAGGTGAGGAAAAACCAATCATTGAGCAACTAGTCATCATAGTTGATAAGATCAAGGATGAAGACCTAGATTATAATGTTAAACTTCCAGAATGGTTAGAAAAGAAGTTTCAATCTAAAGTTCTTGAAAATATTTCTAGTGCTATTGCACTAAGATAGGTTGACTTACCCACAAAAATGGGGGATGTGAAAAAGGTGTTAGAGAATATGTTTTCCACTCATGTCAAAGGGGGAGATTGCTAATCTTATTTTGGTTTTTACAAGGCAGTGACAAAACACCTAAGTCATTACATAATAGAACTTAGTATGTGTCGAGTAAGTAGTGTATTTCGAGCAATATACATAGTTAGTGTCGAGCACTAGTATGTGAGTCACTCAAGTGTCAAGCAAGTCATATATGTCGAGTGATTTAGATGCTAATTAAAATAATAGATGTCAAATCATTCAAGAGCCAAGTTACAACATTAAGAATATAGTGAATGTGAAGCATCAGAGCTTTCAAGTGTTGAGTAAACAACTTCATCTACTACGTCTAGGTTTGCATTTCCTTCTTCTTCTCTTTCATCCTCACTTTCATCATCTCCTATTCATTCCTCTACAAATTTGTTCTTACATCACTTGCATTTTCCTCTAGAGGGTTCTAAAATCCCTAGGCGTAACACCTTCAACTCTTCCACCATGCTCTCTTCATGGAGGCATTTTTGTTCTTTCACTAAAACCCTAGTGCAAACTACCTCACAATTAGTGATCTGTCTACACACGTAGCCCAAACCACGATCCTAGTACAAAATTCCTCGCAATAGACAATCTATCTACACACTCAAGAACTCTAGCTCTAATACCACTTGATGAAGGGTGCTCCCCTTAATACCATAAACCATAACAGAAAACAAAGAAACAACAGAAAATGAGAGAATAAAATATGGACTTCTTATTTGCGCCAAAAAATGTAGAATTACATAATTCATAAGTACAATATGCTAACCCACATGAATGCCTTCATTACAATAATTTACAAGACAAGCTGTAGAATATCACCCAGAGCTGTTCTAGACAATGTTTAGGCCTTTCTTAAATAGTCAATTTTATGCCACCCAAGAAGGTTTTAGACATTGAAACTTAATATCTATGGCTAAAAAACCTTAACAATACATATAGAGTTGGCCAAATACATCTTTGATGATTATTTTAGATATTTTGGGTAGAACAACTTTCAAAATCCATAACTCATGAACCATTTCTACGATTGGCTATAATAACCACTTTTTGGACATGACAACTCATAATCTACAAGCTTGGAGCCATGTAAGCACCCTTTTGTCAAGTTTTCAAACCTCATCCAAGCACTCTAAGGCCTCCAACAATGAGCCTAAAGATTTTCCTATAAATATTTCGACCGAAAATCTGCAATAACTTCTCTAATACTTAAGTTGGAGCAATGAGATTTTTATGGTATGCGTATAACTCTAAAATGAACCTTCATGTAGAAAATGTGATCATTCTAATCTCCTATGAAAAACTTATTAAAATAAGCAATTTCCCATAAATAGTAACAACCCTATGTACTAGTCCTTATTAAAATAGAAAAGACTGAAAATAAAATATTTTTGGGTGATGCAAGATTGTTGTTATACCCAGGATGCTCTTGCATCAAGTGATATGGTTATAAAACAACTAGAGAATGCTATTTTAAGGAATAAGAGATTTGATAGCATACAAGGTAAGATCCTAGAAGATCTTTACAACTAGTTAATGAATAAATAGATGAGAGTAGTAGAAGAAGATACCAAACTAAGAGAGAGCATGATTTATAAATTGTGTGAAGTGAACACAAAGGAAGATCTGGACAAAATTTTGAAATACATTGGACCTTTGCTAAGAAATAAAAGAAGAGCTATTCTTCTCATGGGAGAAAAATATGAGGAAGTTAGGAAAAAAACAAGAAAATCTATAATCAAATACATGGCTTCCATATCTAGCATCACAAAGTAGAGTGCAAAGCCACATTCCGCAAGCCCAGTCTATGTGGAAGGCAATACACCATCTAATGGTGAGGAAAAAGTTGAAGACGTGCAACAAAACATGTCACCTCCTAATATAGTTATGGGTACAGAATCCATGCAAGTGGATAGTACACACATAGGAGTGGATGCTAAAGAGGATCCATTTTCTCAATATGGAACAAACATTGTTAGAAATACTGTATTTTTGAGTTTAGATGAAGAGGATGAAGAAGAAGAAATAAAGAAAGAAGAAGAAAAGAAAAGGTTAGAAGAAGAGGAAAGGAAGAAACATGAAGAATATGAGAAGAGGAATGAAGAGGAAAGGAAGAAATAGGAAGAAGACAAGAAGAGGGAAGAAGATGAAAGGAAGAAGAAGCAAGATGAAGAGTTAGAAGAAGAGAAGAGAAAGAAAGTAGAAGAATTAAAGAAAGAAGAGGAGAAAAGGAAAGCAGCTAAGAAAGAAAAAGAAATATTTGAAGAAGAGAGGAAGGAAGTTGAGGAAGAAAAGAAAAGTGTAGAGCTGAAAGTAGTTACATTTATTCTAGTAGCAACTCTAGTAACAACAATAGCAACAATAATATCTAATGATGACGATGATAAAAAAGGATTGATGATTTGTTTGAGAAAATTGCTCCAAAAGAACAAATTAGTTAAGTCTTTGGAGGAGAACATTGACTGAAGTCTTGGATAGGATGTAGAAGACAATTCCTACAATTGTTACAAATCTAGACTTGTAGACTAAGGAAAAAATAATTGGTGAAATCTTTTGATGAATAATTTACAACCTTGCATAAAATAGCTTAAGTACAAGCATAAGAAAAGCATGATGCATCAATTTTTGATACAATATGCACAAATCTGAGAAATGATCTAGAGACATTAGATGTCTACATCAAAGAATTGAGGAAGACTACTGATGAAGGTAAGAAGTTGTATGGACAGTGTATACTTTGAACAATCAGATCAAGGGTCAAATGAGTGAGCTTCATATAGTCACCACTAGATTGCAATTACCAAAGGTTTTCATTGAAGATATTGGAAATAAAATGGAGAAGATTCACAATGCAATCAGAGGCATTGAGACTGATAAAGAAAAGATAATCAGAATTTTCTCTACTCTTAGATATATTTTGTCACCCAAAATTAGCATTTTACAGAGGCAATTGGAGGAGTATCTTGCAGCGAAAGCCTCCTATGATAATTTTTTCTATATTGACTTGAGTGTGGTTGAATTCGCATCCTATGCACTTTGTGCACTCATCAGTATATCTAATATAGTCAAGGAGAACTAGAAGAAAGATCTAGAGAGATTGAAACTTTGTTTTGTAGAGTGCTTTTCCAGAATTACAAGTTGGTTAGGCAAGCCAACACAATTTTGTAAATAGATTTTTGATACTTTTTTCATTGATGTTAGAGGGGGAGAAGTATATGTAAGGAAAATTGTATATGTATTAAGGAGAAGTATAGATGTATATGTAAGGGGGAGTACACCTATGTATCATTGTAAGGAGTGATAACGAATGTAATGATCCATCAAAACATGAATTAAATATTTTTTTTTTGAAGGAATTTTTTTGTAGTTGTTTTGTTTTTAATCTTATTTTTGTATCACATCATTTTGGGACTTAGCCAATTTTTCCAAATGTTGCCATCAATGCCAAAGGGGGATATTTTTGGAAATATGGTTAGTTAGATGTCTAAAGCATTATCATTTATGGAAACATGTATTTAGTATTTCATTTATGTATTTAGAGTTAGAAAATTATCTATGTTAGACAATTTGTAGTAGTACAGAGATAGATGTGATGTGTACGAACAACATAATTTGAGTTAGCTCATGCACAGTTGAGGATAGCTATATGGAAATGTCATGATGATGTATGCTAGTGTATAGACCTGTACAAACTGTGTTGGTGCTCAAAATTGAAGGCCCAATTTTGAGCACTATTTCAAGAAAATTAAGCCCTATGAATGCTTTTTGATGCCTATGTACCTGGCTATACTTTTGAGCCCCTAGAGGTTTTAATGATTATAACACCTTCCATTCAGCCTATTGCCATGTTCCATAAAGTTAAATTGAGATTCTAAGCCATTTTGTGAATTCCTATTTTGAGCTAGTGTCAATTTTGCATTTTCACCTTGTGTCAAACAGCGACAGGAGGCCCTGTTTGTATCTAAATATCTCACACCTAGGAATTTTTTGTGGCCTGCAACTTTGGGAGTGTCTAGTGTCCATACCTAAAAGCCTGTGTTTCAGATTTTGAGTCATTTCAAGTTCATTTGATTAGGTTTCAAACCCCTCAAAGTTGGTCAGTTACTGTTTTCATACATTTGCACTTTGCACATAATTTTGGGAAGCCCTGTTTGATGAGCTATAATTTTGACCCAGTTCACCAAAGTGTGAAATTTCTTTCTACACTGCATTTTAGATTTTGGAGACTTGTTATGTTTCAAGTTTCAGCTTATGACGAATCTATTTGATTGGTTTTCAAACGTGATTCCAAATGGAAATTCTATCTTTTTACTGGTGTCAGTATTTACAGATTGATCGATAACCTTGTTCATGACATCATAACTCAACACCTATGATTGGCTAGATTGAATGGATTGCACCCCTATGTTCTCCTCTAAAAATACTCCAAGTGTGTCAATTTACAAGTCATAACGAATCCATATGCACACTTTCCTAGGTCCATTCTATTTCCAAAAATTTCTTTCTACCACTGTTTCCAGTTTACCAAATTCTAAGTAGCCCACTTTGAATGCTCACCATTTGCACTCTATTATTTTTCATGAACCGTTAGATAGTAGATTCATAATGTCCTCATTATAGAGAATCATCACCCCAAATTTTGTCTTCCCAAGTGTACATTTGCCCAATTTTTAAAGCCAAATCCAAAACCAGTTTATTGCCTTCTAACGTGTTTACTTGAAGGTAATTTTGAGAGGTCAACTTTGATGGAAAATTTTTTTTGACCCCAAATTTATCGTGAGACAAGATCTGACAGGGTGGAAGTATGCATAACAGAGGATCAGTGTGTCAGATTTCAGAGCCTGGTCAGAGGTTGGGATCAATTTTTAAGGCCAGTCAATGGATATCCTAGTGCAAAATTGACAAGTTGTAAATTAATGAAAAATGAGTTTTTAAGAATCACTTAGTGCTCGAATTTGATTCCAGTTAGTCTAAGAAGGTCGGTGGATCCATCTGAGATTGTCAGTTGTCCAAAAGCGAATTTTTTTTTAGCCAAACCCACTTTTGCGCTCAACTAATTTCATCAGGATGCTGAGATATGGATTGGAAATAGAGGATGTTTGAATAATAATATGATAGACTTGATTATTACATCATCTAAATGAGAATGCAAAGTTTTGCAGATCAAAGTAAACTATATGGTTTTCTAATTTGCAAGGATCGTAAAAGAAATCTTTGAGCATGATGAAAGGGATTCCAAAGTTTTAAATAACTTGGAGCTTAATATAAGTATTGATCTTCTCTTAGGCTCAAAGTATTTGTCCAATAGGATGAAAACCATTAAGTAAAATCAAAAGAAATTAAAAGATCAAGGATTTTTGTGCAACCTAGTATGAAAACAGAATGTGGAGGAATCGCTAAATCCTATGCCTGGCCTCGAGGAAAATGAAAATTCACTGAAAATGGGTACAAAGAGAATGTCCAAAACTTCAAATTTGGTAAACCATGGGTTTAATATAGCAACAACGTGTAATAAGAAAAAACACACATTGGACCACATGAAAGGTAGACCAAAGATTATCAACTAGGACTTTGAGCAACTCATATACTCAAAGATGCATTGTTGATTGTTCATATGACTTCCTATCACCAACTTATGAGTTGTTGGAGGCCATGGTTTTTCTTCCTAGGATTTTTAATAGTGGTTCTGCTATGTAAGATGAATTATGGATGCCGTGGTTTTTCTTACAATCCACAACTAATAAAGAACATAATCCATGCATAAAGCTAGGTACTCAAGAGGAGGCATCTTCAAGAACCTTGCAGCATTGATAAAAGAGATTGCAACAAAGATTCCCGCACAAATGGAGATCTCTGTTTTTTTTTTTAAAGGGCAAGAAGACCAGCTTTAAAAGAAAACCCAATGCCAAAAGAAGCAGGAGTCCATATTTTAGTGAGGGGGATTCATGTTGGAAGTATGTGCAAGATGACTCATGCCAAACAAGGGAGGACACCAAGTAGGAAACAAGAATATTGTGCAAAGCAAACACAGAGAGCCTCATGCATCAAGAGGACCCACTCACAGGGAAAACACAAGAAACTCACACTAACACTAGGTCAAAAGAAACATCCCACACACATCACAAAGAAAGATCCTGTGCACAAAACTACTAGTCATGTGGAGCAAAGTCCCACTGCCAAATTACTGCACAGATCTTGACATGCAGTATGAAATTTAAAGGGAGCCTCCAAGATGCCAAAGCCATGAGTAAAAGCTTAATCAATGGCCCACACATTTTAAGCAAGAAACCCTCATGTCAAAGCTAAGAAAACACAGTCAAAGGGGCAGGAAAGCCCATACAAACACATAGAGAAGCACAAAAAGGGAAGCCACAATCTCTTAAGACTGGATGACCATGTCTTCAGTAGTAAAAGGAGTCATCATAAGAAGAGGTAGTGACAGATAAGAAAACCCTTGCAAGAGTCAACATTGAATAGAAGGCATCCACAAGTGGTAGGGAGATTAAGACAAAGCAAGCCACCGACTAAGAAGAAGACCAAGCCACTACTAAAAAGAAAGTAGACGCCATATGAAGAGGGCAAAGCTAGTATTAAAAGGGAAGAAGCTGCCAAGTTTAAAGAAGAACATGCCATGCAAATACAAGCCACGACAGATAAAAGAAACAAAGAAAATAAAATTGAAAAATAGTTATCCCACATTTTTTACATAAAAAATCTTTTGATTTTTTAAATACCCCAGTGCTTAGTTAGCAAGTGTCTTAAGATAGGGTGCCTTTTGTTTGCATGGGGTCCAGTGGCTAAATTGGGATGTGAAAGAAAGTTAGAAGTGCATGAGGTACAATTTTGAAATAACACATAGACTAGAATGATGATGTCAGCATGGATAGCCAAGATCAAAAAAAAAAAAAATCTGGCTAGTCGCTACCTCACTAGCTAGAAAATCCCAAGTTTTTCGGCTAGCGACATAGTGAATTGCCGAAAAGTTTCAAACCCAATGAGAAGTTAAAAAATTAGTGTGGGTCCTAACTATAGGTCTAATGAAAAATTGGGTAGCGCTAAGTGGCAATTGGAAAATGGGTCAATGATGATCACAAATGATGCAGTGTTTTAGACCAATCACAAGGAGCCATGTGGCATAGATTTTGAGGTAGGATGACATGGAAAACAAATCTTGTGATGTGTCAGATTGTGCCATGTGGAAAGTCTAAAGGTTCTCGCTATACCACCAAGGATAAGTTGCTCATGCGACAACATAGTGACATAGCGAGCATAAATGTGGTGATGACACATGGCAGCAAGGATGAGGTCGGCAGCCAATCCCAAAGTGACATGTGGCACTGTTGGATGGTCAAAGAAAATCAGAGGATGACAAGTGGCATCGCCTAATTGATTAGAGGAGAAAAATAAAATGTTTTTAAATGCCAAAGTAAAATTCTTGTACGTTTAGAAGTTTTAAATTCAAAGGGTTTTTATTTTAAGGTTGAAACTTTAGAAGTTGTTTTAAATTTTTGAATTTTAAAATTGCAAGCTAGAGTTACATACCAAAAGGGCATTTTTCAAACTAAGATTTAATGGGTTTCTAGAAAGAAAAATATGTGATGTTATATATCACTGGAATCGAGAGAATTTGAAGTTTTCGATTATGTAGTTAGTTTTTGCACAGAAAGTAGTTTATTTGAGTTATTCAAAGTTTTCTCTCAGGTTTCCCTTTTGCAACTGTATTTAGGCTAGGAAGTTCAGAACTAATTTTTGATAAGGTAATGACTTTAATGTGGTTAAAAGGAAGTGAAAACTTAGTTTGGGTTGAATTTGATCACATTCATTCAGTAAAAACTAAGATTTCACCAGCATTTCATGTTGCAGATCAGATATTTTTGGTGATTCAAAGAGTTTTCATCATTAAGCAGAGGATATTTTCAAATCAGTTGCAAGTAATGATGAAACCAAATCAGATCAAAATGGGAGAAGGAATAGAGAGGTTATTTAGTTGTAGAGGATTGAATTCCAAGTGGACACATGTTAGGCATAGATTAGATCCAAGAATTCTTTCTCTCCTATATCTTTCATTTGTTGTGGGGGTTGGCAATTTTCTTTAGGTAATACTAGCAGGGTTCTTTAGGTAATACAGATAGTTCAAATCTATTAGGTGTTTTCTATGTTTTCATTTCATGCATATGAATGTATAATTTTGAGGAAATTAATACAAAGAACAACAGATGGTTGAGTTTCATCTTGAATCTTGTCTCCTTCATCAGTGATCTTCAATGCTTTATAATCTTTGACATATAGCTTAGGTCGTAGTTGTAGTCCCTTAAGGCTGTATGTTATTTCATTGTTGCATGTGACTCAAAGGGTTACATAAATGCTTCAAGGAAATCAACAAGGTTGTGAGGTTACTAATGGGGATATCATGTAAGAATGAGGTTTAAATTGAACATTGATATCTATTTACAAGTTGAATTGATAGATCAAATATCTGAAGATAGACATATGTCTTAGATATTCATGTGCATGTTTGTGATTCATGGATTTGTCCAAAGGTTAAGGAACTGATCAGTTATTTGATCATTAGGTCTTATTGTTGCATGTGAGGGGTCTGCTGAAATCAACATTATTAATCAAATGTGTTTTAGCCTTTTATGTTGAAGAGCTATCAAAGGTTAACCCTCACTTAGCTTGCGCATTTCATAGAGTTGTAATTAGCTACTGCACTTCTTTTTTATTGCATAAGTCATTAGGAGATTTAGGGGTTTTCATCTACTTAATAGATTCAGGGACATGTTTTTGCACTAGTATAGTATCAATTGAATCTGAGGTCGACCCGATCAGGTCTTGTAGAGCCTAAAGTAGAAGACAAGTCTTGCCTTACAGTTGGCCCGGTGGCTGAAATGGCATGTTGAAAATTGGAGTTAGTTGCCCCTGGATATGTCATATTCTCATTGGGATAATTGACAACCCTCCAACATTTTCAAACACTAATAAACTGTAAGATGCAAGTTACAGTTGATTTACTAGTTCAAGTATTTAATAGAGTGGAACAAAGCATATCAGAGATATGAGATGTACAACTTAAGGAATTATTTGGTAACAAAATAATAACTTAATCTTGGCAAGATGACATCCTCGATTATAATTGGGAAAGCATTCAGAAGCATGAAGGCTGGGAGACCATAGTTTTATAATTAGCAAGGTCTATATGAAGATCTTATGTTACACATATAAGAGTGTGTTGTGCAAGAGATAAGTGTTGATGGCCCGAACTATTGTGAAGATAGTATATATGGTGTGTGAGATTTATATGATGTGAGATTTGAAGTGTAATCAAAGAAAGTGAAAGATACAGTAGTAAGATAGTAATGTATGTATATCTATTCTTGTGAAGGAACTTAATTGTATATGTACATGTTAGGGAAGTGGGCTCTTCTTGCACACATTGTATTTGATCTACCAACTTCTAATGGGTTGAGGCTTTTAATAGGGCCTAGTCCTCTAACAAGGACTTGAGACATTATATGTATTTCACTGAATCCTAACAAGGTCAATATCCTTAATATGTATCTTTTGTTTATTGGATCATCTTGTGGATATCATCCCCACCAAGGTTTTCCCTTGGTCATAGTTTCCTAGTTAACAAATAATAGTCTTATGATTTCTCTATGTGTATGGTTATATTTACTATTCAACATTGTTGGTTTACTTTGATATGCAAGTTATAAATTAATTAACAATATTTAGTTGTGGGAAAAAGTTTATAGAATACTAATTCACCCCCCTCTCAGTGTTATCTATTTCTAACATGAACTCCTCCCAATGCTAAGAAAAATGAATCTTTCTAGCACAAGGACACTATCATTTTGAGCAAAATGTATGCATTCTTTCTTCTCAGCTTCACCCTCATGCTCTAGACTGAGAATTATTAGGGCCAATTTGAATTTTTGTAGAGCTAGATGCCTTATGTGGTATCTGCTTGATGTCTTCAGGTTTAGCCAATTAGCCTTGACTGCATTATTGTACTCTCCAACCTCCAAATCCTTATGGCCAACAAGGGTTGGCTCTGATTTTATGGTTGGTAGTGTGCTCTCCTCTTGTTGCAACTACTCATGTTCTTCATATGGGAAAGATGAATTTTTAGATAGAAACAAGACCTCAAGCTCATAGAAATTAATCTCTCCCATCCACCGTGATGTCCCCATGTCACAATAGTCCATATGATGGCTTAAAGAAGAAAGAAACTCTTCTTCTTGGATTGTCTTCTCTATTGTGGCATATCATGCAGGTTGAGGAGAATCTTGATGTGCACCAATGTGTTCCTCCTCAAGGATGTAGATATCCTTGTGACATTCTTCCTCCTTAACCTCTTGCCATACCACACATTCTTCAATTGGTGGCTTCTCTTTTTGTATCTCTGATGTGGGAAAACATATATCCATTTTTTCATCAACAAAAAAGAAGGGAAAATAGTCATTTAGGGGCTTACAATCATTTACATGTGGAGGTTTTTGAAGTATAGGTGGAGGACTAGGGGAGCTTGGAATGGAAGTCTAAGGAGGATTTATCTTTCTAAAGCTAGAAAAATTTCTCCTTGGAGGCTCTTGTACTTAAAATTCTTGCATTTGGGCAAGCTTAAGCCTTGCCTCCTCATAGTTCCTTTGTCTTAATTCTTCCTTCTACTACAACCTAAAGAGGGCCTAGTGAGCTTCATCAAAAATATCAAAAGCCTCAGACACCATGTTGCAAACATAAGGGTCATTCTCCCACATCCACTTGTCATCCTACAATTCCTTAATGCAAGAGGTCATAATGAGCATACGGAAAGTCCCCACAATCTGTATTTGGGAATGGATTTTCAACATGGCTTAAAAATCTTTTGAAGGTCAGAAAACCTAAACCCCAAACTATTTGAATGGTCATATAACTCAAATAGCTTTGGCTTGAGGTCGCTACAAGTATCTATAGGAGATTTAGCAGGTTAGTCATTTGATGTTGCAAGGGAAACCAAACTCAACGAGGAGTCTACACATAGGCTTGATTTTTTTTTCCTCTCTTGCTAATCCTGGAACTTTTTTCCTACAATGAGCTTAGAGGGGAAATTTTTCACATATTCATGGCCATAAATGACAATGATGGGTTGGAGTAAAATCAGCTTCTTGGGGATCTAGGTAATCATATTGGTCATAACTAGGGTGTGGTTGAGATAGAGGATGGGAGGGCTGAGGAATAGCCTCTTCAGGATAAGGGGGAAAGTGGGAGTAGGATTTGTATGAAGGGAATCCATGATAAAGCATTTAAACAAGAACCTTTATAGAAATCCTAAAGAATCATAAAAAACCAAAAATCATTTATTCATCCTAGCACTTGATCTCTTGAAATTGGTAGATGCATATAGATGCCATGGTGTTTGATTTGAATGCCTCTAAAGGATGATGGCATTGAGAAAAACAGCCAATTTTTCAATGAATGGATCTTCAAACTAGCTAACCAACAAACTTGTGAACTTAAATTTTTTCGCACCAGGCATGCAAAAAGCTATTGACACAAAAGTCTACACCCTTTCTTGAGGTATGACCCTTAATAAATGTCGTGTAACATGAAAAAAACCTCCAATTTTGGGACTTGTGCTCTAAGGTTGAATCTCCAAAGAAATTCAGCTTCCTTGCAATCATGATGCACCTACACTACCACTTGATGAAAATGGAGGAGGATTGCATGAAAGTAAATGCTGAAAGGGAAAGGGGATGATGCACCAAATTGAACTTGGTTACTATCTCTGGCTACAATGCACATGACATCAATAAAATATGCAACATATATATTTCCTAATCTTATACCATCCCAAATACATATATGAAGTTAATAACTTAACATATGTTGTAGGAACAACATATAAGATAAAGATGGAGGCAAGAATCATCCAACATAGGGCAATAAGAATATGAGCAAGATATTTGAATGTAGAAAAAGGTAAAACAAAATATTTCATTAATGCATGGTAAAACAAGAAATTACAGTTGTAGAGCATAAGTTGCTACAAAAGAACCGAAGAAGAACCTAGAAAATATTTACAACTTTTCTTTTTGAAGAGCTCAAGCATGACTCATATCTAAACTTGAAGATCAAACCTCAACAAGGCTAGAGTTGAGTTACAGAGAAAGTAATAAATGAATATTAAAATAAAATTTGATCTTGAAGTGCAACTTGCCATTTCAAATGACAGGAACAACCAAAAATAAATGCACCCAACTGTAAGAGATTAAATCCCAAAATATTTGCCAATAGTGGCATGTTGTGATGGTTAAGTTATTGAGTTGTCATCCTTTCCATCAAGGTTCAAATCTAATGGAGATGAGGTCCCCCATTTGTGGCCTCACTAGTTCATAGCTCCAAGTCAAAGCATTTACCCATTTATTATTATTATTTTTTATTAAAAAAATCCCAAAATATTTGATCATTATATACATTAAAGAGGCATGGAGATGCATCAACATCATGCAAAAAAAGCTCAAGAAGTTTCTTAACATTAAATGAACTAGCCTTGTAATGTATCATGGCCACAACAAGTCTATTCACATTGTTATGAAAATAATGCAAGAAGGCATAACATGTAACATGGAAAAAGAAGAGACTGAGCTACTCGGCCAAAGAATAGACTGAGCCAGTACCTAAGCTACTCGAGAGAAGAATAGACTAAGCCACTCAAAGAAAGAACACTATGGATAACATGAATGGTCAACTACCAACTGATGTGTTAACCTGTCCAAGAATCTAGGCCATTCAAGATCTCTCAAATTGGTTATATGTGATGGGTTGAATGGGGGCAAAAATAGCCAACAATAACCACAATCATTAAAGGAGAGAAAAGTAAAGCTACAATAAAATTTAATTTCTTGTATAAACAAAGTGGTAGGTCAAGTAGAAGCTATTGGTACCTACCTTGGATTTATGGATGATGAAAAATGGCAATAACTAGTTGGGATTTTCTTACTTCACCAATCACTGTAACTCCAACCACATCTTTTTCAGGCTCCAACACAAGTTATTTCAACTCCTCTACATATTGATCTAATCCAACCATGTATCATACCTTAATAGGTGGTAAAATGGAGTAATCCTCCTCTCAAATTTCATTTTTTCTTCCATTAGTTTTTTGAAAGTATCCTTGAGATCTTTATTCATAATATTTTAATTCAAGAATAAATTTTAGTTCGCCTAATGCATCTTGGACAAAGAGCCTTCCATATGTAAACTACTAATCTATGATTTATTTTTTGCCAAGTGTTATGTTCACCATAGAAATATTCTACATGAACTTGTTCATAACTTCTTGCAACATCGAAGCTTTTTTTGCCTTCCCAAATCTCTCAATAATATCTAAGTTTATCCACTATCATGTACTACACTTTTGGCTTGAATAGACATCAAGTTCAGAATTCACACTTATTCCTTTTGTGGTGAGTTGATAGTCAATTCATACATCTTATCAATGATTTGTGAGAATTCATTAACAACTTTTCAACAAAAAATTTGTAAAGTTTGAAATACACAAGGAAGAGAGAAATGACATGGTAAAAGGCACATGTGAGATAAAAATAAAAAATGATTCACACCGAATTTCCATTTATGTGGAATCAAAATTCATTTTGCAAAATTCCACCTTATTAGATGGAAGATTAAAATGATAGTTTTGGGGGTGAATGAGAATTAACAAATCCCTATAATATTTTCATGTATTCAAAACAAACATAGAATATGTCGATTCCCATAATTGACAAGGACAATTCCATCCCATTTCTAGCCCAATTCCACCAAACAAAACTGCCCAAACATAAGTTTAAACCAATAAAAAAATCTACAATTGCTTCTTAATGCCTTTTTTCTTCGTCATTGTGGTGTTCAGGGAGCTTCTCTTTGATCTTTTCCACCAAGTCTTCCTTTTCGACCCCTTCCTCAAAATTTTCATGAGAATGTTCTTCCTCTTTCTTATGTCTACAAAGCTTTAACTTGTCCTTTAATCCACCCTTCTTTTTATTCTTCTTATCTCCCCTTTTATCCTCTTCCTTATTGCTAGCATGCCAACACATTCATTTTCTCATATTACATTCCAATAAAATGATCTGTATATTAAATGGATTGTACAATCTTTGTATGAATAATGAAATGAATCTATGCTTAGTAAAAAAAAAATAGGAAGCAAAATCAGGATGTATAGTATTTTGAAAAATTAGGTACATATAACTAATAGTTTTTATGTACCAAAAAACATCTAAGTAAAATTTGAAACTAAAATATATTAGGGAAGTGATTAGGAAACAATAAGTTACTAAGCTGGCAGAATAGTTGTTGTTATGATGCAACTTTACCATGACATCCTCTTCATGTTTCTTCTCTTCGCCTTTTCCATGGACTTCTCCCTCTTCTACATGTCCATGAGACACAAGAGGAGGTGTGGGGTAAATCTTGTCAGTGTGGTTGTACACATGCACAAGGTGAATCTCACCTACATGGCCATGAGACATGGATATAGGACGAGCCTTGATAATAAGGCCATACACATGGTGAGTTTCACTTATGTCAATTTGGTCACTAAAAACATTTTTATAGCAAATCTTTCCTATGTTAGAGTAAATAATTAGTTAATTATTAATTATCTATTCTATTTACTTAAGCTTACTTAGGTTAATGCATTAATTTAATATTTAGTATTTAATAGTTGTAGTGGTTAGTTGTTGAAAACATAGGATTTTTTTCCCTTCTAGCATGTTGCATTTTTTTGTGGTTTCTTGGTTGTCAACCTTATCTTCTACCACTTTCTAGATTGTTCTACAAGCTTCCATGAGGCCTTTATATTTGGTCTCTCTCTCATTGTAAAATCATCCATTCACATAAAATTTCATTTTCCTATTGTGAAATATTTTATCTTTCTTTGTTTCCTTCAAGCTCTTGTTCCTTTGGTTTCTCTTCAGCAAGCTATTTGCATGTAGGTGATCTTGGTGACTGCAGAGTTGGATTCCATCAACTCCTACATCCTACACATCCCTACTCATGCGGAGCTATACTCACCATGTGGCACACTATGACACCACCATACTATTGACGTGTGTCCTCTTTCTTCTTACAAAACAAGCCATATAACCCATCATCATGATGATTTTCTGTGTTTTCCTCTACCATTGCAATATAAAGAGACTTGTCATGAAATACAAACTCAACAAAAGGAAAGAATAGGAATATCAAGAAATGGGAAATATTTTTGAGTGGCTAATTAAGTTAGATCAAAAAATGAAAGCCAATTTATAGGATTTCATGAGCAACACAATTAGGACATGACTAGTTCGTGCCAATGAAAAAATATTTGACTGATGCATGACATTCATATCTAGGTACAATAAATATCAACAATATGTAGATAAGATGTAGGTGGGCCGATGGGAGAAAAATATTGTCGATAGTATGGAATGGTGGATGGTTAAAAATTAGACCAATTTTCTTGAAAAAAATATTGTAACAAGACTATTTAAATCCACTTCGAGTCCTACTAAAGATTTAAATATGTTATGAAAAAATGGCCCTCCCATGCAATGAAAACATCATTACAACATAAAGGGGGGTTTTAAGACAATACTTGAGCTAATTTTCAAGTGAATTGTTAGACTTGAGGAAAAATAAATTTGCATGTTGTCTTAAATATTGTCTTTAAGTGTATGTCTTAAACTATTGTCTTAAATTATTATCTTATGAAGACATTAAGGAACAACAATATTATTGTCTTTTAGAGATAATTTCAATTATGTCTTTATAGAAAAAAATATATCTTTAGTCTCACTTATTTTCTTTCTTAAGATGATTAGAGAGATAGTATAAAATAATAAATAAATAAAAATATTATTAAATATAAACTACAATATAATTAATTCACTTATCAACAATTAAATATATTGTTAAATATCAAATGTAGCCTTTCAAGTCCACAAGGATATTCTACTTAGCCTTCTAATTTGCTTCCTCTTAGCATCATCAAATCACACATATACTCCTCATAGTTCCATCTTCTCAAATTCTCAACTTGACCTTTTATTTATATCTTTCATATTGTCAAGTCAGCTCAAATAAAACTTAAAATAATTAATGTTCATCTTCTTAGTTGGCTAGAACCAATAGATAAACCAAATCAACTCAATATGAAAAAATAAGAAAATCCTTCCTGATCCAACCCTGCTCGGTAGACACTAACTCATAAATGATTTTCCAGTGTTAACCAAGTGAAGTTCAGTCAATACTGCATACTTGCAAAGTTCATTTGGTAACCAAGTTAGCTCAGTTAAAATTGGTTCCATCCAATATTTTCTTTAATAACTGAGTGAGCTGAGTTGACACTCATCTTTTGCAGACTTTCTTTTGACGCCCGAGTGAACTCGATAGACACTACCTTCTGAACTAGGAAAACTCTCGATTGCTCTGTAGCCACATAAAACTATCTTCAATGCCTAAGTGAGCTCAGAATACGCTGATTGATAATGATATGAAATTTTGTATAACATCAAAGACAATACACAATTAATTAATTGTATCCAACAAATATTGATGTGTGTCCTCTTTCTTCTTACCAAACAAGCCAAATAACCCACAATCTTGATGGTTTTCTATATTTTCCTCTACCATTGCAATATAAAGAGACTTGTCAAGAAATAAAAACTCAACAAAAGGATAGAATAGGAGTATCAAGAGATGGGAAATATTTTTGAGTGGATAATTAAGTTAGATTGAAAAATAAAAGCTAATTTATAGGATTTCATGAGCAACACAATTAGGACATTACTTGTTGGTGCCACTGAAACCACATTTGATTGATGCATGGCATTCATATGTTGGTAAAATAAATATCAACAATATCTAGATAAGATGTGGGTGTGCCAATGGGAGAAAAATATTGTTGACGGTATGGGTAAGTGCACCAAGTTGTGGTGCCAAAAGGGTGACACAATTTTTTTTTCAATTTTCAATAGCGCATATGCGCTATAGCACACACACACTTTTGAAAAAGAAAAAATATTATAAATGGGCTGCATATCTGCAACCCATTCATTTTTACTTATTTTTCCTACTTCTTGTCATAGTAGAGTGTATGTGGATTGCAACAAACCAAGCTTTTCACCACCTGCCTTACAAATATGCCTCCTCACCATCAATGTTCAAGATCACAAGCACGTTATATGTTATCTAAATTTCTTTTTGCATTATTTGATATGTTTTTTATATTGTTTTGTAGGATTTTTACAATTTTTATTTATATTTATTTATTTATTTAGATTTCAATTGACTTCTTTTTAGGAAATGTCAATAATGAACTGGCAAATCCCCAAGAAGCTCAAAACCCTCAAGAAAATCAAAACCAAAACCCTCCACAAAGAAGAACAAAAAATTCTACAGCTTGAGCCAATTGCAAGACCTCCTCCTGGCACACAAGAAAATATAATAAATGAAATAGAAAGAAGCAAAATTGAATTAGAAGGACTCATTGGTCGATTGAAACAATGTGGACAAACCAATCCATTTAGAGCTCAATTGGCATCATCCCTCAAATCCATTAAGAACCACATAGTTTTTGTTAGTGGTCAGTTAGATGTTTGGTGGGTTAAGAGGGATGAACAAAAAAGATATTATGAAAATAAATTGTCATATCAAGATGTTAAAAAATAAATAAATAAATAAAAAGGTGCAATATATACATTATTTAGAAAGCCCGGTCAACAAAATACTATTAGAGAGGGTACTAAATGGTTCCCCATCCATTGATGCATACATGATGCTATTAGAAATAATTTTTGGGATAGATGGTGGATGGTTTTTGATGCCCCTCCTTGCAACAATCATGAGGTCCCCGTGTATTTTTTAAAGAAATTGTATTGTCAGTTTGTCCTTGAGGAGGTCCCCAATTATTTTGGTATATTAGACTCCTAGGGTAGCGGTGGGGGGTCATCCTTTGAGAGGTCAAGGACATGTCATGACCCTAATGTAGTTGGGGCACCTATGGTCAAGCCACAGGATGAGCATGTGACTATTCCTTCATTTGTGAAGGAACATGTAGAGGTCAACACTCTAAGGACAATTAGAGCTTTGATGTAGACCCTCATTCATTGCACGAGTCCATTAGTTGAGGGGGAACCTCTTGCACATCGCGATCACATGTGCATATTATGAAAATCTTATGCACATTTGGCAGTCATGCTAAAGATGGTGTAGATGATGGGTTAGTGCCTCATCAGTTCTTAAATGAGACATTTGACATCAACACACAGGCAAATTACAATTATAATAAACTAATTTGATCACATTTCATATGTATAGTGAATGACTAATTAATTAGCATGTATTTACATTGTTCAAAATTCAAGGTCAGAGTGATGGCATGCCTAGTAATGATCCCCCAGCCCCATTTTTCATCCCCTCAATAAGCCTAGAGGTATGTATCAATTTAATCATTTAAATGAATAGATATAATTATTAAGTAATCATATGAAGGATTGAGAAAAAAATTTATGCATGTGCATCAGATCTCTACAAGACCATCAACATTCGCTACAAACTTTGAGCCTGGACGCAACATGAGCTTCGTAGAGGTACATTTTTTTCATGTCAATTTAATTCATTTAATTATATTTGTTTCATGTTTCATGTTACATTTAACATGTATTGTATGACATGCAGCTCTTGACATCAGAGAATCCTATTCATCTCTGGCAGTCCATCGATCGTGGAGTGGCTACAACTATGGCTAGTTTATAGCCATTGACTAAGGTATGAAATAATTTTCTTGGTTTTAGGTTAAAATATTGAAAACTGTGATTGTTATGTGGATGTCCAAAACAGTGACTTTGATTAAGTTTTAAAAAATTCAAAAGGAATTGGAAATTGTTGCTAGGTTAAAAGTTAACAAATGCTCTAGTTAAAATAGCAAGCGATCATGGGAAATTAAAATCAACATAAATTACATAATAATAATAATAATAATAAGGAATTATTTAATCAATGCAAGGGTGTGAAAAGAGCACACATTTGGAGTGTGACGAAATTTAAGGAACAGACCGTGACATGGAAGGTGAAGAGGTGCTTAAAAGAGGGTACTCACGAGGCAGCAATATATATATTTATAAGGTTGTGGGAAAGTATATAAAGGTCCCACACAACTAACTTCCCCTAATTGTTTCAACTATTTTTATTTTACTTCCTGCTGGATTACTTTTTATTTTTCCATCTCTTTCTTAGAAATTATAATAATAGTTGAAACGATTAGATTTGTATTGTGCATTATCTTTAGTGCTGAGATTGAGATCGATGTTAGAGGAATGAAGATAACTCAGAGAAAAAGAGGCATCATTTCTAGGTTCTCTTACTTATTTTAGAATATACTAACTATATTTCATATTGATCAATTCTAGAAAGAAACTTATTTAAAAATAATTATTTTCTACAACACTGCATCAATAATTTAAGAAAGGACACATGAGAGTGTCTTGTTTTCAAATTTGAACCCAAAACACATAAGGCAATAAAAATTGTAAGAAGGAATAGAACAAAATAAATGTAATATCCTTGTTTTTTTCTTTTTAGGGCATCTAAAGGACTGATGTCCCACTTGGTTACAAGTAAAGCACTTACCAGTGAACACACTAGGCCCTCCTCCACTAGACTTTCTTCTACCATTGGATCTTCTACCCCTAAATGTCCATCTATTAGTAGACTCACTTTTAGCATTTGAACCACTAGATTCCTCCTAATTTTTATTAAAATATAAAAGCATGTTATTCATAATATCATTACTGGTAACAATGTTCCAAATGAAAAGAATTATTTATTTGAGCTTCTAGCAATGATCAAGCAACTTACTGAACATGGCTTGATGAGTCTTGGAAACTTCTCCCATTGTATCCTTTCTTTCGCCAGTTTGAAGTTTATGGTTGCATGCATAATCATGACTTTACATCACAAAGCATTCACATTCTAACAATGTTCATGTTCTTTCATTAGATTTTGACCTAAATAACAAATTCTAAACTTTTACTTATTCAAATGACTAATCTGAAAATCGGTCCTATTAAAGAATCTAATATAAATTCAAATAATGTATCTAGATTCTAAACAAATCAAAACATAAAATCTATGATTTAAACTTATCTCATCACTCACACATCATAAAAATACGGTCCACCTTGTCATGTGGACAGTCTTGGGGGAGAGGTTGCAACATTGTATTTGGATCCAATTGATTACTCTTTCTCTCTTTCCCTCTCCCCCTATTCAATCTAATGAGCAAACTGGATCACCTCTACATTTTAATGTCTCAAGTATTGCCTCATGATTTGACTCATGAATTTTTCAAAGAATTTTATTACGTGGTTTTCCACCATATTTTATCAAGTGGACATTTGATGCGGCAACAAGGTTTGAATAATGAAAAATCTTCCTCTCTATTTGCCAATCCTTGAATAACCACAACTTAGGATTCTTCATAGAATATCATCTAAGCCATGTGCCAGTTACAACCACCGCATCGACATGGTACTCTAAACCTTCACCATCTATAACCGAGTGATCCAATTTTTTTTGGTTTGGACACAATGACTCAAATAAAAATCTATCCCTTCTTCATTGTCTTTAGGTGCAATAACAACAAAAACATGGCCTACAGTGACAAATGCACAAAATGCAATCATTAATTTAGAAAATACTTAGGTAAAAGTTATAAAGTTACATATTGAAAAATAAAAAGATATATAAATATATATTACTAGATTGCACTAGATTGGACAAGAAGTCAAAGTCAATAGATGAATCCATCTGTACCATTCCAGTGCTTGTGGGGGATGATAGGTATCAATTGGGTCCAAAACTTGTATATCCCATTTGTTCACCCATTCAGTCAACTCACAGTCATCCCAATTTTCCTCTGCACATGATGGACAATAGCATACCATTTTTCATGTGTGGATACTCCATGAACCTACATCAAAGCTTTTAAGAGAGTGCAAGTCAGTAGATCCTATTGGTCTGCAACAATCCTAGTATGGTGCAATGTTAGTATTATTTATCAACCAAAAGAAGCTATGAACTGTAGACTCACCTTCCTTACCTAGAGCCATTGTAGCGTTACACCACTAGATGATAGATTTTGCATCTGTCAATATTGCTCCATCTTTTTACTTTAGTTCTTCATGAGCTAAGGCTCTTTTGATGCATGCACCTGCACCATCGTGCTCTCCCTTTCCATGACTAGCCTCTATGAAATTCCACATTTATTGAATTCTACACAACCTATGCATCTTGCTCAACCAATAGAACATCCATGCATTCTTGAATTGAGATGCGCAATTTTCTGACCAAATAATGTGTTGATGATATGTGATGCCCCTATTAGCAAAATCTCCATGAAATAGTTGAAAACAACCTTGTACAAACTCCATAGAATGTGATCGATCATCACTGATGTAAAAATGGTACTCCCTCAAAATCTTCCTGTCATCCTCTGTACTTTTAGGTGAATGCATGAATGTTATGTGAACAAACATGGAAACCTATTGAGAAGTATAATACTTTGCTTGCACCTCATTTTGTGGTTTTAGTGTGTAGTTCTCTACGAAGTCTACAACTAAAACAATGGTATAAAATGGAAATGTATCCTTGCACAAATTGAATTGCAAATCTAGCCATCGAGCTCTATGTGTATGCCTTGCATACTCATAAATAATCTTTTCATGAAAAATCTTCATGAATTCATACACTGGAATCTTTTCAATGACTAAATCACTTTTTTTGCCCCGTTCCTTTCTTTTAGAGCACATGTCATTGTCTTAAATTTTTTGTAATCTATTATTTTATTTCCAATTGCATGTGTACTATCCATATGTTGACAAGTTGATAAAAGTTGCAAAGAACCACAAAATAAGCATGTACCATCCAAGCATATGTCTTGTAAAATTGTTGGTCGTCCCCTATTTCACATTAAATGTTGGATATGAATTCCCTTGAAGATCTTCATGGCTCATTCATGGAACAATCCTACGAAAAAAACTTAGAATGCAAAAACACAGATATATGCCTAAAAACATCAAAATGGTTAGAAAATTAAATATGTATCCTACAACAATAAGTTGTGCATGTGTGATTTATCTTGACATAAAAAAGTTTACCCATCTCAAAAAATATTAGACTTATTCAAATTTAAGGATACATACCAATAAATTTTGCAAAAAATTGTGTCTGAGTTGACTCCAAAAAAAAATTTGGAAGTGGGTTGTCATTTTGACTACTAATCCTCCTTCTTACAACATCTTTTTGATTAGGGGAAACACGTGTGTTATTTTTTCAAAAATCTTTAATCAATGATTTCAAATCTTTACTAGTTTCTTTACCCTTTTGCAGTAGTCTAACGCTAAATGTCCATAAATCATTTTTTGTTGGATCTTCCAATCTCTCATGCCTTAGCATGGCTCTCCTTAGAGCACCTCTACCAATTTTTAATGTTTTTATTGTCTTTCTCATGAATCGAGATTTTTTCATTTGGCTACTTACTATTGTCAATGTAAGTACTCATCTTGTGATATTAGTATCTTTGGTGTGTGATTTAGAACCCACTTTGTCCTAAGCACTCAATAGATTCTTTACTATTCTTTTTTCATTTGAATTGTCCATCATTCTTAGCCCAAGAATCTTCATGATAGGCCTAAATTTGAAATTCCTCATCATTTTAAAAAATAATTGGCATTGACCTATAATATTTAATTCTTCAAAAAAAATCTCCACATACGATTGACTTTTTTTTGACAAGTATGCTTGCTAATCTTGTCAGGCATTGATTTAAAAATGTTAGTATCAATATCAATCAAATATTTTGGTATTCTAAAATGAATTCTAGAAGGTGTTATAATCTCTTCCATTTCCTCAACATTTTGAAAATCAACATAAGGTTGAGTGTATTGTGTACCTTGAACCAAAGATGATGTGCCTTGGCAATAAGATGCAAAAGATGGAATATCACCTACTTGATGTGTTGATGTTGTGTCTTCAATATGACATGATGGAGTGTGTAGATCGTCGAATCTACAAATTAGTGTCTCTTCAACATGAGAGGATGATATGACTCCAACATTGAAAGTAGTTTCACAATTCAGTTGTCTTCTTGAGTGTAACAATCTCATTCATTCTCTTTGTCTTTCCAATTCGTCCTCTTTATTTCTTTGTATCGATAGTTCTTGATCCTTTTGGAAAGTCAATTCTTCATTATTGCTTTGCAATTTTCTTCGTTCACATAGTAATTTAATTTCATCTCTTTTAATTTCCAAATCTCTCTCCCTATCTTCATTTGTTTGATATTTTGGTTTCTTTGTTGGCATGATGATGATTTCTACATGTCAAATTATTCAAACATCTGAATTACTTACAATGTGTAAATTACAAATCATTCAAATACATATAAAATTATAATTATTTGAATGAATATGCCATATATATCAAACAACTTGTCAAATTTTTAACCATTTTGAAATAAAATTTCATTCAAACATACAAATTTCAAAGAATTCACTATATATTGAACAACATGTCAAATTATAATCAAATATTTATCTATATATCACCAAACAATATTTAAAAAGGATTGCACTAACCTTTTCTATACAAAGAATATTCAAAAAGTCTTAAAATTTCATATCCAATGATTAAATTTGGTTTTTGCTAGCTTCAAAAAATTTTCAAATAGTGTTTGCTATGTTGAAACTTGTTCTTTCTATCAGAACAATAGAATGCACAATAGACCAAAAGCAAAGAATGAATGAAATGGGAACCAAACTTACTTTTTTACAATTTTTGGGTGATTTGACATAGTGTATATGCACTATAGCACATCCACACTATAAAGCGCATACGCACTATAGTGCATACGCACTATGTCAAAATACATCTCTCCTATCCCACCACCCCCCATGCCCTACTCTCTCTCAGTCTCCCTCTCCTCTCCCATCCCCTACTCTCTCACACTCTATCCTCTCCCATCCCCTACTCTCTCTCTATCTCACACACTCTCATCCCCCCTCTCTCTCTCATCCCATACTCTCTCTTTCTCTCTCTCCCCCCCCTCTACCATCCCCTTATCTCTCTCTCTCTCTCTCTCTCTCTCTCTCTCTCTCTCTCTCTCTCTCTCTCTCTCCCCTCCCATACCCTACTCTCTCTCTCTCTCTCTCACTCTCCCTCTCCCACCACTTACTCTCTCTCACCCTCTCTCCTCTCCTATCCCCTAGTCTCTAGATCTCTCACACACACTCCCATCCCCCTTCTCTCTCCCCCTCTCCCACTCCCTCTCCCACTACCTCCTCTCTCTCTCTATCTCTCTCTCTCTCTCTCTCTCCCCCCCCTCTCTACTCCCTCTCACACTCTCTCCCATCCCCTACTCTCTCTCTTACACACACTCCCATCCCCCTCTCTCTCCCTCTCCAACTCCCTCTCCCACCAACTACTCTCTCTCTCTCTACTCTTTCTCTCCCATCTCCCTCCACCTAATCTCTCTCTCTCTCTCTCTCTCTCTCTCTCTCTCACACACACACACACACACACTTACTCTCTATCTCTCACTCTCTCCCTCTCTACTCTCTTTCAACCACCCCTACACTCTCTCACATTTTCACACTCTCTCCCATCCCCTCTCTCTCCCTCTCCCACTCCCTCTCCCATCACCTACTCTCTCTCTCCAATCCCGTACTCTCTCTCTCCCCCTTCTCCCATTCCCTACTCCCTCTCTTTTACACACATGCACTCCCATCCTCCTCTCTCTCGCTCTCCCTCTCCCACTTCATCTCCCACCACCTACTCTCTCTCTCCCATTCTATACTGTCTATTTCTCCTCATCCCCTACTCTCAATCTCTCTTTCCCACCTTATACTCTCTCTACCACCCCTTCTCTCTCTATCTCTGTGTGTGTGTGTCTCTTTATCTATCTATCTCTCCTTACTCTCTCTCCTGTCTCCAATCCCCTACTCTCTCTCCCCCCTCTCCCATCCCCTACTCTCTCTCTCTCTCTCACTCTCCCTCTCCCATCACCTACTCTCTCTCTCCCACTCCCACTACCTACTCTCTCACCCTTTCTCCTCTCCCATCCCCTACTCTCTAGATCTCTCTCACACACACTCCCATCCCCCCGTCTCTCCCTCTCCCACTCCCTTTCCCACTGCCTACTATCTCTCTCTCATACTCTCTGTCTCTCTACTCTCTCCCATCCTCTACTCTCACACTCTTTTCCATCCCCCTACTCTATCTCACACTCTCTCCCATCCCCTAGTCTCACTCTCTCTCTCATTTCATTCTCTCTTTGCCACCTTCTACTCTCTCTCACACTCTCCCATCCCCTACTCTCTCTTACACACACTCCCACCCCCCTTTTGTCTCCCTCTCCCACTCCCTCTCCTGCCACCTAGTCTCTCTCTCTCATCTACTACTCTCTCTCTACTCTCTCTCTCCCCTCTCCCATTACCTACTCTCTCTGTCACTCTCTCACTCTCACTATCTCCCTCTCTACTCTCTCTCGGCCACCCTGCAGACACACACACTCTCTCTCTCTCTCTCACATTCTCACACTCTCTCCCATCTCCTACTCTCTCTCTCTCTCTCTCTCTCTCTCTCTCTCTCTCTCTTACACACACACACACACACACACACAACCATTTCCCCCTTTCTCTTTCTCTTTCTTTGCATATCTTTTTCCTTCTCTATGCACCCTCAATAGTTAGCAAGCACTATAGCGCACATGCGCTATTGAGACCCAAATTCAAAAGCTTTAAATAGTGTGTATGCGCTATAGGGCATATGCACTATTCAAAGCTTTGCATTAAAACCAAGCCTAAGGCTTGGTTTTGCCTTGGAGATCTAACCTATAGGTTTGGAGTTTATAAATAGGTCTAAGACATGTTTTTTTGCAAACATACAAAAATGATTGACTTTTCTTCTGTGCTCTCCTTCAAGATTCCTCGTAGTTGGGCATTGATAAAATCAAGTTACATGACATTGCAGGTCACTATGTTAGCTATATAACCATTTAATTTATTTTAATTTGAACTATTTCAAGCCTTTCATCTATAATTTATTCTGAATGTATGTCCTTTTTTTGTCAAAAACCACCATGTACTAATTGGGTTGTAGATTTTAGCTCATTCATCAAATTCTTCTACAACTTAGTTTTTTAGAAACTAGACTCCATTCTACACACTTTGAAATTTTATTTTTTTTATTTTTGATTAGTTTTAAATTATTTATAGGGGGAGCACACATATATTTCACATTTTTCAGATGTCTCTAGTTAAAAAATTCATTAAAAAAAGCCACATTATAAAATGACCCAAAAAATCTAGGATAAACTAGATAGTGTTGAGTAACTTTTGACCATAGCAATTAAAGAATTTCAAAAAAAAAGTTAAAATTTTAGGGGGGCCACACTTTGTACTGTGTTATGTTTTTTTGTAATAAATAGTACCACTTTTTGTGGCCCACTTTTTTGAGGACCTAAAACTAAACCATTTTATAAAAAAATAAGTAGATTAGAAAATAGATTCAAAAGACTATGACTTTTGTTTTTGTCATATCTTAAAATTTTGAGCGTAACTATCTTCAAATTCTTGTTGAAATTCAAAAATTATTGATTTCAGGAAAAAGGTGTCCACTTATACCCCCCTTTTGGAACCGCAACTTGGTGCACTTACCCGTATGGAAAGGTGGATGGTTAAAAAGTGGGCCAATTTTCTTGAAAGAACTAATGTAACAATACTATTTAAATCCACTTAGAGTTCTACTAAAGATTTAAATATGTTGTGAAAAATTGGTCCTCCAATGCAATGAAAACATCATTACAACATAAAGGGGGGGTTTTAAGATAATATTTTAGATAATTTTCAAGTAAAATGTTTGGACTTGATGAAAAATAAAGTTGTGTGCTGTCTTAAATATTATCTTTAAGTGTATTTTTTAAACTATTGTCTTAAATTATTATCTTATAACTTAGACAATAAGGAACGACAATATTATTGTCTTTTAGAGATAATTTCAATTATGTCTTTATAGAAACAAATATACCTTTAGTCTCACTTATTGTCTTTCTTAATATGATTAGAGAGATATTATAAAATAATAAATAAATAAATAAAAATATTATTAAATATAAACTACAATATAATTAATTAATTCATGTTGGGGCATGATGGACTCAAACTACCATCTCACTTCTTGTAATGCAACACTCTTCTAATGACCTAACACCTTTTAAAAGAAGAAAAACTAAAAGTTTGAGGTTTTGCAAATATGAGCTACAAGATGAGGGAAAGACAAATTAAGACAATGAGTAGGAACATTGGTGGTGAGTTTCAAGACTTACATAGATAGAGAGTGCTAAGTTTTTGCATGTTCAAATCTTGCACTAAAGGTTGCTAGCTCATCATACAAACATTTGAACAAATTACATGTTACTTAACTTGTTTTACTTATAGATGACAAAACATGATTTTAAATGTTGATAAAAATTAAATTAAAAAGAAATCACAAATCTAAATTCAACCTAATTCCTTTTATAAAAGTATGCAATCAATATCAAATTAAAGTATGGACATATTCATCTTTTATAAGATTTCTTACAAATGTTTTCATGCTACTTTATCTATCATAGATGGCTTTTTGATGACTTTTTAATTATCTAAGTAGTAGAGAATTTATAAGAACCACACTGGTATTGAATTCATGTTACTACCAAGTTCAAACTATATTACACTATCACACTCCATGAAATAATTGCCATGGTTTTATCAGCCTATCTCAATAAGTTGACATTTAATTACCCCCTCTTTAAATTACATGAAACAAAGTTTAAGTTTTTTTGATATATCATTGGTTGATTTTTGACGAGGCATGTTAGGATACTAGCAAATAAATGTTTAAATAATACCTCTAAGAAATGTTTTCTCATCAAATGTCTCAATTTTAGAATATAAGGAAATATATTACTAGGAATATAAACATACGTATATTATAATTTATAACATACAAAATTATAGCTTAAGGAGAAATCATCAATTCCATTTTAAACAAGTTACATCAAAATCATATAAATAAATAAATAAGATTAAGACAATGAAGCACAATAGAGAAATATTAGTGCATAATGGAGCAATTCGTTAGAGAAGGTTGGCGAACAAGGCTCTATTTTTAATCTTGAATGTGCTTGTAGTAATTACGGAGAAATTTTTTGGAATGAAGAATTGGCTCAACACGTAGAAGGGTTGTTACCTGGATGACTTTCAAATCTTTCGCAACGGTGAATTGTTGAGTTTGTTGTGGAGCAAAATAAATGACCACCATACCAAGGAGTATTTCAAATGAGAGTTGGAAAGGATTTTAAAGTAAAAATTAACATTTTCTTTTGTATTTCGAATTTACATGAAAGTAAATTATAAGCCTTAAAAAAGATTATATAGAGTTTTGTGTGATGCATAGCTTCAACTTTATTAATTAGTAAAAGCTTTGTAAGTGGAGCATAACATATAACTTACTAAATGGCGACGATACTAAGGAGTATTCCAAATGAGAGTTAGAAAGGATTGTAAAGTGAAAATTAACATTTTCTTTTGTATTTCAAATTTACATGAAAGTAAATTTTAAGTCTTAAAAATGATTATATAGAGTTTTGTGTGATGCATAGCTTCAATTTTATTAATTAGTAAAAGCTTTGTAAGTGGAGCATAACATATAACTTACTCTTGAGTTGTCTATTTTTAGAGTCAATCCATCAAACCTTAACTACCAAAAGGGCGGAGGGAATTAGTCTATTTCAATACTTATAAATTCAAACAACACACACTCAATATTGAGCTAAACGTACATGAGATTATAATTAAAAAACAAAAAACAAATGATAAATATTTCCTTGAACAAAGAAGTGCACATTTATGCCCTAGCACCCTTACAATACTTCAAAAATGAAAAGTTCATTTTCCTTGAAAAAATTCCTAGAAGAGATTTTGGAAATAAAAGCAAACAAAATGGAGTACTTAATCATTTTCCAATTCCAACATTATTTTTTATGATGCAGAAGCTCCAGCATTTAGAAATCATTTTTTCACGT
This sequence comes from Cupressus sempervirens, assembly GCA_028749045.1. Classification (NCBI taxonomy): domain Eukaryota; kingdom Viridiplantae; phylum Streptophyta; class Pinopsida; order Cupressales; family Cupressaceae; genus Cupressus; species Cupressus sempervirens. The sequence goes on along the minus strand of CM053793.1, from coordinate 129,864,671 downwards.
AAGATGCCTTTGTAAAAATATTGCACATATGACTTGTCAAAAAAAGAAAAAAACCAAAGAGAATGCAATCCATGTCCTCGAGGCAGAATTCCAATCTTGCAAACCTTTTTATTTCCAAATTTCAAATTTCATTTTTTATTATTATAATTACTACTATTTTCTATTACTTCATCTCAAGTGATTAAATGCATCTCCATCTCTGTAATAAATGAGAAAACATAAACAGAGAGTGCTCCACAAAATAGTGCAATTAGAAAAAATATAACAACCGTTCCCATTTTATTATATTAATTTATACAAAAACACAACATACATATATAGTCCATAGTATGCTTCAAACAAGAAGACAAGAAACACATGTAGGCACACAAAACCTAATATGAGGTGAAATCAAACCCCATAAAAATTAAAAACTAGTTTCTTCTTCAATGCTCTTTTCCTCCCTCTTTGTGGTTTCCAGGGAGCTTCTCTTTGATGTTTTCCATCAACTCTTTCTTCTCTCTCCCTTCTTCAGCCTTCACATGACCGTGTTCTTCTTCCTCTTTCTTCTCTCCATGAAGCTTCAATCCACCCTTCTTTTTCTTCTTTTTCTCTCCCTTTTCATCCTCTTACTCATCATTGCACTGTCAACATATGCATTTCATTAGATCAGATACATTACACTTACATAAACAATAGACTTAATTAATGGAATGCACTTTCTCCTCATGAAGAACAATGAAAGAAATATATGTTAGCACTTGTAGATCAACTTTATAGTCGCAAGTATTGGTACAATGCTGTCAAAAAAATTGGGCATTAAGTCAATAAGTGTAGGTATCAATTCAACAACTCCTTGTTAGTCTCAAAATGGTTTTGACATTTGAGTGCCACCACACTTAACCATTTTGTACATTGGAGCCGAGCAGACTATGTATGCTGACCCACAATATGTGCCAAGTTAGAAAAACCAACAGGTGCCAAGCAGCCTTCAGGTGTCGAGTGAAGATCAGGTGCTAAGTGAGAATTAAGTGCCAAATGAGTTTAGGTGAGGAACATGATACATGTACCAAGTGATATTTGAGTGCTGAGTCACAGACGATTTCGAGCAATAAAAAAATGCAACAGGAGCTAAGTAAGCCAGTTTATTACATGTGTCGAGCATCTGGAATCAGTAAGTACCGAGTAACATAGAATGTACTTATGAGTTTGTAACTTTACTAATTTAGATGTAAACCATTTTCATGGCTGACATATGATGAATCTCGAAGGATTAAAATGATAAGATCAAATCTTTTTTATTTCCTATGCAATCTACATGCAGCCAATAAGAAAAATGGAAAAGGCATGTAACCAATAATATAAGTGCAAGGAATGAGCAGGAAACAAAGATTCAATATGGATCATAGATCCACATCTAACCCTAAGTCTTTGAATGTCTTTATAAGGAAGAAAAAGTCTCATTGAATAAGTAATTGAATGGACAAAGGTGTGTAAGGAAAACTATTTCAGAGTGAAGAGTATTAGATCTTAGAGGATCAAGATCAGAGAAAGAAAACCAAGTGCCTATATTCAGTGATCAAAGGATCATAATCTATCAAGTTTATTATACCTAATACTCTCTAGCAACTATATTAGAAAGGAAACCCTATGGTGATAGGTTAGCTTAAAAGCTATTTTATAAATCCTTTAAATAGGTGATTAAATCTTTTAACAGGGTAACACTTCCTGTAAAGTGTTCATAAATCCTCTAACAAGGTCACATTTAAAAGTGTGTTGTAGCCTTTAATAGGGTAGGCCTTTAATAGGGTAGATCATCAGAAGTTGTCAAATATTATTGCTGTAGTAATTTTGTGGGTATCATCCCCACCCCAGTTTTACCTTCTTATTCCGTGAGGGTTTCTGGGTTACCAAAATTTCTAGTGTTATGAGGTGATGCACATGTGTTTTTCATAATTTCTTAATGTTCATATGTATGCATGTACATTTCAATATTATGTTAAAAAGGATTTGAGAAAAATAGGTTAAAAGCTAGTACTTCTAATTCAACCCCCCCTCTCAGAAGCATTCTTTCCATTAAGATATTTCAACAATTAGTATAGAGAGAAGAAAGAAAGCAGAGTGACTTCATACCAGCAAATCTAGAATTCCAAGTAGATTGCAACCTCTTATAACATGTTTTCATCGATCTTGAGGTATTTTCATTTGTGTCGAGCTACATAGTTTCATATTATATAAAAAGGAAACCTTAGTTTACATAAATGGCTTTGAGTTCTAAGACATACCAAGACAAAGAGTTGTTTGAAGTCCAATTAGTATCTAATAAGGTTAGGCAGCCTAATTTTTTCCCTATCCATGAAGTTACATACAAAAACGATCCTGTCAGAGCCCTTTCTTGCATACCCCCAAATGTTGTTATGGTTTAGGATGTAAGAAGTTGCTATAATTGCAAGATAGGAGCCATAGGAGACATGGAAATAAAAGAAGCCTTTGTGAAGCTATGTGTCGATGGAGTCTTGAAAGATGAATACAAAATTGTTTAAAGGAAGGGTTTAACACGAGTTTTGAGTTTTCCCACCATATTTAAAATAGAATGGATTAGACTTGTGTTGAGCAGAATTCATGATTGTAGTCTATGGTTAGAAGATGTCCCTGTCAAAATCACAAAAGGAATCATTCATAGGGTAACTAGATATCCTACCCTAGATCGATTCAAGACCTTGAGAAGTGAATCCAATGAGGTTATTGAAAAGAAAATAGGTGCTTAGTGGAACAAAAGAGGAATGACAATTCACACCATTCAGGATCCTCTAGTTGAGTTATCTGTTAGAGTTATTGCACATAAGTTCTATCAATCCAGTAGAGTTGACAGTGTGCCATGTATTGCAATAGATGTAGGCTACAAACTGGTGAAAAAGGATCATAGTTATGATCTTGTAAAACTGAAACTACAACAGATTAATGAAAACCTAGCTACCATAAGAAGGACAAAGGGTGCACAATGCAAATTTGGAGCAATTCTAGTTTGTGTATTCTTTTATGTTTAGAATGAATTTCCCTCTTTTGGAAAAGTGACATGGAGAAGTGATAGAACTATCATATCTCAAATTAATGAATATATAGAATAGATGGGAGACAATTTTGATACCTTAATGACTAGCTATTTTGAGAATTTTAAGAAATCCATGAAGCAAAGGGTGAGAATACTAGTTTCCTTAGTGGAAAAACATATTAATGATATATGCTTCTTAGTTGATATTGAATTCACCTATATCCAAGAAACAGCTCCAAGGGTGAGATGGCTAAGGCCATTTCGTTATGAGATTAACATAGATGAAGCATCTACAACCATAATTGCATTATTGGTAGAAGAGGCAGATAAGAGTGCCCAAAACTTGGAACTTATGATGTGGTAAGCTCAAAGATAAATATGGAATTAAAGACTACCTCCACATTGAAGAAGAAAGATAAATTGATGAAGAAAATCAAGAAGAAATTTGGTGAAGGAATAGAGGCTAAAGTAGAAGAAGAAGATGATGATAAGGATGAACAGGAGCAAGGCCCAATGGGATTAACTCAAGGCCTAGGTGAAGTCAAGGAGGAAGGTTCTGAGGAAGAAGAAGCCAAGGATGTACCAACCTTAGCCAAGCCAAAGAAAAGAAAGGCAACAGAACAACCTCCAGCTTAGTCCAAACCATAGAAAATTGCCATGCCATCACCATGAAAGCCAACAACCAAAGCTAAAATGAGGGCCTCCACACAAAAAGCTAAAGAAGATGCTACAAAAAATAAAGCAATCAAGAAGACACAGGAAGAGCCAATGAAAAGAAGAAAAAATGTGGCTCAACCTGATACTGATGAAGACTTGATCAATCTAAAAAGGTAAGCCATTTTTCAGTTGATACATTATGTAAAAGGATTGGAAATGGAGACTTAAGCAACATAAATAAAGTTGATTTTAATAAGTTCACTAAAGATGAAGAAAATAGAATAGAAGAATCAGTATATGGAATGATGGCATAGTTCAAGTATACTCCTCTTGAACTAGATGGACAATTGCCAAATGAACTGTCAAAAATTGTAGAATACAAATGGCATTTTTGTTTGAAAATGGAGAAGGAGATGAGAGAATCAACCCTAGCAAGCATACTGCCTAATTTGACCAAAGAGGAAATAGAGAAAGTAGTCAAAAGGCATAATACTAGGTTTACATGTAAGTACAGGGTATTTTTAATTCTCCAAAATAAAATGGAAGAAATTGTACAAAGAACAACAAAATCATGGAAGAACTTGTACAAAAGGATTGAAGATTTTCTTGAAGAAGAATACAAGGAAGAAGCTACTGCTCCACTTGAAGAAAGAAGAAGAAGAAGGAGAGAAGAGAAGACAGAAGTAGAAAAAGGAAAAGAAGAAAAGAGGGAAGAAGAGAAGAAACAAGAAGAGAAGAAGGAAGAAGAAAAGAAAGAAACAGAGGAGGAGACACAAAAGCAAAATGAAATGACAACAACTAAGCAAGAGCAACAACAAGACCAGAGTGTGTAGGACACACAATTTTCACCTTCTAGCCCTCCTCATGTACCCATCACACCTACAAAAACTACAACTATATAGGATGTTCCTGACACTTCTACTAAGAACATCAATCCATTAACTACAGAGGATCTCAAAAGAATCCTTAACCAATCCACTCAACAAGCAAGATTATGTACAAATCCAGTATTTGTTAGTGTGGATGAATTACAAAAACTAGTAGAAAAAAAAATTAGAGATAAGGTGGATCCACAAGAACCACCTTCCATCATTTTGACAGCTACTAGTGGTCAACTTCAAATGCCAAAAATTGTTTCATTAGGCATAGTTGACACAACAATGCAAAAGTTGAGTGCAACAGGAGATAAAGGAACAAAACAAATAGGACAAACTATTACATCTAATCCTATAGCACAAACTCAAGATGCACTTCCTAAAATTATAATAATTGATCAAAGTAGATAACAGGAGGAGAAAATAGAGGAAACCCCTAAAGAGCAAGAGGCAATACAAACATTGATAAATTTTCCTACCTTGGGGACTCCTTCACAACAGCCACTATAAATATTTGCACCAGGATCGAGCTCTACCAAAGTTGCAAGGTTACTTCACTATGGAGACCCTAAACTAGATGAGGAAATAGTCATACCAAGTTATGATTCAAAAACAATAAGCATTGATCAAATCAATGAAGTGCAAGAAGCCTTAAATAGAAGAAAAAGGCAAGAGATACTCAAGAAGGATTATAAACAAAAACAAACACTGCATGAGATTAAAGACATCTTTATGGATGCCTTTGGTATTTAGTCACCAGATGAATCCAAGCATATAATGGAATAATTGACAGATATTGTTGACCAGGTGACAAATGTAGACTAAGAGACAAATGCAAAACTTATGGAATGGTCTGAAAGAAAAGTTCAAGGGAAAGTTAATGAGAAAATATCTAGTGAAATAGCAATTTCATAGATTGAATTGGCAAAGGTAATAGAAAAAGTGAAAAAGGTACTTGAGAATATATTCTCATTGTACACAAAGTTGTGTGACTTTTCATACTTCACATAGGAAACTAGCCAAAAGATAATGATCCTGGAGAGGAATTTGAATATTTCAAGCATGCAGTTACCTAAGGATCTAGCTCAAAGTGAGAAGAATTTTACTCAAATGCTTCACACTCAAATAGAAATAGCTGTATTAATAGCAGAAGAGGCCACGATCAAGGCAAAAATAATACAGCTCCAATCCTCCATTACCACACATTTAGAAGTACTCCATAAAGAATAGGTCTATGCTGAAACTGTTCTCAAGAAAGATCCTAACCTTTCTACTTCAGAAGGACTTATTCACCTTGTTGTCGAGACTGCCATCCAGTAAAAGTCATTAGAAATTTCGTTGCATAATTGGGATGCACCTCTCATGATGATTATGGAGGTAAACGACACATTTCTTGTAAAATATGGTCTTAACCCTTAAAATCCTTTGACATAAGTGTCAAAAAGGGGAGACAAATTAAATAGGGGGAGACAAGATGAATGAGGGGAGAAAAGAGACAAGTTAAATAGGGGGAGACAAGATAAAAGGGGAGCGTGATATACAAACATAAAATTTTGGTTACCAAGATAGCACGGATAATGACATAATCAACTCAAGAGGAGTTACAAAAATTTTGACGTATATATTGTATATTAAAAACTTTTATATAATTACAAACTTTTGATCAAGGTTTTAAAAAATGAATGTACTCATAAGGTCAGTTAAGTGTTTTTGTCACTCATGTCAAAGGGGGAGATTGTTAGTCTCAAAATGGTTTTGACATTTGAGTGCCACCACACTTAACCATTTTCTACATTGGAGCCAATAACACTATGTATGCCAAGCCACAATATGTGTTGAGTCAGAAAAACCAATAGGTGCCAAGTGATCTTTAGGTGTCGAGTAGCCTTCAGGTGCCGAGTGAGAATTAAGTGTCGAATGACTTTAGGTGCCAAACATGATACAAGTACCAAGTGATATTTGAGTGCTGAGTCACAGACAATGCTGAGCAATACAGAAATGCAACAGGAGCCGAGTAAGCCAGTTTATTACATGTGCCAAGCGTCTAGAATCAATAAGTGCCAAGTAACACATAATGTACATATGAGTTTGTAACTTTACTAATTCAGATGTAAACCATTTTCATGGCTGACATATGACTAATTTCGAAGGATTAAAATGATAAGAAAAATGGAGAAGGCATGCAAACAATAATATAAGTGCAAGGAATGAGCAAGAAACAAAGATTCAATATGGATTGTAGATCCACATCTAACCCTAAGTCTTTGAATGTCTTTATAAGAAAGATGAAGTCTCATTGAATAAGTAAGTGAATGGACAAAGGTGTATAAGGAAAACTATTTAAGAGTGAAGAGTATCAAATCTCAAAGGATCAAGATTAGAGAAAGTAGATCAAGTGCCTGTATTCAGTGAGCAAAGGATCGTAATCTATTAGGTTTATTATACCTAATACTCTCTAGCAACTGTATTAGAAAGGAAACCCTAAGGTGATAGGTTAGCTTAACAACTATTTTGTAGATCCTTTAAATAGGTGATTAAATCCTTTAACAAGGTAACACTTCATGTAAAGTGTTCGTAAATCCTCTAACAAGGTCACATTTAAAAGTGTGTTGTAGCCTTTAACAGGGTAGGCCTTTGATAGGGTAGATCATCAGAAGTGGTCAAACATTATTGCTGTAGTAATTTTGTGGGTATCATCCCTACCCCAGTTTTACCTTCTTATTCTTGGAGGTTTTTTGGGTTACCAAAATTTCTAATGTTATGAGGTGATGCACATGTGTTTTTCATTGTTGTTTAATGTTGATACGCATGTACATACATTTCAATATTATGTTAACAAGGATTTGAGAAAAATAGGTTAAAAGTTAGTACTTCTGATTCACCCCCCCCCCCCCTCTCAGAAGCATTCTTTCCATTAAGATATTTCAATACTCCTATCACAACTATTGGAACGTGTTCAAGTATTGAGTCCTCTCCCTTATTGCTATTATACATGTTAGAAGTGGAATATTATCACGTACAAATAAAATTAAAATTTAAAATTATAAGAATTTTATAATAATATATATATATATATATATAGTAACAAATAATTATACATGGATAACAATTTTTTTTATCATTTCATCATAATTTAGCTTTGTTAGCATCTTATTAGAGGAACTACGACTTAGATTGCTTGTAAATATGAAAGCATCCCCAGTCTTTTTAATTAAAGGAACATGAGACATTTTTGAGAGCTTAATTTGAGAAGTTTTATCATTAAAATCTTTCAAAGTGAGTATTTCGGGCTAAAGTTTTATGAATATACTTTTTATTGTACACACATTGCTGCTTACAATGGGTTTAAAGCCACAGTCTTACAAAATTTGATCTTTATTCACTAAAATAATGTATTTTTGTTGTACAAGAAGGTGAGAAAAGCTACTCTAAACTTATCAGACTACTACAAGGAGAGAAGAGAAGAGGATATCAAGGTAGGAACAAAAATTTCAAGATCGCTCTTTAATTGAAAGTTAAAATAAAGAAGCAAAGTCTTATGCACAGTATGTCAAAGTCATGAATGCCTATAAATCAAAACATACATCTTTGAATTTGATCAAATAACTCTCTTAAATTTTAATTCAAACTCTAAAAGAAAGCTTCAATTTGAATTGGATTCAGTATACAAATTTTCTACTTTGCCTTTGTGTTGGATTAACTTTTGTTGAAGGGAATGGTAAAGAGTTAGAGAAAATGCTTAGATAAGTGAAAAATAAAAATGAAAATAATAAAAAATGTGTGCATCTTTTGCTAGCATCAAATGATGTTTTCTTAAATCCTTTTGCACTTTTTTATATTGTGGCAATTTTTTCAAAAATGTAGCCTAACAAATATAGACAAATAGTATTTTAATTTTATCTTGCCAAAAAAAGATATGAATTTTAATACCTCTTATGACCTCTTATGACTCCTTGTGACCCTTAATAACCATTAATCAATCTTAGAAGTCATAGGTTACATCAATGCATGCTATTGGGTCCTAATGTGAGGGATCATATGATACACTAATCTGTCCTAGGGCCCCTAATTGTCACTTAGGATTTCTTGCAAATATGAGAGCATCCTTAGTATTTTTAGTTAAAGGAGCATGAGACATTTTTGAGAGCTTAATTTGAGAGGTTTTATCATTAAGTGCTAGTAACATCAATACTTAGCAACTTTAGTTGGTTTTGTTCAATTTCGTTAAAAAATGTAGATTCTATTCAATGGTAAAGTGGCATTAATGATAAATTTGACATAGGTTGATTTTGACTAATTCAATTTATTTTGGATAAATCAAAATGGTTTTCCTCTTGTTTCTCTAGAAGGGTAACACACCTACCTTTATACCACATATTTTTCAAAAATTATTTTCTCCCATTTTCTATTTTTCACGAAGCTTCAAATAGAGACTTGTGAAATGGCCAAGCAACCAATATTTAATAAAATTACAAATAAAGCATGACAATAAACACAATGCATATTAAATGTATAGTCATTGGAAAGCTTATTCGGAGTAGAAGAATCTAGTATATTTAGTTTTTAAAAATAAAACTATTTAACCCTTGTTTGAGCCCCCATAAAGACAAAATTTGATAGAAAATTTAGGAAATTTACATAAAAAATTGTATTTTGGGGGCTTCATTTGAAGCCCCTAGTGCTAGAATGTTTGGCACTAATGGGGCTTCGAATTAAGCCCCCTAGGGACTTTATAACAACTTTTGGGATTTTAATGAAGCATGGGGCTTCATTTGAAGCCCCTAGTACATGGTCTTAAGTATTCTCTTTAAGTGAGTGTCTTAAATTATTGTATTATAAAGACAATAAGGACGAATAGTATTATTGTCTCTTAGAGAAAATTTTAATTATGTCTTTATTTTATATATATATAATTGAGATGATTATAGAGATGGTATAAAAGTATAAATTAATAAAAAATTATTGTTAAAGATAAACTATAATATAATAAATTCATTCATTTTAAGCCATGATGGACTTGAAGCACCATCCTCCTTGTAATGCAGGGACTATTCCATTGGGTTGGCACCTTTTAAAATAAGAAAAACTAAAAGCCTATGGTTTTGCAAATATGAGCTACAAGAAGGGGGAAAGATAAATTAAGTCAGTGAGTAAGAACATTGGTGGTGAGCTAAGATTTACATGGATATATGGTGCTAAGTTTTGGCACATTTGAATCTTGCATTCAAGGTTGCTAACTCATCACACAATGTTTGAAAAAATTAGATGAAACTTAAACTTGTTTTAATTATAGACTATAAAACATGATTTTAAAAGTTGATAAAAATAAAATAAATAGAAATCACAAATCTAAATTCCTTTATAAAAGAAAATTAACAATATTCAATAAGAAATCTATAAGTATATGTATATTATAAACTTGAGCATAGATAAAAGAAAGAGTTCACGTTTCACTTACTTATAGCTTTAACATACTAATAAATGTATTGAGTTGCACTATCCTACATATAACATAATGCATCTATCAAAGTTTATGTACTCTTAGGAACCCTATAATATTGGAGACAAATTGTTATATCTTAATCATTATCTTTCGCATATGTTTCTAAAACATTGGAATACTATTTGAATGTTTGGCCTGTGGCATAAATTCAATATTCTTTGATTTAAATACTGCAGGCTTGTTTGTAATAAAAATAATATTTTTTTTTTCAAAGAAAACTTTTTGACCCACTTACTAGCTACATACAAAAATATAGAGTTATGCAATTCAATGAAAACATAGTGTTATTGTTGCATAGTGGTTTCACATATTTGTGCATCATTAATAGTTTAAGGTGTACTATTTTTAAAGTATAATTTATCCTATTTATTTTTACATATGTAATATTAATTTGTAAATGATTAAATAGATGTCTATTCACTAAAAAAATTTATTGAAAGTATAAAAATATATTTACTAAAATTCTTAGACCATCAGTTCTGGAGCCAACGTTTATTATCTTTCCAATGAGCTCTCTATGAATGCATAACATTTTTCTCTTACACTCTGTGCGAAGGACATCATTGCTATAACCATACACTCAAATCAATAGAAATATTTAAAGGATATTAAAAAATTGATAGACATTAAAGTAATTTTTTTATAAATAATAAGTTTTTTTGACTTATATTAATGGTTTACCTAAAATTGCATTAATAAATAGATTCTTGGTGCAAGAGCACCAAGTTGCATCTGCAATTAGAACAACTCAAAAATATTTTAGATTTATTTTGTTTCAATTTTTTGTTTGACTAGTGGTGATTTGACATCTATTAAGTTTTCAAAAGCTTGGCTCTAAGTGTTTAGGGTGAAAATGCCAAAGATTTAAATGTTTGAGTCATCACCTTTCCAGATTGTAACTATTGTCTCATGAATGCAATTGGCTGATGAAAAGCCAATCTCCAAAACTATTGTCAACATCATTTATTACAATATTTTGATGGTTTAAAAAAATGAATCCTAATTAAAAAATCTTTATAGGTATGCTCTCAACATGTGTTGATCTGAGGCTTTGAAACTAAGTATGAACTTACAACAAGTGAGAAAGAGATTCAACTAATTTGGTGCACCAAATGTGGAAGAAAAAACATGCTTGTCAACTATTTTTCATCACCAATTATGCCAAGAATAAAGCCTTTAAAAGTAACTAATATTTTAAATCAATTATAATTGCTACATTCCAAGAATACCATTCAACTCTAGTTCTAAACATGACAATACACATCAAGAAGAAGCTGAATCACATTAAGGAATAAGAATCAAAGAAATTTTATAAAATAATTTAGAAACAAAGCACATCTAGTCTAGTGTTGAAAATTAGGGAGGCTTTTGTGGACAAGAAAGAGAAGTGGGGTTGTGTGATAATGAAAGAGATTTGTAGTCAAAAAGAAAATAGCTAAAAAGGGTGTAGTAAGAGAAATTAAAAATAAAAGAAACAAAAAACAAAAAGAATAGGTAACAAAAAATATACCTAAGTGAAATAAGAAAAAAATTATGTTGAAGAAAGATAAAAGGGTTATGTTTCTTGTTTAGATTCATCATTGATTATCTTGGAATCAAAAAGACATAAGGAATGTCCTAGATGGGGGAAATATGAAGAGAAAGTCAAGGAAGTTCATAGTGAACTTCACAACAAAGATATCAAGAAGAAAGTTGAGAAGAAAATTGATGTAACTCTTAAGGAGACAAGCATGAGAACAGAGGAATGAAGAGAGGCAATGGGCATAGCTATGGAAATGAGAGCAAGTGGACAAACTCAGGTTTTGGTAGCTACACCTTTGGTATTTTTAGGAGAAACATAAGGGGTCACAATAGCTAAACCTTCCACTCATATACCAAGTGCACCTTATGCCATAGTAGCATAGGTGCAACCTATTGTTGTACAACCTATTTAGAAGAAGAAGGATGAAGAGAAGGTTAGGATAATAGGAGAACAAAAAATCACTCCTCTAGGCACAAGGAAATTATAAAGACTCACCAAGGTAAAACAAGAGGCAACGATGTCACCTTCCAAGAAGAGAACAAAGCAATTATCCAGTGGTTTGAGAAAAAAGAAAATAATTGCAGATGATTGAGTCAAATGAATCTAAGGAAGACTCAGAGAAATTTGAGGATGGACTAGCTAAGAAGGTTATGACTGAAACAAAGGCAACTTCTGGTAAGAAGCCCTAGACACCAAAAGTTGAAAACTTGAATGTCCAAATTATTGATAACAACAATTTTGTATAGTAACATGGATAGAATGTAGTTAGCAAATGCAGTAGTTAGACATATGATTTTGACAAAGAAGAGATTTGAAGATATTCAAAAATACATACCACAACATGTGTATAATAGTTTGATTAATAGAAAATAAAGAGTGGTAGATGAGGATAAAGGAATAAGAGAAAATTAGATAAGGAAATTACGTGAAGTTAATAGTAATGAAGACATGAAAAGAATAATGAAGGGTATTGAACCCTTGTTGCAAAAAAAATAAGAATAAGTTTGTTGATGTGTGGTAATTATCATGAAGTGAATAAGGAGACAAAGAAAGAAATAATCAAAATTGTGACCTCCACACCCATTTTTGCAAAGAAGAGCAAGGACTTAGGGGGAGAAATCCATATTATAGAGCAGAAGAGCATTCTAGATGAGGGATGCACTAATTGAAGAGAAGGCTACTAAGAATTTACTAGTAGATACATCAATGATAGAGGAGGCCAAAGACACTATGATGACTAAATCATCCCCACATATTATAACTGGTACTAATACCATGCAAGTAGACAGTACACATACAAAAATTGATGATAAGGAGGATATGTTCAAAGATTATGGTGAAGCCATTGTTGAAAATTTTGTCGAGTACACCATTTCTAACAATGGAGAGGAAGAGAAAGAAAAGAAGATAGAATAAGAACTAAAGAAAGAAGAAAAAGAAAGGTTAGAAGAAGAGAAAAAAAAGAAATCTAGACTAGGTGAACAAAGAAGAAAATAAGATGAGGAAAATGTAAGGAAACGTAAGGATAGAAGAGCAAGAAAAGAATAGAATAGAAGAAGAAGAGGAGAGGAAGATGGAAGAGGAAGAATAGAAAAAGGAAGAAGAAAAAAGGAGGAAAATTGAGCAAGAGAAGGATGAAAGAATAAAGCACAAACGGAAAGTTGTGATGTAGGAATCAACATTTGAACCTTAGCACAGACATGTTACAACAGAATATGAAAAAGTTAAGTCCCATCATGAGCCTAATGTTCTGTTGGCTAAACCTAAGAAAGGAAGATATCCTATGATAGCAGTATTATCCTTTGCATCAGATGATGATGATGATCAGAAATGACATATATCAGCAATGAGAAAAATATTGGACAAAAACAAGAAATTCATAAATCTAGAGAAGAATTTTGAAGAAGTTCTTGAGAAATTACAGAAAAAAGTCATGCCCAAGGTGATAGAGAAAGAATTAAAGTTGAAAGAAAAGGAAATAGTGAAATATTTTGATGCATAATTCACTAATCTATCAACATTTCATCAATCCAATCTCAAATCAAACATGATCCATAGTTTTTTTCTATAGTGTACAATAATGTTAGAAATGAGTTGCAGACTCTTGATATTAGCATCAAGGAGTTAAGAAGATGTCTAGAGAAAGGAATGAAGTTGTATGGAAAATGCATCATGTCATAAAAATATTTAAAAGATATAAATGATGTAATCAGTTCAAAGGTAAATAAACTTCAATCACTGACATATAGATTGCAGCAGTCAGACACCATTATTAAAGAACTCGAGGTAGGAGTATCAAAAGTTCATGATGACATTAGAATCATTGAGCTTAGAAAATAAAGGGTAATAAAATGGTTCTCACTTCTCAGAGAACACATAACATGAAAGATCAGTAATGTGTAGAAGAAGTTGGAAGAATATCTTGTAGCCAAAGCATCTTATGAGAAATTTTTATATATAGAATTGAACGCAGTTGAAGTAGCCTCTTATGGACTATGTGTGTGTGCATAAAAGTGTCACACTTCTATAAACCATTATTCTTCAGAGAACCCATGGAAGAGGGAGTCTCAAGAGTTGGCTTATAGCTCTCTATCTATGATGTGCAAAGGCTATGAGATGGTGGCTTTCAAATGAACCAAAATATGCAACCCTTGCAAGGTGCACCATAGAATGAGAGATTCAAAGAGTAGAGGCAAGAGTGCCAATATCCTAGAATCTAGAATAAAATGCAATGCAAATGCAAGCTAACAAAAAGAACTAAGCTAAAGGATAAATGTAACTAAGCTAAATAGTATGTCATAATGTAAGTAGAATGAGAGCTAAGCTAAAATGAAAAAATGCAAGAATGCTCCAAGTCTCCAAAATCACCAAGAAAACTTGTAGGACAACAATAGCATGAGACTAAGATTTTTTGAATGAGGAGAGAGCCCTCCCTTTAAAGAAAAATAGATGGTAGAGATTAAGAGGCAAGATGAATGTAATCATGGATGGAGATTGAAAGTGGGAGTGATCCATGTGCACAAGCATCTCAACCAATCACAATTAATTGTTGACTTTTGAGAGGGTCTGAAATGTGTGGAGGAGAATTAAAGTTTTTTTAAATGTAGAAGATTCCTCTCACATACAAAAATGTGAATTCATGTGTAGACAAAAATACCATTTCTTTTATTTCTAAAATAGGAATAATGCTTTATGTGTTCACACTTTGGATAAGAGATGAGTGGGGAATTTCATTTAATTAAAAGGGGGACATGTTCTTTTAATTAAATATGAACTTGGGATAAAGTGGCCATACCAAAGGTTATAATCAAATAAATAGATTTTTGAGGATTTGATTAAAAAAACTATTAGATAAATTATGGAAAAATGCTAGAAAGGGGGCTCATAGTCTAGATGACCATTTTTTGTTGATTACATTTGCCCCTCTTTGACTAATGTGTGATCAATCTAGGAACACATGATGTCAAAGAATGAAGAAGCCAAGATGGCAGCGATAGATATAGATATCTGATTCCAAAGAATGACATACAAGGAGAGATAGCACATCCTAAATGTACAACGTAATAGAAGTAGTACTAAACATTAGGAAAAAGATGATGTTAGAATTCAAGAAGAATGCTAACATCTAGCAAAGCAGAGAGACCAAGAGCAAATGAATAGATCAAACAAATGCTCCTAACAAATAGATAGTTGTAGTAGGTGATGATAGAATATTTTGTCCCCCTCAAGATCAAAATCAAAATGAGATAAGGGGATGCAAAAATGAGCAAGATATGAGAAAATCAAGATATAGCAATGCCCAAGATGACATATAGAGGATTTGAACCAAAGAGTTACCACCAAACAATGAAGATATACCCCAGTTTGACTAACTTTGACCAAGAAAGATAAAGAATAAGAATTAGGTCAAATGGAAGAGAGTATAAATAATGAAGAAATGATGATTTCCCCTATAAGATTCAAAGATTAAGCCTTAATAGGTCAGCCAACTACATAGAAGAAAGAAGAATTTTTTTCCTAGCGAGATGAAGCCAAATTTGGATTTCAATCGCAAAAATGGATCTAGGATGCCAAGATTAACAAAGATAGGTCAAAACCATAGAAGAGATGGTAATATAGAAAAGAAGTGAGAAATAGGAAAGAAGAGATGAGATAAGATTGAGAAGATACAAGAGAAGGATGAACATAGTTAGCTAACAAGTCCATGAAAGATAAAGAAGAGACCTCTCTGAACATGCAAAATGCAAAGCTAAGCTAGAATGAACCCTATAATGCAAGCTAGTATGAAAAGGTACAATTGAAAGGGTTACATAAGTAGGTCCTAGTTAATTGAAATTATATTTCCACAATCCATTGATAATATTTTGGAGTTTTTCTGCAATTTGATTGTGTAGCATTTTTTAGAATCAATGTTTCAGATCACACACAATGATCCATCATTAGGATGAACAGCTGGAGAATAGAATAGTAAGTTAGTAGACCTTGGGGGGGAGGGGGGGGGGGGGGGGGGTGGGGAACTAGAGATAAACATAGAGGAGGGAGGGGAGGGGGGGCACGAAGACCAAGAGGGGGGAGGAAAAGTAGAAAAAGAGGAAAATTTTATTAAAGAAATAAAAAAGAATACAAGGGAAAACATGAGAAAAAGAAGAACTTAAAAAAGAAAAAAGATACTCCCTACTTGTAAAAAGGTTATGGAAAATAAAAAATGAAATAATATAATAACTTTAATAAAGTGCTGGAAAATTAGAGCAATACGAAATATAAAGTAATAATATAATAAAAAAGTATAAATCTATATAATAATAATAATAATAATAATAATGATGATGATGATGATGATGATATTGTAGAATTCCTATAATTAAAAGAATAAAATTTAAATTTAAATATATATATAACTATTTATATCAATACACACACATATATATATATATATATATATAAATATTCATATATATATATATATATTTATATATTATATATATACACACACACACACACACACATATATATATATATATATTTATATAAATATATTTATTTATTTATTTAAGAAATAAATATCTATTTATATATAAAGGAAAGAATGAAAAAATGAAAAAAATAAAAGAAAAAATAAAATAAAAATGCCTAAATAAAACACAACAAAAAATTGAAAAAGAGAAGAAAACTCCAATAAACAACAAAAACAAAGAGCAAGATGCAAACAAAAGGCACAACTCTAAAGATGCTACCCATTAAGCGAGTGCCAGAATAACAAAAGAGATGAAAAGGAAAAAATGAAAACAAAGCAAAAAAAGAAACTACAATAGAAAAAACCAACAAGGAAGTGATAAAGAAAGACAATAACACAACTAAAGAAAAGAAGACGAAAATCAAAGAAAGGAAAAAAGGAAAAGAACAATAACCTAGAACTACAATGAATAAAATAAAGAACAAGCGAGACACGAGATGGATGGGCAAGAGAGGAACAACTACCAACACAAAAAGTTGACAAGTAGGGGGGCAAAGAGGTGCAAAGCGGAGAGGAAAGATCTATAAGGCAGGAAGACCATTGGAGTAGGAACATTGGTTCTTGGCCAACAAGGGAAGCCACGAGGGTTCAAGGCACAACCTTCCTCTTTGTTGAGGTTGATGGGGTGGCTGATGATTTCAATAGCTTCCTTAAGTTTCCTTTTGAAATAGTTGTCTTCCTTGGATAAGATCTGAGCATTTTCTAGACAAATGTTGTGCTTCATAATATATGAGTGTTCCACTAAGGTTGACTTCTACACCCTGTCATGTCTAATGTCAGCATAATGCTCCTTGATTCTTGTGTTGAAAGAGCAACCCATTTCACCTATATAAGGCAAACCGCAAGAAAAAGACACTTTGTAGACTCCTGATTCTAAAAAAAATTCTTTGGAGTCTTTGAGAGTAGGGGTTCAATTTTTGAGCCTATACCAGGGTTTAAAAGCCACCCAAAGGCCTTTTTTGCTCATAATCTTGGCTAACTTTTGAGAGATACCATCAATAAATGGAAGCAACACAAAAGAGGGAGGAGCAGTGAGGGAGGGTTAGGGAGCAGAGAGGGAATGAGAGAAAGAGCGAGCCTAGACAATGGCCTTCAAAATTTTCTTGTGGGAGTACCCATTTAATCTAAAGACATGTTGAAGGTGGGTAAGCTCCAAATTTAAGTGGTCATCATCACATATTCTAAGGGCCCTTAAGGCTAAGGTCTTGAGGATGCCAGCTTTTTAGCTTGGATGGTGGTGAGAAGAGGCATGAAGGTACAAATCAATGTGAGTGGCCTTTTAGAACACCCAACGTGCCAACAAGCTATTAGGTTTCTTGATGAGTAAAACATCAAGGAAGGGCAATTTGTTGTCAGATTCCAACTCTTTGGTGAAAGAAATGCACGAAAAAATATAGTTAATATGCTTGTGGATTTCTTCAAGTTTCTCTATACCATGGGGCCAATAGACATTGGTATCATCAATGTATTGCTTCCACCATTTTGGTTGAAAGGGGAAGAAATGGAGAGCCAACTCTTCAAAGTGTTCCATATAAAGATTAGCGATAATACGAGATAGTGGGGTGCCCATGGTGACCCCTTTTACCTATTCGTAGATAATCCCTTGGAAGGAGAAGAAGGTTGACCTTAAGCAGAGATCAACTAGGTTAGCAATCTCATCATTGGTTTTCCTCTTCACTATTTCCACCACATTATGAATGGGAACCTTTGTAAAAAGGGAAACCACATCAAAGCTAACCCAGATGTTGTTATCCTCTAGCTTGGTCTCTTTGATGAAGCTAACAAAGTGGGAAGAATTGGAGTGGCCAACAAGGGGACCGATAAGCTTGGCAAGATGGGTGGCTAGCAAGTAAGTGGGAGAACCTCTGGAGTCCACAATGGGTCTAAGGGGGGTGCCAGCTTTGTGAATTTTTGGGATGCCATAGATGCGCAGGGTGACCTCTTTGGAAGGAGCAAGCCTCTTCTTATTGACATCATCAAACGATGTGGATGAAATGGCTCCTTTTACTTTCTTGAAAATCTTAGAGTAGGGGTTGACGGGAAGGGGTCTATAGTTGCTAGAATTAGAGAGAAGGTTGGTCATTTTTGTAATGTAGTCAAGTCTATTCATAATAACGGTAGCATTGCCTTTGTCATCTTTGACCATAATCACATCATTATTTTTCACAAAGTTGTTGAAGGCCAACGATTCACTCTTAGAGGTGTTATGCTTCGGAGGTTTAGCGCATCTAAGTGCAACTGCAAAATCTTGAAAAATTTCATCAACAACATTGATGGGGAGCGAGTGGATCCCAATTTAAATTTCCATAAGGAAATCCACACATGGAACCTCTTGGGAGGCAAGAGAAAAGCGAAGACCACATTTGACCAATTTAAATATTGGAGGGTCGAGGAATGCACTAGAAAGGTTGGCCACTAGCTTGTTCTCCCAATCAGTGATGATGGGGGGCCAAACTCCCATGTTTGAAAAGGAAGGAATGAGAAACTAAAATAGAAGGGGGATGGTTAGAGGGATATGGTACATCAAAGAAGAAAGAAATACAAAACAGAGAGGTGGGTGGGGCTCGAGGGCTAGACTGGAGAGAGGAGATGCCATCAACAAAAGAAGGGAAGTAAATGCAAGGAGAGATGTTGGAGGAGGACTTACTAGGAAGTAAAGAAGATTGGACATTAGGCTGCTATGAATGGACTACTAGACGAGAAGCTAGCTGGTTGCCAGTTGCCTAAGAAATCGCACCGCTGGAAGGAAGTGACTATTGAGGGGTCTTGGCATGCAACAATGGAGAAAAATGTCTAGCAAGAGATAGGGATGACCTTGGTGCAAGCAGATCTAGAGAAAAAAGACTATTCGACTATGAAAATGTTGGCTTAGTGTTAGAAGTGGTCGGGTCTTCTTGGAGGACTAGCGTTCAAGGCCAAGAGCCAACCTTGGCATGAAAGAATCTATGGAAACACAATGCGTAGATAGAGAATGAGATGTTGGCTCACTGATAAAAGAGGAGAGGCCTTCCTGGCTGAAAAATGTAGAAGGTGGTGATCCACATGGATGCATAGTACCAAGAGGTGTCTGGGTGCAGACTACCGCAGTAGAGTCTTGACCATGCAACAGAGCATGGGGATCCCTGAAAGATGACCAATCAAAATTCTCGTGGGACCATCTCCATAGAGATAGAAAATTGCATTTTTTCTTGAGGATGAAAAATTCTTGACATCCCAATTCCCTGCAATGTGAGGTGGTGTCAAACTAAACCCAAACATCCAGACGAAGAGAGGAGGTTTGGTCCAAATGCAGGGGAAATAGTCTAGAGTTTAACTGATCAATCGAATATCTAGTGGACCTAATGAAAGCTCTGAGGAGGGATAAACCCACCCTCTGGAAGATACATTTGGTGTGGTTGTTCCAAAGGTGGGTACTCCCACAAGAAAATTTCAAAGGCCATTGTTTGGGCTCGCTCTTTCACTCGTTCCCTCTCTGCTCTCCAACCATCCCTCACTCCTCCTCCCTCTTTCATGTTGCTTCTATTTGTCGATGGTATTTCTCAAAAGTTAGCCAAGATTTTAAGGAAAAAAGGCTTTCAGGTAGCTTTCAAACCCTTGTATAGGCTCAAAAATCGAACCCCCGCTCTCTAAGACTCCAAAGAAGTTTTTTCAGAATTAGGAGTCTACACAGTGTCATGCTCTTGTGGTTTACCTTATACAAGTGAAATAGGTAGCTCTTTTGGCACAAGAATCAAGGAACATTGTGCTAACATTAGACATGACAGGGTGTAGAAGTCGACCTTAGCAAAACACTCATCTATTACGAAGCACCACATTTGTCTAGAAAATGCTCAGATCTTATCCAGGGAAGACAACTATTTCAAAAGGAAACTTAAGGAAGCTGTTGAAATCATCGACCACCCAATCAACATCAATAGAGATGAAGGATGGGCCTTGAACCCCTCTTGGCTTCCCTTGTTGGCAAAGAACCAATGTTCCTACTCCAATGGTCTTCCTGCCTTGTAGATCTTTCCTCTCCGCTTTGTACCTCTTTGCCCCCTTGGTTGTCAGTTTTTTGTCTTTGTGGTTGTTCCTATCTTGCCCATCCATCTCGTGTCTTGCTTATTCTTTATTTTATTCATTATAGTTCTAGGTTATTATTCTTTTCCTTTTTTCCTTTCTTTGATTTTCGTCTTCTTTTCTTTAGTTGTGTTATTGTCTTTCTTTATCACGTCCCTGTTGGTTTTTTATGTTGCAGTTTCTTTTTTTCTTTTGTTTTTTGTTTTTTCCTTTTCATCTCTTTTGTTATTCTGGGGCTCGCTTAATAGATAGTGTCCTCAAAGTTGTGCTTTTTTTTGCATCTTGCTCTTTGTTTTTGTTGTTTTTTGGGGTTTTCTTCTCTTGTCTAGTTCTTTGCTATGGTTTTTTTAGGCATTTCTATTTTTTTTTTTTCATTTTACCTATTTCTTATATATATATATATATATATATATATATATATATATATATATATATATATATATATAAAATAGGATTTCTACAATATCATTATTATTATTATTATTTTTATATAGATTTATAAATTTTGATTATATTATTACTTTATATTTTGTATTGCTCTAATTTTCCAAAACATTATTAAAGTTATTATATTATTTCATTTATTATTTTCCATAGCCTTTTTACAAGTAGGGAGTTTCTTTTTTATTTCTTTATTATTTTTTTCCTCTTTTTCTCCTTTTGCTACCCCCTCTCAGTCTTTGTGCCCCCCCAACCCACTCCCTCCTCTATTTCTATCTCTGGTTCCCCCCCCCCCCCCCCCCCCCCCAAGGTCTGCTAACTTACTGTTCTATTCTATAGCTATTCATCCTGATGATGGATGATTGTATGTGATTTGAAATGTTGATGCTGAAAAATGCCACACAATCAAATTCTAGAAGAAATCTAGAATATTAGGTCCGAGTTTTTATCATCGAGCCTTATTAGGGACATCATGAGATCATACAACCATCACTAGTATAACTATGAGGATATGAATATGATCTATGTTAGATAGAAATGTGGGAGTCCAACTTAAGCATCAAAGACATATAAGTCGAGATGACTACGCAATTAGATTCCCTAAGTTTAGTATAACAAGATTACACCTGTATCAAGGCATGAATGTCAAGATAACCCCTGAGTGCAATCTTGTGAAAAATTGTCAAGGATGATACATTTTTAAGCTGAAGTGTTAAGTAGGATAAGTATGAATTCTCAAAACACTATAGACTAAGAAAGTATACCCATAAGTAGAAAGAAACTAAAACATGCCCCATGCCCCCAATCTTCTAGTCCACGACATCCTTGAAACACTTATTAGGGAGGGAACACATAGCAAAAAAATCATCATAGAAAACACAAAAACAAGATAAATTTCATCATAGCTCAATAGTTTAAGTGTTGAAGTGTGTGTGTAAGTCTCTTGGCTATTTCTTTAAGACTTGAATCTGATAGTGACAAAATTGCAACATCGGAGACTATAGGTAAACTATGTGAAAAATGCTGAGAAACAGTTGATGTTAGGTTGGGGGTAGTGTTGAGAAATACTATTTTCTGGGGTAATGTTTAGAAACACTATTTTGTGAGTTGCCACACAAACCCTAATGCACAAGGTGACCTCAAATAGGCTAAGTAGTTGTGCTCCCAAGATGAGGACAAGAAACAATTCCAAGCTAGGAAATGTGTTGCATAGTGTGTGATTGACATTGATAGCCATAGGTGGAAGGGTCTCAAGTAGCACCTGTTTCCAGGTTTTCACCACTTGGTAAATTTTGTTAGGACTTTTTTCAAATTTTTTGGTTTTTTTATTTTTTAATTATTTTGGTGATACATCAAAGAGCCTATTGCTAGGTTTTCACTAGGATGATCATTTTTTCAAGATATTTTCTAATTTTTAGGATTTTTTCAGCATCATATATGATTGTTTGGATTTTTTAAGAACATTTTAGAGATTTCAAGCAAGATCGCATCATTTTCTCCAATGTCTAGCAATCTATAGGACATGATGGAGCAACAAGATGGTAGATAAGAAAAGACATATAAGAAAGGAGTATGAAGGAAGTGAAAGTGATCATGAAGGATTGACTCCTCAAGAGTACTCAAGCAAGGGAAAAATGTGAAATAGTTAGATGAAGTATGTTTTGGATAAGAAATGGAAGTAATGAGCAAGAAATCATGTAGGATAAGTAGTTAAGTCAACAAGTGAGATAGCATGAAGCATGTAGTCCAAAAGAGTAGCCATGTCAAGACAACTATGAGAACCATGTTTTTCTTTGTTGTGATCAAGATGAAGGGGTCAACTATATACGATAGTGATGGGATAGACCAATAAGAATAAAGCTCAAGATGGAGGCTATGAGTGAATGAGAGAGCACAATAAAAAATCTTGTGGTTAAGATAGCCAATATGCAATGATAGCTCAACATTGTCAAGACACCTATGAGAACCATGTTTTTCTTTGTTGTGATCAAGACCAAGGGGTCAACTATATAGGATAGTGATGGGATAGAGCTATAAGAATAAAGCTCAAGATGGAGGCTATGAGTGAATGGGAGGGAAAAATACAAAATCTTGTGGATAAGATAGCCAATATGCAAAGATAGCTCAACATTGTCAAGATCAAAGAGAGAAGAGGGGATAGATGGATGATGGAAGAATTATGCATGATGCTCGTTTACCAATTTTTCATCATGGTACTTATCCAAGGTGCCACAAGAATTATTTTTCACCATAGGATAAATTTTATTTCTATTTACTTTTGCTACCAAGGTGCCACAAGAAGTGGTTTTCACCAGGCACATTTCCTATTTATTTTTTTTTCGCTTTTTTCCTTTTTCTTTTTCTTTTTTGAATTTTTAGAAATAGCTCAAGTTGTTTGAATATAGATAGTGTTCCTATAGGAAAGATAAGTCATGATAGGCCAAGACCATAGAAATGTATGCTCAAAGATGTTGATAAGGTGATGAAAGAGAAATGGTAGTAGGAAGAATATATTGAGGATAAGAGTTCATGTATAGGAAGTAAGTGTAAGATTTAGAGGATTTTATGAGGGAAGTTGAAATATTGGACAACATCAACTTTGGCACACACCTTGAAGGGTATTGGAATGATGGAGGAATCATGAATGAAATAGTTTGAGGTTTAGATGTATGAGGTGGTAGAAGAGATTTGGGAAAAGGTGGAGTGGAAGGCGTTGGAATGTTTTTAGGAAGATTTTTGGAAGAAGATGTAATGGAAGCCTTTGGAAACTTGAATGCCAACTTTGAAGTATTTTCAATATTCAAGTCTTTCAAAAGAGACTTGGGAATCCATATAGCTTTAGATTTTTCTTGTTCTTTGGATTCTTTAGAGTGTATATCTTCAATGATGGATTTAGGAACCCATATTTGCTTTGATTTAGCTCTCTCAATAGTTGACCTTTGCGGTCTCTTTTGTGTATTTTCCTTCTTTGCATTCACATGTCGATTAGGTGGGACATAGTGATCTTCAATTTTCAATGGATTCTTATGTTTATTATTGCTTCCAAAGGACTTGGGACTTGTGGATGAATAAGGATGATATGACTAGTTTAGATGGATAGATGGGTGGAAATTCATCAAGGGTGAGTGTCTTATTTGATCTTGAGGTATGATGGGAGAGCTAGGACTGAAAAATGTAGGAGATGAAGGAACATAAGGTCCCCATATAGATGGAAGGTTTGAAGGCTTTAGCTTTGATGGACGAGGACCAAGGATAGAATTAGGATATGCAAATGGATAGTGGAAAGGGATGTTAACATCTTTAGAATGAGCAACATGGTCAAAGCCCTCGATAGACTCATGAGTAGCTTTGATAGGAATAACACTTTTAATAGGATCATTTGAATCTTGAGCACAATTTTGAAGTGGATATGGAGAAGTAGAACATGAGGGGATGCTTTGATCTTGACAAGAAGATTTGGATAACATTGGAAGATAACTTTTCTCATAATTTTTAGTAAGCTCAAGGGATATAATAGAAGTGGTATCTTCATCATACTTAAGGGATGGAAAAGACATAGGATACGGAGGGGTGAAATTTTGAAGGAGATGAAAGTGTACTTGATCTTGATTTTTCTAGACATTTATAGATTTTTCTTTTTGTGACTCCTCTTGACATGGAGCCACCTATAAGGACAGGGAGAATGAAGAGTGAATGGAGCAGTGCTTAGATCTTTAAGCAACATACAAGAAAGTTAACTACAAGAGTCAGTAAGCAGTCCAAACAAGTAGAGGCGAATACCATGGGCAAGCCCATCTTTGTATTACAATAATTTTCCCATAGTATCAAATAAAATGCTAAAAAAAATATAATTTCATCTGAATCAAACAATTTAACTTGGTTGTGTTTTCACTGAATTTGAAGATTGCATTTGTGGGGCTTTCCATTGATTGACAGAATTCAGTCGCAATAAAGAGGCAAAATATAGCGTGGTAGGAATTGAGGCAGAATGATTTTGTAGAGCATGATATATTCCATTCTGGTAATCCAAGTGATTTCCCATTGAAAATGATAACGTGGGACTCAATTGTTGGCGAGAGTGACAACGTGCTAAAAAAAGTATTAACTAACTAAATGCATGCTATGAATAATTGATGAAATCAAATTCGTGTCACATCATGACTAGAAATTGGCATCGACGTTTTACTTTCATCACAAGAATACAGTTCAACATCTCCTAATTTTTCCCTACATTATTTTGCATAACATCATTACATTTTTAACAAAGTAAATTGGGTAGTGAGGTGAAGGATTTTTTAACAACATTGAATGAGTTACATTGTTAGTCCTAGGGAGCTAATGTTCTTGGTGGCACCTGTCTATTAATTTATAATCTAAAAACATTTCAAATCTCCAATGTTTAAAAGAATCTATTTTTAAAATCAAATTTTCTGTGTTAATTTCTTTTATCTAATTGGATGAGTCTTTTTTCCCAGGGGTTTAACTATTTTTTAAATTTAGAAAAATAATAGAAATTTAGATCTCTCCAGAACATTCCATTTTTCACTTTATCAATTGAAAAAAAACATAAAAACTAAACAGTGGCGGTGACCGATTGCAATTAGGGAAAACTGGGTAAAGGGTTTCGTCTGCTGGTGGATCTGCAATGAGTTTGATTACTGTCAAAAATCAGAGGAAAATTTTTGCAGTTTTAGGAGTGGAATCTTTAACAGATTCAAAAATAGAAGCGATGGTGTAGGAAAGAGATTTAGACAGCTAAAAATCTCTGAATGAGCATGAATTTTGCATTCTGATGGTTCACCTTAGCTCTTCCTGAAAATGACAATTTTTCTTTTTCCCTTCTCTAGAATTTTTTGGTAGATGGTCTAGAAGCTTCTTGAGAAGAACTCAGTTGTATTCATATGCATCGAAGGCATTGCTTCAGCTGGTTGAGATTCTAAGAACCAAAATACCACCACATTATGTACTGTAAATGGTGGCCAAACTTTCATCTCAAAGAAAGAGGAGGATTAAAGCTAAGATGAACATGCTGAATCTCGCCAGAATTGTCTTCTCTCACTTAACAGCACTTGTTTCATTCATCACCACCATTCAACACCGACACAATCGCAAAAATTTCACAATCCCTGATAGTCCATTACAATAAGGCCCTAGATTTCTTGCTTCTTCCTCCTCATTTCCCTTATCCTAGATGTGTTGACTTTCTCCTCGAACGACTTTGTCTGTGATTGAATAGAAAGGATTTGTAGTTGTTTATTTGTTAATAGATCTAGTTGCTTGATCTTCTATGTTATTATTTTGGGCCATTATCTTCATGCTTAGCTTGTTGGGGCTCCACCACCCTTTGGCACCCTCCAAAGTCATTTTACTAACTGAAAATAGATGTGGCTGAGATGTGGGTGTGGAACCTTTCTCACCTCTAGTCCTTGGCATGGCTGTCTCCAAAGTCCCCATTAACAATGAACTAAACCATTGGATAGACATTGCCGATAATTGACCACCTGTAATGAATGGCTTAAACATCACACACTAAGGCTTGATTCATAGTGCAAAAGTGTTAAATAGTCAAAGTCTGACTTACTTTTCCAAGCTGATTTCTTCCTTACTGTGTGGTGTTTAAGGCACTTGTAAGGGGATTGGAAGCATCTATTACTCTCTAGTATCTTCCCCTTTCAAACATTTAATAATGAAAACTCTATGTTTGGTTTCTTGTCACTTTTTTTTAATTGAAATTTTAAATATATAAAGCTAGGATAAGAAATGTAGTTTCAACATGAATGAAGACAAATCTTTGTTTACTAAGAAAAATAGTAGATGATAAATAGTTTTCTTAATTCTTATTTTACAAACATGTATAATATTTGAAAGAGCATTGTATGGAACAAAATTAAGTGTAACAAATTTGATTGTACAACGTTTTTGTATGATATAACTTGTTGATTTCCCAACAAGTTTTAGGAGTGCAATTCTTTGGAGTTCTAAACTAAATGTTGTATATGCGGTAATCAAAATGACTTCCTTCATCTTTATAAAGAGGAGCCTCATGGTGAAAGATTGGATTGTATGACCATTAGTGAATTATCAATACACTCACACTTGACAAATTAATTTTAGGACCTATTAGAGCTTAGAAATGACAAACAACAAAAATCATTCTTTCAAAAATATAATTAATTTTACAATATTAATTTGAAAAATGATTTGTATTTATATAAATTAAATTTCCTTTTTTATATAGATATATCTATTAAAAAAATAGTTCAAAATTCAATGATTAATGATTATATTTATTTATTGAATATTTTTTCTAAATTAGTTCAAAATTTAGTTATTAGTTCAATATTTATTCAATATTTTTTCTTCCATACCTTATTAATAATAATAATTTATAAAAAAATATTTATCTAAAAGTTATCTTTTTAAATGAAGGAATGTTAATTTTCTTATATGTCTCATTATTTTAAATATTATAGAATTAATGAAATAAAATTTAACATTCTTAGAGTGAAATTTGTTCACTTATAATTATAGTTAGCTCTTAAAGATTGCGATAACATTTTAGAAATTCAATTATTCATTTTAGTAGTCCAAATCCTATTTTTCAATTCCTTTTTTTAATATATATTGAGATTTTCATCTTTTTCTTTTTTCACAATAGAGGATATGTTAAATAACGCTAACTATATATAAAAATTGAAAACAATCACGATTATGATAAAATTTGAGCACATATATCATATAGAGACAAAATTAATAAGGCCTAATGTGATATTCCACACAGATATGCTATAGACACCTACCTTCTTGATAACTGTTGTTGTCTCACTTGATGTATAAATTTTTTTTATCCAAGTTTATTATTTATTCCCCATTTTCCATTGGGATCTACTCTTGCATTTAAGAATAATTACTAGTAGAATTATTTATTGATTTTTCCACATCACTGAAATGATCAGGTCATCAGTTCTGGAGATTTAAGATCAGCTAGGTAATACCCTAGCCTATTTGTAATCAAATGATGAGGTGGAGACTTGACATATGAATTGTTTGACAAAATCTCATTAACAAATGTGACTCCATAGACAAATGATTGCTAGATTTTCTCATTGAATTCTTAAAAAGACTTTATAAAATTTCAACTACCTGTGTTTTAGAAACTTACGAAAGATATGGCTAAACAAATCAAAAGGATTTCATCTCATGAAATGCATTGACAACAAGATTCGTTGAAAATGGATTACTAAACCAAATTTGTAGAAGCCTTTAGAAAATGGATTGATTGATATGATTACACATATGAAATCCTAAAGAATGAGTTGAGATTGTTTAATGGAAGGCTTCAGAATACACAACACAACCCAATTGTTTGACATAATGCCTATAAAGATGTAGCATTGGGAGATACTATGAATACAAAATATCCCTATTACAAGTTTATTGAAACTATTTACAACCTCCAGAGAAATAAAATTGGTAGCGGTCAATCCAAATTTCATAATGGGGTCATTGCAGTTAATCAAAATTTCAAATAATACAAAACTGTGGAACCATAGATGATGAAGCTATAAACTATTTGTTGGAATGCATCAATTAGATGTTGCAACTTTTGCAAAAGTAATGAAACCAATGTGAAATCTTTGAAGCATAGACATGTCATTTTATGGAAAGGTTGAGGAAACATTTTTCATCCTATTTTGAATTGAAGTATTAAAAAGTTGAGGAGACATTTATACATCAAATAAAAATGCATATCTTACGAAATGGTAATTTAATATATGTCCACATGGATTTCTATTCATTCAATACTATATCCAAAAAATTATGCCTCTCAAAATAAGTCAATACTATGGCACTCGCTAAATCATCAAATATTTGCACCCGCTAGCAGCGCCCATTTCCCATCCTTCCAGACACCAAAGATTGATTGGGTCCTCAATCAATCTGTATGGGACAACTCTCCACTATCAATAGATCATTAGAATGTTTTGAAATTATAATAGAAGTTATAAATTGGAGAACTGTACTCAGTACACTTAAACTAGAGATGAGCTATTTATTCAATAGGCAGGGACTCTAGCTCTTCCAGAGCTCTTGTTTAGTATTATTTTCCCCCTTTTAGTCTAGGACAAATCAAATGGCATATTTCCTGACTACATTGCTTAGGATTCTCGTTGCCCATGCCACCCCCAAGAGCTTCTTCACAATCCTACCATGGAAACCCCCAAAACTCCCCTATGTGAGCTGCATGGAGAAATAGAGGTCTAGGGTTCGAGACTATCCCAAGGTCAAATTTTTACGTTGTTTCTTAACAAAAAGAAAAAGAAATAGGTTGCGTTATATAGCTGTTAATCTCAAGTCAGTGGAAAATGTCACGTACAAATAATTGTTAACTGATAGAATAATATTTAAATATTATTAATTCATATTATATTGTATTTTGTAATACAATTTTTAGAATTTGTAATTATTTTATATGTATATCCATATTATTTTCCAATTTTCTTAAATATGTATTTTTATTAATTATTCATTGTTCAAATTGTATTATAAATCACATTTTAAAAATTCTAATATTACAATGTTAATCCTACCATGGAAATCCCCAAAAGTTCCTTGTGTGAGTTGCGTGGAGAAACAGAGGTCCAGGGTTTGAGACTATCTCAGGGTCAAATTTTTATGTTGTTTCTTAACAAAAAGGGAAAAAAAAAAAAATAGGCTAGGTTCTATAGTTGTTAATCTCAGGTCAATGGAAAATGTCATGCACAAATAATTGTTAATTGATAGAATAATATTTAATTATTATTAATTTATATTATATTGTATTTTGTAATACAATTTTTAGAATTTGTAATGATTTTATATTTATATCCATATTATTTTCCAATTTTCTTAAATATGTATTTTTATTAATTATTAATTTTTCAAATTGTATTATAAATCTCATTTTAAAAATTCTAATATTATAATGTTACTCATTAAAATTCAAAATCAAACATAAAAAAGTAGGTGAAATATTAAATAGAGGGCAATATAATTTTTTTATACTAATACAATTCTATTTGTATTTTCTTTATTATTTTTCTATTCACTTAAGTAAACAAATAAGTGCAAAAAATAACACATTGATTTATAAAATGTAAGACGAAGCTCTAATAATAAACAACTACCCCAAATTCAAAACAGAAACATTAAATTAATAAAAAAATACTAGCATAAATATTCTTAGTGTGAAAAGGATTTTTTTGTTTTTTTTTTTCTATGTTTTTCCTATTACTCTATTAATTATATAATTTCTTTTCTTATTCAAAAAATTCTTAAGTAAACTTTAACAAGCCATTTAATACCTTAAAATCAATTTTATAAATATATTATTTGGAATTATATATATATATATATATATATATTGATAAGGACTCATAAATTATGTTAAAATATTTTAAAGGTTTTATAAAAATTATCTTAAACTTATGTTCACCTCTAGTAGCTATAGATTAGAGAGAGCAACCACTATATATTTTGGTACTTTGAATTGATTTTTTATTTTTTTTAAATTTACAAATATAACATATGAGTAGACTAAGTTTAGTCAAATGAAGTATAAAGTTGCCTAAGAGTAGATGACAATTAGGCTAGCCTAAGAAATTTAAATTACTTATATATCAATCTATACCCAACAATGTCAAGTACCACCATTCTTATCAAACTAAATTTTGGGACATGATGCACAATAGAACAACCAAACAAAAAATAGAATTATAGTTACAAATTCACACAGAATTTTATACTTCCGATATCTAAAAATTAATATTAAATTTTACTTTTTTAAAAAAATCTTACAAGTACCCTTGCACAAGGCAAGGACTCAAGCTCACATAGAGCTCTTGTTATGAAATAAGTGCACTGCTATAATGCACTCTCAAATATTTTAACATTAAATTCACTTTGCATAGTAGTTAGTTAGATTCTCCTTTTTTTAATAAAAAATCCAAATAAATTTCCAAATTGCACCATCTTTTTAATATAATTTATATTGATAATTATAAATAAATCAATTTAATTTATTTTTCATGAAATGCACTCCATTATTGTACATTATAACAAAATCATTTTTAAAAAAGTTGGAAGAATGTTTGATACTTTTAACATTTAACTTTGTCGAATCATTTCATTTATGTTTCAAAATTTTAAGGAGACTGGAGTGTATTTAGATACTAAACTTATAAGATTGTGTATTTTGGTTTATACAATTCATTTATATTTCAATTTTTTTGGAGTGTATTTAGATACTAAATTTATAAGATTGTGTATTTTATTTTGTATAACATCATATACTTTGAATCTAAAAGAAGTATAACTAGCTCATACTTATCAATTTTATTTTATTTTTAATTCTTACCATATGATTTTACCAACATTAAATGTTATATGTCAAAATGGTATTTTTACTTCAATTTCTCAAGGACTCTAGAATATATAGTATAAAATTGTTAAGAATCTTTATGAAAAATTGAATTTATAATTTTGTAAGTTGAAATATCTAACAAAATGAAATTTTATTGAGTATGATCAAATTTATATAGTACAATTTATTTTTTACACTTTGAATAAGATTGCATATAAGTCTAGAATAAAATAACTTACAAATAGGAAAAATTCACATAGACACAACATAACACTTTTACAATTCAAATTGAAGCTTATTTAATGTGCATTATGGCACCATTATTATCCACAATTTTAGTCATAGGATGATCAAAGAGATGTGAAGTAAGAGGTTTATAAGATGATGAAGCATTTTTGGGAAACATGAGTGTGAGCTTTTGCTTTAGCTTGACATTTTCTATGATGAACACAAGAATATCGGTTATGTTTAGTTTGGGAAGATACTTGAGGTGGGTTAGGGTCAATTTACATAATTCCCCTATCTCAATGTGATGGAAGAACAAAAGGAACAACACTCATAGGATCAAGCTTAGATAGACTAAATTCATGGATTTTAATGACCTTAAAAGCTTGATAAAAGTGGAAAAGATTATTGGAATGTGGTGGTGATGAGTTATTGATAGAAGGCCAAAATAAATCGAGCTTAGAAAATTCTCTCAAGGCATGGAGGGATGATAAAGACTATTGTTAAGAACTATGAAACTCAACAACTATTGTGGCCCTCCCTAGGATGAAAAGCATTAACAAATTAACCCATAACCTGAGACAAGCACACACAATTTCAACTAACTATAGCCTAGACTATCACAATCCATAAATTGTAACAACTTACCCTAGATAGAATCATTATTGATATAGGTAAAATTGAAAGGTGGACCCTTACCTTTATAATGGTCTCCATAGTGAAGTCCCTACAATGCCTTCACATTAACCATGCCTTTTCTCTCGAACACTATGTCAAAATGAAAAATAATTTGTATAAAATTATTAGAAAGAAAGAAGAGCCTCTCCAATAGTTGCACTCACATGGTACTCATGTATTTTATGTCTACCACACAACCACTTTGATAGTTTTATGGGTCATATCATTACTTCATTTACCTTTAGCATATTTCAACTTCTAACGCTTTTTAATTTTACATTTTCTATAGGTTCAATCCAGTGGTCAAGATGAAGAAAGTGGATGAATTATTGTGTTTGAAACATTTCATTGCTACATTTTTCTTGATAAATCTACTAGCTTAACATTTTACTACAGCACTGTAATTTAAATTCATCATGATTAGATAATGCTCTCTAAAATACTACTTTTTAAAGTAAAAGTTTAGTGTATAATGACACTTTAATAACTTCATTCAAGTTTACAAACCTTCAAATTAACGTGTACATTAAATTCAACATAATCAGGTTTTGTTTTCAATTAGGAAAACTTTTTTAGACTACAAATGCACTTCACATTTCAACCACCAGAATATGCTTTGTTTGTGGCTATATTTCCTCTACTTCAAGGATTGAGTTGGATATATGAAATATGTCATTAGAAAGAGGAATATTAAGGTTTGTCATCTTTGATGATTTATAGACTCAAGTATTTTTGTGTTTATTTTTATTTTTTAATGTTAACTTGATCTATATAAGATGTATGTTCCTTGCTCCCACAATTTGATTCATTTCATCTCTTTTATGTGCTATATCCCACTTCTATTCTTCATGGATACTAATGGTGGAATGTGTAAAATTAAAGTGCATTTTGTTTGTAACTATTCAAACAAAATGAAATGGGAAAATACTATTCTTTCTTTACGCAAGATTCAAGTTAATTTCCATTCATTTTTGGTTAAAAAGTAACTTTTGCTTCCTACTTTCTTCCTTTTGTGCCTCTTATATATGGGTTTATATATAAACCATTTACAATGTGTTGGAATTAATTGAAATGGAACAAGAAACACATACAAAATATTATATTTTGGTAAATGCTACTTTCACTTCTATGACCTATTGACATACCCCTTGCACCTTTTCCCAGTCCAAACTTGCTAGTTTATTTATGATTTCTACAATAGGAAAGGATGACTCCTCAAACATAAATTTTGTTTATTAAAGCATTTAAGTTATAAAAGTATTGGTATTTTATGTTTTGGGTCTTCTACATTAAAAATCAACATTTTTCTCATTTCCTTATCATGAAAATAATGTAGCAATTGATTTTGCTAGGGTTTGAAAGTTGAATAAACAATTCTATTTTTAGAAAAACATAGTACATTTGCAAAATTGGATTTAAATTGCAGATTACATTTACATTATCATAGAATCTTTATTTTAATTTTGTGCAATAGAATGATAAGGCATCTTTCTACACACACACACACACACACACACACACACATTGTTAATAATTATACAAATGTTTCATGATAATGATAGTATAGGATAGATATCAAATGTTTAAGGTCGATAGGACATTCAAATATTTGAATTCATTGATTGGGAATAATCCAATCAAACCCACAATCATTGGCACGCCCTCTTAGCTAGGGACACCAGTACATTTGGGATGATTTTTTGACCTTTATTGGTCAAAATTTTCATGCAATTTTAGACCAAATTTTGACCAAACTCGACCAACCCATTGGTCGCTATTTTTTCGATCAAAATTTTGACCAGGTCACTAGTTCGTCAAAATTTTGACCAATATATTGGTCGAAAACATTCTAGAGCATTTGTGTGAGTTCAATCAGGAATTGGTCAAAATTTTGACCAACAAAGGTTGAAAAATTTAAGTGTTGGTAGAAATTTTGACCAATGAAGGTAGAAATTTTGACCAACAAAGGTAGAAAAAAAAATTAGATGTTGGTGGAAATTTTGACCAACAAAGGTAGACAATTATATAGGCATTGGTGGAAATTTCGACCAATGAAGGTGAAAAAAAATTTAGGCATTGGTGGAAATTTCCACCAATCAAGGTAGAAAATACCCAAGTGTTGGTGGAAATTTCAACCAATGAAGGTGGAAATTTCCACCAACAGCTAGGTGTAAATTTTTTTTAGGCATTCTATAAAATAGTTCACATGCCTTGCCTATGATATGAAATTTTGCATGCATTCTTCACTCTCTCATTTGGCTGATGATGGATTACACAGAGTGATCTAAAACCATGATTCTAAAAAACACACACAATCAAATCCAAAATGAATTTGCACTACAAATGGATTGTGGAAATCTAATATTGTTAATTTTGCATGCATGTCTACCATGACAAATAAATGTTTAAGTTGTGATTGTCCTAGTAGACATGCATGCAATTTTACCAATATCAAATTTCCACAATCCATTTTTAGTGAAAGTTCATTTTGGATTTGATTGTGTGTTTTCTAGCATCATGGTTTCAGATCACTCTGAGTAATCCATCATCAGCTGAATGAGAGATAGTGCAGGATGCATGCAAAATGTCATATCATAGGCAAGGCATGTGAATAGTTTTATAGAATGCCTGAAAAAAACTGATAGTAACTAATATGAAGAATGTATAATTAGTTATATGATAGAGATGAATCATATACATTGTATGAAGATAGTCTGTGGCTGACAAGGCCCGCCAAAAGATAAAACATATGATAAAAATAATTATTTTCATGTTTTTAATATATGGGGTACATATAACAGGACTTATTATTGTACAATTCAACTAAGTTCAATTAATTTCCACAAGGATTGTCCCCATTTAATGGTGAACATTTTTCCACATTTCAAACCTTTTGATTATATAAAGAAATGGATAGCATGAAAATTTTAAGTAATGTCAAGCCATTTATTTACTTGATATATAATGTGAATAGAACTATTGTGTTGCTCAACAACCACCAAATAAAATTCTCATCATGTACCCAAATAGGGATGGATGGAATGTCGGAACCGACCTCCAACTAACTACTATCACAATCCCTCTATATTATAAGTTATAGTGGTGCTCTAGATTTGCTCTATTCCATCATACACTTTACCATGGTCCATATCAACAAGGTTAGAGAGATCAGTTTCATTTGACTGGTATGTGGAAGACCTTGATGTTGAGAAGTTGTGTTATTCATGTGGAGTGGAAGGTGTTTTGGCCCCTTGGAAGGAAGATTCATCTCTTTTATTGGCTTCTTTATTTTTACTTGGAGAAGCATATTGCTTTGAATTATCCCCATGGCTCCTCGCAGATGATGCCAAGAGTGTCCTTGCTATTTTCTTTTGCCATAACATAATATTCACAAAGTGTTAGAATTATCTCTAGATAAAAAGAAACTGTAGAGGTTTAATTGACATGTGATCTTAGTTAATGTACTATCTCACAATCAACTAGACGATGAGCTTCCTCGGAGTACTAAAGAGGTTTCAGTCAAAATTTTAAACTATTTAAGTTTCAATACAATATATTAAAACCAAGAACAATCTGTTGGAAAATAAAAGCACCTACCAGAAGGACTATTACTAAGCACAATATAATAGAACTTACATTATAGAAAAAGTTGTGTGAAAATTTGCAAGTGATATCATAGAACCCACTTCCAATGATGAAGTCAACACCATACTCACAGCCAGGAGCTAGACACCATTTGGTCTACAAGTACATCCAAACAACAGTTTTAAGAAAATTACTTATTTCATACTCTCTACTAACCCCAAAAAATACTTTGGAGATGGAATAAAGATAAATCTATTAATAACAAACACAAGACCACAATGCGGAAAAAGTTCTAAATTGATAAATAATAAAACATTTAACACGGAAGGAACAAATACTATAAATTATGTAAACAACCAAGAATAGAAACTCTGTAAATTTTGTCCTTGAGGAAAATCATGAATTTAGATGAAATTTCAGTTGCTTTTCTTGTTTGGCTCTGCCAAGATCTAGGAATAATGGTGTATAATAATCATTTAGTTTATCTGTTATTAACTATGTCATGGTTAGTCTACAGTACCATGCAAAAATAGGTTAATGAAAAAATCATATTGTGAATAGTAGAAATGGGACATTATATTTTCCAAGTGAACACATTACAGTTGGAATTAACTATTACTTTTTAATAACTATTAAGGCCTAGAACAGGGCTCCCCTTCTACTTTCTTTTTATTCCAAAAGTAGTTAAAGTGAGCACTTCCTCTTCTAGCACAACTTTCATTTATCTTTTTAGTATAATGTTGAGATTATTGATCTCCATGACATCAGTTTTGTTTTTTGTCATGTCAAGGCCATTGCATGAGAAAATAAAGGGAGCTAGCTTTTATGAGTGGGGAAGTTCTCTCATGGAACTGTATAGAGGAACAAAGAAGATAGAGAAACTTATAATTGTACTGATCAAACAATATCTTTGTATGGACAATACATGTTTTCATATCACCACAAGTGAAGATGATATCATTATGTGCTCCTGTGATAGTTGAATGGGCAAATGGGTGGATGCCATCCAAATTGATTGCATAATGAGGAGGATTCCTTGCCTTTACAAATGGAGACAAAGGTTATATTGGTTAAAGACAAGGTGATAAAGGTGTTCTTTGTGTGAATACTCTCAAATAAGCTTTAAACATTCTCACACCTAGAAGCTATAGGTTCTAGACAAAATAAGGTTAGTCTCCTGCTTTCACCTACTTAAGGTCTCCCCTCGAATTATCAGCATGTCATTTCCTATACTCTTAGCTCATTTGGTGGCTACTGATATGGAAAATCTGAGGTGCACATAGTTGGTATAGTTCAAAGGAAGTATAAAGCATTGCTGATTCGAGATTTTTGTTGGGTTGTTTAAAAAGAACATTGTGGTTTTTGAGGATTTAGAATCTAAAGTATGACATTGTAGGTAGAGGGAGAGTAGGTTCATTTGAAGTTTTTCTAAAGCATGTATAATGGAGAACTTAATGTTGCATCCATACATCAAGTATATGTTAAAAATATCAATTTGAAAACTCTTATTTTGCAATGAACATTCTCTCAAGTATAACTATGGATCAATTCATATTAAGAGACTTCATACTAATTTATAGCATAAAGGATAGCAAATGATTTGATGTATTAATATTCTCTAATCTATCTTATCATGGCATTCCAATACAACTAGGATTTAAAAAGAAAAAAAGTATGCTAACCTCATTATTGACATTGACAAGAGGAGGGACATGAGTTGATGTTCTTTTTTATGTAATAGGAGATCCTGTAGTAATGGAGTCATGTTTCCCTAGCACATGATCCAATTCATCATTCAATGCAAGACCTTGACGAGGAAGCTCCTCATTCCATGACATGCATCTTGTTCCATGACATGCGCCCTCCCATCAGCGTATCCAATCCAAATTCTTGTTCCTAAAGCACACAAACATTGAATAGCAGCAAATGAATGCATGAATTCCTGAATATGATTACCTTGGCAATCCCACTACACAAGCAATGCATTTGCATATCCAGTCCAAATCATTTGATTCCTCGATGTTGCTAAAGCTTTTGTTCTTTTCATATCATCTTCAATTTGAGATCACCCTATAGCAGGCCTAACAGCATTAGCAGCCTCCAAAACAACATTTTTTGAATGCTAGAAAATGCTCAAGGCACCGTCTCTCTTTTCCTTCAGAGAAACTTTAGGAACCTTTATATTAATCTCATCTTCAAAAGGAAATTTCCTTATTAAAGAAATGTATTTGCTAAAAAAATATACATTTGTTACAAATATTTAGAGAACATCCCTTGCTTGGGTATCCCTATCAAATAAAATAATACAACTGAATATCAACATCACCAAAAATAAGTGGAATTTAATGCTCTAACTAAAACAAACATTTTCAAGCTGAATATGCTAGGCAATGACACTAGGCCGAGTATGGCATTGATCTACGAAAGGCAAAGAAGAAACCATTGTAGTAGACAATCTATTCTTTTGCAAAGATTAGTTTACCAAGTAAGAAGAAATAGAACTAGTAAAGACATTACCAGAGTGACAAGAAAAAATGTCCACCACTGCAAACTCTTCCTGTTGAGTGATCTGATAGTAGAAATATCACATCTGAATCTGTAATATGGCATGTGCCTAGTGTTACAATTTGATTACTAAGGTCAATGTAAAACCTTTCCATTGACAAAACTACCATGGGCCTCTCTGTTGGAGCAAGAGAAAGAGCTCTTTTAGTAGCCTCCCATGGCCAAGCTTTTAGCAAACCATGTTCAGAACCTG